>JADLZK010004729.1:0-600000 GCA_015847255.1 Hyparrhenia diplandra
TCGTATACAACGTCACTGTCAGTGCCAAATCGATCATCAGTCGTGAGACACGAGCATGATCGATCTCAGCTCGACCAGCCCGACCTAGACCCGCCCCTAATTTAACCACGCGCTCGGACGTGCTCGTTGATTAGTCCCCGCCAAAACTGGTGCTCGTGGCGCGACTGTTGCAGCACGCCGTGCCACATGCCATGATTCTGTGAACCCAACCGCGCCACCCGACGGTTGCATGGCATGCTCTGGGCTGTACCAACGATGTATGGCGCCCACTCCTCCCAGCACCAGCAGCCTCCCTCCCCTCCATCGCGTGCAAACTCGCAGCTTCCTCCCGGCCGCCGGGGACTTGCAAAACGACGGCGACGGTGGTGGCGGCGGCTTCCATATGTTAGTCAGAGACACGAGACAAAAGTCCACCGGCGACCAGCCCACCACTGCACTAGTAAAAGCACACAGGAGTACATTGCACGAGGCGCACGTTGGCGCGCCGCCGTATCGCGTCGCCGTCCGTCGCATCCGATCCGCGCCGGTCTCGTCTCGCGACAAGAACCGGAGAAAAAAATTGCGGATCCCATGAAGGGAGACGGCGAGCAAGGCTTTGGGTTCGCAGCGATGCCGGCCGCCCGGCGCACGCGGTGGTCGTTATGGCGGAAAGCGACGGGGGGCGGGCGACAAAGCAAGCAAAGCTAAAGCGCCAGCGTCGCGGCTGCCCGCCGCGCGAGCCGACGTGTGCTGCCCGGCGCCGCAACGTCCGACCGCGCGCAGGGGGTAGGGCTGCCACCGCCACCGCGCACGGGTGTGGGTCCATCTCCGTTGGTGGTGTTCGGCGAGATGGGATCGGGCGCCGTGGCTTAGATGGCTAAAAATTGAGACCGCATGTCACGGGACGACATCGATGAAGACGTTTCGTTTGTTAGTAGGAAATATTATCGCACCATGGAGTGAACTAGGCTCAAAAGAATCATCTCTCAATGTACATCTAAACTGTGTAATTAGTTTTTTTACCTACATTTAATACTCTAAACATATATTTTTTGGTGTATTTAATGTGATGTGATGGGAGAGAGCGGAGTACAAGGCCCGGATCAAGGCGCCGTGGCGCGCTGACTGGCACTGGCTGGACGATCCAAAGTGGGAGTGGGATGCTGCCCCTGCACCTGCACGGAAAAATTGAGAGGACGGGGACGGCCGGCGCCTACTGCTCTCCCGGCCGCGCCTAGTGAACAGGGAGAGGCCTTTTGGGGACCTCATCTCGATGCAAATCATTTCGCTGCCAGCCTCCAAATATTAAATCATACTCCAGAATTGAGCTTGACCGGATGTTTTACCCATACAGGAGTACTCCCTCCGTCCCACTGACTTTGTCACCCTGGTTTCGTGCCATCTTATTCGACGCTTCGCCTTATTCAAAAATTTTGATAAAATAACAAATATAATTTATTTTTTTACAACTTATTTTATCAATAAAAATACTTGAATATTGATTATTTTATTTTATGATTTGCGTAAATATTTTGAATAAGACGGATGGTCAAAGATGAAGTTTAAAAGTCAAAACAACAAAGTCCATGGGACAGAGGGAGTACATACGGTACGGAGGTATACTATATGAATGAACAGGATGATGAACTTTTCATCACCGATTCTACACGGAAGAGATCAATCATCAGGCACTAAGTTTATGCAAACTTGAACTCCGATTGGCTCCCTGATACTACTCCCTCCGTTCCATAAAACATACAATTCTAAAGATACGGTACCTTATTTAAGTCAACCAAATTTGACCAATTATAGATAAAAACTATAAGTAATTACAATATCAAACAAATATCATTAGATTATTTACAAAGTATATTTTCATAATAAATTAATTTAGAGCTATAAATATGAATAGTAGTATTTGCTAGAGACTTGGTTAAACGTGAGCTACTTTATCGGCACGCAACTCATAGTTGCTTGTTTTTTTTGAACAGAGGGCCGCACGCCGGCCGTCGTATCACTCGCGTCGCATTACATCACATCGCCGTCGCATCCGATCTCGGGTCGGCTCGGGACAGGAACCGAACCGGACCGGAGAAAATAATTGCCGGATCCGATGAGGAGCAAGGCATGCATGGACGGAGCTTTCGGGTTCGGCGGCCGCGATGCCGGCCGGCGCACACGTATCTACGCGATGCAAAATGATTGGTGGCTTGGCTTGGCAGGCGGCGTCAAAGCAAAGCAAAGCACCGTGCCATGCGCTTCGCTGAGCCGACGTGTGCCTCCGGTCCCGTGTGTGTGTAGCCAGCCAGCTTGCTGCCCCGACGGACCGCGTCGCGTCGCTGCCGTGGCTTGGCTGACTGGCTGGACGCTCCGAGCGCCTAGCCTAGCTAGTGAGTGACCAGAGGGGCCTTTTCTGTGCTTTAGAGGGACCGCATCTCGATGCGAATAATTGCCTACAGTTATTTGTCTTTGTCGACAGTCGACACCATGCTGCATTGCTGATGGCCTGCATTGCATCTCCATACATGCATTCAGGGGGCACAAAAACTGCAAGCTCAATTAACTTTATACTCCCTTAAATCATGCCCACAATGATCGAGCGCAAACGCAAAACGATTTGTGTTGTGGGATGGAGGGAGTAAAAGATATATGATCAACATTTGTCATGAAAAACATTTCTGACTATTCATCTAATTATAATGCAATAACAGTAGGAAGTAGCATGCGCAGCTACTCAACGTACGGACAGGATGCTTGGAATTGCAATGCAGCGCAGTCAGTGCTCCTACATAAACTACTAGTTAATCTCCTTGCCGACAATGGAATCTTCGCATGCATGCTGCCATGTTCGTTCGTATATATATACGCACCCTGCCAATCGTCACCACCTCAGCGCATATATGAGGCCAAATCTAATTGTCTCGCCTTTTGGCATGCATCTTCTACCCAGCGTGTAACACAGCAAGCAGCGCTCCGATCAATGATCATGCACAGTGCACGACCATGAAAAGCCTACATCGACGCTTTTTCCTTTTAATTTACTGATCTGATGCAAGGAATCTGATCTGTCTTGCCGAGCAGATCAGTAGTACGTACGTTTTCGCTCGCCTCTCAGCAGTCAGCAACACTGCTCTGCGCGTCAATGCGATTAGGACGACACCGATTAGGAAGATCTTCTCATCTCCCTACACGCAAAGAGATCAATCAGGCACCTAGTTTATGCCAACTTGAACTTGGGCCAGCCTCGCCTCTTCCTGTCCCTAGTCGTCACTCGTATCACATCCGATCAGCATGGGAATGGAATTGCCACGACGTGCGATCCGATCCATGTCCCTGCTTGCTGCTGCCCAATCCGATGACTACCATCATGCCTGGCAAAATCCTATCTGATGCGCCTCAATCATACCGGGGGCAGGAAGGAGGGGATCACTACACATACATGATGCATGACAAATTTGTCAAGTAGTTGTACACATGAGGACCATTCATCAGAAGAGCACCACGTTTGTTATGACTCGTATTACAATTGGCTTCAGCTGAGAACAGCACAAAATTCGCAGGGAAAAGAAAACCGGGAAAACAAAAACCTAGTAGGTTCAAGTTTCAACACGCCTAAACTGAGCCAAAATCTCAAAGTTACAGGGCTTCCAACCAGTGATCTGGGGGTGCAGTTCAATGGCAGCCCCGTGCCGGTACAGCCTGATGACCGATGACCGATGACGAAAAGAACAGAAACGTTGGCTGAAATTTCAGAGTACATACAGGCATCACGGCTCTTGCAAAACAAATAGCCGAGCACTCCAAAGTAATCCTTCCTGCTGTTATTGAAAAGAAAATAAGGGCAAGAAGAAAAAGAAACACCTATTGATCGGCACAGATAGAGTCAAGCAGCTGGGCAATTTCCTCCCCGACTTCCACGTTCTCCATCCTCAGCCGCTGCCGCATCCAGGGAACTTCTTCCCGGCGGCGGCGTAGGTCCGCACCAGTGGCTCGAACACCTGTGCACCCAGATCCTTCTGCACCTTCTTCAGAGCCTCCACGTACTGCTCTGCCCCGTCGACATCCTTGTTCTCCTCAAAGTAGCTCATCAGGGTGTCCGTCACGGCCCGCGGTGGCACCCAGATCCTGCCGCTGCTGTGACCCTTCTTCATCGCGGTCCGGCGCACCAATGGGCCATCTTGAGATCCCTTCCTTGAGGTAATGCTCCATGAAGATCTCCCATGTCTTGGCGTTCAGTCTTCCGCCCGCGCATCTTGGCGCGCTTCTTCCTGGCGATAGCTTTGTCAAGCATGCCCTCGGTAATGTATGCTTTCATCATAGCGTTTGCTACCCGGATGTCATATTTTGTATGCTTCAGTTGGAGGTCCTGCGCTGCTTTGTCACCAGTTTCCTTGATGCCAGACTGATCATTAGGCAGGTGACTTGAAGATTCTGGATCTGTAGCGGATGTATTATCTGCCCCCGAGTCCTTTGCTTTGGTCTGGGCGGATGGATGTGCCGGGCTTCCCACTCCTTGAAACAGGCTTCGGCAGCAGGAAGGTCCTTCAAGTTGGCCAAAACCTGAATCATGTTAAGGTAGCTCATGTTTGCCATTCTAGGGTTATTCCGCTTCAGTGATCGCCAGACACGGTGAACTTCCACCAAGTTCTGTGTACGCCCATACAATGTAATGAGGAACTGGTAGGCTTCCACGTCATTGCTGGTGTTCCGCTTCTCAAGCTCCTTAAGAGCAGCCTCTGCCTTCTCAAACAGCCCAGCATCAACATATATGGAAGCCAGGTTGCTGTATGTTGTCCAATCAGGAGCAACACGACCATCCCGTTTCATCTCTTCAATCACCCTCTCAACCCCTGGTATGTCTTTGAGAGCTGCAAGCGCCCTCATCCAAACATTATAAGTAAAGACATCTGGCAATACGTCATCTGCCTTCATGTACTGAATGATACCGGGGACCTTCTCATGTTGGTTGACTTTGGTGTACATAGTCATTAGGCTGTTAAAGGACATGGCAGTGGAAGCAAAGTTGAGCTCATTCATTTTCTTAAAAAGGGCCTCGGCCATATCAGTCATCAACTCTTTGCAGTAAGAATTGAGAAGAGCGCCATATGTAAGATGAGTCTTGGACGTTTCTGGGAGGTCCATAAAGTACTTCTGGGCAGCAGCAATGCCTCTCGATTTGGCAATGAGATCCAGGCAGATTGCTTGATCTTTAACAGTAGGATTCATACCTCTTCTCGTCATAACTTCAGAAAGCTGCATCAATAAACAAAAGAGAGATAAAGGATCCATGAACCCTGTCGATCAAATTCAGAACAATCACAAGCAAATAACCATTCAAAATTACTTAATGATTTCAATCTGAATGTCCGCTTTATGTGCTGCTTCATTTGGGGGAAAAAATACACGTAAATGAAAGGGAACAATAATATTTCAAATCGAAATGATTGGTTAGCAATCTGTACACTTACTCACAATGAGTACCAGCAGTGATGGTCAATAACATTTTTATAATTTTATGATTAAGCAAACAATGGTTTTTCAAGTACTACCACATATATACAGATATATATATATATTGAACGCTAAAGTTTGATACTTCCACACTTGGGGTGTTCAACTTTTACTGGTTATCTATTCCAACAGCATGTATGTGGTGCATTGTAAATACTCCCTCCATCCCCGAATAAATCAATTCCTAGAATCCATCGACTATCTTTATACAAAAAGAGTAACAACATTTATGATATAATAAAATGAGCAACTTACGAAAATATTTTCTATGATAAATCTAATGAAACTAATTTGATAACATAAATCTTAACGGGTCTTTCTAGAAATTCAGTCGAAGTTTTAAAAGTCTGACTTAAGACAATTCTAGAAATATATTTTTCAGGGACACAGTAACTATATATATCACTGGAATAAATGACGTACTGACAATGTGCCCCCTTACATATTCCAGAGTAACTTCACATTGTAAACACACCATCAATTATTTTGTAAGTACTGCCACATATACAATAATTTCCCAATGGTATCTTGATAATTTATTGAAGAGAGTCCAAACATATTGAAAGCACTTTTGATTAAGTTGAATAGCATGATTCCTAAGATAAACAAAGGAAATCTGAGCATGCAACCTTGGTCATTAGGAAAAGAAAGGTGAGCTGATTCAAACTGCGAACAGCAAGAAACTAGTGCCTAAGTCTGTCATTTGATAAAATATAAGATAAAAAACCATCAATACAGCTAAGTAGCTAACCATAGCAATGAAAAGAACAGCGCCCACAAGTTATGCAGCTTTATTGAACAACAAAACGGGAGTAATTGCATAACAAGGAATATGAACTAATCCATGTGTTGTGCCAATCTAACAGTTTTAGTTCTCAATAACCAGCTATACAAGTCCACCTAAAATTCCAAGTACACATGACATCCAAACGTCAGAGAAGGCAGTCAGAATTTCACATAGCTGAGAACTATTTTGCATGGCATGAAACTGTACTGATTCCGCAATGACAAAACAAACAATGGTGACCTGGAGTATCGTTCCCAATGTTCAAGCCTATTCCGACCACATGTTACCCACCACTAGCAATCTAGCAATCAAGGTAATATTTCTTACTAGCACACTCCAACTACCAAAAAATCAAATTAAGCATTCCAGGTCAAGGCAATTTTGGAAGAAAAGAAATTTCATCTTGTCAATGAGTCACACCGTACAAGAGTATTCATATCAGCAAACATCTCACAGAATTTATCCCCACTCCAAATCCTATTCCCACGATCAGATCTAGCAACAGGAGCACCCGCAGCATCACTATTTCACGAGGCCCAAACCAAGATCACGAAATGAGATAGACAAAGGAAGGGAGGGCTGGACCTTGAGCGCCGGGCGGTAGAGCGCGTGCCGCCGCATCCGGCGGACGCAAACCCCCACCTCCCACTTGAACGCCCGCTTCCGGCTGTCGAGGAAGGCGTCCACCTCCTCCCGCACCGCCTGCGGCGTCGACCCCTTCCGGAACAGACGCCGGTACAGCGCCTCCTCCACATACTTCTTGGTCGACCGCCGCGCCACATCCTTCACCCGCGTCGCCATCACCGCCTCCGCCCGCTCCTCTTCGCCGCCGGCGTCTCGGGTTTTGAGGGTTTTGACGGCGGCGCGGAGAGGAGCTCGCTCGCCTACTCCCCAGTGATCGCGTTGGGCTTTTCTGGGCCTTGATGGGCCGTGGGCTCTGAAAATAACAAGGCGTCGGTTTCTCCTCATGAGCCAGGGGTAAAACGGGAAAGCAAAAAAAAAGTAACGAGCTTTGAAAGACGGGGAAGGAAGAGGAGGGAGGGAGGGCGACGTCGCCGGCGGTCGGAGGCGACGGGGATGAGTCGGAAGGAGGCGGAGCCGGCAGGAGAGGACGGGTCTTCTTCGTCGGCCGCTGATGGGGCAGGAGGAAGTGGCAGTGGCCGGG
The DNA here is from genome assembly GCA_015847255.1 of Hyparrhenia diplandra. Lineage (NCBI taxonomy): Eukaryota > Viridiplantae > Streptophyta > Magnoliopsida > Poales > Poaceae > Hyparrhenia > Hyparrhenia diplandra. The sequence goes on from JADLZK010004729.1 coordinate 7,443, forward strand.
AGCTGGCGGATGCGCTGGCGCGGCGACGTTTGTACCGGGAGGTGACGCTGGCGCTGCGCTCGGGGTTGCGCGACGCCAAGGCGGACTTCTCCTTCCTCCCGCGCGCGGGCTCCGCAGCCTGCTCGGATTCCTTCGCTCCACCGCCTCCGAGGCCGACGACGCGCGGTTGCTCCTGTTCCGCCACTCCCAATCCATCCCCGATCTCCAAGGTATCGGTCCTCCGCCCCATTTCGGTGATCTGATGCGATTTTATTTGGATTTTGGGTAGTTGTGTGTGGCTACGCAATGTATTGTCTTTAGGTGACACCAATCTCTTATGCAATGATCAATGGCTATTTGAAATCTGATGACTGATGCTTGAACACAAACTAAAGACTTGAACTCTTATCTACTCATGAACACTATATAGTGCTGGCATGTTAAAAAAAGGCGGCAAGTTAGGAGCACCGCTGCTTCTCTTGCTAGATTAAGATAAGTAGGGAGATTAAATCAAGAAAACGCTCTCAGGCTCATTAGGTAGCCCAAGATTCAGCATTAGGTAACAGATGCCCCTAAACAGCCTTTTGATGTATATATTTTACCCCTTCAAGTCACAAGAGTGGAGTCCACAGTGACTATGTAGCTCATGCTGGTAGCTTGGAGGTCTAGGAAGCTGCAGTGTTAGTCTTTTTTCTACGTTCCATTTGTCGCTTTCTCTGGAGCGTTACTCACTTTTCTAATATAAATATAGACATCTCTCTTGACACTTTGTTTAAAAAAATTAACTAGTAATGACACTGTTTGATCCTTCCAGACTTCCTGAATTGCATTTAATTGTTGCCAATGCGACAACGACTGCATTTGCTTTGTCCAATTATAATGCTCTCAAGGGAAGAACAAACCTGTAACTGTGTGTTGGTATTATACCATAAACAAAACCTATTAAATCTTTAATTTGCTTTTTTCATTATTGCCTCCACCTGTCTGGTCACGTGGTTTGAGTTTCTCATAATTGTCTATGACCGTTACAATGAAATGGCCAAAAAGATGGATCCTTGTGTGGGAATCGTATCTTGTATTCATCAATTTTGGATTTATATGATCATTCTCACATCTAGTGGTCTAGCATAACTTTCTAGAAGAGCATTGGTACAATGGAGTAGTTACTTGTAACGCACGTATCAAGTTCACAATTTTAAATCTCAAAAGACATTAATATGCTCAGGAATTTGGTTGGATATATAATTCTTATGCTTATACCCGAGAAAGCAACACTTACTGATGAACTTGTGTCTACTACAGTTATTCCTGTTCTCTTTCAGAATTCATTGCATCAACCAAAGCAAGATCCTGTTGTGACATTGGATCACATATTTGGAACGGAACCAATGAAGATTACAAGCCCCCTACAGATTCTGAAATTGCTCTTGCACTTAGAGTCTTGGAAGGTTGTTGCCTTTTATATAGCCGATGCACAGCTCTGGCCCACAAATACAAGGCTGTGAAGGTAATCGCAATCCTTTATGATAAATTATTTACTTCTATTACTTCTGGGTTTCAATGAGATGAGATCACTGCAAGGAAGTTCTGTTCTTTGTGGCAATAATCCAGTAGCTCTTATTCAACTATGAAGGCATTTTTTTCAAGCATAAACCACAACTTAACTGGATATCATCCCATATGTAGTTTTGCACCCATTGTTTATTAGACTGACCAGTTGTTAACTTAACTTGGTGTAGGTACTCTTGAATATATTAGCCAGCCGAGGTCCAACTGAGCAAGGAGTTTGCTTGGACACACTGATATCGCTGATGTTGGACTCACCCTCCAATCAAATGGTATGGTTATTGATCTTCCAGACTTTTATATGAACTTGAACTTTTTTTTTTTTTGTACCAAGTTAAGATGAGTATACAGGTGCTGAATATAGGACAGATTTTTCGAAAAAGATTAGTAAATATCTCTAATACGATTGAAATATCTTTGTCTTCAGGTGCTGCTGTTGTTTAGTGGATTGGTTCATTTTCTTTCAAAGCATGTTTTGCATGGGCCAAGACTTATGAAAAATTGAAATAAAAAAAGACTTATGAAAAAAATAAGAAAAGATTCAGAAAACTGTTAATAGATTGGTATCCTTGGTTGTTTCTGTCTTCTGTGATTCAGCTTATCTATATTTTATATGACTACTTCTCTAGGATTTCGAGGAATACAGTGGACTTGAAAAGGTTGCTGAACTTTTAAAGGATGTGCAAGTGGAAAAGCATATAAGGCAAGTATTGTTTCATCAGATCTTTTACCCCCTTTTTTTGTTTCAATGCTTAGCTCCATAATTTGAATGCAACTTATTTTCACTGTGCATATAAACATGTTCCATTCTGGTGAATCATTGTATCTTATCAGTCGTGTGAACTGAAGAAACATAAACAAGTGAAATGATCAAATGGAAAAGGAGCCACTTAAACTATTGTATTTGTGGCTTGGCAAAGCTTTATATACCTCTGAAAATTATTAAGATATATTTGTCTATGAAAAGTTGAGGCTCTGTTTGACACTGTGATGGTACCTTCTGGTTCCAAAAATAACCTAGAGTTTTTTTTTTCACTTGATGCTTCAATGCAGATTGAAATGCGGGGAGTTCCTATTGTTGCTCATTGGACATGTTTATGTGAAGGAAAACTCTCCCATACATGAACAAATGAAAAATCTGTTTGGTGAGCAGTGTGCATCTCTTATATGGGCAGCAAGCCGGTTCGGCTCCACCTTGGATGCAGAGCAAAGGCAGACGACCTTGCAAATACAAGCAATGAGAGTTGTGGAATCCTTGGAACCCTACTAGGACTGGTGCCTTCATCTGTGTAACTTACGGGTGATGACGATTTGATATCTCTAATCTGAGCTGCATGCTCCATTTTGTTCATGCAAGCTTTGTTGTCATTCTCTTCTCTGTAAAGTTATTCTTATGCTACTTTTTTTAGTAAGCTTTGTTGAAAGGATTGTATTAGTTCCATTTGAGAACAATGCACTAGGGAGACACTAGGAAAGCCTAAAGATGTCCATTTTGTTGCGGTAGATATGAGCTATTGTACCTGTGATTCAAATAATATTGGTTAATCCAAGTGCGAGTGAATGTTATTGATCCCTTACCCGTTTAAACTGAATAAAGTCGGTTCTTGTGCTCTATTCAATACACTGGCACGCACTGCATTAGAAATGATAAGAGTTTTGAAGGGAAATGTGTACACCCTTGATCTTGATGCTAGGATCAATCGTTGACACTCGTGTGATGCACTTTTCTTGATAAAAGTTGATTATCTTGAAAATTTTTGTGTAATGACAAGAGTATGTAAAACAAGACAGAGTAAATTAAATATTTTTAACTTCCCACTTCACATTTAATGTCAAAGAAGATTTTATGATCCTATAGAAGATTTTTTGGGAGAAGTTGCATTCAATATCGTCTATTTTAATCGATATTCTATGTACATTCTATGTACACATCTTTATCTGCGCACATGTGTGTCTTCAACCTCCGGATTATGACTAGGCACACATGTACCTACCTATTATATAATATATAATTTTTCTTTCATCGGATAATATAATTCTTCTTTCATCAGGAAAGAAAAAACAAGTGGAGTTGATTGTCACCCGAAGGTGGTGATCGGTGAAGTTTGTTGATCGGTGCCGTTGCCTGGTTCGTGGCCGGACTCCCCTTTCAGCTGGAGTATGCGACGCCACCGCCTCTCGCATACTCGCTACTCGTCGGTCGTTGCGGCTGGCTCAGTCCCACATAGGAGCAGCGCACAGGCTAGTGACCCCTACGCCGACAGCCACCTCAAGGCTGATAGAATGTGTTGTTCAGGAAGAACGTCGTCGCGCGAGGAACGAGATCAGACGGGAAAGGTAGGTTCCGGCGAGAAATTTCGAAGATTCAGGACTCAATTCGCGCGTCTCATAAGATTTAGGACTCAATTTGCGGTCTCGTAAGATTTGTGATCCAATTCATCTGCCTTTTAAGAAATAGGAATCAACGTGCGAACTTGTTCAAGATTCAAGATTTCAGGTTTTCACTCATTTTCAGTTTTTATTTAATTCTTTCACCGACACCTAAAAGAATCAAAATGCCCCTTCCTCACCTCATCTCCTTTCCTCCCTCTGCGCCGCGACAGAACCAGAAACGCCGGTCTTTCCTTCTCCTCGCGAGCACGGGCACGCGACAGGAATAGCTCCCCGTCCATCCGCGCCAGTGGTCGGCCGGCCGCCGGCCGCCGGACCCGTTCCTTCGGTCCGCTGCACCCCTCTTCCCTCCTTTCTCTCACTCTCTCAGACGACTCTACGACCGCCGCCGGCGCCCTAGGCCAGGTGCTGAGGCTTTCGTTATTCTCTTCGCCGGCGACGAGCACCCACCAGGTACTCCCACCCCCTTCTCTTCCCTTCACTTTTATGCTGTGCGAAGCTGAGCACCGAAACCCTAACCTAAAGCTATTTAGCTATTTGACAAGGCTCCTAAGATCGAAGTTTTTTGCAAAAATTATTGGGTGTACATGTGTCCATTTAGTGGATCCGCCCCCCTGCTAAGTCTCGACTTGAGTGTTTAAGAACTAACTTATTTCAATGAAATCCATTAGTAGCTATTAGTAGAGAGGTAGAAATTAGGCTTTTACTGAGGTTTTGTAGAAATATAAGGAAGACAGAAAAGCTCAACATCGTGATATGCATTAAATATACTTGTAAACCTAAATCATACGGTTCAAAGTTTATAAGACCAGAAGTTTCCATGACCATACCCCAAATGGATTATTGTAGCCAACATTACTATAAAAGCAGTTGCCACATTTCACTGGATGCTGGCACTTAACTCATATTTAAGTTTTGCTATTGCGTCACATAATAACACAATGTTCATAAAAATCCAAATATGTTATTTGTGTTGGTGGTGCTATAGGCTTTATAACCAGCACCTTTTTTTCTCACACAGTTAATTCTTTGCTTTTTCTGCAGTTTCATGGACTTTTGCTGTGAACAAACATGGAGAAAGGATACCTGTGATCTCAACTGAAATATGGAGCCAGTCAAACGAGTTGAGGGGTATAAATTTGATGACCATACTACAAGTGATGTCCGTGTTTGCTTTAAACTGATTGATGAGCAACCGGAATGGTTCTCCTGCCACTCACCTGTGCTTTCTCAAAACAGCAAGTATTTTTCTGACCGGCTTGGTCAAAATGATATCCGTTCTAATAGTTGCATTGAAATTGAGTGCCCAAGAGCTGAGTATGACCATTATGTCAAGATGTTGAAGTTAATGTATCTTCCTGGAGAATCAGTCGTAGATTCGTTTGATTCTGTTAAATCAGCTCTTGGTGTTCTTCGAGCATCAAATTTGCTTGGATGCGAGTTGGTTACCAAAGGATGTATTGCGTACATTGAAGCTGCCTCATGGGATGAAAATGAGGAGGAGGAGATTTTAGAAGTAGCTCGGAGCCTTGGCTCAGATGCAGTGTCTTTATTAGCTCGTCTGCATGTTCCCAGTGCAGACGCTGTTAAGAATGTCTTCATCTCTGCCATACGATTTGCTACATGCATGGAAACACCATTCCCTCCTTTTCTTGATGACCTCAAGACTTCTGCTCAGGAGCAAATTGACTTTATGATTCATGAAGATGATGAAACTGCTTTGGTTACGATGGATGAAGATGTCAGATCTGTGGTGCAGGAAGGCATAACAAAACTGTTATCTGGACTTAGGACTGGAATTGATCTGTTGGCAACTGAGTTTGATCAATCACCTGATCAAGCAGAGAAAGGGATTCTGTGTAGCTTAGCTGACATTGACTGGGTAGCTAATTTGTTGGCCAAGATTGAGATGATGCATGCCTTTGTTTCTGGTTGGTCAGAAATCTCAGACCATATTCTGTCAGTGGTTCAGGACAAGAAGTATAGCTCAGGCTTGTGGGCTGTGAAGGCAAAGCTTATTGAAGTGACTGGAAAGGCCCTGGATGCTGTTGGCTATGGCACAGTGGTTCTCCCAGCATCATCTAGAGTTCATCTCCTGAAGACATGGCTGCCTTATATTCAAATGACAAAACGTTTGCTAGATGAAAATAGCAAGGATGAAACATCTCTGCAGATGGATTCAGACATGTGCCAGAATATTGAGAGTGCAATAGTCTCAATGGTGTTAGCATTGCCATCTGATGATCAGGCTGATATCCTGTCACAGTGGATGAAGAACGCAGAGCAGTTCAGGTATCCTGATCTCACCGAGGCATTTGAGGTGTGGTGTTATCGCACTAAAACAGCAAAGAGAAGGCTTGTGGGAGGACTAAATGGATCTAGCAATCCCACAGTTAGCTTGTAAGGCTACTGTTAATTTGATCTTTTTGTTGTAGCCTCTGATCAGCGAAACTAGTCAGTTGGTACCAAGTATATGCCAACTATATTCCCATTGTTGTATGTTGTAAAGCAACTGCTCATGTCTTATAAAGTTTAGTTTTATTGCAGTGTTCAAATTTCTTCGAAAATATGAACTGACTTTCATCTATTGCTTGTACCTACTGAGATATTTTAGAGTTCAGGGAGCAACCACTTTTTATCCTTTTTCACTATCTTACCTCGTTACCTGGGTTAAGAGGTAATTTATCAACTTATGATATGAAGATGCATGTGTGCAGCTCCCAGTTCCAGTCAGATCATTTACTCCTGTTCTTACTGGAACTGCTTAAGCATGGACCGACCCTGGAGGACTTCATGAAGTACTAGCCAGGTGCTGTAGACTAACTTGTTAATTAGTTTATGCTCCGTATTCCTAAAGGCCGCATGCACCTGCCACTGGAAGATGTCTAATTTAGCATCTCCTAAATTGCTGAGAGTTTTGCTCCTAAATTGCTGAAGAGTTTTGCGGTTGCATGTTATCTTTCTTTTCAGCCATTCATATTGTTTGGCTGCATGCATGGCTTATTACGACCTATATAAATTGGCGATGCTATGTGGTGAAGATGATATAAGGAGACAGGAGAGTCAATCTGCGTTTCTCCTATTCCTCTAGATATATTGAATAGTGAAGATTACCTTTGTGTATTCGTGTCTTGATTTCCAGAGGAGTTTTCACCTAAATTAGTACCTCTGTGATCATACTTATTTTGCCAGTTCTTTCCTAACATAACTGTCGGTTTATGTTCAGTAAGGAAAATAGCCTAATCTTGTTACATATAGGAAATAGATGTGCATTAATAATTTAACCCACAGTTAATTTCCTTTTGAGAAGATCTGTGAACATGATGTTACAGACACTGGTAGAATCAACAGAAAAAATGAAACAATTGTGATGCCTTGACGGTAGTCTACTCTTGGTGGAGTTTTAAACTCTTCTGCCCTTCTACTCAAATGGAAAATAAATATGGTCCCTTTAAGATGTATTCTTTTGATGCAGATAACGCCTTGGAAGAAACCAAAATTTGTCACATGGTGCCGTGCCGTGCCAAGCACGAGGGAGGTCATTCTTTAGAGCTATTGCACTGGCTAACAAAGTGGCCATCAGATAGGTTGTGAATTTTAGTTGATAGAGATCATTGTCTTCATTAAACTGTTTGATTTCAATAGTGGGACTAAATTATGGTCCATCCTAATCCATCTATAGCTACTGATCTATTTATTTTCATTCATACATCATTAGCCATTTCAAACCGAACCATTTAGGATTTGGCACTTCTGTGAAAGGCGGTGCATTATTAACTTGTCCCGTTATGGCACAGGAATCTTCTGTGCCTTTCAGCTAATCATCAACAGTTTTCGCAGCAATCATGAGCCCAATCTCCTGCTAATGATATCCTAAATCATGCCCAATCACTAGAATTTAAGTACATCTAGTAGGTTTAGTTGTGTACTTATTGGTAGAAAGTGACTTTTTTTATGATGGAAGGAATCAAGGGATGATTGCTTGCTTGCAAGTGTCCTGCTTAATTGTTCTATCTCCTGATGTGTTAGGGTTACCTAGAAAGAGGCTTTCCTCTTAGTGGAACATAAAGAGGGGGTGTTTAACAACTAGTTAGAGGTACATTGAGTCTTCCCAGCCCATCATTTTATAATCCTCTACCTAATGGATCATGTGTGTTCTTTATGGTCTCCCTTTTCTGACAAGTGAACAGTAACCTCCTTAGGAGCAGTGCCATGAGCCCCTCCTAGTCAACTATTGCCAAATTGGCAGTAGAATAGTGGAGCTTGAGTTGCAAGCATGCATGTTTAACCTTCTTTGTTCTTTCCTTCCTTTGCTGCTGCTATCTTTCTTCATTCCCCCGTGCCGTGGCCGCCGTGCATAGCGTGATAGAAAATTCAGCAAACTGCTCCTGTTGTGGTTGAGAACCAAATCCATGGTCCCTTTTTCTTCAGCTACAAACAAGCCATCTATATGATGCTAATGCCAGGCATGATTAGAGATGACGTGCGAATAGTGAAGCCCACTACTGCAAGGGGCCAAAGGGAGAGTATCTAGTGCATTGGATGGAATCATTGTCCTTGGTTAGTGGAGTTGAAAACATTGATCTAGTGTAATCTAATCTAGTGCAAGTGCAACACATGCATGGAAGGAAAAAAACTCTGCTGAGGTGCATCTTTGTCTTGAACAGTTCAAACCAAAAGCTTAGAAAAAACCCATGCTTCAACTGTTGCAGCTGCAGACGGCAATACCAATTACACACTAACATATACTTGTATACATATGTATGGCTATATATTTACAGGCAGGCATAAAGCTACACTGCGCTATATTGTAAGGCATACACTACTATGGTTCTGTTCTATTCTGTATGTATATATATTGGTAGCTTAATTACTGCTATCTCCTCTGGTTTCCGATACTGATGACTGATACGACTTCCTGCATGCACGTTTCAGGATGTGTGATCTCATCAGGGGCACATCGGTGCAGGGAGCCATGGAGGCGATCAAAACTTGCAGATCTGGAGGCTCCTATGCCGCGAGGGCCATGGCGCGGTCTGCCTTCGAGCTCTGAGCTTGGAGCCGGAATAATCCGGTGCTGACAAGATGGACACTGCTCGCCTTCTGAACCTTCTCTGCCGTTATGTTCTCGGAGAAGGTCCACAGCCTGGAGGCCTCCTCGCTGCTGGCACCCAGCCTGGACGGCGAGGCCTCGTTGCAGTCAGCGAAGTACTTCCCGGACACTCCGGCCACCGCCGGGTGCACCGCCACGTAGCACGTCGTCGCGGCCGCCTGGATGAAGAACAAGGCTTTATTAGTTTCATTCAGAGCTAGGACAGAGAAATGGAACAGGACAGAGCAGCATGTCGGTATAACAGGGGCAGGAGAATGATCATCAGACGAGTGGTGACTACTGACCTGAGGAATCGTCTTGAGGAGCTTGGACGCCAGAAAGAAGACTGTGTCTGCAGTGAGCAAAGCATATGCATGAGCATGGCATGAGATCGTTGATCTTGGTCAACAATGGAACCAACAAACAATTGCTCTGTTCGATCAGGAAGAAAGTTCAATCAAGAAGAGAGGGCGTACTGGTGATGAGGCCGTCGCGGTCGCGGATGAGGCGGGTCCTGACGATGCCGGGGTGGACGCAGTTGGCCGTGACGTTGGCACCCATCTCCGTGAGCCGGTCGGCGAGCGCTCTGGTGTGCAGGACGTTGGCGAGCTTGGACAGCGCGTACGCCCTCGTCGGATCATACGGTCTGTTCGTTGCATTGGTGAGGTCAGCCAGTCAGTCAGCTGATGATCGAATCGAATATACAGGTAGCAGCAGAGGGAGCACGCACATCTTCCTGCGGGTGACGCGGTCGAGGTAGCCGAGTGCGTCGTCGTCGCCGGGGAACCAGCTGTGGATGGTGGAGGAGACGTTGACGATGCGGCCCTCGACGCCGGTATCCCGCGCCGTCTCCACCATCTTGTCCAGCAACAGCCGGGTGAGCAGGAAGTGGCCTAGGTAGTTGGTGGCGAAGGTCATCTCCACGCCGTCCTCCGACACGGCGAAGCGGTCGGCGTACTTGCCGGCGTTGTTGCTGCACAGCGCGCACATGAATCATCCATCATACATGTTAGCAGCATGCCGATCGACCATGGAGGAGGAGGAGGACGCAGTTGTGTTGTTGATGGTACGTACATGAGGAGGTTGAGGGGAGGCCGAGGTCAAGGAACCGTTTGACGAAGCGACGCACGGAGGCGAGCGAGCTAAGGTCGAGCGGCAGCACGGTGACGTCGGCGCCAGGGCACTCAGCGCGTACCCGGGCGCGCGCCTCCTCGGCGGCCTTGAGGCTCCGCGCCGGGAGCACGAGCCGCGCGCCGCGCCGCGCCAGCACGCGCGCCGTCTCCGCGCCGATCCCCGACGTCGCGCCCGTGATGATGGCGGTGATGTGGCCGAGGTCGCCGCCGCACCCGGCCTTCGTCGCCTCCTCGGCCGTCGTCCGGGAACCGAAGCCGCTCGGCCCCGCCGTGCCGGCCAGGTACCGCAGCGAGGGCAGCATGGTACGTCGATCGTCGGTGCTAGCGGCTCGATCTGCCGCTGCTGTTGACGACGATGACGACGAAGAAGAGGTAGAGTAGACTAGCTACTGTAGCAGTGCAGCCGCTGTAGGATGGAGGATAGCTATGCCGCCCTATGCTAGAGAAGGTGGAGTGGAGGACGCTGGAGGTGGAGACGTAGGGGGTATAAATAGCTAGAGCGGGGAGTGGAGTGGCGGTGGCGGTGCTGCACTGGGCGCCGCCGCCGCGGTGATGGATGGATGGATCGACGGGGAAGAAAATTGAAATGGTCCAGAAATGAAAGCAGTTTGTTTGTTTATTGATTTGGTGGCACGTACGCAACGCAACGCAACGCACGGGGAACAAATAATAGAGGACGGACGGAGCTGCCTTTGGGTTAGTTAGTGTGGCATCGATCGTGTCATGGTCATGGCCGCCGCGCGCGCACCCGTGCGTGCGTGCGCGCGCGGGCGTGTCAGTCAGCGGGCGACTGAGCTGTAAGCGTCAAGCTTCATCACCATCACTAGCAATATCTTTTGCTTTATTTATTTTTATGTTTACACTCCTACTACTGGCAATCGTATTCGTAGGTTGTGACTACGCATGGGTAATGCGCTAGTAGTCTGTTTCGATACGTCTTAGAACCGATCGAGCTCTTTTACTAGGATTTAACACGAGCTGTTCTTAAATTCATATACGAGTATGACTCGTGAGTTAATTAGTTGAGATAGTGATAAATTAATTAAGGTGTTTATCTCAGACTTATCATGTCCATCTCCATAAAATTAAAAACTTTTATGCACATGAGACTAGAGTGGGGCGACAATAGAGTCGCGTGAGAGTAACAAACAAAATTTTTTTGTTGATATAAGTATAGATATAGATATAGATATAGAGACAATAGAATAAGTGAGAAAATACAAACCTTTGTGTGCGGATGTGTGTTGTTATATACTGATGGACAGATCGATAGTTTGTATGGTTACGCAAGACATTGTTTTGCATAGGATATGGTCCCTATATAAATAGGGACAGATAATATATTGGCATCATACAATGTGTGTTGTCTCATCTTATAGATAGATAGATAGATATTTTCCTTGGTCTCAAAGGATACAATTCTTACTATTCTGGAAATCAAATCAAATGATTTAAAGTTTGATAAAAAAACTATACAACAATGTGGTATTATTAAATTAATTAATACTGTATGTTCTCATTATAACTTCAGTTAAAGTTAAATTAGACTGCCTTGCATAAATCTTATCTTATAATTGTATTTATGGATAGAGAGGTAATATATAGATGCGTTCTGCTCTCTTTTTTTTTTTTGCACACACGGCATGCATGCCAGTGGCACTAGGGACAGGGTTTCGGTGGGTTGTGGGGACAGCCTGTCAAATCTAGTCCAAGCTTAATTCCAGTTTTATTCTCTAACTAGTCAATAAAAACAGGCACAACCTTTTTTATAAAACGAAAAAAATGGAAAGGAAAAACTGGTACAACCTTTGTATATACGGTTCGTTCAAAAAAAAAAAAAAAAAAGTCTAGTTTGCTCTTCGTGACTCTTCCTCATTCATTTTTGATTGAAAGTTACTCCCTCCGTTTCAAATTATAGTTTTGACTTTTTCAATCCTAATTTTGACCACTTCGTCTTATTTAAAAAAAATGTACAAACATAATCAAATTTAAGTAATTTGAAAAAAACTTTTATTAATAAAGCATGCCACAACAATGAATTGATGTTTTACATAAATTTTTGAATAAGACCAACAATCAAAGTTGAGGTTAAAAAAGTCAAAAACGACCTCAATTTAGAACGGATTTAGTAGCTTTCAAAGTTGGAGGAAAAATCATGTCTCTTCTTCTTCTTAATCATACGTACTTATAAAATAATTTGACTTATAAAATAATTTGAAACAAACGCTAGCTTATGGAGTAATTTACCTATACACATTTATGTTAGACACACACCTATGCAAACTCTATCTCTATAAGCACTTGGTATAAGAAAATGGTCGAGTTGGCACATTGATATTGACAAAAGGCATGCATGTTCTCTAGTTAATAGGCCCAAAGTCATTATAGATTGATAAACCCTATCTCTATGAATATAAAAGAAACGGAATCTACACAAATTCCACCGCAAACTATAAGGAACGCATGCAACCGAACCAGTCAAGCTGGGTGAATAAACGTCACACTTTTTGTCATGCATGTCGTCTTCTTGGTTAATTCCATGTGTATGTGTATATTAGTATATACTACAGTGACAAAATCTGGAAGCTGCAGTAATCAGTCACATCAGTCGAGGCACTAAGCTAGCTACTTGTTTTATACGCACGCGATCGAGACAAATGCGCGAGCTAGCGCTAGCAATGCAATTTGCATTAGATATTGCATCCAGATCAAGGTAGCGACCGGTCAGCATACGTACGATCGAGCGACGATGATGTCGATGACAACATCCTTTTAATGCAAAGACGTGACATGCCGGGGATCGGATCATCCATCGGCCGGTCGTCGTAGTTGGCGCCATCGACGACGACGACCCTCGTTGCGTGGTCGCCTTGTAGCTCGGCATATCGCATCCGTGCACGGCGACCCGGCGTGTTTTTGTCTCGTGTTCCAGCCGTGCGTCCATGCGTGTCGCTGTTCGTCGCGGCGTGCGTGCGCAACTGGCACGGGTCATCCACCACCACGAGCTGTCTGTGCATGTGGCCCACTGGCCGGGGTTGATCGTTGCAGCGTGCGCTGGTGGCCCGGCCCCACTGCCCTGCTAGGCTGCTACTCATTAGTATTTTCTTATATCCCCTTAAAAACCCAATGATTTCTTATACTGGTGTCCAGCGAGGTTGCTCGCAACCTGCACGACGGCAATTAAGGACCAAAGCGTAATTGATCAAACCGATCCAGAGATCGATTAGACAAATGTAGAGCTCGTTCTCGGCCGAAAAAACTTCGAACACCTCCCGGGAAAGATCCGTCGCGCAGCGGATGCACGCGAAAGATCTCTTAGGACCAGCAAGGCCGCCTAGGATGCCGATGAAATTCGTGGAGAACGCTGGAACAACAGCAGGGTAGAGAGGTTGAGAGGAGAAAATTAGGGTTTGAGGAGTTTGTAGATTGATCTTGATCGATTGGATGTAGATGAGATCAAATCGGACATGAGCCTCTTATTATCTAGAGGGGGATTTTATCCCCTTAGAAACCGCAAATATAAGTTCCAATCACTAAACCTTTCCAAAAACCGATTAGAAACGAAATCGGTTCGGACCCGAGTATCGGGCCGATTCATTGAAAAGAAACGCGGACGCGGACGTGTCCGTCGCCCCTCCTCGACGCGGTCTTCGACTTGAACACAGTCCGAAAGAACGGGTTGTCTAGGGATACCGCCGGACGCCGCGTCGGACGCCAGGCCCAAGACTTCCTCCGATGCACCACCGCAAACTAGGGCATCGCCGACGCCCGGATCGTGCCGCCGGACGCTGCGGACAGCGTCCGCGCGTGGTCCTCCTTTTCGCATGCGCCGCCGGACCATCCGAATCAAGGCGTCGGACGCGCCCGTCAACTCCCAGGGTCGGACGCACGTGATTCATCGGATGTTAGGTTTTCTAAGCTTGTTGTTCCGTCTTGACACATTTAGGGCCACTTTGACACGTCCATATAACCGAAAAATCATACCCGGATATTTTTGGTGTCAACGACTGGCATTTTTATTTGTTAATGATATGATTAGACCGTTTTATTATCCTTTTCGAAATGCAGATGATGACGGATGTGTCAGCGCAAGATACTTATCTGCACATCCGTATGCAGGGGCGGTGACTGCTCCAACCTCTCTCATCTCTTCAGTGAATTTCTACATCTGCGTGAACTTATTGCTCTTTCTATATGTCGTGTGTTTTGTTACACAAGTGTATGTGTTCTTGGTAGCACTGGCTACACCTTGTGATAAACTTGCTCCGTTCTTCGAGTATATATGTCGTCGTTCAAGCCACAACTTCTATGTGCACCTCTTCTGCGTGTTCTGAGAAAACAAGACGTCTTTTGAGCCTTTACATTAGTAAGTAATTGCCTGTAATTAAGTACCTAACTGAAGAAACATGAGGTCAGATTAAGGACTAATTGCTATATATCTGACTGTATTTTTGCTCAGTGCTCACTGTTTTAATTACAACAGACGATTTCCCTGCTGTACTTCTCAATTTCCTCTCTTGTTAATATTATGATAACTTAAAGACCAAAAACGAGAAGAAGAAAAAAAGTCTGTTGACCTAAAAGGATTCCTATCATTTGAAAATAATTTAGAGGCTGCAAATTTAATTAAAAGGTCCTGCCGAACTGAAAGAGATGTGCTTAGATAATCGTGGCCGGTGGGCTTGATTTCAGTTGGGCTTTCAAATTAATCGAATTTAAAATTTGAAAAGAGCCCAGTGGTGGTGGGTGGGGAGCAAGCAGCGAGCTCCAAGACTGGGAGCTAGCAAAGAGGAGCAGGTCACATTAGCGAAAAACAAATTCAAAAGATGGTGAAAAAATAACAAGCTGATGGAGACTGCATCTCAAAAATAGCAGTTATGGTGGGGGCTAAAGATCTGCGCAGAGATTTTCTTGGTATTGTTTTTGTGAGTGTGCGTGGTTTCTTTCTTTCTTATATATATATATATATATATACATGTTTTTATACATATATAAGAGAGGGTGCGTGGTTGCAGTAGTAACAAAAAGAAGTTAGTTGTTCAATGATTTTCTTGTGTTGTTTATGTGCTTTCTCTTTAATTTCCCTTAGCTTGATTTTTCTAGGTGATGTTTATTGTTGTACAGATCTTGATGACCAGTAGAAGGGTACAAGATACTTAAAGGGAGCATCATGTGAAAATCATGCATTTTATACTGTACATAAAAATTCAGGCATTTGATTCTGCACAAAACAAACCTTCTAGACAGAAGAGAGATTGGAATCAAGTGCACAAGGTGATCCTCCATTTTCTCTTGTCATGTGATTCATTGGCGTCTTTTCTGGAAGAGGACCCCATGAAGATCTTCTTGATGCAAAAGATAATCTCTCCTTCACTAATAGGAGATGGGTTTTATGACAACTAATATTCCCATTATTGGTGCAGAATAGTAATAGGATAAGGTTTTGTAATAATTTGGCACTTTTTTTTTTTTCTTTCTCAGCTTCCCTGAAGCAAAGTAGAGCACCAGCAGCTTTGCTACCAGTTGGTTGAAACTTCAAATCCTGTTATTCTCAGTTCATTTACTGGTATTTTAGGCTGGTCAATGAGACTAATTGCTGCTCAAGATATTAGAGTTAGTTTACAACAAAAGGTCATAATCTCTCTAGTCAGTAACAGTACAAGTAGTACACCCAATTTCTCAACCGCATCAAAAAGGTTTGGTAAGGTGTCACTTTGATAGATCCCCTCTGAGCAACAATACGCTTGACTCTTGTTTTGCCTTTTGTTCTCATGTTACTATGTTAAAGCCAAGAAAAACGAACAAAATGTGTTAAGATTTGGCATGAGGCCATACGTAGGTGGTAAACAATTGCAAATGGTGATAGATGCTGCATCAGCTACGAAGGTGATGCCCAATTTGACTACAAATGGTTGTTGCAATCATTGCTCAATCCTAGCTCCTTCGTAGTATATTTTTTATCACACAAAGGCATTTCTTTTATATACATAGTACTGCTGATCATGGTTAATCTTCTCATGTAGTATGTAGATTATACTAGTACACAAATTATACAAATCTAGGTAGGATACGTGCCAGATATAACTTTTTTGCAGTAATAATACTAGATGCAAAACCAAAAACCATGTGGGTGATTGTGTATCTAAAGCAAGGGGGAATTCATGTCAGATGAATTGGTTTTGATCAATCAATACCAGTTTCTTCATCACTGTCATCAGCTTTCCATCTCAGCTTCTCTTATTACTTAATAATATGATCCTCTCACTGAAATAGCAGTTAACAAATCACTAATTGCAACATAAGTTTGAAACAGGAGAGAGATAGTGGACTAGAAGTGTACTTCGAATGGCACCAACAATCCCCAATAACACGGATTCTCAGATTTCTTTTTTTGAACGTATTCCATCAGATTTCCTTTCCTGGTGTCACCTGCCCATCCAACACACACATAAACCAATGGCAAATGATCTGGGTGACGATTACTGTATCTTAATCCTGACCCACACTCCACTCAGTATGCAGAAACAGTGTGTTCCAAATCAGAGCAGCTCTAGTTTTGCTCATACAAATAAACAATACTAGTATGCTCGTCTCTATCCCCCCAAGATTCTTCCTTGGTGCATACAGGCTTGGACCTTGGACCATTCTTCGTGTACTCCATCGAACACGCGCCCCATACTTGTTCCTTTTAGGCAGAACAATACAATACTTTGATCCCCTTCCCTGAACTTTTTGGCTAAGATCAAGAGCATGCACGGTGTAATAATGCAAAGGAGAGTTGGGCGCGTGCACTGACCGAAAGGTATTTTTGCCATGAAGAACCACATGTAGATCAACTCAAATCTTTGCTGATAGAAACTAGGTAAGTGATCAAGTCAAATACCTTGATCAACATAGTGGACCAACATCCAGCACCCTGCAAAACCATAGACTAAGCCTAATGATATGTGACTGTGCCAAGTGATTATGCTTAATGGTTTTCAGCTGAAAGACACAAGATGATGATGAAGGCTTAGACTCTCAGCAAGCACACAATAGGTGGCTAAAGCATAATCAACCTTGTAAAGTATGTGAAGGAGAGACTGGAAGGCAGTAAAGTTCCACTTGTGCAATGCAAACACAAGTGTTTCTGGTTTTCTCTTCTTTGTTTCCCCTTAAAAGGTAAAAGAGACTATTCACCAAAGAAGGCTGTTAAAAATTTCTACAGGAGAAATAGGTGTTAAGTATTACTGCAGAAGACACTGCATAGCATTAAGTGATGAATCATTTCATTTTGGAATGTGAGTCTAGGCAATGGTCAAAACTTTTAAGATCAGAATGAGCATGAATTTTATACCAAATTCAAAACATTTACATATTATAAGATCTCAAGGGCAAGGCAAATATGTAGAAAGATAAGATCAATTCTTCACATGAATGTTTTACATCTTCACATGAATGTTTTTACAGGTGCGAATCTGAACATTTGGGCAAAAACAAGGTAATTGAACAAACTGTGCCGCAGTCATGGCAAACTGTCCTGAATTATGGCGTTTCAAAAAATATGTTGGTTTCACAAAAAAAGAACCTTTTATAAGAGTGACTACCTTGTGGGTAGTCACAAAATGCCAAATCGAAGCATGCAAAGCAAAAGCATTTTTCTTTCTTGAAATCAAAGTGACCAAATACAAAGGGAAGTCAAAATCACGTAGATAATTATGCAACACGATATAGTCTTCAAGATGCATTCTGATGATAAAAGAAAGAATATGATTCATTGATATCCATCAATCAAAGGGTACAACAGGGTGACTGGCCAGTCAGTTTTCTGTTACATTACTCCACCCCAAAGGGAGAAAAAAAAAATCTGACCTCAAATTGCTTCTCCAGTAAGAACAGACACAAGGAAACCAAAAGAATTTGATCCATCATTTCTCTTGCAACAAAACAGTGCAGAGAAAAACTTGTGCTGTGGTACCAAAACCCAGAGATCCAGGTTGGGATCTCGCTCTATCAAACACAAGTACACAACTCCAGTCTCCATATGAACCAATCACAAAGGCAGGAAACAAAGCAAGAAAGGATCGATCACGAGACAAATAACCATCCACGTTTGTAGCACACGAGCGTGATCACCGTCGCCGCCGACCACACAGCCACAACCCACCGTGCCGCAAGCAATGCCGCCTCCTTCATGGCAACAGACCATCCAACAAGCCAGTACAACCCCTCCACGCCCTCAAAGAAGTCCTTCCCTTGCACCCGCCATAACGCAAGCAGCGACAGCACGAGCAGTGGCGGCGCGACGAGCTGCGTGGCCACGGCACAGAGGTGGTGGTTGTGCAAGAAAACCTTGGCCCGGCCGTACTCGGTGTCCGGCGAGCGGCTCGCGTGCAGACGCTGGTACCAGCAGAACACAGCCTCATTGAGGTACATCTGCACGGCTGGCCGTGCCGCCAGCAGCTGCAGCCCAGCCGCGGCGGCGAGCAGCGTCGCCTCCTGCTCGGCGCCATCCACGAACCCGCAGAATCGTAGGATGGTGGCCAGAGAGGAGACGAGGACGGCAAGGTGGAGTAGGAGGCGCGCCGGCGCGGACGACGAGAGCACGGCGAGCCTGGTGCGAGGCTGGTCGGTGCCGAGCCAGAACGCGCGCGCGAACCGCGCGGCCGGGAGCGCGGCGAGCGACGCGAGCGCGCCGGCGAAGGGGCTGGAGGAGAGCAGGGTGGTGACGAGGAGCGCGCCGAGCGCGGCGGCGAGCAGCGCGGGGGCGCGGCGACGGACGACGACGTGGCGGAGGAGCGCCACGAAGAGGTAGGCCGCGGGGACGAGCGGCGCGAGCGGGGACGCCGCGGTGGCGGCCGGGAGGAGGAGCGCGGGCGGAAGGAGCGCGAGCGGGAGGAGGAGCGCGAGGTGGTAGGCGGCGAAGTACGGGCGGGAGGCGAGCGTGGCGTGGGAGAGGCGGAGGCGGTAGAGCTGCGCGGAGGTGGCGTCGAACGGGTCCTTGTCCTTGGCGGCGCCGCGCTTGGAGGAAGCCGGGCCGGCGTTGGAGCCCGGCGGGCGGAGGACGGCGCGCGGGGTGTTGGAAGGGACGGCGTCCGGGTGGATGTAGGTGTGGAGGGCGTAGAGGAAGAGGGAGGGGAGGTGGAGGAAGTGAGCGACGGCGGCTAGCGCGAGCACTGCTGCCGCGTGGAGGAGCGCCGGCGGGATCGGGATCGGGACGGGGACGGAGAAGGGGAACACGGCCATCGCCGGCGGCCGGAGCTGGTAGGTGGGTGGATCACTGGATCTGACTGAAGGAGAACGCAGCAACAGCAAGCACAGTAGAGTGGAGGAGGAGATGGACCAAGGGCTTGGATGGGCTTTGGGCCAAAAAAAACTGTGGGCTTAAGATCTGGTGGGCTGCTTCCGTTAGGACGCATGTGCAGACGTGATTGGTGTTAATAACGTATTTATTAATCGCATGTCACTTTTATATTTGTTACTAGGAAAATACGCCCGTGCGTTGCGGCGGAAATAAACAAATCAAACATTTATGAAAAATGCGGACTGAAATAACATAAAGTATTCATTGTTTTCTGTTTCTATAAAAATTTTAAATCTACATATTTGTTTTATGATGACAATAATGACATGCATGTAGAAGAGTGTTGTTAATAATAGTAGTAATATAACAATGTCCTAGCTTGTACCAAATATAAAATATAATAACCTTATAAATTTTTTTCTTCTATTATTGGAAGCATAAATATATTTATTTATAAATTTATTATAACTTTATTTTTGTACTATCAAAGCATTGTATTGTTAAATGTTTTTTTTGAAACTGGTATTGTTAAATACCTTTTGCAAAACGAACGTTGAAACGTCAACTCTAGCCTTGAATCTCGTTCTCCCATTGGGTGGAGCGATGTAGCATTGGATGCCTCTGCTATCGGTCTGTGCCTCGTCCCCAAATCGAACAGAGAGAGAGAGGAAACGAGAAGCAGAGGAAGGGCAAGGCATAGGTGCTGGCGGTGGATCGAGCGGGAGGTCCAGCTAGCGCGGCTGGCCAGAAGCCCAGTACGAACAGGTCGGGGTGGTATGTATGCAGGTGCGGAGACATCGAGCGAGAAGAAGCGCAGCAGGGATGTCCGCAAGTGCATCCCATCCGCCGTTATCTTGTTGCGGAAGACGGTGTAGGTCGCGGTCGCAACATCCTCGCCCTGCCCCGTGTCGTCCGCCAGGCGGGCGCGGGGGCGTCATCGAGCGATTCCTCCGGTGAGAAGGCGAAGTGCAGGCCCGAGAGGGCGTCGTAGACGTAGCTCGTGGTGGGGACGGACGTGTCGGCCTCCATGGCGGCGGCTGCTTGCGTCGGCGACGCGGGGGAGGAGGAGATAACGACTCGTTTGCCCTTGTTCCTCTTCCTTCGCTTCCGCGCTGGCAGCACAGGCCACGTGTTCGTGGTTTCGAGATGGATTGAGGCGCGCGCTGGCTGCTAGAGCATGGAGTGGAGCAGTCATGCAGGGCAAGTTTTATTGCCGTGGCCGGTAGAAGAAGTGAAGTCGTAGCTCTGCAGGATTCATCCGCGGCCCACGAAACGTACCAAGGGTGGACTTCTTACGTACGTTTGTGAACATGCTTTGTATAGGAAGCGGACAGAACAGATTGGCGGACAGTGCAGATTGACAGAAATTTTCACCCTTTGTTATTATAGGTATAGATAAAAAACACACAATTCTGTCCTAAGAAAAATATACATTTTTGTTATAAAAATATACCTTTTATAAAAAGAATAAATAAACAAACTTCTGTCAGGGCCATGCGCCAAGTGCTATCTAGTACTATAGTTTTACATCTAATAGCATCTTCAAGAGATTAAAAAAAAGACTAGTCAAATTTACTATTTTAGCTACTTTCTAAAATAGATTTGACAAGAAAATACTAGAGGACTCCAACAAGGATGGATGGTGAAATAGGCTACCCAAAATTAGAGAGCAAATGAGGTGAGATGGAGAGCTTGCAAATTTAGTGAGTCATTTATAGAGTTTTGATTTTTCCTTTGACAATAGTTAAATTTAGCTTTTTTTTTTTTTGAGAATTACACAAGACATCAAGAGACGCCACAACACGCACGCATACTCATCCCTATGAACACACGCGACGTCGAAACCCTACCCCTATGAGCACCTCCGCGACTGAAGCACTTGGCAGATCCGGAGATTCTTGAAGTCACCATTAGCGCCCTCGTCATCGAGGAACGCCGCTACCACTTAATGCATAACTTGGCAGTAAATCCTAGAAAAATCTCAGGAAAAGGTGCGAAAGCACCAGGATTTAAACCCTGGTGGGTAACGTCCCACTGGACCGTCCTACCATTAGACTACAAGCCAATTCACAGTTAAATTTAGCTTTAGAAAACGGTTTAGCTAATCTCTTAGAGATGCCCTAAAGTAGTTGAGAATGCAAGGAGCAACGGCATGCACCTTAGAAAAAAATTGTGAAAAACGTGGATCATGTCATGGTTAAACGTGAATCAAACAATACTGTACATATTTTCAGGTTAGTCGCAAAAAAAAGGTGTACTTTCAACTTTAAAGCGTGATAAAAGTAGCAGACATTGGTAGTGTACCAGTGCCACCAACAAATATAAGCTCAAAAGTCAGTACCACCCGCTGAAACAGCAAATCGTGCTACATTGCTTTATGTTCCCAATTCCAATCCAAGCAGACAAACACGTGACAAACGAAGCTGGGAACACGCACCCAAACGGCCAAACATGAAACATTCCCACAAACGCACAGGAGCGGCAGATATTATTATTCTCATTGCGTATATCATACAATTGCATACACTAATCACAGCGAGCCTCCTCAATGTCTGGAGTGAAGAGTAGCAAAAAAACTCATGGCAGTTTATTTATTTCATCAGGTGGGCCAAAATGAATAGAAAGTTCAGACTGAATAATGGTACAGCAGGTCTAGTTTTCATTCTTTTTCAATGCAGAGGCAGGGCTCACTCTCCGCTCAGGATAGGGTTGATCAATGGCTTCATCTGAGCAAGGTAAACGATTGCATACCTACAGAGAAACATTAGTACATGGTTAGCGAAACAATGGAGCCCCAATACAGCCATAGTGATTGAGCCGAAAAAACTGAATGGTACAGGGATGCGGTATAAGTAGCAGAAAGCAGGTTTCATCTTTTGGGATATTTTCAGTTCGTTTGGCCAAGTTTCTAGTGAATAATATTCACATTTATAGCTCCAAATCGATTTATTATGGAAATACATTTCGTAATTAATCTAACTGTATGCATTTGATGTCACAGATATTAGTACTTTTTTAATCTGTAATTGATAAAATTAAGATATTAAAACATGACACTGCAAGAATTGCATTCTTTCTTGGACAGGACAGATGGAGTACATATCATTTTTACATTTTCATGCTTCCATCTAGTAGATGGCTACTACTACATATTCCCTCTGGAAAGCAGGAACAAAAACAGCCAGATAAAAAGGCGGTGTGAAAATGTGAACTATGTCTCCAGCACATCCTTCGTCTAGTCAATTAAGAATCAGTTACTTTGTAAAAACATGAATTCATAACAAACTTTTCGGTGTCATGTTATTTGCATGATCAATAGAACTTAAAGTGGGCGCATGTATATTACAAGAACTAGTAAAAACGAATTAATAACAAACTTTCCTGTATCATGTTATTTGCATGACCAATAGAATTTAAAGCGGGCACATATATAGTACAAGAACTAGTTGAAAGATTGTTTGCCAAGATCAAAAAGCATGATGAAATTATTTTTTTAAAAGATTAACTGTACATTCTTTGGGACACTAGTGACTCACCAATTACACGGATACTTCCTGGAAGACGCGTATCGCGCATCGGATACGATCGGATACGGATACGGCGCCGGATACGCGACGGATAACGTGATCCGAGGAGTATCGGATTTTTATTATTTTTGCGAAATTCGGATACTTGGGCTGATACGATATCGGTTTGCTGGACACGGCGTATCAGCGTTCGTTGATACGGCGCCCAATAAGAAGTCGATATCCCCGTCGCCCCTAGCCGCGATGCTAGCTCCCCCGCATTCCCGCGACGCCCGCATGGTGCCGCGATTCGCGCGATGACGCCGCGACATCCGCCGCCGCCGCCACCGGGCGACGAGCCTCCGCTTCGCCGGTGACGAGCACCGTCCCCCTCGCCGCTGGAGTTTCCGCGCCCCTCTTCCTCCCTGCTAAGCGCGCAGCAGCCTCCCCGCTGGCCACCGGAGCCCTACGTGTCGGCCGCCGCCACCGGAGCCCAAAGACATCGCCACCTACCGGAAGCCGTGAAGGACGCCCAGGTGGAGGACGCCCATGCGACCTCTTCGGCTCACGCCACGGCTTGGACGCTTCATGAGCGCCCGCATACCGGAAGCCGCGAAGGACGCCAGTGGAGGACGCCCACGCGACCTCTTCTTCGGCTCGCCACGGCTTTGACGCTTCATGAGCGCCCCAAATGAAGTCAGCCGAAGAGTCGGCGGCCGGCGAGCTCCACTCCTACACTAAGTTCCTCAAGTCCTTTCCCCTTCCCATTCTCGAATCTAGATCTAGTATCCCTGAAATTTTCGTGAAGAAATCAAGAGATTTAAAATTATAGTAAGGTGATGGCGCTAGCAGCAATTCAAGATCAAGAGTCATTTCACTAAATTGTATAGCCTGAGCCCCAAGTGGAGATCCTCTTCCCTCTGCATCTTTTGCTCTAGCCTCCATCTTTGGTAATTTGCAACTACTCCCAGTTTTCAGACATTGCCATGACCAAAAACCATATATGATTGCTTTGATCCTCTTCCCTGTGCGGATTGTTGATGTTTTTCTAATTTTAATTAATATATGCATTATTATTTATTTTATTAAAAAAATACTAAAACGTATCCACGTATCGGGTTTTTGGAAAATCGGCGTATCACGTATCGGATACCGATACACGTATCCGTATCCGTGCAACGTAGATATTAACCCAGTTTTGTTGTTGGCTTTCCAAAATACTGCTCATATGGGATTGGGATCCTATTGTCCTAGTCATTTAAAAATAGGCTATTAATCATAAGGTGTCAGGTTACTACAAGCTCAACATTTTTGCTATTCATGACTTCATATTATGTAAGTGACCTAAATATTTACATGTGCCCTATTTGTCAGTTACTATTTGAGCTGTTAGTAACCTTAATAGCCAGAGACAACTTTATGAAGTAAAAGAAAGCATGTGCCCTATTGTCAATTACTATTTGAGCTGTGAGTAACCTTAACAGCCAGAGACAACTATATATGAAGTAAAAAGAAAGCATGGATAGGAACTTACATCATCCAACAACAAATTACTGCTGTAGTTACCAAGGTCAAATGGAATCTGCACAAGATAGGCCACAAAAGTTGAATCAATCAATGTACTATAATTTGAGGCATTTATAAATTCATCAACAGTAACAAATAAGGACACTAATAACTTTTCATTTCTACAACACCCCAAAGCTAATGCCAAACAAAGGTAATAGTGGCCAGATAGTGAGAAAAGTTGGAGGATGATTGTTAAAGATAAGTAAAATCTCTCATAGATAGAATATAAGAATAACAAATGGGTATGTTTGCAGTAGTAATAACAACGAAGCTGAAATGGGGATAATATGATATCCATGAAAGCACGTAAGTGCAACTGTGATAGTGATAAAAGAAACCACATAAACCTAACAGGACATAGTTCTTCCCATCACATCCAAATCTACGCAGTGAGAAGAAACCCAAATCTATGAGTGAGGAAAATTTTATTTTACAATTTTAAGGGGTGAAAAAGCAGCACATAACTAGTGAAATATTATAAAACTAACTATATGTGAGAGCACACACCTATTACCATAGCCAATGATGCTATTCTAAGATTCATGCTTCATCACATACATAATGTGTCACTTTTAGGCCCCATGCCCCCACTAGATCTCAAAATGCATGAACCCCCACTGTTCACAAGTAGTCGCATGTAGAAGTGGCCAAATTGTGCTCTGTATTCAGAGTTAAACCATGGAAGTTTAACCAAGGCTCTTCCATACCCATCTTTTTTAATGTAATTCCATACCAAATTTTAGCATTAACCTTTCAAGAGTGAATCAACTAGCCTAACATATTGTACACAACAAATTCACCAGTAATGTTCGTCTCATGGTAACATTTGCGCATAACTTTTAGGAGCCTTCTTACCATTTGTCTTTGTGCAATGTAACTAAACTGTGCGTGAGTAACAAAAACTAGACGCAAACTTAGGCACTAACTTAAATACTTTTACTTCGTGATGAATTACAAGCCAAGTATAACAAGTCTAGGTCTGCTAGAACAATGTTTGGGGGCTTTTTTTCCTATCTAAAGCTCCTACAACCTGAGTCCTATCAGCTAAATTGCAACGGAAGGCCAGTCACGGGGTCTCATAAAGAAAATTTCTCTAAAACTAGCCAATCTACCCAAATCTAGGTTGTGATCCCAACCCAACATCACCGCAATCGACCGATCTGCGGTCAAACCCGCCAAATCTCGCGCGCGGGATCCCAAGTCCCAAATCCTCATGCCTAATTCCAAGCCCAGATGCGCACAACGCCGGATCACTAACCGGCGGGATCGAATCGAAGAGGGGTGGGGGTGGGGGGTGTTGGGGAAGCGGGACGTACAGGTTTGTGGAGGGCCCGCGGTTGCAGCAGAGGAGCGTGAAGAGGGATGCGGCGACGCCGGCGAGGAAGAAGATGAGCGTGGTCACCCAGAAACCCATGGTCGTCTTCGGCGACGGCGGTGGCCTCGGCGAGCTCCTCCGGCGGCTGCTGCTTCTCCCCCTCTCTAGCTAGATCGCTCGGTCGGGGAGGGAGACGCGACAGGTGCTGCAGGGGAGAAGGAGATGGTGGAGTTGCTGCCAGCCACGTCACGTGCGTGCGTGCTTCTGGATCGTAGTAACTCGTTAACGGGCTCGAGATGGACTTGCAAAGAGGTGCTGACTCCTGGCCCACTGGGCTTAGAGCGGCAAGGCAGTATGGGCTATGGGCCGGGGACGGCCTGACTTTTTTGTTGCAGACGATTTTTTTTTGTTTTTATATTTCGTAATTAGTTTTTGTATAATAATAACAACTGTTTCTAGTAAATGTACATTCCCTAAAAAAAAAAAAAGATACTATTATCGTCAGTTTTATAAGTGGCGAGATGTTTGTTCCAACATTTCATTTAGCAAGTCTCTCTTTTCTACACACCTGTCATATAAAATCATTTTTTGCAATGGGCCTATAGAAATAAAATTTATATGAAATTATATAGCGCGATGATATCTGCAGCTTTGAAGCTCGTTTAAAGCTACCTTGATCTCTAAATTGTAAGTATGATGTTAAGGTTCATATTTGTACATCTAAAATGTTGTATTTACTTATTTGGCACAAAGATTGGTTGAAATTAGAAGATGATAGGCTAAAATGTTGTAAATATTATCAAGCTATATAACTTTTATTTGGGATTTGATGTGCTAGAGGGTAGGTAGATTTATTCACTCCTTACATAGCGTATTTTTTTAAAAAAAAAGAGTAACATTTTTCATGTTATTCGTATGCAAACAAAAATATCTAACAACTATATAGATCAGTGCGATATACGCCCTCGGTTCCAAATTATAAGCCATATTGTATTCTCTAAGTACTTACCTTCATTCAAAAGCTATGTACTTAAAAAGACAAAATAACTTATAATTTCGAACAGAGGGAGTACATCTTTGTAGATCACAAAATTTCATTTTTAACCCATCTTAGTGTCATGACAATTGTTACAATGTTTAGATTTAAATAACGTTACATCACTTATGTTTGGCCTCATGATGGCTTCAAACAAAAACGTTGTAAGCTACAAAGTCTATGATTTTCATATATTTTATTAACATCCGAACTCGCTAGGAAAATTTTTGTGATTTTTAAGATGCGTCGTGGAAATGCAATCTTCACCGATTTAGAGAGCAAAATTTTGTAGTTGAAGTAGCAAATTTAAATCTTTGATAATTCAAAAAGATAGGTCCTAGTTTATTTTTTAAAGATTACATTTTCCATTACCATTTCAATTGTTGATAGTGTATGCTTTTTGTAAGTTTTTATTTAGGTGACTACTTTTTTGCGAAAAAAATGAATTAAAATATAGAAACAAAAACTTTGTCATGATGCACTACGGAATCCACTTCTTTGCCGAGTGCCTAGTGGTTGCCGAAAGTTTTTTTGGGCACTCGGCAAAGAGGAGTGCCAAATAAAAAACACTCGATAAAAAAAAACTAAGCAAACACCGGGCAAAGAGGCCAAGTGTTTTTTTCGACACTCTAAGAAAGAGGCTCTTTGCCAAGTGTTTTTTGGCACTAGGCAAAGAAACTTTTCGTGCACATTTTGAAGTCAGAATTAATTCAAATGAAAAAGTTTTCAATCTAGAATTACATAACTCATCAAGACGTACAATATTTGTTTTGGTTCATATGACAAAGTAAAGTAAATTTGTTCACACTTACATATCTCTCTCGTAGTTTCATAAACTACAAAAAGAGAGATATAAGATTTGTGAACAATGTTAGAACCACCACATATGACCAAACAACCAAAATAAACTTTGTAGATCTTGAGAGCTATAGAATTTTGTCCTAGGTAACTTTTTCATTTGAATTCATCTTGTCATGCAAAAACTACGCCGAATTTGAAAAATTTAAAATTTGATTTTTTTTTCAAACGACCTTGATGGAAAACAACCAAAATAAACTTTGTAGATATCAAAAAGTAATGAAACTTTTTGTAGTTGGCAATTTTTTCATTTAAATTCATCTTGTCATGCAAAATCAAGGCGTCTAAATTAAAAAAAAATTTTAAAATTCAAATTTTGTAAACGACCTCAAATGGTGCAAGTCCCTAAATGAAAATTATAGATCTCAAAAAGTTATGAAAAATTGTAGTTGACAAGTTTTTGATTTGAATTGTTTAGAGCCTCAAACAAGTAAGTTTCACTCGGTTTAGTATAATATTTGAGGAACCAAAACGAAGTATACACAGATGTGAGTGTGTAGTGCAAAGTGGCACGGGAGGCTCTGTAGCAGCGAAAAATGCCACGACTTTGCGACTCGTGACTTTGACGAAGACGGGCGGTGCCGGGCGGTGGGGCCCTCCCCGATTAATTTTTTGTTTGCTATTATTTTCAGTTTTTCGATTCGAAATTTATCAAAGTGTCGGGCACTCAATAAGTGTTTTATTGAGTGCCCGATAAAAGCACACTCGGCAAAGACAGCTTTGCCGACAGCTTTTTTTGCCGAGTGTTACCTTTGCCGAGTGTAATTGTGGCTTTGCCTGGATTCAGGTAGGAATGGACATTGTTTTTGTCAAGGACCACCTTTTCAAGAAAATAGTAGGCCTTTGGGGGCCAAAAGGCATAAAAGAACATCAACAATATAACATCTTTCTAGCTTCTCTAAATTTGGTTTCACACTCCACTTTGGAAACCAAACAAAAAACTTTGCTCTCCCTAAAAAAAACAAAGGAAAAAAAGAGGTGTTATACTTTGCTCTCTCTGTTGTTCTTCCGTACGCTTGTCTATAAGTCTTTTGGCTTAGCTATACGTAGACGGTAGATCGTCTTGGCGTGGATTGCTTCTTACCTAGCTCCCCATGCTAACTGCCGAATCTCCCTGGCTTGCAGGGAACATAATCCGCTAATTACCTTGCTTAGGATGGCAGCCGTAAACCATATCAATTTCCCATGACGTGTGGGTCCTGATATGGAAACGTGAGCTAACTTAGCTCACGGAATTTTAAGCAGCATGCTGCTTGTACATCTATTCGTAACAAAACAGCAGAGACGTGATCCTTTCGCTCGTCTCAGGTTGGTTTGCGTCGTGCATGCAGATCATGTACTTTGAATCATCGTATCTCCTCGTCTCTTCATTTGAATTATTTTATCTTGTCAACTTGTTCAACTAACTCCATTAATTTTATATTGGTTGATGCTTCCTTCCAGTTTTTTTTTTTTTTCGAAGCGTGCTCGCACGCGTCTTTGCATTAAGAAAAATGATAACAAAGTTACACAGCCCGCTTGGCCTAACGGCGAGCAACCATTGGCCACACGAGTTGAACACTAACAAAAGTCATCGACTTGAACGGTGGAGCTTAGGGGTTGTACTAGCTAAGGAAACTATTGTGTGACTAAAGCGACGAGCACAACCATTTAAGGCTCGTTCAAACCTTCCAGCTCCTGCGTCGCCATGGTCCACGTCCAGCGGGCACCGAGCATGGGGAAGATCTCGCGCATCGCTTCCCGCCTAGAGGACGGGACATCACCACCGAACCCTACGCGGAACTTGATGGCGATTGTGGTGTTCGAGTATTAGTCACTACGTGACCAGGTCGCCCCTCCCACTTGTTCTCCAAGACACGCCGCGCCTTCTCCGGATGAGGATTGCGGTAGGCCGATTTGACGGTCAATCGAATGCCGCGACGTGGGAACGGCCGCCGACAACGGCCCCGAAGTCCGTGCACGAGGCCGAGACACGATCGAGGCACCTCCAACGGCAGCGTCAAATGGAGTCGATGAAGGCTGCCACCGATGCTACTGTGGGCGCGCAAGCAATAGGTGCAGGAGCAGTGGGCGGTGCGGCAAAGGGGGTAGCTGACTGTGGAGGGTCCTTTGCCGCGGTGTCCTCGCTGACCAACTCCGATGCCTCAGCATCCGTGGGGCCGAAGCCGGGGCCACACGAGGTGGCGAGAGGGGTCCGCCACCACCGCATGGGCCTCCGATGCCTCAAAGATCCGTGAAGTTGAGCTCGACCATACGTGGCGGTGAAGGAGGGGTCTATCAAGACCGCTCTGGGACTCCAGTGGTAGATGGGTGCACGACGAGGAAGGTCATGAGCTCGTCAAGCATCGGGTCCACCAAATGGGGGCTCCGCACCCTCATACATACTCTCTTAGCGGTGGGTATGTGTCGGTGGCGGCGTTGTCGGCACAGCCAGGAGACACGACGATGTTGACCTCCCTCAGCGACTTCTGTCGGCCAACAAAGGAGCCCACCACCATCCCCTGCGATGTCAAAGTCGAAGGGACAGTACAAAGAATCTGTCCGATAAGGATAGGAGCCGCTATCGGTTTTAGTGCCTCAACGCCCCCTCGCCAACGCCGCCGCTGTTGACGCCATGGCGAGCTTGCACAACGCCGAGGCTCTTGGCATGACCTAAAGGGTGCTGGGGCGGATGACGATGCTAATGCATGCGACTCGCCCAAAGACCTGCGGCCGAGGTAGAAGAGGCAACGTGATAGGGTGGTGCACCGGGCCGCGATGTGATCCCCGGCCGCATAGGTTGAAGCGAGACCGGTGAGTGAAGGCGGCATGGGTCGTTGGCGACGAGAGCGAGGCGAGGCATGGCGGCGTCCGTGCCTACGGCTTTGAACAAGAGTGAATCCTTCAGTGTCGATAGGGGCGGCCTCGCGGGGAACATGGTGCCAAGACATCCCAAAGTGGGGCGAACATGCGGCGGCGGTGGAGAGCACTCGGTGCTCGTCGCAAACCCAGGGCGAGGCATTGGTGAACGGGGACGATTCAGGCCCCGCCGACGTGGCGCTGGTCCCTTCGAGCCGCTTCCTCACGACGGCAATGACGAGCCATCTGCGGCGTTTGGTGGTGCTTGCGTAGGGAATCGGCGACGCCGGCATCGGCCGCCTCGACGCCAGCAGCCCCCGCCAACTCCGACGCCCCGCCGGAGTCGCCGACAGGGGGCGCTGTTCGGGCCAAGCCCCGCCTTGATGCCGGTGAGTTGGAGAGGCCCCGATGAGGCACATGGAGGTAGGATGGATCCCAGTGTTACCCCTCCTCGTCATCGATGTCCGCCCGGGTCGGAGACAATGATGTCATCCCACCGCATCTACTTGGATTCGCCTAAGGATATGAAGGGATCGGTGTCGGGCGAGAGACATGCCTCGTTCCCGAGCCTCCCGAGCGGCGGCCTCCGCCGGCAACGCGGGGCGGAGTCGCGCCCGGCGCTGACGTTGTGGAGCCGTTTTTCTCCACATGGCGCCGTGAAGGGGGAGAAGGAGGACCACGGCAAGCTTCGCCGCCGCACCGCAGCCACCAAGTCGGCGACAAGCCTTGAGGCGAGGCGGCCGTGAGCGTGAGCGGGATGTAGAGACGGCCGTAGCCACGAAGTCGCCGACGCACTTCCGAGACGGCTACGCTGGGTGGGCCCGGCATCGGGCGGCGTTAGCGGTGTGGGCATGGAGGACCGCACAAACACCAAGGCGGCGGGGCCCAAGAGCGGCGGGGGGCCACACCCGCCGGCGCCCGCCAGGGGGCCGAGGCGACGGAGTCTCGAGATGGCGGCGGCGTGGGGGGGCCGAGTCGAAGGAGTCCCGAGAAGGCGGCGACGCGCGAAACCGACGGTGGGGATGAGCCCATCGGCAACTCACCGCCGGGACCCAAGGGCTCCGCCGTGCCACCTCGGATGGGGGTGCGGCGAAAATGCCAGCCGGTTAGGGGCTGCGGCGACCGTCGCGGCAGACCGGATCTCGCACCAAAGCCACCAAAGAACCGGGCGGCCGTCGGATCCGGGGGCGTGAGGCCGCCATGGACCGTAAGACCCCCATTTTGAGAGTCCGCGTGCATT
Source organism: Hyparrhenia diplandra (assembly GCA_015847255.1). Taxonomy (NCBI): domain Eukaryota; kingdom Viridiplantae; phylum Streptophyta; class Magnoliopsida; order Poales; family Poaceae; genus Hyparrhenia; species Hyparrhenia diplandra. The sequence continues at coordinate 39,249 of JADLZK010004729.1, forward strand.
TGTATTTTGCGCCGGGATCCGCACAAATACGCACAAGATAACAGAAATAGCAATACGATTTAATATAAATACCGAGCTTTATTGCTAACATAAATATTAAGGTCTTACAACAGTCATGGTCATGACATAGCCATAGGGATTACATAACTAGCGATGTTCTACTACCGCAGAGCGGTGATTTATTACATAGGGTGGTAGCTACTACAATGAAACTACTACGGCGATGCAACACTCCCGTGCAAAGCTCGAGCGCGGTCGAAGCCCTATATCCTTGTAACTCCTCGAACATGTCCGTAGATCCTTGCGCGCCTTTCTAGTCCTCGCAGCTATCCTCCTCGCCGATGTCGTATCTCCTCCTCCGGGTCGATATCCGTGAGTCAACAACGGGTGAGTACATAACGCACTCGCAAGCCCTAACAAGGGTGGATATTATTTGTTAATATATAAGGTTTGGGCCCTGGGGGAGCATCACCTTTTCCGCCAGTTCCCGGGTTGCAACATTAATTAAATAATTAATATCATCAACATAAATTATTATGGAAAGTACTAATCAAAGGGGAACTCATCCTAGTGGTTGCCCATTCCAAGGACGTGGCTATTCGAATAGATTTAATACACTCTGCAGAGGGGTACACAATTCCCCACATGATAGATACAATCCAACCATGATCAGTGGCAGGATAGCACTAACAAGAACTCGTACCCGGATGGTATGACCTTAGGTTTCCATATAATTCCACTACGGATTACACAGGGGCCGGAACCCACGCAATGTCAGGATGATCACACAGCATCCCAAAATATATAGTGGTTGGATGATCACTTAACATCCATGGATGATTACTTAGCATCCAGTTCTAATTAAAAAGGGTGCTCGCACACGGCACAACAATACATTTTACATGGAAGACCACTTAGCAACCATGCCGGCGGACCACGGAAGATCACTCAAAGAACCGTGTCCTCTCCTCGTTAACCCGATGCCACGCCGGCCTCCTAGTGGAAATTATATTTCTACCTAATGGGGTGTGAGATCAGGTCTACCCATATAGACATGTGGCTGTACGTATATCGAACTAGGTGAGATGGCCTATGAACCGGTCCTTATATGATCGAAACGAGTATCTCCTGCAGAATCCACACAGCGAACCTCGCCAAGGTAATCTACTACACCTATGTAGGCAAACCCCACTACGGAGTTCTCTGCGATCTCCTTGCGCCACATCATCAGCGGGACCCACAACTCATGCTATGTGCCTCATCGTCTGGCCTCTCGATCTCCCGTGGGTCCTAACCAAGACAAAGTGGAAGTAATTAACCAAGCACTTTCGTTATGAGACTGCTCAGTTCCTTGCAACAACAAGAAAATCAAAGGTCATCGCAGTTCTTTGCTGCAAACTGAAGTCGAAAGGTCGTCGCTGCTATAGTTTAAATAACTCCCCTCTGCCCCCGTGCCTTGCACCGCTTGGCAGCACCAAGCCGTGTCCACGGGGCTTCTCCGAGATGAGTCGCCGCGACGCCACCGCCCGCTCTCCACCCGCCATCGCGAAGTTTCTAGGATCACCGCTACGTGACGAGATGGACATTCGAGGCTCAACATCACCTTCTCCAAGCTCGCCCGCCGACGGCGCGCCGCATCGCCGTTCGGTCGGCCGCCGCTCGCCCCCGCCCGGCGGTACAACCTCCGTCCCTGGTCCGGGCGGTCGTTCGCCGAGGAAGCTTGATCCTGCCCAGGACACCAAGATGTGCGCCCGCGACGCCCACGCTGTCAAAGCAACAACCGCCGCAGCCAACACCGCCGACACCGTTTCCCCAGGTGCATAACCACGATGTGTGTGAGGACTGCCGCCGCGCCACCATGCAAGCGATGAGGGTGGGCATCTGGCGGGGAAGAAAAATGGAGAAAGAAGATCCGAGGAGAGCTGAGATGCGGAAGCCAACGACCCGCTCTGTGTTGGATACGAGTGGGAAGACAATGAGTGAGCCATCCGCGCGTCCGTTCTGTTCTGGCTCATTATGTTGTGTTATTTTTTAAAACAGGATGACAGCTTTTTTTTTCCGTGAGATGAAGCCAGTTTTGATGGCGGAAGGCTAATGCCGTGTAGATAGGGTGGTTTTCTTAAGAGGGTCCCACAATTGAGATCCTGTGCCTGTCATACTATCTGTTTCTTACAGAATTTAAATCAAAGTTGCGGTCTCAGCATAATGTGTTTTTGCATGTTGCAGGTGACTACGTGAGTAGTTAGATGCTCTTTGGTCATATGTTAGATATAAGTGTATTTTTTTATCAACATATGTATTTGATTGACAAACGTTTTGTTATACTTTACCGAAGATGGATCATCACATTTTCCTTTAATATTTTGGCATAAAATTATGAAGAAACAAAAGAATAGTTCTTCCTATGTAGAAAAATCTATTGCATTCCTCGCGGCAACGCGCTGGAGAATTCTCCTAGTTTATACCACATAAATTACCCTCACTCGCTCCCGTCAGCAGGTTAAGTCTCATTATATACACATTGCTCATTTTAATAATCATCAGCTCATTTATCACAATATTTATATACATAACAATATTATAATGGAATTGGTATAGAATGATGGTGGTGGAAAGATGGGGGAGTTAGGACTTGCCTTCGTTGTATTCTCCTTCCGATCCGACGTAATCCGGGTCCTCGCTCTCTTGGTAGCCGGCGTCCTCTGTTGATCGTCGCTAGTTCATGAGACTACCGTTCGATGTAAAAGTAAACACAAACATATAACAAACATAGAACTATATGGTGGTACTAGATCAAAAGATGGAGTAATATTTTAGAACAATAGTGATGGTGGTTATGTGGGATTCTGGTTGGAGATGGACAAGGTATATATGTGTTACAGTGAGGTGTTAGAAAGTTGCAGAATTTCTGGGAATATCTAGATGACTGAAATGTCGTGATAAAGGTATGGATGGGTTATAGAATGACTCTAATATTTCTAGGAATTTTCTGGGAATTAACAATGCTGGAAAATAGATTTCCATTGCTCTGTATATACTGTCCGTATGTCTTCAGCAACTATCTGCGTGTAATGTGCTGTGTGTCCTAGTGTGTATGACGGGTGGGGTCAGTGTGTGGCCTAGTGTCCTGCGTCTCTTCTATGCTGAACGGGACGACACTGCTTGCTAAGCCAAACGACAGAGAAGGGAAATGACGAGTCAACAGGATGTGCGTGGCCCGTCGTTGGAGCAGAGCGAGGGGCACAGGCTCGCCGAAGTCGGCCTTGCCGGCGGCGTCCTTGCCCGCAGCTCCTCCTGGTGCGGTGGTGTTACCGTCCTATTAACTCTGTATAAGTTGGACGGGGAACTCAACGAAATCGCGACTCCGGCCACCGCCGAGAGAAGCGCCGCCGCCGGCCACCAAGGCACGGTTTCAGGTTCGAGTACGAGTTCGAGTTTCTCAACTTCGTCAGCTGGCAATACAAAGGAGCCGTGGCATCCTTGCGCCCGTTCATGGGCCTAAAGCAAAAACAGAGAGTAAACGATGACTACATTAGTTGGGCCGGCTTTCACTTCTTAACCCATTCTGGCCCGGAGATACGAGTGTTGCTCTTCCTGGCTCTCTGGCCTGCTTGCCGCGCGCCACCGTCAGGCATGGCCTTGCTCTGCTGATCATCAGGTGCTTCAGGGTTACTGACCTGGTCGGTAACATCCCTCCCCGACAAGGGACGGCGCTTGACCCCAAGCCGGAGCAAATGGGAACTCCTGTCGCAGGGGCCTCTTCATCTTCCCAAGTAGCTAGATCTTCCGGAAGATGAGACCACTTAACCAAGACCTGCGAAATTGAAGTATTGCCCTCGCATAGACATCTGTCGGTCCAATATCAATTCAGGTACCTGGATGTGGAGTGTTGGGTCAGGAAGAGTGGAACTAGCATGGTCATGAGGTCCCAAAGCCTTCTTGATGGGAGACATGGAAGACAGGATGTATCTTGCATTCCGGTGGTAGTGCCAGCTCATAGGCTACTTCATTGACCTTGTTCACAATGGTAAATGGACCAAAATAGCGAAAGGAGAGTTTGTGAGATGACCTGCTAGCAAGAGTTGTTTGGATATATGGCTGGATCTTGACAAATACAGATTCCCCCACGTTGAAGGTTCCGACAGAGCGGTGTTTGTCTCCGCCTGAGCTTTCATTTTCATCCGAGCTCGATCCGGATGTTGCTTGACAAGTTGTTGCATGGTATCTCTGTCTTGGAGCCACTCAGAGAGGTCGTGGTCGACAGGTTGGACCGGTGGTGATATACCCAACTCTGGGGGGGTGCCGACCATATAAGACATGGAATGGGGTGGTGCCAAGAGCTGAGTGAACAGATGTATTATACCAAGATTCAGCTAGTGAAATCCAATTAGCCCATTTGGTTGGAGAAGAATGAGTGAAACATCTCGAGATAAGTCTCCAAACATTGGTTGACTCTCTCGGTCGACCATCCGTTTGGGGGTGATAAGCACTACTCATATTCGGTTCAAGATTCGAGAATGTCAAAGATGTCTTTCCACAATTTGTTTGGTAAATATTTTGTCTCTATCGAACCACGATGACTTGAGGCAATCCATGGAGTTTGAAGATGTTATCCATAAAAACATGAGCAATGTCCATTGCAAGGTAAATGGGTGGGCTAAGGGTATGAAATGAGCATACTTACCGAACTTGTCAACTATTACCAGGATGCAATTATAAGTTTTGAGCGTGGGAGGCCTTCAATGAAATCCATAGTAATAGTTTGCCGGGATCCATCGTGTAATGTGCAATGGTGCTAAGAGACCGGGGTAAGCAACTCTCTCGCTTTTAGCTCTTCGGAAAACAATACAAAGGCGGAGACATAATCCTTCACATGTTGTTTGATTAGGCCGTGCAAACAATCTTTTGATCCCGTGTAAGTGGCTTCATACCCTTAATGGCCTCCCAAGTGCACTAGCATGAAGAGCTTGGAGGATCTCGCCGCTGGAGTTCGGCTTGCATTGCCTATCCAAATTCTCGGATTTGAAATAGATGATACCCTTGTCTAGTGTATAATGACCACTAGGTGAATGAATAGTCAATTCCTGCAGTAGTTTGGTAGATTCAGGATCCAAAGTGTATGCAGCCTGAAGTGTTTGAATCCAGGGTGAAGTAACTACAAAGGACAAAGATCGAAATCATGTGATGGAGCATGATCCGGGTCCCGACAGAAAGCATGCGAACTCGATTGGCGGTGCCTTGTTTATAGACTATTTTGTATCTGAGGCCCAGAAGCTTAGTTAATGCTTTATGCTGCCAAGGGGTGGACAATCTCTGATCATCTAAGTGGATGAGACTTTTTTGATCAGTCTTGATGATAAATTCAGCATGGTGTAAATAGGATCTCCAATAGTCAATGGCAAGCAATATAGCATAGCATTCCTTATCATAAGTTGAGAGACCCTGAGACTTGGGGCCTAAGGCTCTGCTGACAAAAGCTATGGGGTGGCCATTTTGTTGGAGAACAACACCAATGCCCTTCTCAGAAGCATCTGTTTCGATCTCAAATGTCTTGGTGAAGTCGGGAGTTGAAGTCTTGGTGCTTTGTCATTAGTGCATGCTTTAATACTTGGAAAGAAGCTTTCGACTCAGATGTCCAGTGTAAATGACTCCTTTCTTCAACAGATTAGTTAGCGGCCTCGAGAGCATGCCAAAATTCCTGACATATTTTCTGTAGTATCCAGCCATTCCTAAAAAGCTTCTCAATTCCTTAACATTGGTTGGTGCCGGCCAGTCAGAGATAATTTGGATCTTAGCAGGGTCAGTTGAAACTCCATCTGGTGAGACTATGTGACCCAGATATTTGAGTTCCTGTTTTGCAAAGGAGCATTTCTTCAGTTTGACATAAAGCTGATGTTGTTGTAGAAGCTGAAAAACTGCTTCCACATGTTTCAGATGATCCCGCCATGTAGAACTGTAGATAAGAACATCATCAATGAAGACCACCACACATTTTCTGAGCAAACTGGCCAATATGGTATTCATAACTTCCTGGAAAGTGCCAGGTCCCCCAGTGACACCATATGGCATAACCTCATATTCATAATGACCATTATGTGTTTGGAAAGCTGTTTTGTAAGAATGCCCTTCTGCCATTCTGATCTGATGGAAACCAGATGCCAGATCCAATGAGGAAAACCATTTAGCTCCATGGAGTTCATCCAATAGTTCATCTATCACTGGCAATGGATATTTGCTCTTGATAGTCAAAGCATTCGTTTCTGTAGTCCACACACAATCTCCAATCTCCTGTTTTCTTTTTGACTAGCAAAACTGGTGAAGAGAATGGGCTTGAGCTATGTTTGATCCATCCTTTATCTAACATTTCTTGAATCTGCTTCTCTATTTCAGTTTTCTGAGAAGGGTTATATCTATATGGTCTCAATCTGAATGGGGCAGCCCCAGGTTGTAGGGGAATGGAGTGGTCACCAGTTCTCTGTGGAGGTAATCCAGGAATGGGCTGGAAAATTACATGGTATTTGTCAATGAGAGATTGTATTTCTGGAGGAATATCAGGTGGCAATGAGTCAATATTGGTGTCAATAGCTTGAGCTGCACAAAATACGTAAGAGAGTCATTTTTGATCATAGCCTCGAGCCGGGTTGGGAAGAATAGGAGGTCCCATGACAACTCGCCTAAAATGCCTTGGATTCGACAAGTAATACCATTGATAGCCGTTCGCCCATTTTTGGCCCCAATGGAAGTTGATAGGGCTATGTTGGACCAACCAGTCCATTCCAATCACCACATCATAAGAACTCATAGGTAAGACCTTAAATGTGTTTCTAAAATTGATTCCTTGAATATGCCACAGCTTATCAACAAATTCATGTGTGCATGATAAGACCTGCCCATTAGCTACTGTAACTTGTGCAGGATGTGGGAGAAGTTGGCTGCCATACAGTTTAGCTGCCACCTCAGCACTGACAAAACAGTGGGAGCTTCCAGAATCCACCAACATGTACACTTCATGATTATCAATGAATCCTCGAAATTTCATTATCTTGTGGTCCTCCAGACCATTCATAGCCTGGAAAGAGATTCCACACAGATCATCACCGAGTCACCGTCCTCGCCAGGAGACAATACAAGGTTGTGGTGAATCATCAGTTATAATGGACCAAACTTCTTCCATTGCATGGATGGAAACATTCTGACAGATGTGGCCATGATTCCACTTCTCTCCACACTTGAAACATAAACCCTTGGCTCTTCTATAATTCTTGAGTGTATTCAGTCTGTCACCAGAATCACTTGATTTGGGCTTGGCGGCCCGATAGTTTTCTTGTCTTGATTGCCGGGAATGTACTTGTTGACTTGACCGGGGTTATAGCCTCACGATCTTGATGAATCATAATAAGGCTTCTTCCAAGAATTCAATTGTTCCATCTTCTTGTTTGGCAAATTAGGGCCATGCAATGCCTCCTCCTGTAAACATGCCAAAGCACTAGCAAAGTATCAAGGTCTTGGGGTTGGTGCATCATGACAACACTTTTAATTTCTTTTTTCAGACCATCAACAAATCGGTTGGTTATAATGGCTTGGGATATTTTTGGATCATGGGCTAATATTTGGTGGACTAGGTCACAAAAATTGATAGTATACTCATTGACTGAGTGGGTTTGGGCAATGTGGAAAAATTGTCTCATGAGATGGTTTAACTCATCCTTGTCAAATTTGGCACTCGACTATAGCCGAGAAATCATCCCAAGTCATGTCATACACATTTGACTCGCACAGTTTGGAACCATAATGCTGCTGAACCACAAAAATGCATTGTACAGTATCTTATCCACATGTGAGGTCAGTATTCGATATAAATCAAAATAGGGCTCTACAGTTTTTAACCGAGTTTGGGGTTGTTTCCATCAAATTGTGGGAATGGTGAGTCCGGGATTTTGTTGTAACGGTATGGTGGAGGGTAATACATAGGAAAAACAGGGTTACCATGATCCATATAAGGGAAACTAGGATGTACAGCTGTAGGAAGTGAAACAGGGGGATTGGTATGATGCATCGCACCTTGTATCTGTTGGTGACCCGGGACGGTGGTATACACCGTCCCAAAGTCTGCCACGCGGTGGTCGATTGACCCAGACGCCGCCCCGAATGGGGGTAGCTCCAGATGGGCGGAGCTCGGCATCTCAGGCGGCAGTGGAGGTTGGTATCCGGCCGCCGGTGCCGAGGATGACGACACGATGGTGGCGTGGCCCGTAGTGACCTCTTCCCCGGGTGAGCGGTACAGCACGGGGAAGCGTGCTCAGTGGCGTTGTCGATCTTCTCTTCGTGGGAATGGATCGTCGACTCGGGGTGGTGACTCGGGAGTCCATCTCCGGCCTCCATGATGTGAAGTCTCGGCGGATTTCCTCATGTCTTCGAGATCCTTCGAATTTTTGCTCAACGGACCAAGGATCGGCCCAGCTTCTCCTCCGTGGTGGTTTGCGCCATCACCAATCGAGTCCCGTAGGAGTGTGGCGCGGGGTCGGTGGAGTAGTGGTGGCGGCCGTCGATGGGGAAGACACAGGATATGGTGGATTTGGTGGAAATTTGGTGGGGAAAAACGCGGGGATGTGGATGAGGTCTCTGATCACGGAGCTTTGGATGGAATTATGGCGATTCCTCACCACAGGAAGCTGCAGGGAAGATTCAAGCCGACCAGAGCCGTTTGCCCACACAATCGAGCAGATGGATGAACTCGATGAGATCGAAGAGATAGAAGGCGAGGCCTACAGATCGGTGTCTCTGATACCAGATGTTACCGTCCTATTAACTCCGTATAAGTTGGACGGGGAACTCAACGAAATCGCGACTCCGGCCACCGCCGAGAGAAGCGCCGCCGCCGGCCACCAAGGCACGGTTTCAGGTTCGGGTACGAGTTCGAGTTTCTCAACTTCGTCAGCTGGCAATACAAAGGAGCCGTGGCATCCTTGCGCCCGTTCATGGGCCTAAAGCAAAAACAGAGAGTAAACGATGACTACATTAGTTGGGCCGGCCTTCACTTCTTAACCCATTCTGGCCCGGAGATACGAGTGTTGCTCTTCCTAGCTCTCTGGCCTGCTTGCCGCGCGCCACCGTCAGGCATGGCCTTGCTCTGCTGATCATCAGGTGCTTCAGGGTTACTGACCTGGTCGGTAACAGGTGGCTGGTGTCCTGGACTCCGACTTGTAGTATTTAGTGAAGTCCTTGGGCTGTGGATGTTCGTGGTGGCGACAGCAGCCCGCCGGGCGGATGCGGCGGCGCGGCGTCATGCTGTGCAGTGTTTGTGGGCGTGAGTGCGTGACTGAATGCATGCGTGGGGTGGTGGTGAGTGTGTGTGCAAGATGGCTGCGTGCTGGTCCGCCCGTGTCCAGCACTTGTACGCGGCGGCCATGGTGCAGAGCCGCGGCGCGTGGCGGACGGCGTCACGTCGGCAGCGTACTACAGAGCAAATAAGGAAGCTAGGAGCTACGGGGAAGATAGAGGAGACATCCAGGACTCACCTCGTCTCCTCAATTTGACTGAAGAAGCTCTCGGTGACTCGGAACGGAGGCTCGACTCCAATGGCAGCGACGGCAGCGGATTTGCGGGAAACTGGAATAGAGCTCGATTTAGGATGGGAGGATGGAAAAGGAGAGGGAGATGGTGTGTTCCCCACCGTGCGGAGCTCTGAGTGGTGGTGGCGACGGCGGGGGCTCGCCGGCCGGCCCTTTATAGCCCAGCGAAGTCGGTGGCCATGGCGAGATATTTTCTCCGCCACCGTAGAATATCTCCGCTCGTGCGCACGTGTGCTAGCTCTAAGGCGGTGCTGGATGCATCTCGATGCTGCGCTGGCTGCCTCTGCGTCCACTCGTTGTTCCGGCAAGGTCGGTGCTCGTGTGATCATGTCCATGGCGCCGGCGGAATTCGCGTCGGCGTTTTGGTGATGTGAGCGCACAGTGGAGCACGGGGAGTTGGATGGGAGTGGTAGGTCGGTTCGTGGTTGTGCCCAGCTGTGCGCGTGCGTGCTTTCTCCGAGGCTGGGATGCAGCCACGGCAGACATGGACGCGAGATTCTCGTTGTTACAGAGACGGAAATCGCGTTGTTATGGTGTGGAGAGGATAGGGATGACAGCTGGGACCCGCCCGTCAGTGACAAGAGAATGAATGGGAAGCTGCCGCTGCTGTGCTGTACCGAGAGTGGAGAACGAGATACTTGAGTCTGAGTTCCTTTTCTATTTCCTTTTTATTCTTCCCAGAATTACCTATTGATTGGTATATTGATTCAAACTAAATTCAAGGAAGAGTACCACCATACGTTCAGCAAACAATTTAAAAGCAAACAACACATGCAGGTTGATTTTATTTTATAAAAAGAAAACTACTCGCGGTGAAGTAAGCCTACGTGGTTTATATTTTTAAAAGTTTAAATTTTTAGTGATTTTCAAAACGTGGCAAAATTCAGGGTGTTACCGCGACGGCCGAGACTGGAGGCGGCGGTGGTGACGGATTCCGCACAGCCCGGGCGACACGACGGGCGGGTAGGAGGAGGAAGAGGAGGGGTTGGTGGAGGAGGAGGAATGGAGGATGGGGCGCCGGCGCCGGTGCCGGTGGCGGCGAGGCCGTCAGGGCGCTAGGGAAGGTGAGAACCTCTACCTTGCCGTCTCTCCGTGGCTTTCCATTGTGGGCCTCTTTCTCTTGCTTGTAATCTAGTTTACAAGCCCTGTTATAGGTCATGTAATAATGGAGAATCGAGATGCCACCTTCAAAAGGGTTTTTGCTTGCCTGGTGAATGTCTTAGTACAAGATAATAATTTTTTTTTTGTGATAAGAAGATAATAATTTCTTGGAATAGAGGTTTAGTATCTTCTAGGTGTACACTCATCTAGAAATTCCTTTACCTCTTTCATTTCTTTCTAGCATATCTAGATATCCTCTAGTTCCGGTATAAATAGTAGCTACTAGTCTCTTTCTTCTCAGCCGTTTGCGCTTCCGGCGGAGCGGCGTGGGCGATGGAGGAGGTAGTGGCGTTGTTGCCGTCTTACAGCAAGGTTGTGGAGATCTACAAGGAGGCGGCGGCCAAGGCCGCCACGGTGACCGCGTACGTCGTGCTAGCGCGCGGCATGGCGCGGGAGCTGCTGCCGGACGAGCTGCGCGAGGCCGCGCGCTGCGCCGCCTCGTTCCTGTTGCGCGGCGGCGCCAGGCTGCAGCACGCGCTGCCGCACCGCCGGACCTTCGTCATCCAGGGAGCCGCTTCGGCTACAACAGGCTCTTCTCGGACGCGCACGCGTAGCTCGCCACCCGGATCGACCCGCACGCCACCACCCGGTTGTGCCTCGCAAGCCGCGTCCGTGGCGGCGGCGGCGGAGACTACGACGACGAGTCCGAAGACTCGTCCCGAGCCGAATACGACGGCGGCGGGGGATGTACATCCTGTCCTTGGAAGCCGGCGAAAGTATGGCAGACGTCTTCGAGGGCGTCAAGTTCACGTGGCGGTTCGTCGGGAGGACCACGACCATCGACGACGACGTTGTGTCGTCGCTGGAGCTTACCTTCGATGCGGAGCACACGAACATGGCGCTCGAAAGGTACATCCCGTTCATAACGGCGACCGTGGAGGCGGCGCGGGAGGCGGCGCGGCGCCGGGAGCGCACCCTCAAGATCTTCTCCTCGAGCGACTACGGGTCGTGGGGCCCGGTAGAAGCTACCACCACCCGGCCACGTTCGACACCCTCGCCATGGACCTGGACCTCAAGCGGTCCATCGTCGCTGACCTCGACCGCTTCCTCAAGCGCAAGGACTACTACCGGCGCATCGGCAAGGCGTGGAAGCGCGGGTACCTGCTCTACGGCCCGCCAGGCACCGGCAAGACCAGCCTCGTCGCCGCAATGGCGTGCTACCTCGGGTTCAACATCTATGACCTCGACCTCTCCAACGTGAGATCCAACTCCACGCTGCAGGAGCTGCTCACCTCCATGTCCAACAAATGCATCCTCGTCATCGAGGACATCGACTCCTGCTTCAGCGCAAAAAGCCGTGGAGGCCCTGAGAGGAGCGGCGACGATGAAGGCGGCCCATCTCCACCAAGTGACGATGAAGACCCCTACTCCAAGGTACGTAGTTAGAGATAAGATTGTGTAATCATTATTAGCATATATCTATCAGAATTATTCTTCTGTCTTTGCCTGACCTTGTGCAGTATATTTTCAGCGTCGTCAGCTGACGGAGGGCATAGGCATAACACTGTCCGGGCTGCTCAACTTCATCGACGGGCTGTGGTCGACCAGCGGCGAGGAGCGCATCATCGTCTTCACCACCAACTACAAGGACCGCCTCGACCCAGCACTGCTCCGGCCAGGCCGGATGGACATGCACGTCTACATGGGCTACTGCGGCTGGGATGCCTTCAAGACGCTGGCCTCCAACTACTTCCTCGTCGACGACCACGTGTTGTTCCCGGAGATACAGGAGCTGCTCTCGGCGGTGGAAGTGACGCCGGCCGAGGTGTCGGAGATGCTGCTACGGAGTGAGGACGTCGACGTCGCGCTCCATGGACTCAAGGAGATCCTCGTGGAGAAGAAGCAGGGGAAGAAAACAGGAGATGAGGGGAAGTCATCTACATAGTGGTTAAGTGATTACACAAAAAAACGAAAGCAACTAATAACCGGTCATTAGCAATGCATTGAACACAAGTCAAGTAATCATTGCTTGAACTGAGCTTAGCTGCTTTACACTCAACAAATACACGCCGTCGCTTCAAACTGGTAGCAACATATGGTTCCTCATCGGTGCGATTGATTGGAGAGTTGGTTGAAGAGCTCGAGTTTCCATCAGCTAATCCTTCAGCACCTAAACGATAGTGGTTCCATCTGCATCTCTTTTACATGGTTAGGCAGGTAGTCAAAATCACCAGTGCCTTCCACCAGTTCAGCATCACCTGGCTGCAACAGTATGCATTACAAATGAAATTTACAATTTGTTATAAGTACAATTAAAATGATACCTGATAGAGAATTTGCAGGCTGTTGGGGGAGGCCAGGCCAACCCCAGTGCTCCCTCCCTCCGCCCCTGGCTACTATGTTTAGCCTCATGATGGCTTCAAACAAAAAAATGTTGTAAGCTACTTTGGGCCTGTTCGGCAGATCAATGAGCTGACACATGCAGGTTGATTCAATAGTATTCTATGAGAGAAAAAAAGTTGTCGTATGGCTGATAAGCTAGCTGATTGTGGCAGATGAACAGGGCTACAATTTTCATATATTTTACTAACATCCGAACTCTCTAGGAAAGAATTATGATTTTTAAGATGTGCCTCGTGGAAAATGCAATCTTCACCGATTTAGAAAGGAAATTTTTGTCAGTTGAAGTAGCATAATTTAAATCTTTGATAATTCAAAATGATAGGTCCTAGTCACATTTTTAAGATTACATTTTCCACCAACATTTCAATTGTTGATAGTGTATGCTTTTGAAAGTTTTTATTTAGGCGACTACTTTTGCAAAAAAAAAAAAAAATGAATTAAAATATAGAAAAAAAAAACTTTGTTATAATGGCATTTTTTTTGTCAAGGACTACCTTTTCGTCAAGAAAATAGTAGGTCTTTGGGGCCAAGAGGCTATCACCAATACAACATCTTTCTAGCTTCTCTAAATCTGGTTTTACACTCTGCTTTGGAAGCCAAATAAAAAACTCTGCACTCTCCCAAAAAACAAAGGGAAAGAGAGGTGGTATACTTTAGCCGAATGAACTTATGAAAAATCATTAGACATCCATGACAATTTTTTTTTTTAGGTCAACGACGGGAGGGGTAAAAAACACCCCCTACCTGATATATTGCGCCACAGATGCCGGCAATCGCCGGGGGTGGCTGGCAATCGCCGAGGGGAGACTTAGATAGGAAGATTGTTACACCAAAAAAGAAAAAGACTAGCATCATTTTTGGGGAGTCGGCACCTCCATTACCTTGCAGACTCTCTACAGGCAGCAATCAAGCGTGGATGGCTCAGAGGCATGTTTCTGAAAACTACATCATGCCTATGTTTCCATATTTCCCGGAGAAGGGCCGGCGAGGATAGTGTCATTCTCGGCATTGATACTGGAGCTGTCGTTTCCCACAGGCATTGAACTGTAGCCACACTTGCAGCTTGCCAGCCAATCCGGGTCCACAACTCTTGCACGAAGGGGCAACCTGCTATCAGGTGATCTGCAGTTTGTGAACTCTGGGAACATATGGCACACATGTCATCCTCAAGTATGTTTTTGCTGAGCGAGTTGTTTTTGCAGTTGATCCTGTTCTTGGTAAGCAGCCAGCCAAAGAATTTCACCGTGGGGAGCAAAGTTTTGCCAGACAAAGCGGTATTCAGGGCAGGTGTGGCCACTTTGTATGGAGGCCTTGTAGACCAAACCTGAGAGCAAGCGCTGGCTGGCGCTGGCGAAGAAACAGGAGCGATGGCCTTCCGAGTCGGCAAGCTAGCACCACCTCCTGTATTAAGGACTCAAGTTGCTGCAGTTCAACCAACACTTGCTGGCTGAGGCGCCTCTGTAGTCGCGACGTCAGCGGCCTTGACACCATGTCCTGTACCGAGACATCCCGATCAGTACAATGGCTGTGTAGTGCGGGGGAGCGGTCTGCTAGTGTGCTATCCTCGGTCCATACATCATCCCAAAACGAAGTGCTCTGCCCGTTCCCTATCTCAACTCTGGAAATTTTGCGATATGCAGAGTCCCGGAGAGCCTCCCAGTGTGAACCAGTAAGTGATCCATGACAATTTGATTGGGATCCAACTCCATGAATCACTAAGTCTTCAGTGTGGGATAAAACAAGTCCCTGCACCACCTCGCCCACTCATCGCCAACGGCCCTTTGGCCATCGAACATGCTCTCACTGCTTTCTTCCATACTATCTTTACACACAAATTTATTGATGCATAGTAATAGGTAGTATTGAGACCAAGTATGATATTGAAGCCATGACCGGTGAAAGAGTAGGGACGGACCCTCCAACTCTAATCTCCTTCGTTCATATACAAGGTTGAAGGCTCCAACCTCTAATACATGTAGTTATTGTTAATTGGTTAGGGTGTTTGTTCTTTGATCATGTATTCATATATGTTTTCCTCCAAGTATAGATGCTAGAAATTTTGCAATGTTAATTACCTAAGAAACATTTGCCAGGTGTTGAGAAAAGGAGAATAAGAAAACTAGTGGACCACTTTATTTAGTCACGAAAGGACATGAGTATACCTAAATGAATACTACACAAACATATACATAGTCTTGATGACCCATCACAACCAGTTCGTACTAGGCGCCAAGGGGCTCACGGCGCAATGACAAAGGCCATTGGTTGGGGGGCTCCCACCCAAGGTTCAAATCCGGGTGCGACACTTTATCTTGGAGTTATTTCAGGATTTTCTCGGCACCATGCATTAAGTGGTAGACGACGTCCCCTGTCGACAAATAAACTTTGTGGTGACTTCGTGAACTTTAAGATTTCTCGGCTCAGTCCTTGAAGGTGCTCATAGGGGCGGGGTTTTGCGTCACGACGTGTGTTCATAGGGGTGAGTGTGCGTGCGTGTTGAGGCGTCTGCGTTGTCTTGTGTAATCTAAAAAAAAACAGTTCATACTATGCCTACAAACTGATCCTAGATTAGTTGGTTGGATTCCTTGTGGTGGAACCAACCCACTCGGGTTTAAGTCCTTGACTTGGCAACGGTGCTCGCGTTTTCCCAGATTTATTCCAGAAATTATCGGCGCTATGTATTTAATGGTAGGCGATGTCCCCGTCGACGAGGGGTCTCGTGGTGACTTTGTGAATTTCATCCGTCGGCTCAAGATTGCCGGAGGTGATCATGGGTAGGGTTTGCCTACGTGTGTTCACAGAGGTGAGTGTGTAATTCTCAAAAAAAAAAAAAAAAAAAAAAAAAAGTTTTGTCCTAGGGCCTTCCAAAATGCGGATAGTTGTATTGTGGATTATGTCCCTCATGCGCGAGGGAGAAGAGGCGTGCCACTTCAAGGCTAACGATATTGTTGGGTTTAAATGGAAGAACATGTCGTTTTATGTTACAGTTTTTACCACCTTTTAATTGGTGCTAATCATTAATTCATGCTGCCCACTACTAAGGAAAACGATACGCAAGAAAAATCATGCGGCTTTCCCAATAATAAATATCCACCATCTCAATTGATTCGCTAGGTCAGGTGTGTTTAGTGTGTAACCACTGACCCCACCAACATATGCGTTCTTGATGCACGACACGTCCTGCTGCTGATGTAACCATAATCAACAGTATACTATAGCAACCAAACTTGCCCTCTTCGTCTCTATTCGAAAGAAATATCTAATTTACATCGACCTTTTGGCAAATCAGTTTTGACCCGCCGTCACATTTATTTACCGCGTATTTTAATTTTTCTACGTGTACAAATATACTACTGCATACAGATCACTCTAGCTGCTAGGAACGACGTGTACGTCGCTGTCAGGGCGTCAAAACACCAGTCACACGTACAGGACGTACAAGTCATACGTGTAGGTTCCAACTCCACGAGGATTATTATATTTTGCCCATCCTGTACGTTGTTCCTGCCCCAGAGCTGGCTGCGTACGCAAGTTCCTGTTTTGAATTCAATTCCGACGGTTTGAATCTTTTTTTTGAAACATTCCGATCGACGGTCTGATTTGAATTCCAAGTCCTCCCAATAATACACCACCGTCCGCCTAGCTGCCGACGGCTGCGAATTCAAAAACCTTTTTAGATGCAGCCCGCAGCAGCAGTAGACCTCTTCTTCTTCTTCGCGAGAGAAGAAAACGATGGAATTATTAGAGAAAGGTTTGTGTCGCCATCGCCATATCACTCCGCGAAGACGCCCAGAACTAACGCGCGCGGGCGCGGCTTCTTCCTTCGATCTCCCGAGCTAGCTCGTTAACCTTCTGTGTGGCTTCGTTCCCCCGATGCAATGCAAGAGAGAGCGAGGGCCAACGAAGCTGCTCCTCGTCCTCCTCCCGCCTCCCTCATAATTTCCCCGGCTACACCCTCTCCACGCCATGCACCACCGTATAAACCGCCACGCCAGGCCACCCGCCCGCTTTACTGCCTGTTGTTGCTGCACCAGACGAGGGGCGCCCGCACGGCCATGGCCATGTCGTCGTCGTCGTCGCTGCGGTTCCTGCGGCCCACCAAGAACGGCGCCGCCGCCGGCAGCGGAGACTACGACGTCGACGGCGTCGCGCTGGAAGTGACGGTCCTGTCAGCGGACTCGCTACGCCTGCCGCCGTCCTACTCGCCGCCTGCCGCGCCGACTGCGGCCGTACGTGACCGTGTCGTCGTCGGACGCGCCGGGCGGCTCGGCCTCCTGCAGCACGGCGGTGGCAGGCGGCGCGCCGAGCGGCGGCGAGCACGCGTGGGGCGACACGCTCGTCGTCCCCGTGGGTGCGGGATTCCTCGAGGGCCGCGCACACGTCCACGTCTCCGTGCTGTCCGAGCCCGCCTGCCGTCTCGTCGGCACCACGCCGCTGGGGTGGTGCGGCATCCCCGCCGCCGACGTGCTCGACGGCCTCCGCCCGCCGCGCGCGCTCCGTCGGCTCAGCTACTCGCTCCGTTGCCCGCGCCGCGATGGGGGCGCATCACCGGGCGGTTGGGGCCACGGCGTCGTGCACCTCGCCGTGCGCGTGCTCGGCCTCCGCGACGACGACGCGCCGGCCACGACGACGACGGCTGGTGGTGCAGCTCCGACAGTGCCGGTGACCGCGGCCACGGCGACGGCGCCGGTGCAGCAGGGCTGGTGCCGCGTGGCGATGGGCATCCCGGTGTCCGGCGCGTCGTCCGCGGCCGCGTCCGCCGTCGTCGGGATGCCCTTGTCGTCGTGGGGCGCCACGTCACGGTGAGGGCCGGGGCGACGACTAGCCGTGGAAAACCGGTGGAATTTTTGCCGTCGACGTCGATGAGCGAGCTGGGTACTACGACCAGGTCGTGATCGGGGCTTTTCCCGCGTCACGACGAGACGAGGAATAGGAATAGCGGCTGGAAAAGGAAGCTAGTGCGTTGGTCAAAACGGGGTGCCTTCCATGCAACTACCTGGATGTATGTGGCCGCAGCTGAGGCTGGCGTGTGGGACCTGGTCCGGTGTACATGAAAGAAAGTCCACGATGGATAGTATAATTGTAAATGTCTGCTATATACGTATTTATTTTGAGACTAACTACTAAAAGGTACCACACGTCCAAATCAAAACCAGTGTTGATATATATGTGCCCGCGACTAAAAATGATGGCTATATGGTCAAGATGATTTGGGGCTTTTATTCGAGTGGTTGAGAGTTTTGCTTAGAGTTAGATTAGACGGTGAAATTAGTAGAGGGACAGGATCTTGTCCTATGAAATTTGTCATCCATAACTTTAATTTGTTAATTAGGAGTGAACTTAGAAGGTTTTTATATCTGTTTTTTTTTTCAGCCAGGGGTAAAATGGACTTTTTAGTCTGTCACTTAACACCGCTAACCCCTGAAAATGGACGAAAGGCCAAATAAGCAAGAAACTTTCGTTTTAATGTCAAATAGGCGACTTGAAAAAAAAAGGACGAGATAAGCAAGACGAAGTTTTTCCGGGCTAAATAAGCAATTATCCCAATCTAAACAACGACGGGTTCAATCCTCCATGCAAATAGCACCGACGCTGGCTTTTCTAGGATGGTACATGTTTTTTAGGATAAGCATTTTCTCTACATGTGTTCTTGCTACATCAATCGAAACTATCTTGTTATATCTATATCGTTAACTATTTTCTTGGCTTAAATATTGTTATGTGCAATATTTGTTGACATTAAATCAACCTAACATTTATTTTTCTCTAGTGAGTTATATTTCTTAATAAAATCATTGTTCAAGCATTCTAATATTCCATTCTATTTCCAACCCACTCGTGAAACTAGATTTCTAGACAATGTAGCACCCTTTTCTTGAGGATCCATTGTTACCTTTTTTTTTCTGAAATATTTATGGATTCATGGTAGTGCTATACACATGTCTGCCAGGAGTCATTTTTTTTTGGTTCTTCTCATGATAATGCTATACACCTTTTCTTGAGGACCCATAGTATCCTCTTTTGTCTAAAACATTTATTTATTTTCATCTAGATCTATTTTTCCTAGAAAAACCTTTGTATGCGAGTGAGTGAGCAAGTGAGGCAAATAAATCTTTATTTTTTTAAAAAAAGAAAGGGGGAAGAAATGGAAAGTAGGCCGCACTTCATCATATAGTAGAGTTTTTTGTGGGCTTTCTGCTTCATCCAACTTTTTTGGGCTGCTGGCTCTCTCGTTCCACGTATATGGGCCCATGTGAGAATGAAGGGATCAGTGTCACTGCTGGAAGGGACCCATCGTATTTCGGGGTGAGCGGGACGGTGAAAAGCAGCGGCACCGGCGAGCGGCGACAGTGAGTGAGCAACGAGAGGTATTTCGAATTTCAAATTCGTGCTCTCTCTCTCTCGGCCAGACTCTCTTCTTTCTCGGACAGACTCTCTCCTGCTGAAGCCGAAAGCCAGCCACTGCTGCCCCCCGGCGCGGCGAATCGGCGAGTGATCATGCCGCGCATCATGCGGCACAAGCCGGTGCAGGCAAAAGCAGCGGGAGTAGATAGCGGCAGTAGATAGCGGCAGTAGAAATGTATGTATTGAGCTGATATGGAAGTTTTGTCAATTCATTAGTTGTGAAATCCTTAGGGCTGGCCGCCGCCGCCAGGAGGCAGGAGCACGAGGTATCGAAGATTTGTTGGCTCGTTGTGATGCGAGTTGGGAACTAAAGGTTTGTTGGCTCGTTGTGATGCGAGTTGGGAACTAAAGGTTTGTTGGCTCGTTGTGATGCGAGTTGGGAACTGGGAGAGCCAACAACTAGGAAACATGCGATGGTGGACTCCATATTGCTGCTTTTTGTTGGGCTTTTGGGCCAGATTAGCAACATGAAGCAATACGTATACTTAATACATATATGTATTTGTGTTTGCTCGTAAAATCTTGTGTCTTCCATGGAATACAGAGGAAGACCCCTAGCGCCGCCCATGGCAGTGGAGACATGTTGTTTGATGGGCCTGGGGCATCCTGGCGTCCGGACGAGTGGTGGTTACGGACGTCAACGCCCGATATACATCTAAGAGAAGCCCAGAGCTAAGCGCGGCCTGAGCCTATCCACGTCGCCCCGCTCTTCTGGCCGTTTAATCTGGCCAACTGAGGGTGCTGCTGTGTTCTGACCCCACTGAAACCACTCTGGGGACGCCGAGTTGAAAATGCATGCACGCCCTTTGATCTTCGTAAAAGCGCGCAATGGCCAACACAGGCCGTCGGTCAAGCTTTTTTTTTTTTGCGTTCTGACCCCTCGATTATCAAGATTCTACGGTCGAAGAAGAGAAAATTCTGAAATCATGGCTTTTTTACAGTCATACACCCCCACAACGCACTTTACAAGAACCTTCCCCCACGCAGACCCTACAACCAATGGCCACTCCCCTCTCGCCGCGCAGACCCCCTAGCCAATGGCCACTGACAGGGCGGGCACAATCCTGCTGCCCTCCAACTCCCTCCAATAGCTGATCGACAACAAAAAAGGATGACCAATGGGGGAGACGACAACCAAAAGAGCCTGCCAAAGCTCGTTGTTTTGCGTTTACCCGACCGCCTGCGTTTTTTTTAAAAAAAACTGCCCCGTCCACCAAATATATACCGCGCTCATCTCCACCTTTAAAAAAAAAATGCGCAACCCAAACCCTAGATCTCTCGTGATGTTTCCTCCCTCTTGCTTCTTGCTCGTGGCGGCGGGTGGTGATGTGGCGCCCAGAACGCGGAGCGGCGGCGGCCGCCCTCCACGGACTGGGCCGCCCTCATCTCCGAGATCCGGCGATGCGTGGCCACGGCAGCGACTAATTGGCGGCGGCGCGGCGGTACATGGGCGAAGCGCCCCACGCCGGCGTTGCGTTGGCCCACACCTCAAGCCGCCGGCACGCCCCACCACGGCGGGCGGCGGCGCGAAAGCGAGCCCCAAACCGGGTTTGCGGGGCCGGTGTAGGATCGCCGGACGCCTAGGGGGGGTGAATAGGCCTGTTTCAAAATCAACTCGGTCCGATCGGATCAACGAGCGGCACCGCCGGGCCAAGCGGCACCGCCGCTCCAAGCGGCACTACCGCTCCCAAGAGCGCACCGCCGCACCTGCGCAAAAGGTTATGCCCACGTTCAAAAATTTATCCAACGAAATTTAGATCGGGTAAGTTCCTTGGCTTCCTCGGAAGGGTAGAGATCACAGATCAAGTGCTAGAACAAGTAGATCACAGGTATATAGATAGATCGATCTCAAAACCTAAAATCTCTCAACAACAACAATATATGAGCAAAGTAAAGTAAAACAAGCACAAGGTGACACGGTGATTTATCCCGTGGTTCAGCTCGCCACCAAGGCTTGCCTAAGTCCACGTTGTTGAGGTTCCACAAAGGAATGAGCTCACCACAAAGGTTTGCCTCTTTGCCTCGTTCACAAGTCTAGGAACCGAATACTAGAGATGTGGGGTGATGTATTAGATGCAAGAGGGTGTTACAAACCTCCCTAGGCTGCCACACAAGTTGGCAAGCTCAAGGGCGACGCACTAGCGGGCGGGAGCAAGCTCCAAGAGTAAAGAACCAAAACCGCCGGCCAAAGTGCGAACCAAGTGCTTCTAAGACGATGAAGATCGTGGAGCTCTTCCGATCGAAGTTTGCAGCTCTCACACTCAAGAATCGATGGTGGAATCGATGGATTTGCTTGAGGGAGTGAGGAGCTTCAATGGAGGAGAGAGAGTCGAGCACTTGGATGCTTTTCGTCGAAATGAGCGAGTGGAGAAGAAAGGTTACCGTTGGGGGTAGAAAGGGAAAGTATAAATACTCCCTTCCAACGGTTATAAACCGAGCACCGCCGCTTGGTCCGAGCGGCACTTGCCGCTCGGACTAAGTCGCCCAAGAATTAGAAAGAGTTGAACTCGGGCCGACTTAGTTTGAGCCGGAGGTTATGTGGTGTGAATATGAGCACTTGGTTGCACGCTTTGGCACAGTGATTCTAATCCCTCTTAGTAGTACGGCGGCGTGTCCTATACTCAAATTCAAAATGCAAAATGAATATAAACCTCCTTTCTTGAAGTACCAAATTGTCAATCGACCGGGGTACTCCTCTTTTAGGTTTGCAATGTCCTCTTTGCTTATTACCCGCTTGGCCACTCAATAAATCTTATTAGTCCTCTAATTAGATCGTCATCAACGCCAAAACCCACAATAGAGGTTGATTGCACTTACAATCTCTCCCTTTTTGGTGATTTGTGACAACCTAATTAGAGCTTACAAATGATAATCAATAAACTTGAGATTTACGAGCCATGGGTGTATGAGTCTCCCCTAAATGTATGATTGAGATTTGAATTCTCAACTTGACATGATAAGTCAAGTGTCGTACATTTAGGTGGATGAGCCTCCCTCTTAATATGTGAATGAGCCTTTGAATGCTCACATTGACATGAGAAGTCCATGTTCACATATTTAGGTAGAGTGAGGCCTCCCCTAAATATATGATTAAGATTTGAATTCACAACTTGACATGAAACGTCAAGTGTCATATATTTAGGTGATGTAGGTCCTCCTCTTACATCCATGCTAGCAAAGTGGGGTGCCTAAATATAGTGTCGAAAAAGTGAACGTGATGCAATATGACATGTTAGGCACTCAGAACAGCAGGTCTGTTCTAGCCCGAAGCGTATCGCGCCGCCGGGATGAGCGGCACTTGCCGCTCCACTGAATGCCCTGTGTCAACAGAGACTTCACAGAATCTAACATATATAAAGACAAGTCTACTGAGATACAACCAGCTATAGCAAACAGAACCAACATATGACCATTAAGCACATAAAGAAAGTCGAATAGGTAGCAATATTACAATTTCACAAATAGAGTTTCGAAACCTACGCTCAAACTCTCAACTCACACTAACTCTCATAGGCTAAAACATGGCTCCAAGGTCCACAAGACGTCGAAGATCGTCGAAAAGATTTGACCCCTCTAATTTTTCTCCCCCTTTGGCACAAAGCACCAAAAAGGAGAAAAAGAATAGAGAAATCACTCCCAAGCCTTGCCCTCCTCCTCCTCCTCCCGACCGAGACCACCGCCCGCCTGCCTGTGTGTGGTGGAGGTGAAGCCAGCTGACCTCCTAGGTGGATCCTGTGGCCGAGGCTGACTGGGCATCCGAGAAGAGAGTGGTGCATCCCAGTCAAAGTCGCTCACCTTTGCTTCTCCCTCGCCGAGTGTCTCCCGTGGTCCCGTGATGCACTCGGAAGATCAAAGCGAGGTGGAGAGGGAATCGGTGAAGTCTTTGTGATCCCCGCCCTCTCCCCTGTCCCTCCCCTCCGACGACGCTCTACTCGTGAGCGGAGGCCGCCGAGTACGTGCGGTGTAGCCATCATTGCCTTCATCCATGTAGCCATCTTCTTCTTAAAGGAGCTCCCACCCCTCCCCGTCTCTCGCCACGAGAGCTCTCGGGGATATCTGTAGGAGTGGGTGGTGAGTCCTCTCGGCATATCTTTGCATCCGCCGCCGCCTTTGGAAGGATCTTCTCCATGTTATATACATGATGTCCATCCGTCCCGAGAATCTGAATCCGTGACCCTCTCAATGACAAACATGATGTAGGGAGCATAGGGCAAGCTCTTCCTACCATCATCCATGTCCTCGCCTAGCTCAGTCCAAATGAAGCTGGGAATGTTGAATGGCTCACCACCGGGTGCCACTCTAGCTAGCAGGTTCTTCACCCATCCATGCAGATTGGAGGTCGCTCCCGCCTTTGGGGTAGATGGTGTTCCCGAAGAGGTTGTTTAAGATATAATAGAAGCTGCTCAACCCCTTCACCAACCCATCAAGATCTCTCGGGGTCCCCTGACATATACCCGATCTCTCGGTGTGAGAGCTTCCTCTCATCATGGATCCCGTGTACTCGGCTCGTGATCTTTGCCAAAACCAAGAATCTGCTGAAAGTGACAAAGTCAACAGAGTAGTGAGTGCCCCTCGTCATCCAATGCATAGTGTCACCATTCTCCAGATAGTAGGTGGCATGAAATCGTCCAAGGATCTCGCATTCCGTCATACTTGAAATCCCATGAGATTCTTCACTCATACTTCTCACATGCCCTAATGGCCCCTGTTGATCTCGGGTTCACCCATCTCCTTGAGAGCTTCCCAATCAATGTAATGCATAGGTCTCACATTGGGTTCTCTCTTTCTTCAAGACAACAGAGATAGAAGTCCGAGTGAAATACATTCCGTAACACGTAATCCACTCCAAGATCCTTGCCGACAACATAAGGATTCTCTTTCCTTGCCTCTGTGCTCTTCTTGCTGCCAGTGGAATAGTCAATCATCATGTGTTCCCTCTCATCCCGGGATCTCTTCCTCGCACCAACATGCTCAATGTAATCCACCATATATGTGTCATCAAAGTCTTCTATCTCATCTGGAGTTGCAGGACATCCTCTGTCTGAAATCTTCTTTCCTTCAATCAATTCTCTTCTTATTTGCCTGTTCCTTTCTTGCTACTCATCAGCTATAGGAGGGCGTTGAGGGACTGGATTGCCCCTCCCCCTGCCTCTGCGAACTGCACCCTTCTGTGGTGGTGCTCTCTTGACAGGCAGCTTGAAAGGTACATTGCCACTTCCTCCACCTTGCTCCATCTATGCATGCAAAGGAGTCATAAGCAACTGAAGGTAGGTATTTGGGCAAATATATATGTTAAGGAATAACATATTGCAGTTAACTAGAATTAGTTTCATCAACAGACATTCTGCTGGAATCAGACCCGAGCGGCAGTGCCGCTCGAGGTGCCTGTCAAAAAACCAAATTTTGCTTCCTGCAATATCTAGTTCTATGCCATATATGTTTGTCCTCATGACCGTAATCCAGAAACATGACTAAGGAATATTTTGACATGATTTCTCTCAGATTATTAACATGAAGGTAAGTGTAGATAGAAATTTTTAACTAATCTCTTGAGTCTAGATCATTCTAGAAGGATTTTGAGAAGCAAAATGACCTGTTCTTGGTCATTTCACACCAAGAGCGGCACTGCCGCTTGGTGTTCATGGCACAACCATGAATGGGTGCTTCCAAAATCAATGAGCTAGGTCAATTGAACAACTTCTATTACTTCTATACCTCCAATGCATCACTTAATTCCATTAATCCGAGATCAAATCATCCAAATCGCATAGATCGGGGCGGTTAGGGTTCTCACCGTGGATTGAGGAGAAGAGAGAAGAAACACCGCGGCTCCAAGCGGTGAGGGCGGCACCGGCAGCGTGGAGATGGCCGGGGCGTGCGCGTGGGGCGAGCGGTGGGAGCCGAGGGCGGTGCGGTGGCGGGCGGCGGGAGAAGAGACGGCGACGGCGGCCTCCCTGTCGCCTCCCACACGAGAGAAAGGAGCGGGCATGAGAAAGAGAGGAGAGGAAGAGAGAGAGGCGTGGGTCCGAAGTAGGTCCCCACGCCGACCTGCAGGGTTGATTTTCAAGCGAAAATCACCGGCACCGCCGCCGCTCGAGTGAGCAAGACGCCACTAAACCCGAGCGTCTTGCCGCTCCCGAACGAGAGTGGGTTAACTTTGCTTCCTAAGTGACTCTCCTCATATGCTAGATAGACATATGTGACCCAAGTGTCATGGCCGGATCGGATCATCAATCAAAACAATGACCATGTTCTTTGAGTCTAGCTTTGAAAAGCGTTTGAAAGACATAATGTAAACTTTTCAAATCCTTTTCCTACTCATACTAGTTCTCACAAACAGAGGCATGCTAATTTCAAGATAGGTTGCGAGAATCAAGTATATTTAGTTCACTACGCAAAGCACAAAACCTTGTCTCGTCGAGAGGCTTAGTGAAGATATCGGCTAGTTGTTTTTCGGTGCTTACATGGCGAAGTGCGATATCTCCTTTTGATTCGTGGTCTCTCAAGAAATGATGACGGATGTCTATGTGTTTTGTTCTAGAGTATGCTACCGGGTTATTTGCGAGTTTGATGGCACTCTCGTTGTCACAAAGAAGAGGTATCTTTGTGAAATGACATCCGAAATCTTTTAAGGTTTGCTTCATCCAAAGTAGTTGAGCACAACAAGCACCGGGCCGCAACATACTCGCCTCGGGCGGTGGATAGGGCTACACAATTTTGCTTCTTAGAGCTCCAAGACACCAAGGACCGTCCAAGGAATTGACACGCCCCCGAGGTGCTTTGCTTTTTCGATCTACTTTACAACCCGGCATAATCGAATTCGAATAGCCAAGTAGATTGAACTTGGAACCCTTGGGATACCACAAGCCAAGGTTTGGTGTGTGAACTAGATATCTCAAGATTCTCTTAACCGCCACATTGTGACATTCCTTTGGATTAGCTTAAAATCTAGCACACATGCACACACTAAGCATAATATCGGGCCTAGATGCACAAAGATAAAGAAGAGAGCCGATCATGAAACGATATACCTTTATGTCGACGGCTGCCCCTTCTTCATCAAGATCAAGATGTCCATTGCTTGGCATTGGCGTCTTGATTGGCTTAGCCTTAGCCATATCAAACTTCTTCAACATGTCTTGGGTGTACTTGGTTTGACTCACAAAAGTCCCTTCCTTCATTTGTTTGACTTGAAAGCCAAGGAAGAACTTGAGCTCACCCATCATGGACATCTCGAACCTCTTTGTCATAGTCCTACTAAATTGCTCAACATACACATGGTTAGAGCTACCAAATATTATGTCATCGACATATATTTGGCACACAAAGATATCACCATTAACTTTATGTGTAAAGAGAGTAGGATCGACCTTTCCTATGACAAAACCTTATTTGAGGAAGAACTCCTTAAGGCATTCATACCATGCTCTTGGTGCTTGCTTAAGCCCATAGAGCGCCTTACTAAGTTTGTAAACATGGTTAGGATACTTGGGGTCTTCAAAACCCGGTGGTTGCTCAACGTAGACTTCCTCTTGCAAAGGGCTATTGAGGAATGCACTCTTGGCATCCATTTGATATAGCTTGAAGTCATGATGGGCAGCAAAGGCTAGAAGAATGCGAATTGCTTCTAGTCTTGCCACCGGTGCATAAGTTTCGTCAAAGTCCAAGCCCTCTACTTGAGTGAAACCTTGAGCCACCAATCTTGCTTTGTTTCTTGTAACCCGACCATCTTCATCTTGCTTGTTGCGAAAGACCCATTTTGTGCCGATGATGTTTGTCTTTGGTCTTTCTACCAAGTCCCAGACTTGGTTTCTCTTGAAGTTGTTGAGTTCTTCTTGCATGGCAAGCAACCAATCGGCATCCTTGAGAGCATCTTCTACCTTGCTAGGTTCCAAAGAAGAGACAAAGGAGTAATGTTCAAAAATGCAAAGCAAGATGTGATCGAGTAGTTACTCCCTTTCGAAGACTCCCAAGAATGTTTTCAACGGGGTGATCCCGTTGGGACGGTTTGTCGTAGCCGTGGATGATCAACTCCATCATCTTCAATTTCTTCTTCATAATCCTCATCGCCTCAAGTATAGGAGCAAGATCAAGTGCTCTAACCGGAGAGGTAGGTGTTGGGTAGGTCTTTGGCCGAGGTGGAGGGGGCGCACCGCCGCCTCCTAGGGAGCGGCACCGCCGCTCTCGCTGAATTTCAGCAGCGCAGTCGCCCGTCATCGAGCACGTCGGCGGAAATTGGTGCAAAGCAGCATCCTGTTGATCCTCCCGTTCTTTGGCTTCATCTTCTTGTGGCCGAATGTCGCCAATAGCCAATTGCTTGATAGCTTCGCATGGTGGATCTTCCTTTCCTACAACACCTTGATCAACTTGCTCTACTTGAGAGCCATTAGATTCATCAAATGTCACATCTATTGTGACTTCAACCCTACCAGTGGTTTTGTTGAAGACACGATAGGCATGCTCATTTGATCCATAACCAAGAAGAAAACCATCATCAACTTTAGGAGCAAACTTGGAGGTTCGGGGCCTTTTATTAAGAATGAAGCACTTGCACCCAAACACCCTAAAGTAAGGTACCTTCGGTTTGTTACCGGTTAGTAGCTCATATGAGGTCTTCTTGAGTTTCTTGTGGAGGTAGAGACGGTTGATTGCATGACAAGCGGTGTTGATTGCTTCACACCAAAAGATGTCCGAAGTCTTGTATTCATCTAGCATCGTTCTTGCCATGTCAATGAGTGTTCTATTCTTCCTCTCTACAACTCCATTTTGTTGAGGGGTGTATGGAACCGAAAACTCATGTTTGATGCCCTCTTCATCAAGAAACTCTTCAACTTGGGTGTTCTTGAATTCACTTCCATTATCACTTCTTACTTTCTTGATTGGAAGCCCGAATTCTCTTTGAGCCCTTCTAATGAAGGTTTTCACCTTCTCTTGTACCTGGCACTTATCAAAGATAAAGAAAACCCAAGTGAAGCGGGAATAATCATCAACAATGACAAGTCCATACTTATTACCCCCGATGCTAAGGTAGGCAACCGGTCCAAAGAGATCCATATGAATCAACTCCAAAGGTTGAGTAGTGGTCATGATGCTCTTTGGTGGGTGAGGTACACCTACTTGCTTTCCGGCTTGGCAAGCGCTACAAATCTCGTCTTTGTGAAAATTAACATTTGTTAGTCCAATGATGTGGTTGTCCTTTTGTAGTTTGGCCAAGTTCCTCATCCCAACATGTGCTAGTCGGCGATGCCATAACCAACCCATGCTAGATTTTGCCATAAGACGACAAGTTTCAAGCTTAGCCTCACTTTTGTTGAAATCAACTAAGTAGAGCTTATTCTTGAGCTTGCAGTAGTAAAGACAATAGAGGAATCCTCCCTACTAAAGACTTCCACACCAACATCCGTAAAGAGACAATTGTAGCCTTTCCCACACAATTGTGAAACCGACAACAAATTGTATCCTAGGGATTCAACATGTAAGACATCGGATATGGAATGATCACTGTAATAGCAATTTTACCAAGTCCCATCACACCTCCCTTTGAGTCATCTCCAAACCGTATGTTGTCACTTGTATCGGCATTGGGAGAGTATGATGAAAACATACTCCTTTCTCCGGTCATATGATTTGTACATCCACTATCAAGCACCCAACTTGATCCACTTTGGAGGAGTATGCACGCAAAACAGATTAGTTCACAAGTTTAGGCCCCCAAGCTCCTTGGGACCTTTCATGTTAGTCACAAGAATTTTGGGAACCCAAATTAAAGTGTGCAAATAAATGTTTCTGTCCTTGCCAACATATTTGGCATAAACCTCCCCCTTGCTGTTGTTCTTAAGTACAAAGCAAGGACTCAAGCTTTGTCTTGTGGATTGAGTCTTGGGACGGTATGCAAACCTATTTGGGTTGGCCCAAATTGTTTTTCTCGCTACTTACGCACAACCCTGTTTTTGCTCGAGTGACCTTCTTGATGGGCTGTTTTCGGGACGGGAGGTCGATGAGTTGCCTTCCCTTTCTTAGGGTCAGCGCCGCTTGCCGCTCGTCCTAAAGACCGCCGCAAATTTTGTCTTTGCTCTTTCTGAGCGGCGAGGTGCGTACTGCCCTGTGCGTGCATATCTGTACTCATCTTCCCTTTGCTCGAGGCTGGACACATTCATAGCCATTTACCATTTTTTTCGCCATTGGTCTTGTTTCCTCTAGTGTGACCTAGCCCATCCTTGATTCTAGGATTTCTTCCATCAATATATCATGGCTTCTTTGGTTGAGTCTCTTTGCCACTCTCAGTTTTTCTTGACATGTTGTTTTTCTTTTCCAACCAAAGTGTTGAGCCTAGCAATCTCCTTCTTCATTGCTTCCATGTTTGCAAGGTTTGTGGCATGACTCTTCAAGTCTAGATTGAAACATTTACCACATCCATTGCTTGTGAAGGGAGTAGAGTTGTTCTTTGTGGATGAGAGATGTGAGTTGCTCTCCCAAAGAAGACTATATTGGCTCTCAAGTTCTTTGTGCTTTTCTTGTAAGTCACAATATTTTTCATTGAGAGTAATAGTAGCTTTTTTTGTGAGAGCATGGTCCTCTTTTCTTTTACAAGTTTCTTTTGTAAAGAGGCCACCTCACTTCTTTTTTTTCAAACACAAGAGCGTCTTTGTTGTCAACATAGAGTTTCTCAAGTCTAGTGAGTTCACTTTCTCTAGTTTCCAACTCAGCTTGGACACTCTCTAAATCCTTCAATATCTTAGTGATAAATATTTTGGTCTTTGGATCTAGGTTCTTGGTCAAGGCATCATATACTCTTCATCACTAGACCCATCATCACTTGAGCTATCACTAAGTTCACTAGATTCATCACTAAGGCTTGAGAGGCTTTGGTTTTGGAAAGTACCTTTTCACGCTTTGCCATAAGACAAATGTGAGGGGAGCCATCTTCATCATCATCGGACATGTTTGAGAAGAGCCTTGGTGTGGAGGTTGACTCTAGTCTTGCAAATGTTGCTATCTTCACATCCTCCTCACTTGACTCTTTGGTTGAGTCCCACTCATGCCCAATGTGTGCTTCTCCCATGTTCTTTCCCTTTCTCTTGTAATCTTGCCTCTTGTCATTGTTGGGGTTGTCCTTCTTGTACTTGTTGTTCTTGTTCTCATGTGGACAATCCACAACAAAGTGCTTGGTGCTTCCACAATTATAGCATGTTCTCTTCTTCTTGTTTGGAAACTTCCTTTGCACCATCTTGTATCCATTCCTCTTCATGGATTTGTGATATTTCTTGATGAACAATGCCATATCATCAATGTTGACACCTTCCTCATCATCATCCTCACTTGAAGAGGAGGTAGAATCAATGTGTTCTTGCATTTTCTTCATTTCTTTTGGCTTGACTTGAGGTAGATTGCTTGCTGCCCTTGCTCTTGTTGGAGGTGCTTGGCTTGCTAGACTTGCTTGCTTTGAGAGCAACATCCTTAATTTTGATTCCATCCAACTTGGCTTGCAACTCACCAAGTTTCTTCCTCTCATTTGCCTCTTCCCTTTGCATGTCAAAGGTGAGCAATCTTCCAAGCACATCATTAGGAGTGAAGTGCTCAAACTTCTTCTTGTCTCTTATCAAAGTGACTACGGTCTCATTTCTTGGTGCATAAGCTTCAAGCATAACCTTCACCACCTTGTGATCATCAAGCTCTTCATCTCCATATCCTCTAATCTTTCCAACTAGAACCATCAACCGGTCAAACATCTCTTGAGCACCTTCACCATCAACTATCACAAACCGATTGAGCTTTGCCTTTAACAAATCAATCTTTGCCTTTCTAACTTTGTCAACCCCTTCATGTGCAAGGATCAAGGTGTCCCAAATCTTCTTTGCCACATTCACATTCATCACCCTATTGTACTCATTTCCATCCAGAGCACTTAGGAGGATGCTTGTAGCTTGGCCATTGAGGTGGGCTGCCACCATCTCTTCATTTGTGGGTGACTTGGGGTTCACCGGAGGCTCATATCCCCTACACACAATATCCCAAAGACCGGGGTGAATGCCATTAAGATAAGCACTCATTAAATGTTTCCACTTGGCATAGTTTGTCCCATCAAAATGAGGCAACTTCCCCGTGGGAACATTTATGAATGACTTTCTATCACGGTTAGAGAAGAGAGAATTGTAGTTAAAGGATATAGCGGCAAATTTGTTGTTGTTGCTGCTGCCCTCATCCTTTTTCTTCTCATTCTTCTTGTTCTTTGGCACATATGACACGTCATCGTCACCATCTTGAACTACTTGATAGCTCACTTGATTGAGCCTCAAGTTCCACCACTTTCTTGCTTCTTTCTTCTCTTCTCTTGTATCTTTCTTCTCTTATTCTTTTTCTTTCATCTTTTCTTTTGAGCTTCTCGATAAGCTGCATGCTTGCATCTTCTTCTTGCTTCTTGGCCTTTTCACGTTCGGCTCTTCTAGCTTCCTTGGCGGCTTTTTCTTCTCTTTTCTTTGTTTCCTCGCTTCCCTCCTCTCCGGATCGGTGGTTGCCGAGAGAGGATGAGGAGGACAGCTTCCGCTTGAAAAGTGTAGGCTTGGCGTGGATGCCTTCGGCTCCGTCTTGGCTCGAACCACCTCCGGTATCCATACTTCACGCGGTGAAGCGCTTAATGAAGTAAACCAGCTTTGATACCACTTGTAGGATCGCTGGACGCCTAGATCCAACTTGAAGTCCGATCGGATCAACTCGAAGTCCGATCGGATCAACGAGCGGCACCGCCGCTCGGGCAAGCGGCACTGCCGCTCCAAGCAACACTACCGCTCCCAAGAGCGGCACTGCCGCACCTGCAGAAAAGGTTATGCCCACAGTTCAAAATTTACCCAACGAAATTTAGATCGGGTAAGTTCCTTGGCTTCCTGGAAGGGTAGAGATCACAGATCAAGTGCTAGAACAAGTAGATCACAGGTATATAGATAGATCGATCTCAAAACCTAAAACCTCTCAACAACAATAATATATGAGCAAAGTAAAGTAAAACAAGCACAAGGTCACACGGTGATTTATCCCGTGGTTCAGCTCGCCACCAAGGCTTGCCTAAGTCCACGTTGTTGAGGTTCCACAAAGGAATGAGCTCACCACAAAGGTTTGCCTCTTTGCCTCGTTCACAAGTCTAGGAACCGAATCCTAGAGATATGGGGTGATGTATTAGATGCAAGAGGGTGTTACAAACCTCCCTAGGCTGCCACACAAGTTGGCAAGCTCAAGGGCGACGACTAGCCGGGCTAGGAGCAAGCTCCAAGAGTAAAGAACCAAAACCGCCCGGCCAAAGTGCGAACCAAGTGCTTCTAAGACGATGAAGATCGGTGGAGCTCTCTTCCAATCGAAGTTTGCAGCTCTCACACTCAAGAATCGATGGTGGAATCGATGGATTTGCTTGAGGGAGTGAGGAGCTTCAATGGAGGAGAGAGAGCTGAGCACTTGGATGCTTTCTGTCGAAATGAGCGAGTGGAGAAGAAAGGTTATTGTTGGGGGTAGAAAGGGGAAAGTATAAATACTCCCCTTCCAACGGTTATAAACCGAAGCGGCACCGCCGCTTGGTCGAGGGAGTTGGAGGTTATGTGGTGTGAATATGAGCACTTGGTTGCACGCTTTGGTACGTGATTCTAATCCCTCTTAGTAGTACGGGCGTGTCCTATACTCAAATTCAAAATGCAAAATGAATATAAACCTCCTTTCTTGAAGTACCGGTATGCCAATCGAATCGGGTACTCCTCTTTTTAGGTTTGCAATGTCCTCTTTGCTTATTACCTGCTTGGCCACTCGATAAATCTCATTAGTCCTCTAATTAGATCGTCATCAACGCCAAAACCCACAATAGAGGTTGATTGCACTTACAGCCGGCCCTCTCCGACCGGGCGATGGCGCCACGGGGCGTGGGTCCCGGCATGGGAACCAGGCGCGCAGCGGCAGTCGCGCCCAGTCTTGGGGCGGCGCGGGACAAGCATCGCGGCGATGGCGATGGCGCCCCGCGCTGGCATGCTCCAACAGTGGTTGCGGCGCGCAGGGCGTCGCGCCTACCTCTCCTAGTCCCGGCCGTTCGGTGTTGCCGAGGCGTAGATAGAGGTGGCCTCTTTCCCTTGCTCCTCCTCTTCTTCCATGCCGGTCCAGGGCCTCCATGACTGGATCCAGTGCCTCCGTAGCGGATCCGCCGCCCTGTCATCCGATCCGAAAGTGGAGTCAGTGGCATGGTGCCATCGCCTCCTTTTCTCCCAACTCTTCCCTACGCACGTGTGCTTCACTGGGAGGCATGAGTTCTAATTTCCTGAATTTTGCATATACATGGACTTCAGTTCTATGATTGGTGACTATTTTTTTTGGTCCAGCAAGAAGTGAACTGCATCCCATGTGGGATGGAATGCCCAGCCTGCATTTCATCTAAAGAGGTAGCTGGAAGCTACTCCAACAAAAGGCCGCCGCCTATCCGCGGCAGCAAGTTTACAACATGGTGAGTCATCGCCTCCTTTTTTTTCTCCCAACTCTTTCCCCTACGTACATGCCCCAATTTTGCATATACATGGACTTCAGTTCTATGATTCGTGACAATTTTTTTTTTTTGGTCCAGCAAGAAGTGAACTGCATCCCATGTGCGATGGAATGCCCAGCCTGCATTTCATCTAAAAGAGGTAGCTGGAAGCTATTCCAACAAAGGTGTATAATTTACTAGTTGCATGTATTCCTCAGGACGGCGACGCATATATTGGAGTCGGAGTCGGAATATAGAGTACAAGTAGCAACTGCGATCATTGATTTAATAATAACAATAATATAAATCTCGGTCGATCGACATATGCAGAATCCTAGTGGGAATTAGACTTCGTATTGGCCCTACATACAACAAATATATATACTAGGCTAGGGTAGAAGCACGGCACGTTTACTCAGTCGTATAGGACAGGCCGCAAACCCCTCTCGATCCGGCCCTCCCGCAGTGCTGTGCACACACAAATTGCTCGGTAGCAACGTAATATCGATATACATTATGGCGACGGCGCCGACGCCGACGAAGCCGGCGGTGCCGCAGACGTCGATCAGGCAGTCGCTCATCTCCCGTGCTAAGAAGTGGGTCTTAGCTATCTCGCTCCAGCTCATTTTTGTCGTCCTTACCTCTGCGTATGTCTTGTACGCCTTCCACGGCGGTCCGTCCTTCTTCACCAGCGTGCCCTGGCGGCTGGTGCTGGTGCTCGCGAGCCACGCCTACCTGAACGTGCTCTTCCTCGTCTACTCCTACGCGGACCTGTACCTGCCGCGCACGCCGATGGCCGTCATCAGGAAGACGACGAACGTGGGCATGGTCATCGGCGGGGCCGTCTTTTTGTGTGGTTTACCCCGTCATGGCCTTCCACGTCAAGGACACCCGTGTCTTGGCGCCCTGCACCGCCGTCGTCGCCGCCATCATCGTCGGCCTCGTCGCCTTTTGGGTGTGGCTTGCTCGTACCTACGGCGGCGACGCGGAGTCGGAGCCTCCGTCTCCGAGTGGCGTTGCACGTCGTCTGCCCGTCTAAATAAATATATATATTGCCTTTTTAATCAAATATATATTGCCTTTTTTGTAAGAAAAATATATATGGATGATGATGTATATACAAACTAGCCGGTGTCTCGTTGCCCTGTTACTACGGATGATTTGGTTTCACTACAGGAATCCGCTTCTTTGCCGAAGTGCGAACTAGTTTGCCGAGTGGCAAAAGTCGGGCACTCGGCAAAGAGGCTCTTTTCCGAGTGCCAAACCGCGCACTCGGTAAAGGATTCTTTGCCGAGAGCAATACCGTCGGCGAAGTTTACCACTCGGCAAACCATATTTTTGCCGAGTGCCTAGCCCTCGGCAAAACTTACCACTTTCGGCAAACAATACTTGAGCCAAACGGCCACGTTGTCCGTTAACTTTGCCGAGTGCCCACCGTTAGCCACTCGGCAACCGGGCACGCTTTGCCGAGTGCCACGTGTTAAGGTAATCCTTCAAACAAGTATGGGGATGTCTCGGGTTTTAGGCATCCGACGTCACAACTTGCTCCAAACTTTTTCAAATTTTTTCCACAGCCTCCTCATGAGATGACAAGACACCTCGCAAAGTTTCGTGATTTTTTAAACTTCGTTTTGGATTTTATAGAATTTAAAAACACTTCTCCCGCGAGTAACTTCGTCATGTTCCGACACATAAATGTTCTTAATTTCACGCGAGTCCCTGATTGAGCCTAAACATACGCCAAGCATCATGAATAACATTTTTTGAATCAGGGCATTCCATTATTTCATGTACCTGCAGTTCAAATTTGGAGTGGCCCAGAAAATGCAAGGAAATACAAATAATTCATGAAATATAGCAAAACAACTTTAAATTGTCCCAAATTCTCCACATGACATGTAACTACTGTACTAATACCACACAAAAAATATGGGACGAAAAATCAAAAAAAATTAATAGTTTGCCGAGTGCCGTGCTAGACACTTTCGGCAAAGAATCATTTTGCCGAGTGCCTAGGCGTGAGGCACTTTCGGCAAAGACTATTTTTTAAAAAATAAAAATGAAACCTTTGCCGAAAGTGCCTCGTTTTCCGGCAAGACTCGGCAAAGCCAGCGGATAAATATCACGCCCGGCTCCCTCTTCTCTTTCATTTCGCCCGAGCCCGCCCGAGCCCAACGCGCTGGCGGCGCCGCCACCCCGGCCGCCCGTCGCCCTCGCCCGCGCCCAGCCACCGCCGGCACTCGCCGGATCCGGCCCCGGCACCGCCGCCGGACCTCGCCCGCGCTCCGCCGGACCTTCCCGCCCGCTGCCCCTCCGCCTGGCGCCGCCCAGGCGGGCCCCGCCAAGACCGGGCCCGCGCAGAGTCTCCCCGGCGGCCTCCGGCGGCCGCCGGGCGCCCCGCCCGGCCCCGGCCGCCCCCCCCCTCAGCCCCAGCCCCGGCCGCCTCTCGCCCCCGCCCCCTAGCCCCGCCGGCCCTCGCAAGGTTGGCGGCAGAGGGAGAAAGGGGAGGTGAGGAGGAAGAGGGAGGAAGGGGAAGGTGAGGAGGAAGAGGGAGGAAGGGAAGAAGAGGAAGAAGAGGAAGGAGAGGAGGGAGAAGAGGAAGAGGAGGGAGAAGAGGAAGGAGAGGAGGAAGGAGGAGGAGGAAGAAGGTGATTGGCGCCTGGCCGTCGTTTCTTCGTGTTGCCGCGCAGCCAAGGTAATTAAGCGCTATTCTTCTAGTAGTGTTAGTTGTAGGGTTAGTAGTATTAGTTAGTAAATAGTTAGTAAATAGTTGTAGGGTTAGTAGTGTTAGTTGTAGGGTTAGTAGTAGTAGTTAGTAAATAGTTGTAATGTTAGTAGTTGTAGGGTTAGTATTAGTAGTGTTAGTAGTTGTTAGTAATAGTTGTAGGGTTAGTAGTAATTGTTATGGTAATACTTGAGAAGTAAAGTATGTGGTTGGATATATTGGTCGTTGGTGGCCTTCGTGCCCATATTCAGTATATGTATGTGGTTGTTGGCCTTCGTGCCATGTTTTTTTGCAGTTTTGGGAACCTCCCTGCGAGGAGAGAGTCTTCCAAATTTTGAGTCGATAATAACTATTTCCCCCTTTTTTAGGAGGACGTGGGAGGGACTCGGCGAACCCGTCGTCCTCGTGGGCCCCCGCGGGTCTTGCTGCACCGACACCGTAGGTATTAATCACCTCCATCCCGTCCTTGTAGTTGTCTTACATAGCGCGACCCGGTTAAGCGCGTCTCCGTCCGAAAAAGATACAGGCGTTGGTATGCGCATATGTGCATATCTCTGCGACCGTACTGCTTTCGATTGTCCACGTTTTTTGGACAGCCCGTGGATGCGTAGATGGGTTAGCATCCATGCTCAGTCCCGTCCGAGCCGGAATTTCGGCAGCACCTCCCGTTGTTACCTTTCAATTATATTTCGTTCATTTTGCAATACTAATTGGTTTACTATTTGTCTTTGGGACTCGACAAAATGCCAGCGGAAGGCGGTAACGTCGACAGGGGGTCCATCCCCCTACGCGAGACCCCCCCACCCTCTCCCCACGCCGACGAGGGAGGAGGCCGACGAGGAGGAGGCCGACGAGCAGCACCGATGGTGGAGACGCCGAGGCGCCGCCGACGCCGCCCGGCCCACGAGGAGGCTTGAGTTTGTGTCGCCGTCCGGACCAGCGGGGGCCATCGTCGGGCCGCCGGGCCGTCGCCGGGCCAGCCCTCGTCGGGCCACACCGCCAGACTCGGACTCGGTGCCGAAGAGACACCGCCGAGACGCCCTCCTCGAGTGCCGCCAGGTCTACCAAAGCGGGGGCCTCAAGCCTCCCACGAGGGGCCGATCCCTTTCCCCGCCGCCGGTGATTCGACCCAACGGTGACAAGTAAGTAGCCATTGATATTTTCACTACTTGTTCATATGACATGTTGCAAATCAAACTTCGGACTAACAATTTGTCTTAATGGCTCGTCGGCATGGCGGTTGATTGTAAGCGGAGGGGGCGTTCGCGCCATATCAATGGCATCCGAGCCCGGCCGATTAAAGAGAACTACCCCCGCCCGGTGACCGTCGGGCCGGCCGAGGGAGGTTCCCCGGACGTGGGACCACTTCGCGGCGCTGCGTGGAGGAGGGCGCCCTTGCCGGGGAAGATCAAGACGGACTTTTGGGTGAGTCTCGTATGCGTGATTACTTCACGCCGTTTAAATACTATGTTTCTTAAATAATTGAATGATACATGTTTTTACGTATGCGTAACTACTTCACGCGGCGAGGCGGGGCAGAGGCGGTGGCCGCTAGAGTGCGGGACGTGGTCTGCCGAGACCGACTCAAGGACCTGCACCACAAGGCGCGTGTTTTGTGCATCACCTCCTTCAACGCCGACGTGCTTGGCAAGGTGGTGAGGAAGAACGAAGCAAGGGAGATGATGCTCGAGGGGAGACCGACCTCACCAGGGGACCAAGTACATCCAGGTTCGTAGAGAACGCATTTATTCAGATTCCTTCAATGAAAAATAAGCGGACTTCCATTAATCCTCTCGCTATGTCATGCGGATGTGTCCGGAGTGGTGCGGCAAGTACAAGGACTGGCCGGGAGGCCATTGTGGACAAGTGGCTCTTGGGACGAGACGTACGAGACCAAGAGACTCCGCCGGAGATGTCGCTTGAGATGCCAGCGCCCACACCACCAAGGGAGCGTGCCCCTCCCGGTGTATATGGATAGATGGGTACGATTCAGTTGATTTTTTTATTCAAGCGCTCAAATCTCTTCACTTCTAACCACCATCGTGTTCTCCTCGCAGTCGGCTTCGCATGAAAACCAGATCAGCGAGTACGGGGGTGGGCCTTGACTCACAGCGGCAGAGCGACCGACCCGGCCAACGTCACGACCCGGCGAAGGGGCCCGAGGCGTACACCAACGCCGGCGTCCACCCCAAGCTTACCCAAGACGCCGAGGCGCCAAGCGGCGCTATGGGGACGACTCGATCCGGCCACCGCGCCCCGGACACTGACACGGTGATGAGGTTGGGAGGAGGGAAGCAAAGACGGCCGGCTCGGATGGCCAACGGACGATCAACCCGTCCCTTCGTTGATAGCCGAGCGTGCCGGCCAAGGAGCACGACCTCCACCGACGTCCCCATAGCACCTCGGCGCAGAGCTCCACGCAGATGATGCAGGACTTTCGTGTAACTTCGGGCCATCGGTCGTTCTTTGGGTTTTACACATGTCCGCTACCTATGCATTGTTTCAATGTTACGGTTGTAATATTGCAGGCCGGATGGCGAGTTGGAGGCCGAGCGGGCGGCCCAGCGGCAGAGTTTGAGGCGAGCGGGCGGCCGAGGCGAGAGGCCCATCGGCGGGGAGTTGAGGCAGATCCAAAGCAATACTGGCGCGCCGGTACCGGGGGCGTGGCGAGCTACTTCGGGGGCCTCCGGATCCCCTGGTGTGACCCCGCCCTCCGTTGCCTCCCCGCCGTTCGCTCCACCCCGTTTTCCTATTCCTCCTCCTGTCACGGACTCCGGTGAGTATATATTGTTGTTTATTTATTTGGTCTCAGGCGGCTCACCCGCAGTACTAATGAGATCGCCTCTTCTTTTGTGCAGCCACGTCGGCGGGTTCGAACCCGACTCCTCCAGTGACCCTTCTCCACCCCATCCGGCCTATCCGGTCGGCCCGACTCCACAAGTACACGTGGCGGTGGCGTTCCTCCTCCGGCGCCGCGGCAGCCCACACTACGGGCTTCCACACGCCCCCTCCACACCACGGGTGGGCGTTCGATCGGCCGCGCGGAAGACGGGTGGTATCCGGGACAAGGTGAGGGCTCTTCGCGGCCCAGGGGAGGCCACGGTTCGGGGCCGTGAAGTTGAGGTGGTGGTGATGGATTTATTTTCGATGTTGGACATGTTGCACCGTGATGGATCTAGTTTCGATGTTGGACATGTTACATTTCGTTTGGATGTTGGACATGTTTAATTTCGTTTGGATGTTGGACTATATGTGTGAATTTGTGATATATGTGGATTATATATGTGGATTTGTGAAATATGTGGATTATATATGTGAATTGGTGATATATGTGGTCTATGATATATATATGAATGCTTATGGTATATGTATGTGTTGATGGAGGCCGTGAATCAATAGAAACATCAAAAAAAAAAATTCGGCTTTGCCGAGAGTCTTTGGCACCGGCAAAGCGGGTACCCCGCAGCGAGGAATGGCGGATTTGCCGAGTGCGTAGTGGCACTCGGCAAAATGACCATAACTTTGCCGAGTGCCACCGCACCGCACTCGGCAAAGTGCATTTTGTTTTTAAGTAAAATAATTACTTTGCCGAGTGCCGAGATACGGCACTTTCGGCAAAGTTTCAAAAAATTCAAATCTTTGCCGAGTGCGGACGTTCGCACTCGGCAAAGAAACGTTCCATATTTAACGGCCGACATCGGGTTCGCCGAGTACGACATGGCACTCGGCGAACCCTTCGCCAATCGCCATTTTTGGCACTCGGCAAAGACTTCGTTTGTCGAGTCAATCTTTGCCGAAAGTGGGGTTCGCGAGTTTGGCGGTCGGCAAAGCCTTTGCCGAAGTGCAAAACTGTCTTTGCCCTGAATGCGTCCGCGCACCGGCAAAGCCGCCGTTTCTGTAGTGTTTGGGGACACTTGCGCCCGACGTCCGGACACCCGCACGCTGCCCGGTCCACTCTGGACCCCGCCCGTCTCCCTCACTAAACGAACACCCCATCTCCCTCACCGAGCGAACGCCTCCGTTGGTTCCGTGCGCCAGTCTAAAAAAAGAGAAAGTGGCAAAAAAAAAAAAAGAAGGTAGAGGAGAGCAATCGATTCGATCTATTTTAAAACATACAAACCCTCTCGCAAACATGCGGTTTAACAACAGATGAAACATCTAGGATAAAACTTCTAAAACATATGCATCTAAAAGTATATGAAACATTTAAAACTTGTGTTTGAAACATTCACGTACAACCATTGGAACAGTCTCAACACGTAGATCTACTTTTTGAAACTTCCAAATGAAAACTTTTGAAACACTTGAAACATGGCTTTGAGAACATCCGAAACACGAAATTTGAAACATGGCTTTGAGAACATAAAACACGATATTGAAACACTTGAAACACGGGAGATCTATTTTGACAACATCCATGTAAACAAAGTGGAAACATAGCTTAAAAAACCTTCAAACACTAAAAAACAAAATATTGAAACACTTGAAAACAAAAATGTTTCGCTACGCAAACAACAACAACAAAAAGCCAAAAGTTGCGGATTGCGTCAAAGCCCTTCAGTGACGAACGACACCATCCGTAGCACAAAGGCGAGGGAGCAGCGCCGCCGACTTAGGCGGGAATCGGGTGGGCGACGCCGCAACGACGACGCTCTCGACCGCATAGGGCACGAGTAGGTGTAGGCATCGAGCAAACGCGCATGTCGAGGGACAAGAGGACGGGCGACATTTAAAGACGGCCGCCGCAGTGGAAGTCGGTTGTGGAGTAGGCGGTTTACGCGATCCCCGGCCGGAGTCGACGATGAATGCGGAGAGAGCAGAGCGACAGGGCGCAACCATCGGTCGCCGGACCGGACGGCGGATGCGAGGAGAGGGGGCGCGACGAACCCGGGCCGCCGGAGTGGACAACGAATGCAGAGAGGAGGGAATGTGAGGTGAACCTAGCCACCGTAGTGGACATCGTAGCGAGCGCAGTGGCGGAGGTCTACTTTAGTGCTAGGTCTACTTTAATCTTATTCATAGTAGCTATTTCATTAGCAGCCCATCCTCATACTACCCTTCTTAAAAGTTCGATCCTAAATTGTCACATACGAGGTTGCTTGACATGGCTATGACCATACTTTTTCTTATGGTCACTTGGGACTTTTTCTAACCCTTTAACTCTAGCTAAAGGGAAAGCCTTTTCCACTCACTTGTGACAAAAACTCTATCTATTTTAGCAAAGACTATACAACAAAACCGAAAATTTTTTTTATGGCTCGCCCCGTCCGCGCCATTATCGGAGATAGGGGTAGATGATATATCGGATATCTTTGGACGCAGACTCCGCCCAAGTCCAACGTGTCGCCACCATCGCCGGCCGTCGCGGCCATACGCAAGCAAGCGGACCGAGAACCCCATGAGTCGACGAACGCGTGGGCGATGCGGCGGCAGGCCGCCAAAGCACGCAGGTGTCGCGAACCTCGACGGCAAGGGCGGCGAGCACCATCCCGCCGATGAGGAGCAGCCGACGCCCACATGCCAATGTTGTGGTCCTTGTGGATCTCATTGGTCCTTTGCCGCTTTGAGC
Source organism: Hyparrhenia diplandra (assembly GCA_015847255.1). NCBI lineage: Eukaryota > Viridiplantae > Streptophyta > Magnoliopsida > Poales > Poaceae > Hyparrhenia > Hyparrhenia diplandra. The sequence goes on from JADLZK010004729.1 coordinate 81,512, forward strand.
CATCACTGTATCCACAGCCAAACTACAGTTTGTGAAGCTGGCTCACAACACTAGGCTTGGTGCCCCACAGCTTTGTGGGCTTTGCCGGCCCTGTTCAGTTTTTCTCGATGAAGGTGGTCAAATCCATTAGGATGCTGGCCCAGGATGGTAGTTTTGGCGGCCCACAACTGCATAAGCCTGCTGACCTTGTGCAACTTCTTGATGATGGTTTGTACATCCATCGCCTGTCCACCGTTACCTTGCCCTCGCGCTCCCCGACCGCGGCTATGACTAGCTAGGGCGGGTAGCATGATGTGGAGAAAGGAAAGGTGATGGTGTCCCGCCCGATGAATTCGGGGTGTGATTGGTTGCCGGCCGGGACGAAAGGGTCGCCCGGGGTTTCCCCGGTTTGGGCGAAACCATACACTCTCTCTTGTTTGGTTGCCAAAATTAAACACCGTGCATGCAAGCCGAGAGAGACCATGATTGGTTGCCGGGCATGTATGATTCATTAGAATGAAGTAATACAAGTTGTTGTGTTTGGTTTCCTGCATCTTGTGAGGTTGGGTCACCCATGAATGGTTTTGGTGTGCTTACCACCACATTGCCCACGATGTTCCTTTCTTCCTCTTTCGCCGGATGCGGCACTGGGGTCCTCAAGGCGCCCACGGCGCGAGCGCCCCCAAGGCGATGCGTGCCCGCAAGCCGGCGGATCTCGGGGCGCGGCTCGGCGGCGTAGCCTCCTCGACATCGGAGCTCTCGAGCGGGGAGGTCTCAAGAATGGCGTGGGGAGGCGGGCGGGCGCGGCGAGCGGCAGCAAGCGGCGCCGGTCCTCGCCGCGGCAAACGAATCCGCCCCGAGCCGGCCTCTTCCACCTCGGCGACGAGCCGAAAGCGTGCAAGCCAGCCTTCCGCCGACGCCGCCTCGGCCACCCGAACCCACGCCGGCCACACCGGCCAACGGCGAGCTCGGAGCAGCGGGAGGAGGAGGGGAGGGAGATGTGAAGGAGGAGGGAGGGGCGGCGGCCCGGCGGTGGCGTAGCAGCGGTGAGGTGTGGAGACACAAGGGAGGTCGAGGAGGTAACTCGACCGCATCAGGAGGGAGGGCGCCATCTTTCACGTGGGAAGCCGGGCGGCCTTTATTTTCGGCCCCGGATCATATGGGAAGCTCGATTTGGGAAGACGGCACCGCGGGACGGAGGGGCTGAAATGAACGACACGGTGCGCGGAAAGGATACCAGCTGGGCAACCAAACACACACCAAGTGCATGAGACGAGCCGAGACGGCCCTTTGCACGACTTCGATCAGGGCAACCAATCACACCCTCAGAGATCAAGAAGTTGAACAAGGATGGCGTAGCCGTGGGGCACTAAGCCTAGCATCATTATCCATCTTCTTGATGAATCTGACCACCTTCACCAAGAAGTTGAATAAGGCCAGCCCGCAAGCCGACATAGCTATGGGACACCAAGCCTAGAGTCGGGAGCCAGTATCAGAAGCTGCAACTTTGGTTGTGGCGGTGGTGATACACCCAGCAACCTAAGGACAGCTGAGGGATGGAGAAGCAAAGCTTTTGTTGCTTCTCTATTGCAGCGGTGATGGCACTGAATCAATAAGTTCTCACCTGTAACAACCAATTCCTTTTTTTTTTTTTTTTTTGGAAATGTAACAACCAATTCCTGTTACAGTTCTCTCACCTCTTGTTGTTATTTTAGCTCTCAAAAAGCAAAACCAAACAAAGGGATGATTGACTGTATGCTAAGCCTTTTCAACAACGACAATCCATGCTTAGGAAATATTTTCCATAGCTACAGTCTTAGTCCTGTCGCTCTTGGGGACAGATGGAGAGCCATTGTCATCAGACTGCAGTGCTTTCAAAGCATCCGGGCACCAAGGACTGAAGAGCTGGTGCCACAACTCTAGTGCTAAGATTCACTTTCAGATTTCTGATTTTTTTTTTTTTTTTGCTGAACATCTATCTCATCATTTACAAAGTATCTACTTTTTTTTTTTGCTGAACATCTATCTCGGCTGTGTTTAGATGCAAAAAAAAATGGTGCCGAATTTTGTGGGATTTCTAAGAAAAATTGCAGTAAAAAGCACACCATGCTTGAAACGAGAAAAGCTTTTGTAGAAGACGTTTCGTTTGTTTGTGGTAATTATTATCCTACCATGGCGTAACTAGGCTCAAAAGAATCATCTCGCAATGTAATCTAAACTGTGTAATTAGTTTTTTTACCTACATTTAAATCTCGGGCATGCGTCTTTTGATGCATTTAATGGTTCGATTTGATGGGAGTGCAGAAAATTTTAGAGAGAAGTTAACACAGCCCTCATCATCCAGGCACCTGTACTGTATCTACTTTTACCTGAATTGGGATGTTAACCTTTACCCTCAAATAATCACAATGCACTCCAACAGTGCTTGTAAAATTTGGCATGCTTGCATCAAGCAGAGTTTATATATAGGTATACATAATGAAATTTTCATTCATGTTTCCATTCCACCAATTCGTCCGTAAATTAAAAGTGCTATATATTTAGAGTGCAAAGGATCATGAGTCAAAACGCCCCAAACCAACCAACCCCAATTTTTTACAACAAAAGAATGTTTTTCCTTGTTTCTACACCCGTTCTACAACAAACCAATATGTTACACTAGCTAATGCCATGTGAACCACCATAAAAAAATAAAAATAAAATAAAAATAAGATCCACCAGTGCCGTGTCGGCAAGCATCAGCAAACAGAACCAAACAATCTGCCTGTCACTGCTGCATCCTGGTTCCTGCAGATTTCTCTGCATCCTGCACGGTCACCTGCCCGTCAGGACTCAGGACAGCACGGCAGGAGGAGGAGCGCAGTAGAAGGGGAGGATTTCCTGGCCGGAATCCGTGCTCCGTTTCTTCTCCGGGCTGGACGACGCCTGGTGGTCGCCGGCGCCACGGCGGCGGCCGGCGTTCACGTCAGGCTCGGCCTCGGCCCGTCTCCTGAACGAGGCGATGCCGCTCCGGCAGAGGGGCATGGGATGGTGCCGGCGATCCCCGGCACGTCGTAGGACTTGATCACCGAGCACAGGTCCAGCGCGCACTTGACGCACAGCTCGTGCCCGCACACTGTGACCAACGAACCAACCAACAGGGTTGGTTAGCATCTCCAAGAAGAGATTTTTAACTAACTAGTAGTATAGATTTTTAGCGAACGAACCTTCAGCTGCGACGGTGCAGGGTCTCTCCAGGCAGACTGCGCAGGCGTCGCCATCGTCGACGCCGTCGTCGTCCAGGTCCTCCGGCGGCGCCGACGTGTTCAGAACCAGGCCGCAATCCCTGCACGTCCCATCCATCCATCCATATTCAGAAACCGCCCGTGATGGTTGTTACTGAAACGGCGGCGATGGACAGGGTAGAGGTACCTTGCGAGGGCGAGCACGCTGGCGAGCGGCGACGAGAGGTAGGCGGAGGGCGGGAACTTGGGGATGGGCAGGTGAGACTTGGGCGACAGGACGTGCTCCAACCAGTGGCATCCCCCACGTTCTGGCCACGTCCACCGGGAGCCACCTGACTAGCCGAGAATAATCCGAGTGTCATGGGACGGGATCACGGGACGGTGACCGGCGCCTGACTGGCCGGCGGCCGACGACATGGACGCACGAACGAGAAAGCTAGAGCTCAATTCGATCAGTTGCATTACCCGTTGCAGTTGACGACGGTCCTATCGGCGCCTCGCGACACGAGGATCTGGCAGCACTTGACCTCGCCGCCGGCAGCAGCGTAGTGCAGCGGCGTGCTTCCGGCGCCGATGGACGCCATTGGCGACGCGGCGCAGGGCAGCGTGGCCGCAGCGACGTCGGCGCGCTCGTCGATGAGCAGGTGCACGCAGTCGGCGTGACCGTGCAGCGCCGCCAGGTGGAGTGCCGTCACGCCGCCGTTGGCCGCCTTGTTCACGAGCTTGTTGCTGCCGGCCAGCAGCAGGCGCGCGCACTTGACGTGGCCGCCCGCCGCCGCCAGGTGCAGCGCCGTCCGGCTGCTCAGGCTGTCCACCTTGGACACCTGTTGAGCCAGCACAGCACCGTACGTGTCCAAGTCAAACATACACCATCAGTTAGTTGTGACCACACCAACCTACCAACCAACCAGCCAGCATTGCAAATTGCAACGATCACTGTGGTGCATTGACTCACGTTGCATCTGAAAACCAGCAGCGTCTGAACCACCTCCCAGTGGCCGAACCGGCACGCCTGCATCAACGCCGTCTGCAATGCAATTTTGACCCACGTCTTGTGTCAAATTAAAACATGAGACTGACAGGATTCAATTTATTTATTTAAACACAATGCACCGGAAAACAATTAGGCGGGCAATGTTCGGCACAGCTCTTGGCACGTGGAACATTGCACGGCTCGACCAGGATGGTCAACAACTCAGACCGGTCGAGCCGTTGCAATCTTCCACGGTTATTATTACTATAGATAATAATAAAGAATCGTGGTTGGATGGATCAGAGCGACTAGAATGGTTGGCAATGTTCGGCACACTCTTTGTCCGTTGCACGGCTCGACTAAATGGTCAACAACTCAGACTCAGACCTGGTCGAGCCGTGCAATCTCCCACGGTAATTAGATATTAATAACAACAAAAGAACTGTTGGATGGATCGGAGTGGTTTAATTGAATCGTTACCTGACCGTAAATGTTCCTAGCATTCACGTCTGCTCCATTCTCCAGCAGCAATGCAGCGATCTGGTGATGAACATTATTACAAACATACATACATGAGTTGGATTAAGACGAAATCTGAATCACAAGACAGCATTGGTACACACCAGAGTTTAAATCTGTTGTCTGTACGTCCCAACCGTTTTTTGCTTATAGGAAGGACTTTGATCAACGTCAGCTGACTTATTGTGTATGAAAATAATGTCACACATGCATGTCCTTTTTTGCTTTGATTGTCTACTCATGCATTTGATTGCCTAGCTACTGACACAAAATTAGCATGCCCTGATAGCAACACGTATATATGAATGGTATGTGATATTTGAGGGCACCCCAAGAGACAAGAGTACAATCATTTCGGTTTTGTTTCTTTTTATTATTAATTGTTGCCTAGTGGTGGGGAAATGTTGAAGTTTCAAAGAATTTATTTTCAAACGAGATGGCACTTTCAAATTCCCTGGAAGGAAAATTACGTGTAGCGGTAGATTTTGTGTCACTGTCCAAGTTATTAATGGTGAGTGCCAGCACAATTAAACAAAAGTTATTTTCAATCCGTATTAGCCGGCCACTTGATGATCCACGTTACATCTTGTAATTACTCAAAAAAAAAAAAAGACGTTACATCTTGTAATAAAAACGTCACGGGTTGCTTCTTCCGTTCGTCACATGCTAATATAGCGAAAGGATTTTGGATGTATGCATGGCTATATATATATATGGTTTCGGCAAAGTTTTTTTTAATTGAGAATTGCCAAGAGAGTAAGGCCGATGATCGATCCATTAGAATGCGATAATTTTTTAATGTTTTCTAAGTGGAAATTGATTGATTTCTGCAAAATATGTTTTGATCAAATTTGAGAGTTATATATATAGCAATGAATTTACATATATATATGAACCAAAAATGTCAAGAGCAGCTACTGTACCCATGCCAAGTTTTATTGACTATTTATTTATTAGTGCTGCTACTACTCACTATTAAGTACTAGTACCTAACATGCGTGAGGTTTTAATTATTACGGGCCACGAATTTATCTCCAAAATTTTGCACTGCTGGAAGAACCTGTGTGCCAAAAAGTCAAAATAGACAAGGAAAGATTGGGGCATGCTCACATACTCTTCGTTGTGTTCACGTTTCCTCAAGCTCAAGATGTGACGCATTGATCGATTTAGCTAAAGCTAAAACTACTTACCACTTTTTTGGTGACTCTATTACCAATTAAGTTGCACAAAAAAAAGTTGCACGCACCAACTATATATTATTATATTATATAAAAGCAAAATCGGTAACAAAGATTAACAAAACAAATCTATATATGATGATTGTTTTGCTAGCATGCATCAATCGTTTTGCAAAAAAAAAAAATATTATATATATACTTCTATATTACTAGTTGTAAAAAAAATATAGGAGAGCGCCAAACGGAGTTTTAATTAGAGGTGAACAGCAAGCAGCTCGCGATCAGCTCCGGCGTACGGCACGTACCTCGTGGTGGCCTTTGGCGGCGGCGAGGTGGAGCGGCGAGTTGAGGCTGCCGAAGGCGGCGCAGCGTGCGAGCCCCGGGTTTTCCTGCAGCAGCCGGCGCACTTCCGCCGCGTCGCCGTCCCTCGCGGCGGCCGCCAGCCGCTCGCCGAGCCCCGTGCACCCAGGGCGTTGCCCATATATATTTATATGCGTTCCCACGCGCCGCCGTCGGCCGTCAACCGCCGCCCGTGAGCCGTAGCGTGATCTACCTCGCTCTTCTTCTACTTGCCGCCCAGTTAGCTCGAGTAGTTGCAACTTCTGATCGCGAGTAGCCAGTAGGAGTAGCTTGCTGCAAGAAGGGGAGGCGAGGGGGGCGTGGCGGCGCTCGATATGATCGATCACGCTGCAAACGTGAGTCGAGCCGCCGGCCGGGGCGTTGGCAAAAAGCTAGCTCAGCTGCTGGCCGCTGCTGGCCTGGCGGCGATTCTGTTGAGCTACTACTACACGCACGCCGGCCCCTAGCTGTGGCTGGTGGTCTCTTATACGAATACGACAGTGGCTAACTCTCCGGCCGGTCACTGCTGCTGGCGAGACGAGAGATAGATGAGAGGTTTTCCTCTCGTCATCTATCTACCTCTTCGTCGATCTCTCTTGGTGAATCTCTCTTATACGATTTATGCACCAAAAGATGGCCAACCATTGGGCCACGTCGCCTGCTTATGTATCAGCCATCTGATCTGAAATCAACGGCATAGCCTGAACGTGGCAATACTAACGCCTGGTTCCGATGCAGCCCCGAAGCGTCGCGAAGACCCGGGCAGAGGATAAAGCGTCGTCCTTTTCTTCCGGTCCCTTTCCTGGCATCGTGTTTGTTCCCGTTCCTATCGTGGCCGCCATCACAAGTGCCCATGTCAACCCTGAACTTCGTGAACCTTCTCGGGCCATCGAGGCGAGCAGCGGCACCGACACCAGGCGACGGCCGCGACAGGGCCACGGTGCTGCCATGGCCGGCGTCAGGGCCATCACCCCACCACGCTGGCCGCTGGGGGAGCAGGTCCGCCCCGCCATGGCCGCGGGCAACACGCCGGGGCCTTGCCAAAGCGCTTGGATTGGCAGCGCCGCTTTGCGCCAACAGAGCCCTCACGTACCGTACCGTGGCCCATGCCGCTTCTGGATAAAGGAGATAGAGCAATATAGAGAGAGAGAGCCAATTGCTAACCTGTGCATGCGCGGCGTGCGTGGTTGCTGCAACAGCGGGCAGAGCTGTGCATGCGCCGGTGCCGCTGACTTTGGATCCCCGGCTGCTCGAGACGCAAAGCTGTGTTCGCAGTACTGCCAGGCCAGCAATGCAGCGGGGAAGGCCCTGATATCTACGCCATGATCAAGACGTGCCTATGCTCGGAAGTTGTTTGATGAAATGCTGGAACGAGCCAAGGGCACATCGCTTGGCAAAGTAGGCAAAGTAACATCAACGAGAACCTACTGCACTATGCCTACCAACTTCAGGTATCAAACACATAATTATCCCGTTCTTTCTCTCTCTCTTCTCTCTCTCTTACATGTGTCAATTTTCCTTTCGATGTGTTTATGTCTAGCCTTTAATTAACTTCTGATGTGTTTAGTGCCATAATAGTGACAAACGAGCCAAAAACTCAAAGGACTAATTATTCATTAATAGGGTCATGAAAAAAGGCAGATTATTATCTTTTTTTTATACAAATTTACTATTTAAAACATATAACAGCTTGAATGCCAAAGATCATAATTTTTGCAACTTGGGCAACTGTATTTACAAATTTATTTATCTATCAATGCATGTTTCCATGATGCTATGGTGTATTATTTTTTAGACACAAAATCATGAGGAGCACTGAATCCAAACATAGGTACAACACTCACTAAGAAGTCTACTGGAGGCTTGAGTAACTAAGTTGTTAGCTGACCCATATATTTGTACCCTAGTCCAATTTCATAGTGTTTACTTTTTTCTACATATAGTTTGGATATCATGTAACATCTTGGGTCAAATGGAGCTCTATTTGTGCTAGACCTGCTCAAACATGATTAACTTCCATTTTTCTCATTATACCGATGCTTCCTATTATGTTTACTTTCATCATTTAAGTGTCCTAAACTTTATGACATTTCACTATACTCGTTTGAACTCTTCAGAGTACCATAAGAATTTCTATTACAAGAAATGCAACTACTGCTTGTACCTCTGTACAATGCCAGGAATTTCAACACCACTTATTCTAACAGGAATTTATCATGTATTTTCAGAAACCATCACAAAAGAGTTGATCCCAAAAAAAAAGTAAACACTAACAAGTCAAGAAACTACTAACAATATTGCCAATAGTTATCTTCAATGATGCTTGTTTGTGTATCTAAGCATTGTCTTCTTGGCAACCATCAGTGGGTATCTTCGTCCTCTACACCTTGCGAGACCTGTTGCCCATGCTTGCTAGGTGGATAAGAGATGGATGCAACATGATTTTTTCGTCTTCAATATATACTTACTTAGGTATAATTTGCTCCAATCAATTTAATTACTCTCGAAACAAATATGTATTACTAGAAAAGAATACTCAATGCAATCAACAACCCACACACTGGCCAAGCGGCAACGCCGCGCACATTTCTAGTATATATGAGATTTACATATATAATTATGTAGTGTGTTGATTAAAAAGCAATGTGTGGTCCGTTTTGCAGAAACACCCTTGTGAATTCGCTGATTTGTATGTGTGATGAATAGAGGAAGCGGGTTAATTTTGATATGGACGTGAACATCATAAACTAAATGCATCGATCGTGCAAGTTGTTTTCTCTAGAAAATTCCTAGAAATATAACCTTCATTCTATTTCACTATTACCAACACATTCTATTCCATTATTACGAAAATAGCTTCTTTATGTTAGGTCAAGTTATTGAATCTTTGTCTTGAATATTAAAAGGCTATTCAAGTTGCATTTTCGAAATATCCTTTTACATATGCAAACACGGTTGAAAAACTAAACAATATCGATATGAGAAAATGAGCTAGCATAGAAAGTTCACAAGATAAGATTAGTGGCAACTAATGAAGGCGTGATATATAGAGCTAATGGAAAAACTTTGATATCTCGTGACGAAAAGGAGACATGATAGGGCCATTACAAAACAAAGCGGGGATGTAAACGTGTGACATTGTACAAGATAAAATGAGGTAGGTGTACCGAGCTGTTGGGCTCATATATATAGCTCGAGGTCATGGTGTCAACCAACCATAGGCAAAAGATATAATACTCCCTCTATCTAAAAAAGAATCAATTTATAGAGGTGAGTGGTCCACCAATTCACATTAATCTCTCTCGTAGTGCGGGTTGCATTTAAGACAACCTCTTTCTTGCCTCACTATTGGATACTCCAAACGACACTAAGGCTTTTCATAACTGATTAGCTATTGGGAGGAGCGGGGGTCGGTCAAATCGTCTGCAGATACATAAACTGCTTGGATCGAGTTATAGATCCCTTTTTGGTAGACAATTGAATCCAATTTTCCCATTATTTGACTGTTCATAATAGTGCGGAAAGAAAGCCCCGAGGAAGAGTGGCTTGGCCTTTGCGTTTTCGCCCCTTTGCCTTAGGATTTGTACTTGAAGTCGGATTTACGGCGGTTGCATCGAACCTGCTCCCAATCGATCCCTATCCTAGTTACGGCTCCGACCCACTTTCATCGCCAGATCCTGCCTTTCCAAAGCTATTTCATTCCAAACATTCCCATAGCATCTCCTTTCCCTTGCCAATACAACTAGAGAATCGTAGGCCCAAATGACGTGCTTATTGGTTTCTAGCAAATTTAGCAGTTTAATGAGGGGTAGCATGGTCTTTTATCTCCTTTGCTAATTTGTCCTAAAGTTGCTATAAATTGATTCTTTTTTTTTAGAGGCGGAGGGAGTACACAGATCACTCCTGGTCGAAAAAACTTGTTTTTGGCAACTACAAAACTCAAATGAACTTTTGGCTTTAGAGTAGGCCAATAGAGTAAAGGGGATGAGAAGAATCCAAGCTAGTTGCGCAATTGTGCGGGTCACCTTCCTAGATCTATGTAAACATATGTAACCCTCTACCATTAACTTTAAATCACCCCGCATGAATTCATACCAGCATTAAGCTAATTCACTATAGCGTGCATTCTCTCTCTTTGATCACTTGGCAAATGTAACAATTAACATGTCCTTTCTCTCTCTTTTTTCGTCACATTATTGGTCTTGTGTCTAGATATTCACTCAACTAAGAGTTAGCTATATAAAGTAACCAAAGATGGATCCAAACAAGCGCACCTAACTAATTGTTAGCTACACATTTTAAGGCTTTGTTTGTGTGACATCAGGAAGGGTTGTCTTGGTCTTTGGCTTTGGAGGCGGGGGTGTTCTGGTTTGACACGGCTCTACTTCACATTTTAGCTTCAACTCCATAAAATTTGGAGCCATCTTGGTAAGTCATTAGGGCAAAATAGCTCCTTCCTTAAAACATACCCTCATAGAACGGCATATGGGCCCGGTGAAGCTGCTATTTTTGGCTCTATCCACCTTAAAACTTTGTGAGAGCATGATTTAAGGGGCTTCTGGGTGAAACCATTATGTTTTACCATGTTTGGCATGAAACGACCGCGAAAGCGACTCACGAAGTTGGTGGAGAAGCTCGCCAAACAAAGCCTTAACTAACAACTAGTACCTCACTATAGTTGTCTCTAACCTAACTAATATAGATCGCTAAAGACCATTTTCCATCCCACATATCTCTAAAAGGTGAAGGGCATTATAGATAAAACCGTCAATCCATACACCTTTTAGCTCGATCTTTGATGGAAATAACAATTAACTTAAAAAGTAGCCAGATAATATTGACTATAAACTATTGGATCCAAAAGGTGAGGGCCTAGCTAGCCACCTACTGCTAGCTCCTTATTGTCTCGTTGCCGACAGATAAGTGAAGCTTAAAATCATGAATTGAGAGATCATCAAACACACGTGCTAGCAAAATGGTACTGCTGCTTACTTGCAGTTCGTGGTGCTACACTAATTAACCACGCATATATACCCTTAATAGAAAACCAAAAAAAAAAGCGACAAAAAACATGTGCAATTGTGTGTGCATCGATCTCTTATTATCGATCATTAAAAGGTAGGAGCAGTCTTAATGTTAGTTGCCTCCTGTTTCTGTATTCAATTGAATAAAATGTTTCTGACAAAAATATTAAAGAGAGAAAAGCGACTCGTGGAAAGGAAGATGATCGCGGATGATGGGACGCAGAGGACACAGTGTGGCAATCAATGGTACGGCACCACAACTTGCCCTCTTGATGTGACTCCTCTAGGGATTTTTTTTTTTTTTTTTTTTTTTTTTTTTTAGTTTTTGGTTTCGAGAGATTAGGTAACCGTTAGGACAATTATAGTACTACTCAACAACTAGATGTTTAATTAGAAAATGGAAGAGGCTACGTTATTACAATATATACAGTGATACTGCACGCTAGCTGATGATCTAGCAAACTTTCCATTCTGACATTATTATAATTAACGAGTATGTATATATATATGGCATGTATCCTCCTCGGTCACCTGCTGGGAAATGTCATTTGTCTAGTCTTTTCGGAAACTAAAATTATTTTCTTCAAATGAACCAAACAACACTTTTGATATAGTTTGTGGTCTATGCTTTCAATTGAGCATCACCCACTATTACAATCCATCTTCTTGTTCTAATACTCAACTGAAAGGTTTCTATTGTCTACGTTTATTTCTTAGGTTATTAACTTCAGCCCTTTCGCACCATTAGAGGTTTCATCTTCTCTCATAGAGAAAAACATTTTGTCTTTTGTACCATCCATCAACATTCTCATGTAGTTGTAGAAAATGATTGATTGAGAATTGTTGTCGGCTTAATCCGCTGATGGTGAAAGTTAGTAAACTTACTGTAAACAGAGAGCCATGATTATTCAGAATATCAACTTGATGAAGGGCCGTGTTGCAAAATTCAAGAGTCATCATTGTGCCCAAGTAACTTAATTGTCAAATAATTCAGGGGAAAGTCACTTGTGTAGTATCTCCATATATTTCCCTGTAGTAGTATCTCCTTACGTAAGAATCAGAATCTCTCAAAGAATCTGGCCATACCAAAACTCATTCATGTTTATCCAGGTCTGTTGTTGGATTCTTGCAAGGAAAAGGAATCAGACAATAATCAGTGCTCCATGGACTGCTTGCCAAAATGCTGCGTCCACACCAAACTATACATATATAATATGCATAGCCCCATAAACTCAGGTAAAATTGTGGTTAGTACTGAAACTCTCGGCGTTTTTTTTTCCCAATGAAAGGAGATACTATAAGTTTATGGAGAACCAAAAAAATCACAAAACTAATATACGGAACGTGGAGAAGTTCCAAGATACCTAAAAACATATCATGATCGGGTCACTCACCTGTATTTCATTAAGAAGATAGACGCCTACAAAATTCAACCTAGCCATATATGTACATTTGCCTTGACTACTAATAACTAATGGTTGCCTGCTCTACTGTGGAAAAATGTTTATTACAGAACAGAAGAGATGCAAGGCCGGCCGGCCATGTGTCCCATCTCCGATGCTACGTGTGCAGAGAAATGAACCAACGAGTGCAATCTAGCGGGGTACACGTAGCAGAGCGAGTCGAGGTGGGGGGAGGCGTGTTATGTGAATGATTGGGAGAGGTGAAAATGACACGCGCAATTGGCGAATGCCCCCACGGAATCACCACCGGCCGGCCGGGGAATATCTATCTTGTCTTGGTGGTACACGCCTAGACCCCAGCTTACGTGGTGGTGGGGCCCGGAAGGCCGGGCCCACATGTTGGTGGCGGCAAAGCCTTGTGTAGTGTTGGCTTGTTGCGTCTCGTGGCTTCCCTTTTGGCCAGTCGTGTCATACATTCTTATTCTTGCACGGCCGTGCACGGCTGCACAGCTTAATACTTGTTGTCTTGTTGATACATCAGCACACGTGGCAACGCCGCCATGTGGGTCCCATGTACAGGACAATGGAGAGATTTACCGAGATGGGTTAGTTGTGTCTTAGCGGTAGCTCTCTTTGGCGTGTCTTTTATGGTCATCTCTTCTCTCCTAAAGTACTCTGTGTTAATGCACGTTTTTAAAAGAAAAAGAAATCATGTCTTCTCTCCTTGTCGTCCTAGGTTAGGTGACAGTTAAATGCAGTGATGATCTCACCCTTGTGAATAAGAGAAAGAGTCTAGTCATTTTTCCTTTTTAAAACGGTCGGCATGAGCTCCGCCGAAGTTGTATATTGATATAGAACAGAGAGATAAGTCTTTATGGCACCTCGCCGGGATATCAGCCCATGTCTTTGTAAAACTCCCCTTCGGCTTAATGAAAAACGTGCAGCACACGATTTCAAAAAAAAAAAGATATAGAACAGAGGAAAGAGTGTAGTCATCCACCTCCATTTCATCTTTTCTTTTTCAAAGAAACACTTCGACATTTTTCTATTGGTCCGTATATGAGTACCACAGCTCGCATTCAGTGCAGTTCCAAAACTACTAGGTTTTTACTGGTAGCGGGTAAATGCAGTGATAGTTCTTCCATATGTTAACTACATTAATTTTATCATTGGGTTCAGAGGCAACATCACTGTCCATTCTCAACACCAACACTGTCGGTTGACTGGGAAAACCAACAATAGTAGTACCCTTTTTACTTATGAATCGGTAGTGTAGTGATTCCCTCTTCTCCTTGAAATATAAAGTATTTCCTCTACTAATGTAAGCCATTTTAGCTTTATTGAAACTCAAAACTTTTTTAACGTTGATCGATTAATTAATTTGGAATAACATGTTAATTGCAAAACATTACTATATATCAAGGCAAAAAAATCTGACAGCTCCAAGTGAAGGTGTGTTGGAGCTGGAATCCTGTGTGCCGGCCTCCGAACCAACACATTGCATGCATGCAAAGCATGTTTTCGTCGGTCTTCCAGCTAGGCAATTTATTTATTTCAAAGCCGGCCGGCAGCCAACCGATCGAATCGACGCCGGACGACGAACGGCCGATGACAGCGATGGCTGTAACCGGCGGTGCCGAGAGAGTTCCAGAGGCGTCGTCGTCGTCGTCGTCGATATGATCGATCGATCGGCTACGCAGGTACAGGGTTCGCCTCCTGCTACCTGCTTGCATTGCATATGGCCGCTGTCCCTCCCAAGTGATCAGGAGCAGCTGGCATGCATGAATGGGGATTATTCGTGCCAACAAAAAAATGTCACTGGCACATGGTTTATGCATGGGCCAGCAGCTAGCTGATCAAGATCCGATCCGAGGATGCAGTTGCCATACTGCTAGTTAGGACGATGTGTATCATTTCCATGCATGGATGGAGTGGATCGACTAGGACAGGAGTGCCCGGCCGGTGCATGGATTCATCCATCACCAAAAGTGCTGCATGATAAAAGGTTAAATTAGGAGGGAACGCACTTTGAGCATTGCAGCTCATCAAAAGAACATTTGAATCGACAATGTTGTGCGCAGTGATCCTCTCACATGCTTTATTTAAAATTAGTTCGTTCACTGATTTCTTCACCACAAATGTGGGCGCACAATATACAAAATTGTTGTTTGAATTGACAACCACATTGAGGCTCAATTATATGATCACCACAAATGCAGAGTGAAGGGAATAATAAAGGAAGAGATGCATATATGGGCTGTCAAGTCATTTTCTTGCCAGCCCAGCACGCACGAGCTCGGGTGCTAACAGTCATTTAGTTACTAGAAGCTTTTTTCACTCAAAAAAAAAAGTTACTAGAATTTTAGACTAACATAACTGGTTGCACTGATTCTTGAGTGTACAATCTCATCTCATGAGCAACGTGCTTGCATAGCATGTCCATCAGGTAAGAAGGGCATTATGCGATAGAAACTTCAATCCTAAAACTAACCATGCTGAAAGAACTAACCATGTCAAAATGCTGTGGTCAACACAACTAAGCATGGCATAAGTAACACAAGCATGAAGAGAATGAAACATTATTGATACAGCTAAAAACCTCAAAATGTACTAGTTCTTGTATGCATGTTTTTAAAATTGAAGAATAAATCCTAAAACTTCTAGTTCTCTGACCTTTGCATGTTCGAATTAGAGCATAGTAAGGTTTGTAGCCCAGAAAATATATCCACTGGTTTTTGTATGTAGACACCACAACCGGACATCATTTTGTTACGAAGTTTTTGGTTTAAACCAAACCAGTTTTAGAAAAATGACAGAAGAATGTGGACTCATTAAACGCCTTGCATACCTGCAGGTAAAAAAATTCCAGCACTGCTGCTCAAACGAGCAGTTGAACCGAACCAAATTAAGGACCAAATTGGAAATCACAATACAAAAAGCTAAGGGTCAATTATTGGATCGAATATGTTATTGTCAACAAAATTTTGCAAGCATATATCATGGGTATCTAAAAGATTTGGTCTGACACGTCTTCTGATAAACATACAACAGAAGCAAGCAAATCTTTCTCTAACTGCCAATCATCCTTATCCCTAGTCCCACGGCCGGGAATGCATGTGAGTGAATCACATGGCATTTATCATCCGCTTCATTTCGAAGATCTTCTTGGATCAGGCTCAGCTATAGCCCTCTCAGTCAAGACATGCTTTATCCGGCACATAGATTTTTTTACCTGAAATTATTTAAAAAAAAAAAAAAATCATCAAGTATCAGATGTAGAAAATAAATAGCATGGAAAAAAAATAACATATGCTCAAGAGGCCGTCAACAAGAACACTGTTTCAGAGGGACGTGCATTTTTCTTTGGTATATTTAAAAAATATTAATAATTATTTTTTACATGGTTAAGTCACATTGGACATGCTGCGTTGCTTCTGATATTTGTTTTAATAATTCTCATGTTCCCCAAACAAAATTTAATTGTCAAGTCTATCTGTATATGCTGGTGGCTAACAGGATACTATTGTGAGTTATGAGCCATTGTCTTTTAAGACATGAACTTGACTTGTAGATTACATTGGTTACATGGTTCGGTTGTCAGGTACCCCAGATTCAAGAGTACTATTTACTATAATACAAAAAAATATAAAGAGAACCCACTCAGTTTAATCAAATGTATTGGATTGTGCTTTGGAGATCAATAGGAAAAGTAGTGTTTAGTATGCAGTATGCTATATTTACAATTATGCAAGGCCGATAATAACTAGGAAGCTCATGAAAATAAAATCCCAAATGTAAACAATGAGGAAACACAAAAACCAAGGCAGGGCCAGGACAAGTGGAAAAAATATTTCGATTTGTGAAGGGTAAACTTTTGTACACAAAAGAAATGTAATGACATGGCTTCACACCAACAGATTAAAGATTAAACAACCCATCATCTAACAAAGCATGCCATGGTTATTTGGAAATGATTCTAACTATTGTTAGACATGACATCAAAATGATTCTGCAGAAAGCAAATACAGTGGTGTTACTATTGTTGGCAGTCAGATACCTTGGAAATTCGTTCGGGATTTGGAAAATGCATGCTCTCTGAATGCAGCATCTGACGCTGTGTCATTAGCATGTTCTTTTCCTTTTGAAGAACATACCACAGCTTCTGAAGGTCATCCCAAGATTTTAGACGCAACTCAGAAGCCTTCCAACTGCGACCTAGCAATTGACGAACAAAGAAAAGGGAAAGAGTAAGCTTTCTAAAGAAGTTGTGTTCAAAACACTAAAAATGTGTAGAAACAACAGCGCAGAGTATCCTAAAGTTATGACTTCCAAAATTTGCCACGACATGATTTTGGCTGTTATTTGGTCCGCTACCAAAACTTGCCAACCTCTCACATTTGCCAACCACTGAGATTGTTTTGCGAACTTTTGCTTGCCAAATCTTTGGCTTTGGCATGGAAAAATTTGGTCTCAAACCAAGCGGGCCCAAAATGACCATAAGGACAGGACCAGCTTGTCAACAGCTACATGAGTAGTATTTGCAGTATGAAGGCAAGCAGGTACAAACATTTCAGTAACACAAACAAGGAAACTGCCTCGATCACATGTTCATATCCTAAGGTTTACTGGAACACAAGCAACAGCGGGCCAATAATCTACCCAGAGCAAACAAAGCCCATTTGCTAACACCGCTTTGGAAGTTCCTCACAAAACATAACCTTCAGTTATGCCTAGTACTTCCTCCGTTCCAAATTGTAGTTCACTTTAGCTTTTCTAGATTCATTTGTTTTACTATGTATCTAGACATAGTGTATAACTATGTGCAATGCAAAATCAATGTATCTAGAAAAGCTAAAGTGAACTACAATTTGGAACGGAGGGAGTAGTATTTATCAAAGGAATAAATGGAAGCACATGTACTACCCTACTTCTAACTCGTATGTGGCTTACAACTAATGATTCAGATATAAATGTCAGCCAAGTATACGGCTGACTTACAGTTAGTGATTCGGATATCGAATGTTAGCCAGTACACAGCAATCTTAATTTCCCAAAGAACACACATACTGGCTTTGTTATAGACTAGAGCGTATGCAAATGAGTGAGCATTGACCAATTCGAACTCGCATCAGGCGCAATAGTGCACTTAAACCGACAGCACACAATTCAAAATCCCCCCAATTAACCGAACAAGGCCTCAATGGGTTGGCTTCGTGTCACACCCACAATACTAATCAACAAACACTCCAAACAGATCCGCCGCGCGAGGGGAATGGATACCGTAGTGGGGAGGCGGCTTGTCCTCCTCGGTGCTCCGCTCGACCTCGAAGAACTCCTCGAGCGGGTTCTGCGCCTTCCTCACCGCCGACGTCGAAGCGGCTGCGGCGGACTCCGAAGCGGCGGCGGCGGAAGAGAAGAGCCGCCTCCCAAGCGCCCTCGACAGGGACAACATCACGGCGGTGGCGGCGTCCTGCAGCACAACGGGTCGGATCAGGGAATCCGGGCACCGGAAGAGTCCGATTCGAGGATGGGGAGGACAGGGAGTTACCGGCGGCGGCGGCGGCGGCAAGCGATCCGCGGGAGAGGTGGGGATGAGAAGGGTTTAGATGCGATGCGACATGCGAGAGGGCAGAGGGTTTTCGCTACTTGAGTAGGGACTGACAGTGTGGACCCACTGCCACTTTTTTTTTTTTTCCTGAGCAATCTTCCTCCCACTCTGCTACTCTCCCATCAAGTTGGTCGTTTTTATTTTTGAACTTCATTTTTTGTCATCCGTCTTTATTCAAAATATTTATATAAATAATAAAATAAATTAATCAATATTTAAGTATCTTTATTGATAAAAATAAGTCATAAAAAATAAATTATATTTATATAAAAATTTGAATAAGGCGAATGATCGAAAAATGATGGCACGAAAATCCCTGATGACCCAATGGGACGGAAGGAGCGCTTCACTGGTCAGCATTCATTGCAGAGTGGCAGGGGAAGGATGAAAGCATGCCGAATACGATTACAAACCATAGTTAAATTTGTTTTAGTAAGTGAATAATGTTAACTAATAACAATAGTGACAACATTAAGCAAAGGATCCTATTACTACTCCGTCTCAAAAAAAAAAAAAGGTGTTTTCAAGGATTCAAACAATCATAGTAAGATCAAATTCATATAACAAGAATTTGTATCTATGATACCAAATACATACCATTAGATTAACCATACAATATATATTTTTATAGTAAACCAATTTAGGGTGTTAATGTCATTTTGTATGGATGGTACGGGAAGATAAGGTAGGTCATATGAAAGTAATCGTCAAAAATGAAATGCCAGTGTTGTTCCCTCCTACAAAAATGTCATATCGTACCCAGAGACATCCAGCACAATTTGGACAAAGCAGCAATTCAGAATACACAGCAAGGTCGCCACGGCGTCTCTGTTTCTTGAGGCAACAATCCGTTACAAAGATAGACCATAAGAGATCTAATATTATCTAACAAATTTCTCTTCCCAAAAATTTTGGAGCAACCATCCTCACTACTATCTCTTGCCTATGTTGTGAAGGAACACACTTTCTACTAACTGCAAGTTCAGGGTCCATCCCTTTGACATCAACTCTTGCAATGGATTACAAAACCCTGGAGCTTTTGTCAAGTTATAAATGTATTCCCAGGGAAATGTCCCCATTTTAAGTTTACCAAAACCCTGCAAGGCTGCAAAGGCAGGAAGGGGGGTCAATGTGATGGGGCAATTCAACCTCTACCCCTGCCCCTACCCCTCCCTCCACCTCTTCCTCGACCGCCTCTCCCTCTGCCACCACCGCCTCTGCCTCTACCTCTGCCACGATTTCCACCAAACAAATAGAACTCAGCTTTTCCCTGCTTCAAACCCAGGGGCTGTACACCTCTCTTTTGACACCCTTGGGTTCATCATCGCTAGATGATTCTTCCTTGTACCTTCTCTGGCTTTTAGAGATAAATGATATCTCCCGAGACCCGCCAGGTCCATACTTGACCGCATTAAGTGCTTTTGAGTTCTGTTTCCTGTCCAGGGCAGCTATCCTATCCCCAAGGGGAACACCATCCTCATTTGATAAAGAGACACTATTCAAAAATGCTTCTGCATGGTGTTCATCCTTGACCTCATATAACCTGAAACATATAAAGCAGTAAGGACATCTTCAATGTACTAGTAGAATAGAATGTACATCAAATGAGACAGAATAGTCTAGCTACTAAAATTTAGAAATGCAATAGGTCAGCACAGGACTGAACCAAGAACTCTATAAATGAGAATTGCAGTTTTATTCTGAAAGTAAATAATTGTCCATGTAAGTTCACTTTAAGAATCAGAAATATGCACTGAATATACAAGAAATGATTCAATTTTGAATAAAAGTCGCACCTTCTTCTATCTAGTACCATAATAGGCAACATGGCAAAATTTCAAAATGGAAAAATCCGCATTTCACGTTATAACTAAAATGGAGCAAGATCACACCTGGGACGCTTTGAATTATGCATGCCATCATCACTGTCAGATCCCGCTGAAGCATCAGATGCATCGCCATCAGATTGTTGATCATCCTCACTAACACTATCAAAATGTTCTTCAATTAGACGAGGCTCTTTTGTAGCTGCTTGAGGATGAAGTGCAAGATATTCTTTTGATTCTTCATCAATTTCAAAATCCTGCCCATAAGATAGATGGGATTAGAAATCAAGTATCATAAAAAAACGGTACTGATTAGCTTACAATATGATATAGAAGGTTAAATAGCACAAGTGGTGGCCTCAGTGAGGTTAGATGCAGAAAATGGTTAAATTACAGCTGAAATTCTCCACATTCAGTCTCTCATACACAAGAGTGGGTCATGAACAAAAGCTACAGCACACATCAGTGACATTAGCAAGAACGTGTAAAAGTTTCAAATGCTAAAATAAACAGCAGCAGCATCGCACAAGCATAAGATCACGTAAAAATCAGGATAAATGGATTGAGATATGCTATAATTTCTTTTTATATACCACTACCAACGTGGACAGCACAAATCCATCTGCAAGACTGCAATCTAATAGCAGTACTGGCAAACAGCCAGTAAAATTCCACACCTTATTCTCAAACATTTCTTGGAACCGGTCATCATGCAAAAGCGCCTTATTGAGTTCTAGTTTTCTTTTCTTCTTCTTTATACTTGATTTATCAACATTCTCTGTTTCAAGATCTATTTCATCTTCCATTATACTGTCCATAATATGCCTGTTAACCTTTGGTATTTTGACGACTTGCTGCATGAGAAAAAAAAAAAGTCATCAGGTTTGTAATATAGAACTTGTAGCACTGATAAGCAGGTGAAAAACATACCGTTATCTGAGATTTTCTCTGAGCTTCTATTTTTTTTTTTCTTTATCTCTTCTTTAATTGTCTCATACTCAACAGGGGCAACTTCTGCCCGTTGCTGCAAAGAAACAGAAATCCTGGTAAATACCGTTTCGTGTCTTTTCTTTAAACCATCAGAGCATAGAGAAAAATAATATAGCCAGTCCATAGTAGAGATCGTTTATACAAAAGAGATCTAATTCACAAGGAACAATCTACTATGTCAACAAAGGGAAGTACCTTAATCTCAGGAAATAAACATCGAAGTCGTTAGGAAAACCAAATGAATTGCTAAGCATAGAGGGGGAGGGGGGAATGTCCAGCACAAGATAAATGGCTAAAGATTCTCAAGAAAATATAATGAATTATATGTAAATGTGTAAAAGAAAAGAAGCCAATTTTACCTTCTTGTATAGTTCATAACGTACGACAAATCCATGTAAATATGCTCTTACAGCACTGCTGCCAATGTATTGAGTAAGGTTCAGTCGCTCCATCTCTTCTTTAGTCAAGAACTTGTACTCATCAAACAGTGTTGTATCTGGTTTCTCTTCCATCTCCTCCTATAATTGGAGGAAGGTAAATGATGAAATGTTTCACCTAAGGATTATTAGATCAACTACTAGAAAGCATTGAAGCAGTCTCACGCACAGTTAGGTTATCAAGATGTGAACACCACTTTGGAGCAGGGCCTAGTGCAGGAATGAAGTGGGCAGGTATCTGGCTATTGTCCAGGGCTAATAGCATTAGACCACTATTCCGGAAGATGCAGACATCGTTTATAGCACCACCATCTGGTTCAATGCTAGTCATGTTATTTCCCTGAAAAAAGAAATATTGGGGCATCATGGCATCATCCAACAAAGAACTTCAAATAATGAAAATGCATATTGAAATTGGAAAGATATAAAGGAATGAGCAAAGAAATAAAAACTTTAGAAATTATACAGGTTTATAATGGACTATGGCAGCCCATGAGAGTATTGTTATGTTCTTCAAAATACCATTGCAAATTATGGTTCAAAAGGACATACACCTTTTCAAGTATCGCTTGGCTAATTTCTAATAAATCACATTATTTGGTTTGCCTACTAAATGTATAACAGCTCCCAAGTCCTTGAACTGCCAAGAAAGAGCAAGCAGGTATGAAGACCTAAAAAATGTCATTTCAGTTTTCCTATTGCTGTGCTGTAAAAAAGGGTCATGTTAGTTCATGTGTAAAATAAATATTTTAGACTTTCAAATTTAGTATTATAAAAATTGGAATATATTTTAGTGTCATGAGAAACATATTCCTCGTAGACATACATGTAGCCTGGGACCACAGATAATTTGGTAAAACTGATAACTCCCATACTCCCTAAGAATTTGCTGGTATATGTTGGGAGGTACCGGGGTTAAAAGTGCCATGCAAGTATGCAACTACATGGTTCCCAAATAAACCCAAAGTGAGACAAGGGCTTAATAAGCAATAAAGGTGTCAGCACAGCCTAATATACAAATTCGAGTTCTATTCTAATAAGTTCCCTAATTTGCTTCGGATATTGAGGCTATGGCATGCATTACCAGTACAGATTCAAATGTTACAGGAACAATTCATGATACATTCAGACTGCACCATAATAAAAACTAGCTTAAATCCTTTTAAGGTATAACCACAGCCATGTTTGACTTCAAGAATGGCAAGCGAGCAAACATCCAATGGATCACAAAATATCAGTATGTATTAAATTAGAGTTTGCTTTGCATCCATATCAAACCCAATATGGATGTGTCAGATCACACCATGAATAACAATGAAGAAAATATTTGAACAAAATGGAAAGGAAAGAACTCACTGTATTAGGATCCCAGACTCTCACTATGTGCTTATCAGCAGTGATCAGTTTAGGTTCAGTAGAATTAAGTGTCTGGTGCCACTTGATATTTAATATTGGGCTACCATACCTGAAACAGATGATAACATCACAATATGAAACTCAAGAAGCATTCAGCTAATGATTGCATTTCAAAAGTTATAGAGATATGACCTCACTGTTTACATGTTATTCTTTCAAGACTCATTAATAAAAACATACAGATTCAAAAAATTTATTGCAGCAGTTGTATCAGTTAATTTTTTTTTTGCACAAAATGGTGGAACCTGTGCAAAATGACATGATTTTAGGATGGGAAAATTAGAAAAGGTAAGGCCTCGTTTGCAGGTGGAAATAGAGTAAGAAAAACCCATCTACTCATCTAGTGAGAGAATTCCTTCAGAAGGTTCATATAGAAATGGTCGAATGGCTGGAACTAACTTTTGATAATGATTAACAAGTGAAAATCCTTTCTTCATAAGAAGAAACAGAGGACTTACATGTGATCCTTAACTCTAGATTAGTATACAGAGGAGAAGACATGCGTAAATCATATATTGATATCTGCAGTAAATAAGGTCGATTATTTGAGTGTTCAAAAAAGGTGTTGTTAAGACAACTTCCCAGTTCTATGTTGGGTTTGAGCAGAAATAGGATGGCCCAGGCATATATCACGTAAGATCCACACAAGACCCCACTGTCTGAACAACAAGGGGTGAATAGAAGAACAAAAGAGGAATGCATGATTCCATTTTCCCCATTTTGCTCCTTAAGCAAAAACTATTAATACAATACAATACACATGAAGTTATATTATCCAACTTTGTAGGTGACAACATCAAGGACCACACTTCAGAAAGAACATAAAGCTCAAACATGCAATAGCCGGTAGGCAAGTAGCTATCACAATCAATTGCAGAATCAAAGAAATGTTAATTTACATAGAATTAAAGCAGAAAACAGAGGTATAAATGGAGCAAAACGGGTTAAATTGTTGTAAGGATAGAAAAAGCGCTACTACACATAATGCAAAACACAGACACCTGGTTCTTAGTTTGTCATGGTAGTAGAGGAAAAAAAAAAACTAGGCACATTGAGAGAGAGAGAGAGAGAGAGAGAGAGGGAGCAGTCAAAACAAGTGGGAAAACAGTTAATGACAGCACATACCTTTCCAGTACTGCTCCCCACTGCCATAAGGTATCCCTGATCTTCATCAAATTGCAAAGATGTGACCTCCTGCAGTTTCAAACATGAGAGGCAGTTACAAACTTAAGCATCAGCATATTACTCGCTGTCAAAGTAAAAACACGAACCTGATAATAATCTTCAGAAGAAACAGCTGGAATATTAATTCTTCCAACAGAAGATTTTTTCCTCATATCAAAGCACTCAACCGCACCATCCTCACCACCACAAGCAACAAGCCCATGGACCTTACTGGGAGCACAGCAATTAATCTTTGAGTTAACAATACTTGATAATCTAGTCACTAGCAATCCATGTAAGTAAGTTAATGAAAATTATTACCTCCGTGTAACTGCATTTATTGCTGGTGATTGGGAGGAAAGAGGAGCAAGGAATCGTCCCTGCATAAGAGATTTGGGACGAAGTGAATTCAATAAACCAACAGAAGGAATATGTGCATATAATGCAGTCACAACCAGAATTGATACCACCAAAATCAAATAAGGCATATGTAATATAGCTAAGTGGAACACCATTCAAAATAAAATGTTTATGTGCTTATGTGACATGTGTGATTCTGTACAAAAGCGCAAAAATATGATGTATTGCTGATGACTAATAAAATACAAACAAACTACTCATATCTGTATGACTACTTAAGCACTGAAATTAGACCTGCTCTAAGTTGATCCTGTACAGATCTGGTGATGAAGCAGCACATAGCAAGTCGCAGGACCAGCAATCGTAGGCCATGTCCCTTCCCATTCTGTCAATCAATAATTGTGGGAATTATAAACGATATATAAGATAGATATTTGGACAAGAAATGTTTACAGCCCTTAGAATGATTCCCTACTACTTGTTATCATTAAAAATGAACTTCTCTGTTTAGATTCAGAATCTGGTAACAGATATAAAATGTGTTAAATTAGTACACAATATATTTATAATGCGAAAAAAAAAAACCTTATATTCCCCTAATTCTAAAGAGGAAGACAACTAAATCCACATAGGTGAGAAGTTAATGTTACTACCTCACAGGCATACCGCGTCTTAAACTAGATATATGTACAATCAGTCATTGCGACAAAAAAGTATGCTAGTAGCCTAGTAGAGATGCTAACCTTGGTATTCTCAAGCTATAATGGCTTCCATACTTGGCGTGCAAATTTACAGAACGGTCAGCACACAAAAATGCAAGCTTTGAATAGTCATCACCAAGGATCTGAAGACATAAAGCACAAAACAATCAACCTTGTTAGATAGAAAATACTAGAGCAGCTCTAGTTGGTAATAGAAGGGAAGGAACATATCGTTGACACTTTCAAAAGCATATTATTAGGAAATTTTGAGCAGTTGATCTCCTACTATGGATGCATCAACTGGTAATGAAACCTGTATTGCTTGAGGATCAATGATTTAAACTACTAATAAAAATATTAACTCCCGTTGCACTAGATAAACAACCATGTGAGTTCTCCACCATCCCTCAGTTACTTCTGCTGCATATGGGGAAAGCGAAAACCACCCTCTATGTATAGAAGTCCAGGGTAGTGATCAGGTGCATAAAGAGAATGCACCTCAAACTTTATCAACAATAACTTAAAGTAAAGACTCATGTGCCTGGAAATGAGGTTCAATAGGAGTACCTGGAAGGTTACAATTTCAGAGATCATGTGTCGCTCGAACTTCATCGACAATTCCTTCAACTCATAGACTTTAAATTGCGGGGGTAAATACCTAGCACATAATCATACACATAAGCATGCTGCACTGCCACTACCTTAACAGCACACACATTTTAAGCTAAACATAGTCATGTCAAGCTTAACAGTTAACACACCTGAGGCGATCACGTATTGGTCATCAGGCGTTAGCTTGATCTTGGTGGTGGCGGTCTCGAACCTCAGGTCATGGATCAAATCCAACCTCCGCTGATACTCTACAACCAAAAACAGGCGGAAGTTTCCCCTCATTGATACCCCTAACTAAAATCTCCATCTCCACACTAGAAAAAGGAAACGCAGGCGGTACCTTTGTCCTTGCGGAGGGCGCGCTTCTTCTTGGCGACGACCCAGGGGCGACGTAGCGGCTGCCGTTGAGCGAGTAGAGCTTGACCCCGTTGATGGAGGTGGACTTGAGCGTCCCAGCGCCGTGGCTCGCCGCCATCTCCGACGCGGTCGCCGGAGCACCTCTACTCCGTCGCGGCGGCGGTGGCGGTGGCTGGCTGCTGCTCCTAGGGTTTAAGGAATTTGGAGGGAGTCGGAGACGGCGGGCTGGTGGCGCGCGCGCAGGGGAGAGGAGGCTTTGCCCTTGGTCAGGAGGCGGCGGCGGCGGCGCGACGAAAGCTCTCGCAGCCGTTGGATTGGGGTTTCCGCCGTTGGATGATCATCTCATCAACTGTAGTGGTTGGGCCTCGTCCTTCAACTTGAAGTGCTGCTGGTCGTGGGCCATTCGATATCGGCCCATAAGTCCAGAACATGGGCCGGCCTGTCATTCCTTCTCACATTCATGTCTTCTCGCTCAAAAAAAAAAAAAAAAAACAATAGTATGTTCTTTCTCACATTCATCTCATGAACTGGAGTACATCAACATGAACAGCTTGTGAGCTTGTGACCAATCTTCAATGCATGGATGCATTTGATTCATGACTAATGTGGTGTTCTCACACACAGCCATTCACAGTAACATACTCGATTGCTCACCAGGAGGAGGTGAGCAAAAATATTAGGTGCAAACCATTTCAGCATGCATAGGAGTTTTCAAAAAATATATAAAATGATGCACATTCATAGTGCGTCCATAGATGTATACTGTCACAAAATTTGAAATTCAAACTCATTGTACAAAAATGACAATTTTAGGTGTATATATATATGCATTTGAAGACAAATTCTCATAAAATTTTGTCTTCTACCACTAAATCCCATAAATAAGTGTAAAGTGGTTGGTATGTGTACCACAAGTTCGACTCGGTGTGACAAAATATGTACAACATTTGTGTCTCTAAATAATTTTGTTAAAAACTAGATTCAAATATCTTTCGGATGATACTAATTATGTATCATGGGTATAAATATTTTCAATATAAAATTAGTTAAACTTGTTTATTAGGAAGCACAAACGACAATTGGGGACGGAGGGAGTAGTGCTTTATGTAGCTGATGAATTTGTTCTTTCTGTAGTAGCTTAATATAAAATTAGTTAAAGTAAGGTCTGGGCACCGCCGCCGCGTTTGGCCTTGATCGTCTTGGTGGCTCCGACGGGGGTTGCGGTGGCAGGTCCGGCACCACCGCTGCGTCGGGCGCGGTCGCCCCGGTGGCTCCGACGGGCCGTAACAATGGTGGCGCTAGGGGCGCGGGCGGTGGGTCGGAGGCGGCGCGATGCCTTTGAAGGCGAAGGATGGCAGCGCAATGGGATACTGGAGGAGCGGTGGTTTTCGAGATGTGATTTCAAACTGTACGGGGTTGTACAAGAAGAGAGGAGTAGCGTGATTTTTGAGGATGGGGCGGGGAGACTTTCCATGGCAGGCGGGTGGGATGAGTCCGCCCGAACTTGGTTTCGCAGGGGGAGGGGGTGGGCAGAGTCAAACCAAAAGTCACACAAAAAAAGTGTCCACATATTGTTCTTTTCATGTTGTAGAGATTACTATGTTATTGTATTCCAGCAGCCTCATTATGATGCTTCTGCGACCATTTGGGGCACTGCATTACAGGTGATCTGACATGGCAGATAAGTGACAAACTCGCTCTGCATTTAGAGACATAACAAACACCATCGAACTAGGTAAGTTTGTTGCCATCGTTCCTTGTCGTTCTCTCTCTCTCTCTCCCTCTCTTTCTTGACTCAATGTCGTTCTCTCTTTGTTTAGCAAAACTGTGACATGCATTATCTCACAGAGATAACACTTGCAGATGAAGAGATGAGAAAGAGGGAAGAGAGAAATAGAAAATAACGTGAGTACCGTGCACGAAAAAGAGCCAAAGAAATCACTGAACAAAGAGAAGAGCGAAATAGAAAACAGTGTGAATACCGTGTGCAAAAAAAAAAAAAGTCCAGCAATATCAACAACTCCTGGTAATGGTATTCATCATTCCTTGTTTGATCATACTGTAAGTTAAGGATTAGCAATATATGAGCCAATTTTGTTTTCTTAACTCCTGGTAGTACATATGTTTCCTATGTTTGATGATGGATTAACAATCTGGCATGGGTCAATCCAATTTTGTTCTTTTTTGGCAGGTTTATATTCCTTCTCAGCAGGTATTCGATTACAGATCAGACAGAGGCGATAGTAGTGTTTCACTTTTCTTTTATGTAGACATGAATCTTAGCATACTCAGCTCATACTCAAATTTTCTTCCTTGAACACAGGCCTAAATGGTGAAGATGGGCAGAGCAATGGAGTTTCATTGGATGATTGGTGTTTGGTGTTTGTGTTTAAGACCACACGAGAATCCTTGGGTTAATTGCATTGCTGATACAATTCAATTTAGATCACCACCACATGCTGATGTGCTGCACTAACAGAGAAACTAGAAGTCGCTTGCAGTTTGATGCTAGATGCTGTATATGACACTCCAGTTTAAGCCTGTATTTTCTCCATTCGATTTGGTAGTACACTAATAGAGAACTACAAGCCGCTTGCAGTTTGGCTAATAGCACCAAGTATCACTTTGTAAATTACTAAGAGGTGATGTTCATGTGCAGATAGATCTACCTTGGGTTATTTGACTGTAAAGTCGAAGCAGCCAATTTTGTTTATTTCCATTTTCAAACAATAGTCCTTTGATGTATGCCTAAGACCAAAATATTTTTTATGCTCCATTTTCCATGCCGGCTAATTTTGTTGGGGGTGAAACCTCAAAACCAATTAATTTCTTGTTGATCAATTTATTTTTTAAAATATATATGTGCAGCTTTGTTGTTTTGAGGAACTCACTGAATTATCTATTTCGAAGATCGCTATATCGTTAGCGCTGAAAAAGTATCATCATTTAGTTTACATGGCATCCCCTAAATGAAACCGTGGCAACACACGAGTAATGTACTAGTAAAAATAATAAAAGCGTGAAAACAGAGGATATACAATAGACAATCCCCACGAGCACAAAATCCAAAGTGCCACACAGCAACCGGTAAATATTACATACCACTAGCCATTCAACACAGCTACTAATATCCAATAATAGGTAGCGATAATATTGACCATGTCATATAATTATTAAAAACATAACACATTCAACCATGCTGCTAAGAAAGACCATGTAATGATGCTAATTGCATATGATATCAAGAGATGGATCATTCAACGCTTCAACTTCACATGATTCTGTTCCGAAGGTCATTCAAGCTTTATCCATTTTCCACTTGCCCATCCCAATTGGTTCCACCGCTACCTAGCAGAAACCGATAATATTTGTCAAAATATAAACAACTCTTTAGCTACTTCAAGGGTATTCTAAAAAAAGGGTTGTAGAACAAAATATAAATGGCTCTTTTCATTCAAAAAAAAAAAAAGTTGGAACTACTTTGAAAAAAAAAAGAACAAGATATCTTAGTTTATCACTAGCATTTCAATACTGGAGTATTTGTAAGATTAATTGGGAATAACGACATAATGCATGGTCATATCCAAGGCATTTCATGAAGATCGACAGCCTACCCAAACAGGATATATTCTAACATTTGCAGTTCTCACAGCTTTGAATTCAGTGTTATAAATTTTACAAGTTATGGAACCCACATGGTACACAAGATAGGATCCTACTGATCTGAATCCAGAATCTATGTAATGGAGACACTTGTTTGTATTCATGCAAGGAAAAGTCATGTAGTATTAATGACAGGTGAAAAGTTACTGCTGAGACACAAAAGAGCATAGAAACGAGGCATGCAATTGATTGATATTGATAAACATATAAAACTGAATGTGTTGTATATAGCTGTAGTAGTATATACGTACTTGGTGATACTTTGATCCCCACTGGGAGTGGGAAACAGTGGCGGCGAGGAGGTGGCGCCATGTCTCCAATGATCTTCGTTCTTTTTGCTGGGTGACAGAGATGACTCTGCTTTTACGCATGTCAATAGAAATCAGGAGCTTCACTCCCCTAAACCGGAAGCCTTCCACACGTTCCTCATCTCCCGGAATGACAAGGTAGACGATGTCATGTTCTAGCGTGCTTAGGATAGGGAACATTGGCCTCATCCGTGGCACACCCTTGGAGGTAAATTTCTTATCTTTCCAGACATCTTCTAGAAGAACCTTGGTGTCTACCATCCATTCAGGGGATGGCTTCTCCAGGTCCAGGGCATAGGTAAGGAGCGTGATTGGGCCACCGTCCACAAAGCCATCCATGGTGAAAAACTTGATGGTGCCGTCAACGCAGGCCATGTTGCGGTATTCTTGCGGGTACGACCACACGGGGTGTCCCTCGTTGATGGAGCAGCCATGGGGCAGCGGAACAAAAGACAAGCCCAACAACTCCGACGAGGCATCCTCACACAACTCCGACGAGGCCTCCTCACAAAGTTGTCCCACATCACAGAGTAGCAATCCCTGGAGAAGATCGACCCAGCAGAAGAGGTTCCTGTTGCTGCTTTGGACAGGGAAGGACATGTGAGTCCTCCAAGTGTGGGTCACCTCGGCTGGGAGCTCGCCCTCCTTGTGGCTTGTAGACCCACGAGCATAACGAAGACTGCCAGATGCAGAGCAAGCCAAGGCCAGGAAGCCCGCGTCGGTTGTAGAAGTCGAACAGCAGGTCCACAAGCACGAAGGAGCCATCTTCGCGTGTCATGATGACGGTCCCGTAGCCACAGCTAGCGTACTTGCAAGGGTACGCGACGTTGATACCTGGGATCACGGAGATTGAGGGAGATGAAGCTGCGCCTGTGTCGAGGTCCAAGAGCAAGTACCACCGGTCGTCCATTCCAAGTTAGATGGGGCGAAGGAGCCATTGTGGAGGACGACCAAGTTCTTGTCGGCGGCGGCGACCAGAGCGAAGTCGCCCGGGGAACCCAGGGGATCTACTTTTACTGCGCGTGGTAGCTGCATGGTGATGCAGCTTACCTCCGGGGGTTCGACGAATTCCAGATCTGGCGACATCGCCAGCAGGTAGTTGGCAGTTGAATCTTCGATTTCTTCAAGGCTTGATAATTTCACGGTGGTGGCGCCGACCAGGTCCTTGGCTCCTTCCGCGCCGACCAGGCCCTTCCGCGCCGACCAGGGAAGGATGGGAGCGGTGCGGTCGAGCAGGATGCCAACGGGGGCCATGGCGCAAAGAAGAGAATTGATGGAAAGCTACGGGCGGGTGGAGGAAGAACTACGAAGAAGATGGCGGCGTGGCGGAGAAGGAAACAATGCCATGGCCATTGCGGGTTGGCCTCGAATTGGTGTCATCTTTTTTTTATCCTCACACTCGGCTCTATGGCCTTGTATTGAATGAATGAAGGCTCAGCTAAATCGCGAAAGCACATAGACGCGATACAAACTACGGGAGGGGGTTAGGCCCCCCGATTGACCGGTCCCAACTCCAACCAAGAAAAGCAAGTTCATGCGCACCACTATTAAGTTCGTGGAATATGAAACACAGACAAGGAATGGAAATACTCATTTATCAACTCCCTAATATCCAGGATAAGATTGCCACCGATGCTATAGTCTGCTGCTGTCGTACTCAGCGCCTCTTGCAGCAGTACCGAGTCAGTTTCAAGCACAGCTCTGGAAATAACGAAATGCACAGCAGCTTCAAGCGCCTGCTTGCAGGCCATGATCTCCGAAAGAAATGCATCCTGGATTGGACCCATATTACCTGCACCTGCCAAAATGGATTTGCCTTCATGGTCTCTAATGATGAAGCCCCATGTCCCAAACTTTGATTCCGATCTGAAACCACCATCAATGTTTATCTTTAGTGTTTCATTTGGAGGAGGAGTCCAGAACTGCATCTTCTCTTCTTGTGGTAGGACTGGTGTCTCGTGGGTTTCATGGAGGATGTCTCTGGTAGTGTTCAGTACATGCTGAATCGTGGACATTTCCGAAGGCATAAGCTCTCCTGCGTTCACCTTATTTCTCACCTCCCACCACCTCCATAAAAGCACACAGATACACACACACATGTCCTTCTTCAGTTTCAGTATCTCGGTCACGAAGTCTGCTCCTGTCATTTGTTCAACCAGGTGCAATCTGTGCTGCTCAAGGCCTATCCCACACCAGATGCGACGTACTTCTTTGCATTTGAGGAAACAATGAGCTCCATCCTCATCCATTCTGCAGCACACCGGGCAAGCCGTATCTAGAAGAATTCCTTTTCTTTTTATCTTGCTTCTCATTGGCAGGCTGTTGTGTGCTATCCTCCAGACAAAGTGTTTCAGTTTCGGTGGTCCAGGCAACCGCCAAATTTTCTTCCACACTTGGTTTTTTTCATTGTTGTGACCTCTCGATGAGTCTCCCTTCTGCTTAACTCGGTTGCCTTCATCTTCATCCTCCAAAACATGGTATGCCGATTTGACAGAAAACATTCCCTTCTTTTCATAGTGCCAGGCTATAAAATCATCGCGGTCCATGTGTACTGGGATGGCGAGAATGTTAGTTACATCTTCCGCCCAAAAAATTTCTTTCACCAAATCAATGTCCCAAGTACCTGTCCCTGGATCAATAAGATCCGAGACTTTAGATGCCACTGTATGCCTCCGGGGAGTAACAAGTCGCCTTGTGACACCAGCCGGCACCCACGGGTCTTCCCATATACGTATTTGAGTTCCATCGCCAACCCTCCAGATTATGCCCTTCTCCAGCGCTCTCAATGGCGCAAAGCAAACTTTCGCCAAGTATATGAAATACCCGGCGACTCCTTGGCATCCCAGAGATTACCATTCGGCCGTATCTCGACGTAGCAGTTTGAGCGCAGAGAGAATTTGGGTACTGAATGAATCTCAACTTTGTCGAGCTAGCATTGCTAAATTGAACAAATGCAAATCTCTGTACCCCAAACCTCCCTTCTCTTTTCGGCATGACATTGTTTGCCAGGAAATCCAATGAATTTTCTTCTCATTATCTTGCTGTGCCCACCAAAATCTACATATCATTGAACTAATTTCATCACACAGAGCTTTTGTCAGATCGAAGCAAGACATAGCATAACTTGGTATTGCCTGTGCAATAGCTTTGATCAGCGTCTCTTTGCCAGCCTTTGACAGCAGTTTCTCCTTCCATCCCTGGATCCTCTTCCATACTCTTTCTTTCAAATATTCAAACATTTTCTTTCGTGACCTCCCCATGTACACCGGCAGCCCCAAGTATTTGTTATTACTTGCCTCTTGCGAAAGGTTCATGGCTGACATGAAACTTGCTTTACTTTCAGCTCCACAATTCTTACTAAATAGAATTGAGGACTTCTCCATGTTGATCATTTGCCCCGAGCACTCCTCGTACAGCTGCAGAACATGTTGCAGATAATTTGCATTCCCGTCATTAACTTTTAGGAGTAGCAAAGAATCATCTGCAAACAATAAGTGAGTGATGCTCGGTGCATTCGCACATATAGTGACACCCTCTAACTGACCGTTGTGCTCGGCATCATTTAATAGACCAGAGAAACCCTCAGCACAGATCAGGAAGAGATATGGAGAAAGTGGATCTCCCTGCCGAAGCCCCCTCGTGGGTATAATTTCTTCAGACAAAACCCCATTCACTTTTATTTTATAAGACACGGTGCATACACATTGCATGATCAGCTCAACCCATGCATTCTGAAAACCCATCCGTTCCATCATACGCCGTAAGAAAGCCCACTCCACCCTGGAATAAAGGCGCTTTGGTTCTCAGAGATGATTTCTGGAAGAATCAGCTTGAGTCTAGCAGCCAGCACCTTGGAAGCAACTTTGTAAACGACGTTGCATAGGCTGATAGGCCTGAGATCTTTCAATCTTTCTGGCTTAGACACTTTGGGGATGAGCACAACAATTGTTTTATTCCAATCAGGAGGAAGCGAGCCACCATTCAGAAAATTCAGTACCTCTCTAGTGACATCTTCTCCAACAGTGGACCAATATTTCTTGTAAAATAGCGGCGTCATGCCATCGGCACCAGGGAGCCTTAAGGTCGCCAATGTTGTCCAGCCCAATTTTCACCTCATCAGCTGTGAAGGGGCGCAGCAGTTTTGCAGACCACAACTACAATTGGGCTAGAGTTCCACGCCACGCCCTGGGGCTATTCCACGATAGAAAAAAAAAGGTCTGATCTAATTTCTATGGTCCAATTCCACGCGCCGTTATTTACTGTACCCTTCCACGTGTACATCGTGCACATGCACGGGCTCCTAATGAAAATGGGTGTGTTTGATTCGTTTCCTAGCCTCCTAGGTCAGCCTAGCTAGCAAAATGAAGCCAACCAAGCTAACAGACAGTGTTTGGTTTTTTGCATTAGGTTAGCCTAGTTAAGTAACGTCTTTTATGAGCCGGTGAACTCACCCCTTTAAGACACTAGTATAGTGACCGTGCTAACGTCATATCTTTAATTTCAGATATGGTCAGGAGGCGGCGGCGGCGCGACGAAAAGCTCTCGCAGCCGTTGGATGATCATCTCATCAACTGTAGTGGTTGGGCCTGGTCCTTCAACTTCAAGTGCTGCTGATCGTGCGCCTTTCGATATCAGCCCATAAGTCCGGAACGATGAGCCGGCCTGTCATTCTCAAATTCATCTCTTGTGTCCAATACTCCTCCAATCACCCGTAAAAAAAAATACTCCTCCAGTCGGACGTGTTCTCCTATGTTTTTACTACATCTACCTCCTTAAAAAAAAACCTACATCGGCCTGAACAGCTTGTGAGCTTGTGAGCATGTTCAATGCATGCATGGATTTGATTCATGACCAATGTGGTGTTCTCACACACAGCCTTCACAGCAACATACTCGAGCTCACGAGGAGGAGGTGAGCAAAAATAATGTTAGGTGCAAACCATTTCAGCATACATAGGAGTTTCCAGAAAAAAAATATATAAAATGATGCACACTCATAGTGCATCTATAGATGTATATTGTCACAAAATTTGAAATTCATACGAAAGTGACAGTTTTTGGGTGTATATACGTACCTGAAGACACTTCTAGTGCTTTATGTAGCTGAATTTGTTATTTATGAATGTTTTTTTTAGATGGAGCTTTGCATCTCATAATTTTGTGACAAAAAAAATTATAGATGCACTATGGGTGTGTGCACAAAACAGTTTTAGGTTTTTTTTTTTTTTTTAAAAAGTATGGCTTTGTGTTTGCATCCAAATATCTGTGCACAAAAAAAAGTGCCTTGAGTCCTATTGCTGAGTGCACGCTGTGGTGGAAAAAACGGTGTGTAGGGAGTATTTGGCAAAAACGGTGTGTAGGGAGTATTTGGCAGCGATGCCGCTGAACTCTAGAAACTGGCGTGCGTATTCGGCAGAGATGCTGCTGAACGCCGCCGTCCGCCGATTCCGCGGAGCAGACTTTGGGTTGAAATTTCTTGAAGTAATTTTTAGTTTGATCGATAATTATTATTCAATCATGGACTAACTAGGTTTAAAAGATTTGTCTCGCACTTTTCGGTGAAACTATGTAATTTGTTTTTTTTACCTATATTTGGTATCCCATAAATGCGTTAAAAGATTTGATGTGGCGGATGCGAAGCATTATTTGGGTTAATTTTTCAGCAACTAATCATGGTCGGTCGATGGTGAGTTTGGGCGGATGAAAGATGACCGGCCGGCCAGAAAATTTGGCACGACGTTGCTGGATCTGCGTCGAGGTCACGGGCTTGTCGCTGTCAGTCTGGCGTACTACTAGCGTGGCTCCGATAGGAAGCGTCGCCGCTCCCGGTCTCGTGCACTACCTGCAGAAGATTGCGTCACGGGCGACCAGCAGCAATGGTCGTACTCGTACGTCGTACACTCCTACGTGCAACATAATTTCAGTTTTTTTTTCCACGCTGTCTATTTGTTGTTCTTCGTTCCGCTACCAGCACTGTCAGTTTGTGTTCTTGTTCCGGGGAAAATACAACAGTGAAAAAAAAAACAAGAAGAAGAGATTTGTGCTTAACTTGGCAGATCGAGAGGACTTGAGGAGGAAAAGAATCTAGGGAACATGCAAGCGTGAGTCAAGGGGCGGTGCAGTAATCCTTGAGTTTTTCGACTGATCCATCCGGTCCTTGTACCCTCAGATCAGAATCGTGCCTGATGCATGCGTAATCTAATCCAAGCTTTGCCACGACATTCCACGTTGGGTCCCACCAATGACATCCCCAACGCAACAACCAGCTAGCTGTTGACAACTGCTTTGTTTTGTTAAACCACAATAATAGGTCGGCCTCAGTGGTGAGTTTCATAAAGATCTTTTGTTTTCCAAGACTATCACGTTACGTGAAATGAAATGAAACTTGGATGAAACCCCCTACTCACAATGGAGAGTTTCATTCTCGGTTTTCATAAGCATTTAATTTCATGGCTTCGGAGATAGTTGGTATTAGGTGTCAAGAGAGTTTCACCAAGATGAAACTTTTTCATTCTCTCTCCAGGAGAGAAAGTTTCATCTTGGTGAAACTTTCTAAGACGAATACCAACTCTACACGAGTCGTGGAATTAAATGCATATGAAACTTTAGAATGAAACTTTGCATTGAGGGGAGGGTGTTTCATTCGAAGTTTTATTTCATCTTGTAGTCTTGGAAAAGAAAGAAATAAACCTCCCATCAATCGACCTAACAACCCAGACGCTGCTGGAACCCTTCACTTCATCAGATGCTAATTAATTAGTAATAACGCTGTTTTGTCACTATAGCTAACAGTATGCAGACGCGGCCAAAAAATCTATATGACCACAGGACTTGTGCTAAGCTAACACACGGAGTACACTATTTAGCTTGTTGCCTATATTTTCTTATAACTAGATCGGTGGATGATAGATCCTCGGCTCCGCGTGTCCGTGTGTGGGCGCGCGTGCAAAACCAACCAAAGGATGGGGGCCGGCCGGGGATTCATCACCTCACAAACAAAAATCCTTCCAAAACTTGAACTGAAAGCAACGTATGTAGATGTAGTAGTACTACTCACCTGCCATCACCAAACCCCAACAGCCTGACCTCCATTCCATGTAGTACGTAAGTCCCAATCAGATCAGAGAGCCGGCCGCAAAAGCTCCAACCATGCCAATTGCCAAATGCCAACTCGGGACCGGACGATACGCGCACCGCTCACTGTCCAGGTCACGATTATGACCATTATTGTCGCCTTTTTTTTTTCCATTTCATTGGTATATATACTAAACTACGCTTAATCATGGAAAGTACAAAATAGTATTCCCTTTATCTCAAATTGTAAGTCATTTTAAGAATCTCGGAGAGTTAAAACTTCTCAATATGACTAAAATTTATATGACAAGATTCTTCATCAACTAATTATATTTATTTTCATAATATACTTATTTGATGTCACAAATATTTTTTTTATAAGTTTTTTTTTCAAACTTGAAACGCTTTGACTCTCCAAGATTCTTAAAATTTACTTACAATTTGGAATTTAAGAAGTATATATATATTATATAGTACGTCGAACGTGTGGGAAATTTCAAAAATAACAAAATGCCGTACCCCATCAAAAGAAACTGTCTAGGTTACTTTAATTTAATGAATTGCAAACTTACGTATATCTAATAAAGAGATATCAGAAGCTAAAGCTATGCTAAACGGGCCAATACTCAAATATGATCTTGGCAGATTTTTTGTTCCGTGAGGAGACGACATTGTTTTTCGCGAATAAAAATGAGGACGCCCTGTCCAAGCCATTCTTCCATTGTACAGCTTTATTTACAATGACATCAATAGGACTGTTTTTCTAAAAGTTAATTAGTTGGGTTGAGAAAGAGAATGATGTTATTTTGTATGCCTATGCATGTTGTATTGATTGATTGAGAAGGTGAGTGATATTTATCAATTGAGAACATAGTAAGTCACACCGCATGTCAATGACATTCAATCTCACTAGAATGCAAGAACTTCATAAGAATCATACAAGAGTTTTACAATAACTATTTTTATTTTCACAAGAAGCTGGAAAATTACCTATGTTCTAAATGTGCCTTAGTAGGTAGTATTCCCTAATTTCATACATGTGTAAACGCTGGCA
Organism: Hyparrhenia diplandra; assembly: GCA_015847255.1. Taxonomy (NCBI): domain Eukaryota; kingdom Viridiplantae; phylum Streptophyta; class Magnoliopsida; order Poales; family Poaceae; genus Hyparrhenia; species Hyparrhenia diplandra. The sequence continues at coordinate 119,720 of JADLZK010004729.1, forward strand.
TACAACACTCTTGTCGCCGTCTAATACCACCGTCCACGGTAATGGTGGCTAGTGCGGACCGAATGGCCTAGCTCCGGAGACAATGACACAGGATTTATACCGGTTCGGGGCAAAGTCGGGCTCCCTAGTCCAAAGGTGTGTTCACTATCCGAGCTCAAATGCTCGTGACCGGGGTGCGCATAAGCGGAGCGAGAGAGGGAGCGGGCTCCCAAGTCTCTATGATTGAGGCAAGTGCCAATATGAGAGTGAGGATGCGGATTTGAGAAGAACCGGTGCGTTGTTCTTCTTCTTTGCTTGCTTGCCCCAATCAAGACCCTACCCCTCCTTTTATAGTAGCAAGGGGGATAGAACATGTGAGCTCTCCGAGTTGGGGCGGGGGTAGGTGGAACAATATGATACGTGTGTCTTGTCGTCAGCGAAAGAGCTCTTCGAGCGAGCTCGTGGGTTGGCCAATAGCTACCTCGAGCTCGGCGGCCTTGGATGCCGAGAACCGGTCGCCGCCGTGACACGGCGGTCGGGCATGGGTGGTGGTCATCGCGTCGCCTCGCCCTGACCGTAGTTGGAAGTCGCCCCTTCGGTATGGGGTGCCCATGTTGCCGACGATGGCGCACGGGTAGTGCGCGCCTCCGGTCATGATGGCGGAGTTGCCGAGTTGGACAGGATACGGACGATCGAGCTCTCGGATCGAGCTCTTTTGGTTGGCCGGGGCCCTCTCTTGAGCTCTTGACGGCCTTGGATGCCAAAATTGGTCGCCGCCGCACGACGCGCCAATCCCGGTCCAGTGGCGGTAAAGGGTCACACCGACCCCAATCGTGGTTGAATCGGGTCCCGCCGGGCGTGGGGTGCCCATGCCGCGGATGAGGTATGCGCGACGTCGCCGTACCGCGCGCATCGTGGACGCACCGCTGGAGTCATCGGGCATGGGCGGCGCGACGGGGGGCCTTTTCCGCCATCGTGCCTCCCGCATGGGCCACGTGCTCGCCGTGGGAGTGGTTGGCCAACTCCCCGCATTTGCAGCCTTCCGCGTGACGCCAGGGGACGAGCTCAGACGGGCGTTTGTTGAGCGGCACCGCTCGAGCTCGAGCTCGAGCGACCGGAGAGAGGTCGCGGCCCGGAGAGTTCTAGCGCACAAACTTGAAGGGGCCGCCTCGAGCGAGCGGAAAGAGGTCTCGCTTCGAGAGCTCGAGTACGCATTCGAAAAAGGTCGACGACGGAGACCTCGAGCGAGGCGGAAAGAGGTCTCGCCAGTGAAAGAGCTCGTGGCGCCGTATAATCCGCTCTCGCCGTAGGCGACCATGGGTGGAGGAGAGGTCCTTGGTTAGAATCCTCTCGAGACATGATGTCGAGGGTCTTGATTGACGGATTGGGGTCATCCAAAATATTGATCCCCCACGGTAGCCCCCGAGCATTTGAGAGAGAGGAGATCTCTCTCAAATGTTCCCGTTTGGCGCCACTTGGAGCAGGGGTTCGAGTCATGTTTTGTCGTGGGTGCACGCGAGCGCACCCGCGGGTGTAGCTTCCCCGAGGCCCGGAGAGCCGTGAGCTCGCGGAGGCTTTTTTTTTTTTTGTGTTGTTGTGAGCCCTTCGACCTGTTGTCTTGAGGTCGCCGATCCCCGAGCTCGCCTTCCTTCGCCCCGTCGGCCGTCGATCGACCCCGAGGTATGGGTGCTCGGCACCCGCGGCCTGTCGAGTCCCCTCGAGCCATCGGGAGAGCCCGCTCTCCCTTAGTGGATTTTCCAATGAGCCGGCTTCGTGGTCGTTGCGGCGCCTTGTGACGGCTCCTGGGGAACCAAACGCCGTCCCGCCGCTTTGTTTTATCGGTGGTTAATGCGGGCGCCCGCGTGCCCCGCGATTGGTCGCGATTACGAGTCGCCGCCATTGGCGACGGTTCCTCGCGAATCGCGGCATCGTGGGTGGAGATCGTGGGGAAGCGCGCCGGCGCCCCCCCGTGGGGAGGTGAACCGCCGCGGCCCCGGCTATAAATACAATGGCTCGGGTCGTGGAGGTGGCATTCGTCTTCTTCCCCCGCACTCTCCTCCTCCCCTGAGCCACCTTCGCCGACGGATGGAGGGTCAAGGGTCTTCGACGCTGGAGGCCCGGGAGGAGGACGCCGACGCCGCCAGAGGGGGATTCGCCTTCCGGCGCAACATGCGCCGGGCGGCCGATCCCGCCCCGCCCGGGCCATGCCCTCCCGCCGCCGGGCGCCGCTCCGCCTCCGCCCCGGGAGGCGGTGTCGCCGAGCCCGCCGACCGGGCTGCGCCGCGGTCGTGGAGATGTGAGGGCGGCGCCATCGACACCTTGGAGCAGAGCCGCGGCGCGGCGCATTCGGCGCGAATGCCGACCGGCCGCCGCAGTGAGCCGCCTCCCCTTCCCCGCTTGGTCTTTGAGTTGATGTCCGCCGCGATCCTCCCGTAATTCGCGTCGCAGCTACCCGGAAGAGGCGGATCGCCACGGAGCGGTTCTCCCGCAGTTGCCGCCGCGCGCGCCCGCCGCTGAGCGTGACGGCTCGGGCGATGGCGCCGCCGGCGATCGGCGCCGACCGGGCGGGATCCGTGGTTTTGGCGGATGGAGACTCGGTGGCGAGCCTTGGTGCCGACGCCGAGGAGTTCGAGGTCACCGCGGAGGCGGTGGTGGCCAACATCGACGCCGACGCCCCGCCGGGCGTAAGAGTAACCCGCCGAGTCCGTAGGCGGCGGCGGCTTCCGGTCCCGGGCGAGGTTCGCCACCAAGCTCAAGCTCGACAAGGACCGCAAGGGCGAAGGTGAACGGCTCCACCGCCAACGTGGGCATCCACCCCTCCAAGGTCATCGTCACCAAGCTCGAGCTCGACAAGGACCGCAAGACGCTTCTCGACCGCAGGCTTTTTGCGAGCTCGGTGAGGCCGTAGGGACGTCGTCGCCGTAGAAGTCGTTGTAGATAGGACCTCTTCTCGTACCCTTTTCGTTTTTGTAGTTTCCTTTATCGGGTTCATGCACTCGTGCCTATATGTATGTATGCTTTTATGAACAATGAAAGCGTAAGGGTTAGGTACCAATTTTGTCCTGTATGGCCGAGGTCTCGACCGTAGTTAGTCGCGAGGTCTCGAGCTCGTTGGGCGAGGCGTTCGGGCCCGAGGTTGTGACGGAAGCGTGGGACAATCTTGTCGATAGTGTTCCCCGAGTCCGTAACACCTCGGCACGGAGGGGCTCGGGCTTAGCTCGACGTCTTTTCGCCGTTCGACCAGACGCAGTAGCCCCCGTGTCTCTCCCTTTGCTTGGGTTTCGTCTCGGTGATGCCTGGTGATCCCCGCAGGTGTGCTCGAGCGAACCTGCGGGGGTAGTCCCCGAGGCTCCGCGGGGACGAGAGGTCCGCGTGGAGGCTTTTATAGGCTATCGTGTGTTCGCTTTCCCGTTTATAGCACGAGGCCGTAAAAGGGGGGTGAGCTCGGACTTGGTTTTACCTCGTTGGCCGAAACCGAGTGCTCGGTGAGTTGATAGCGGGTGGTCCGGGGAGGTCAAGCTCGAGCTCGCTCGATGTGGTCACCGGGCGGACCGACCTCATATTCCAAAGGCGCGACTTTACGGCTTTAGGGCTCGTTCTCAAGAGCCCGTGGACTCGTGTCCTCCTCGCTCGTGGAGGATAACCTGAAGTCGCTTTTTGTTTCCTTTGGCAACCCGAACACGCTTAGGCGAAAGCCCCCGAGTTCGTTCGAGTTCTCGGGGCAAGAGTCGCGTCGGTCCGCTTTGCCTTAGCGTCCCTCACTCGTGGTGTTTCGGGCGACCGTCGAGCCCTTGTGCCGCCGGGCCGGCCTTAGAACCCTAGGGACGGCGAGCGCGTGTATCAAGCTCTCCCATCGCCGAGCTCGAAGATTTTCACCGGTGTGTCGAGCTCGGGCGCCCGCCCGCGGTAAAAATAGCCGTTGGGATTTTTACCGTTGGAATTTTTCCCGTTGGTCGGGAGTTATCCCATTAATGCCGCGTCGCCGGACTTCCGCCGATGGCGACCGTGGGTTGTTGTGGCGATAGCCGCTTGCGCGCTGTGGACGCGACGCTGGCGCGTGGCCCCACCCCGACGGTTCCTTCTCGGCGCATCCGTCGCACCGGGCCTTATAAATAGGCGGAGATCGGGGCGGATTCACCTTTCTTCCCTTCCTTCTACGTAAAAGCCAAAGAGCGGAGAGAGAAAAAGAGATAGAAAGAGAGAGAGAGGACATACTTCTTTGCTCAGATCTACTTCTCCGTCTCCCCCGTTCCGCTGATGATCCGCCTCCGCGAGCGCAAGATGGGGACATGGCATCGCTCGACGGCGACCAAGCAAGCCAGCCGGAGCTCTCGCGGCCCTCGCCGGGCTCCCCGCACCCGGCGACGGAGGCCGAAGAGTGGATCCTCCCGCCGCCGCCGCACGGTTCCCGATCCGTCGGGCGGGGCGTGGTGTCGATTCGTGGCCTTCCACGAAGCGCGGCCTCGCGCCCCCGCCGACGATTTCTTCCGAGCCCGCCGTGGTATCGGGGCGTCGAGCCCAAAGACACGACGCCGAACGGCATCCCGCCGTTTTTCGGCGCTCACGATGCCGTGCGAGGGATGGTTGGGGATTCCCCCCAACCGGGAGCTCTTCCCGGCACTTCGTCTATGCCAAGATCCAGTGGCTTGAAGGGCGGCGACGAGGTCCTGGAGGTGCGGCCCGATTGCTCGCGCCACGATCCGGGGGCGCGGTGGGAAGGTCCGCGAGTTCTTTCCCAAGGGCGACTTCCCGACGGCAAAACCCGGGTGGAGGGAGGAGTGGTTCTACCTTAAGAACGACCCCGACCATCCTCGCCGGCACACCGGGAAGACGCTCGACACCGCAGCAGCCCGTGGCGTGAGGGTCCGCACGATCACGCCCCCGGGCAGGTGGAGGCCGCGGGCGTTGAAGAGACGGCGCCCGCGACGCCGGCCCGACGCTGAACCATATCATCGAGGCTTGGCTCGGAAAGGCGCCGGTGCCGCCCAACGACGACGCCTTCGCCGGGAGATGAAGCCGAGCTCGCGCCGCTCGTGGGGACGGCGAACGCCCCCGCTGCATCGCCGAACAGGTGGAATGGTGGATAACTCGGCCGACGCAGACGGGTGCGAGGCCCCCCCGGAGCCCCCAAGTCTCTCCCCGACGCGATACGCTGGCGCCGGTAAGAGCTCGCACTTCTTGTTTGTTCGAGGTTGCCCATTTATCGCTTTGAGTTCCAGAGGATGAGCTTGTGTTTTTTTGGTGTTGGCTAAGTGAAGTCATTTGGTTCGCGCCCCTCCTCCCCCGAGAGGGCGACGCCTGGAGAGGCCGACCGAGCCCCGAGAAAGCACGCTCGCCGAGCGGCGGCAAAGGGGAGGAGGAAGGCGAAGGCACCGGCAGCCGGGTCCCCTCCGCGTCGTCCGCGAGGCCCGTGAGCCGAGGAGATCGACCTCATCGGGGCTCCCGAGCTTGATGCCGAAGGCGACGCCGCTGGCCGAGGAGGAGTCGGGCGCCCAGCCCGCGGCGCGCCGTGCTCCGCGCCACTCGAGGGCGGGTTCCTCGGGCGGTCAACCCGGGGTCCGTGCCCCGAGCCACCGCCGAAGAGGCAGATATCGACGCGGTGAGTTCTCTCCCCTTTTACGGTCGTGCACGGCGCTCGGGCGCCGCTGGTCTTAGTTGTCATTGGCGCTGCGGGCGGCCCCTGTACCCGACCGGCGCCCGGACGAGTGAGGAGACCTCGGCCGACGCGAGCTCGGGCCCGGGCGATGGAGAGCTCTTCGATGCCCTCAGAACGACGAGCTCAGCCTCCGCGAGCTCGAAAGTGTAGGGCTGGCGAAGCTGGGGCGCCGCGACGAGCTCGGCGGTGGGGACACCGCCCATGGCGACGGGCGCGACGACGGCGGCAACGGTGGGCGCGACTACGGGTCCTGTGATGATGGCGCCGGGTCCCGCTTCAAGGGGCCGCTGCCGACCTCTCGCTTCATTGCCGACGCCGAGCTCCTCCTCTCCGCCCCCGCGCCGGCAACGACCGTGGGCGCGAGTCGCGGCCGAAGATGGCCCCGGACTTGATCGTGAGACTCCACCCGACGACGGCCTCAAGGGGCCGAGGGGCCGCCCGAGATCCCGTGGCGGCGGAGAGGGAGACGGCGAGGTCCGAGGATATTCCCGCCTTGGGCGAGGCTGCCGGAGAAGATCACGGAGTCGGTGGCTCATACACGACCGAGGAGGTCGCCACCGAGATCCTCGTTATCGACATCTCCGACGGCGAAGAGACGGGCGAGAGGCGACCCGGTTGCGCAGCCGAAGGTGAGGGCCCATCGGGCTAGCCCCGAAGACGCCGTGGGTCCCCGAAGGGATCTCGCGGCGGCGCCGGCCGGCGAGCCGCCCCAAATGGGGAAATGACATCGCTCTCCCGCCGACCCCGATGACGCCGCCGCGCCCGCGCCCACCGAGGACCCGGCGGCGTGCTCGTTCCGACTTGTGCAGTGTTCGAGATCGCCATGGCCTCGTGTTCTCTCCTTTTTCTTGTGCTTCCCCAAGTTGCTCATGTGCTTGTGCTCTTCGGGCAGTGTGATTCCATCCGAGAACACAACCACCGACACGCCTTTCACCGAGGGCCGGGGCTTCGCCGGGAAGCTCGTTGAACCGCACAAGGACATGAGTGAAGAGCTCGGCGCGCGGCGCAGCCAAAGATCAATTTCTTGCGCGCTGCACGGAGGACGCCGCCGGACTCGGCCCGGACGCTGGAAGGCCGGGCCTTCGGGCAAGAGAAGGGAGCCGGCCGCCGGCAGAGGCGGCTCGGCGAGAGGAGCGGCTTGAGCTCGCCCACGAGCAACAGCAAGAAGAAAATGCAGAGGAGCTCGACACCCTCCACCACCGCCCCGCCGAGGACAAGGAGCTCGCGCTCGGGGCGGCCGGGCGGAGGGCGGAGGCCCTTCATAAGGAGAAGACGGAGACCGCCGAGTGCCTCCGCCGCGAGGCCGAGCTTGCGGGTGAGTGTCACCGCCCCCCGCCTTGGCGTTTTTGTTTTCTCCAAGATTTGGGGCTGATTGTCCTCGCCGGGCGGGCCTCGCCAGATGATCGCGAGGTCGCCGAAATGTGGTGCCGCCGCCACGCGACGATCGCGAGAGGGACCGCTCAACGAGGAGAACCGTAGAATTCGGGCACAACGAGCGAGCTCTACGCTGAGTCGTGGAGGAGTGCGGCGTCCGATCCTCGCCCCGTATCGAGTCGTGGTGACTTCCGTTATTGAACCGTCTTCTTGTCTTGCGTGGGAGAAGGAGAAGTCCCCGAAGGCGCCGTGGACGCCGCGACATGGAGCGGAATCTTGCCTCCGCCGAGGCCACCCCGAGCATACCCGGCCGCAATGAAGGGGAAGGAGGCGGACTTGAAGCAGCCAAGACCGCCGAGCTCGTAGACGCGAAGGAGGAGCTTGAGCGCCTTCGGGCTTGTGCCTCTAATGCCACGGAGGAGGCGGCGAGCTCGAAGCGGCGCCGAGGATCTCGCTACCGCGGCCGAGGATGTGCGACGCCCCTGTTGAGGAGATGGCGGACCCGGCGGAGCGATCTCTCGTAGTGCCGTATAAGGTGGCAGAGGACGCCACCGGTGGTCCACAAGGCCGCCGGGCCGCTATCTTCGCCACTATCCGAAAAATGGACGCCGAGGCGGTGAAGGCGGGATGGGCGCCGGTATCGACGACGCTCAAACCGAGCGTAAGATCACCGGCCGCCGAGCTCGACCGCGGAGTTGTCCGCCGAGCTCTATAAGCTTGCCACGAGAGAGGTGGGAGTCCCGGGACTCATCACGGAGGGAGCCGAGCAGCCCGAGCCGAGGGCCGGGCGGCGGCACTCGTCGCGGGGCGATGGACGAGGACCCTCCTTCGCGTAAAAAGTAGGAGCTCGGGGCCAAGCCCCCTTGCGCTAGTTTCTAAGTCCTCGTAGTTGAGGTATCATTGTTAAGGATTTAAAGGGACTCGTGTCTGGAATGAAGATCACTCGTGTTCCTTTTCCTATCCTCGTGTCCTTGTTCCAACTTTTTTACGAGTTCGTATTTCGGAAGTCGGATGACGGGCCGTTTCTCGTTAGCCGCGGGGCGTGTGAGATCGTTAGGCGCCGCGCCATGCCTTTTGTTGACGAACTCGTGACTTAGTTGTTTTTAAGACGTTAAGGAAAAGGAGCACGGTCTCGTGAGCGAGAGCTCGTTGTTGTGATCTTTGTGAAGAATTTGCGAAAAATTGGTGTAGTAAACCGATGGGGTGTGCGCCCCATTCCTTGTAGCCCCCGAGCAAGGGCGGGCCTTTGTCAGGATGAAGGCCCGTCATTGCTTAGTAGCTTAAGACGTGAATTCGAGATGCTTGCACAGATCTTTGCATCGAACTGGTGTCTTATTGAATTTTTACGCTATGATACTTCAAAAATACATCTTAAGGGTAGAAGCGACGTAGTCGCTCGATGTTCCATGCGTTGGTGAGGATTCGCCCTCGATGGTCCTTGAGCTTGTACGCGCCCGGCCTCAACACTTGGTCGATGATAAAGGGACCCTCCCATGGCGCGGAGAGCTTGTGCCCGCCCCTCGGGCTTTGGACTCGTCGTAGGGACGTGATCGCCGACGCCGAAGGCTCGCCCCCCGACGTGTCGCCGTGGTAGCGCCGCATGGATTGTAGGTACTTGGCGGAGTGGATGAGCGCTGGATGTCACGAAGCTTCGCCGAGCTGGTCCGCGTCTTCGAAAGCAGCGCTGGTTATTGTGCTCGCCGAAGGTCCGAGCTCGGGGTGAGCCGCACTCGAGCTCGGCAGGAAGAACCGCTTCGACCCAAGACGAGGAAGAACGGGTTCGTCCGTGGCCCCGCTTGGTGTGGTACTAAGACTCCACACGACCGCGCTGGGAGCTCGACCAGCCATCGGGCGGGCGCATTTCTCGAGCCTCCCCGAAGATGCGGACTTCACGCCCCGCAGATCATGCCATTAGCTCGCTTCTACCCGGCCCGTTGGTCCGAGGGTGGCCGACAATCGCCGCCGCGGTCGACGCTGATGCCGCGGATCGCCGCACGGGCCGATGAAGACTTCCCCCCACGGTTGGTGCCGTTGTCGGTGATGATCGAAGTTCGACGGGCGGTGGATAATGCCGGTGAAGAACTTGACGGTCTCCTCGGCTCGGCATCGCGCGATGGGCATGACTTCGATCCATTTGGAGAACTTGTCGATAGCGACGCAGGAGATGCGTGTATCCCCCGGCCGCCCTCCGGAATGGTCCTACCATGTCAAGACCCCGCACGGCGAACGGCCGTGAGAGCGAATCGCTTGGAGGGCTTGGGCCGGGAGGTGTGTCTTGCTTGGCGAAGAACCGGCAGCCGCAACGCCTGGACGACTGAAAGTGGCGTCGGCGACGGCGGTCGGCAAGAGAAACCTTGACGGAAAGCTTTCCCGACGAGAGCCCGTGGTGCCGCGTGATGGCCGCATTCGCCCCCGTGGATTTCTTTGACGAGCTCCTGACCATCTTCGACGGTGATGCGCACGTAGGATGCCGCTTGCCCCGCCGGTAGAGCTCTTCCCCCACGAGAGCAAAGCCTTAGCCCTCCCGGGCCAGCCGTCGCGACTCCCTCCCGCCCGGGGGAGCTCGCCTTGCTTCGCCCATCGTAGCAACGGACACGCCGGCCGGCTTCTCGGGTGGTCGACTCCGACCAGCCCCCCGAGCCGGCCCGCGAGTCGCCCCCGAGCCGCACCCGAAGAGCTCGCCGCCAAGCAGCCCTTGTATCGGGAGCGCCGACCCCCTCGCGGACGCCGGTGTCCATGGGGTCCGGCTTCGGGGGCTTGAGCTCGCACCTTCCGGCGGGCCCTCCCCGAGCCGTATCAAGGCTTGTGTTGTTCGTGCATGAAGACTCGGGGGAACCGGGCAAGCGGTCCGACGCGAGCTTGGCGAGGGCGTCGGCGCCGTTGTTGAGGTTGCGGTGGACGTGGTTGACCTCCGCCCCGTGGAAATGTTCCTCAAGTTCTCGGACCTTCCGGTGGTACGCGACCATCTTCGGTTGACGCAGCCGACCTCTTTCATGACTTGGTTTTTTGACGAGCTCGAGTCTCCCCGACCTCGAGGTGCCGGATGCCGAGCTCGGCGCGCACTGCAGCCCGCTCACCAACGCCAGATTCGCCACGTTGTTGGACGCGGGAAGTGCAGCGTATCGAGTATTTCATGCACACCTTTTCGAGAGGTGAAGACGAGGCCGACGCCGGCGCCGCACTTCTTTACCGATCCGTCGGTGTAGGGTCCAAGACTCGATGTCGCCGGGCCTAGGTGGTCGCTCGACCCGGTCCATTCGGGCAATGAATGAAGTCTCCGCCAGCCCGAGACTTGATGGCGCCTCTGGCGCGAGACGTGATTTCGCTCCCATGAGCTCGACGCCCACTTGGCCGCAGCGCCCCGTGACCTCGGGCCGCGGATGACCTCCCCCGAGGGGATACTTCGAGACGACGGTCACCGGTGGGAGTCGGCAATGTCCGAGCTTGCGTCGGTGATGAGCAGCACAGCACACGAGCTGAGCCGTGAGTAGCGAGTCTTGGTGTCGGTGAGGACCTCACCGACGGTACACGGACGCCGTACCTTGAGTGCGTGCCCTTCCTCCCCTCTCTCTCGACGACGAGCGCGGTGCTCACCACCTTCGAGGTGGCCGAGATGTAGAGAAGGATTGGCTCATTAGCCGCAGGAGCAACGAGCACGCGGGCCGGGCAAGGAGTTGTTTCAGTGGAGTCGAGGGCTTGCCGGGCCTCGTCGGCCCAGAGAAGCGCCCGGTTTTCTTCGGCCAGCTTGTAGAGAGGGAGGCTTCGCTCCCGAGCCGGCTATGAAACGACTCGGCCGCCGCGAGGCAGCCCCGTGAGCCGCCGCACGCATTTGACGTTCTTAATCGCCCCATGCTCGTGATGGCGGCGATTTTCTTCGGGGTTGGCCTCGATGCCGCGCTCCGAGACGATAAAGCCGAGCAACTTCCCCCGCGGGACCCCGAAAACGCATTTTTCGGGGTTGAGCTTGACCCCGTATTCTCGGAGTTTGGCGAAGACCTTTTCGAGATCCGGGACGAGCTCTTCGAAGCGTTTCGTTTTTGACGACGATGTCATCGACGTAAGCTTCTACAAGCTTCCCGAGGAGCTCTTTGAAGACTTTTCGCATACACCTTTGGAAGGTGGCGCCGTTTCTTCAAACCGAAGGGCATCGCCACGCAATGTATCGCGCCAAACGGAGTGATGAAGGAGGTGGCGAGCCGATCGAGCTCGTTCATCGCTATTGGTGGTAGCCGAGTAGGCGTCGAGAAAACAGAGGGTTTCGCACCGGAGGTGGAGTCAATGATTTGGTCGATGCGCGGCAAAGGAAACGGATCCTTCGGGCATGCCTTGTTGAGACCCGTGTAATCAACACACATTCTCCATTTCCCATTCTTCTTCTTGACTAGTACAGGGTTGGCTATCCACTCGGGATGATACACCTCCTTGATAAACCCGGGCGGCTAAGAGTTTATCTATCTCCTCGGCGATTGCTTGGCGCCGATCGTCATCGAAACGTCGAGCCGTTGCTTCACCGGCCGAGAGCCGGGCTTAATGTTCAAGGAGTGCTCGGCGACTTCCCCGGTATGCCCGGGCAAGTCCGAGGCTCTCCACGCAAACACGCCGAGGTTTGCGCGGAGGAAGTCGACGAGCTCGCCTTCCTATTTAGGAGAGAGCTCGGACCCCACGCGGAGGGCGTGGCCATCATTATCGACCTCTATCTCCTTGGCGTCCTTCTCGGGCTCGAAAGTGCTCACGGTCTTCATGAGCTCACCGGATGGGCTCGATCTCCGGCCGTTCGAGCCCATCGCGGCGAGCTCGTGCCCGCAGCTTTCTTGAGCTCGGGGGTGTCCTCCGCAAGACCGCCCAGCCGCCATCTTCGGCAAGATTCGCCGATCTCGACCGCGGCGTCGGCCAGATCGACGGCGGGCAGCGCCGCATCCGAACGCGTGCTCGAAGGTGGAGTCGACGGTGATGACCCCTTGGGCCCGGGGGATCTTAAGCTTGAGGTAGGTGTAGTGGGGGACGGCCATGAATTTCAGATAGCACGGCCGCCCCAACAACAAGATGGTAGGCGTTCTTGAAGGGGAGCACCTCGAACGTGAGGGTCTCCTTCCGGAAGTTATCCGGGTGCCGAAGGTGACGGGGAGATCGATCCGCCCGAGCGGGATCATCATCGCTTCCCCGGTACTACGCCATGGATCGGGTCCGGTGAGGGACGAAGGCGCGCCTTGGTGATGCCAAGGGGCCCGGAGCGCGTGGACGAGAGGAGGTTGAGGCCGCCGCTCCTCCATCCATCAACACCTTGCCGAGGCGCTGGTGCCGGCGATGGGATCGACGACGAGCGGTACCTCCCCGGGTACGGATGTGTCGGGATGATCGGCCCCGGCCGAAGGTGATCGCCGAGCTCGACCACTTGAGGTAGGCGGGCGCCGCGGGGCTCGGTGAAGAGGACTTCGCGGGCGCGTGAGCGGGGTGGGCGCTTGACCAGAGCCCGGCTCCGCCGAAGACGACGCTGACGGCGCCGCCCTCGATGTAGACGCCGCCGCCGCCCCCGCCCCCGCTCGCCGCCATAGGCTCGGCCGGTCGCCCCCCGGCGCCCTTCTTCGCGCCCATCACGTGCTTCTTCAGAGCCGACGCCCTTCATTTTGTGCTTGACGGACCCTCGTGATGTGGGCACGGGGCCTCGAGCATCTTGTCGGCGTTCCTTGTGGGCGAAGCCTTTTCCCCCCCTTCGCGGGGTTTTGCGCTTGTCCGCGATGGCGACAAACTCGCCGCCGTCGTCACGGGGCGCTTGTTCTTCTTGTTCTTCCTCTTGCGGGGGTGGAGCTGGACCCGCCCGCGGCCCGCGTCGCCGCTCGTGGGCTTGCCCTGCCCGTGACGGCGAGACGGCGCCCTCTCCCTCGGCGTGTCCGGTGGCGAGGTCGAGGAGCTCCTTCACGGACTTAGGCTTCTTGACCGAGCTCGCGGATGAGACTCTCGCAAGTGGTGCCGAAGGTAAACGCGGTGATGATCTCGAGTCGGAGGCCCCTGAGAGGTTGTTGCAGAGTTTAGAGAAGCGCCCGATGTAGTCGCGCGCAGGCTCTCCCCCCTTCTTCTCGCTTGCATCCCCGGAGATCCCGTGTCGTGCTTGGCCCGGGCGTAGGTGCCCCGGAAGTTGCCGACGAAGACGCCTCGCAAATCCTCCCGGGGCCGCGGATGGTGCCCTCCTCGGCAGGTGCTCGAGCCAAGAACGGGCCGAACCGCAAGATAGAGGGGCAGGTTGCGGATGATGAAGTAGTCGTCGCGGCGCCTCCCGCTTGACAACCGAGGCGGTAGTCTTCGAGCCGTGGGTGGGGTCGGTCTCCCGCTGTACTTCGCACCGAGGTCGGAGCCCGAAACGAGAAGAAGGGAAGGGAGCGCCGTAGGCGCGAGCCGAAAGCCCTTGGCCTCCTCGAGCTCGAGCTCGAGCGCCCGCGATCTCGCCTCGAGACGGACTCCGTTGGCGGCGTTCCCGGCGTGGGGCCGCGCCCTTGTCCTCGCCGCCGCCATGACGCCCTCCGGGCGATTGTCGCATTTGCGGGGCGCTTCGTAGTCGCCGCGGCGGTGCTTTGTCGCCGTCCCTCGGGGCGCTTTTTGTACGCTGGCTGGCTTCCGCCTTCCGTCGGGCGATGATGGTGTCACGGGCGCCGCGCGGTTCGCCGATCCGCCGGGCTGCGTGGACCTCTCGGATGAGAGGAGGCCTCGTGCTCTTCCCGGTCGACGGTGTGATGCGGAGCTTGCCACTGCCGTACCGCCGCCGCCACGAGCTTCTTGATCCGCCGTGGGCTCGGGCGACCGGGGTCCCGGGGATCGGGGGCGCGCAGGCAACGCGGGCGGCCGCCAGTTCCGGGAGGCTCTCCCGAACACCGGCGGAGTTGCTCGGCATCGTTGTCGCAGCTTGATACGGTCACGACGCCGCGGCCGGGCCCGCGCCCTTGAGGCGCCCTTTTGCCTTGCTCAGCCGAGGAGGGCCTCGCGCTCCCGAGCCGCGCCTCTCGAGTTCCCCTCCTCCGGCGGGCTTGACGTGATCGACGGGCGGGTCACGCTGGCGCGCGGGCGGAGTTCGGGCGTGCGCGCGGAGTCGCCGAGGAATGGTCGCTGTGGCTCCCCGGGCGTGGCACACGAACACCGACGCGGCGGGTCGCAGATCCGTGAGGCTCATCCCATCGAGGGCGAGCTCGAGCTCATGGACCGGTGCCTCGACCGACCGCCCCCAAGCGAGGGGGAGACCCGGCCGCCGTCGGGTACATCTTGGCGTATGCCGCCGTGGAAGTCGCCCACTTCCAACGCCGCTTCTCCGCGAAATGGAGGACGACGCTGGCGATGGAGAAGGTGACATCACGGAACGTAGCCCGCTGCGGCTCGGGCCCGAGGATGTCGGGGGAGGAGGTCCTTGATCGACGAAGAAGCGATCCGCCGCCGCTACGGATGGGGCTAGCGGGCTTGGCGGAGCCCCGCCCCCATGTCGGCGAGGAGGGAGTCGGTGGTGCCGCGGAGGCGCCCGGGACGCCCTCACGCCGCACGGGCGGCGAAGACGGCCAAGCCGCGAGTGACTTCGCCGGATCGGTGCCGGTGAAGTCGGCGGTGCCGGCGCAAAGACGGCGCCCGGCCGGGCGATGTCGATGAAGAAGCCATCGGAGTGGAAGATTGTCGCACTAGCCTCGCCCCCTACCGGGCGCGCCAACCGTCGTGGGTCTAATACCACCGTCACGCAATGGTGGCTAGTGCGGACTCCGAATGGCCTAGCTCGAGACAATGACACGTGGATTTATACCGGTTCGGGCAAAGTCGGGCTCCCTAGTCCGGTGTGTTCACTATCCGAGCTCAAATGCTCGCACCGGGTGCGCACAAGCGGAGCGAGAGAGGGAGCGGGCTCCCAAGTCTCTATGATTGAGGCAAGTGCCAATATGAGAGTGAGGATGCGGATTTGAGAAGAACCGGGGTGCGTTGTTCTTCTTCTTTGCTTGCTTGCCCTTAATCGAAGACCCTACCCCTCCTTTTATAGTAGCAAGGGGATAGAACATGTGAGCTCTCCGAGTTGGGGCGGGGTAGGTGGAACAATATGATACCGTGTCTCGTCAGCGAAAAGAGCTCTTCGAGCGAGCTCGTGGGTTGGCCAATAGCTACCTCGAGCTCGCGGCCTTGGATGCCGAGAACCGGTCATCGCCGCACACATGGCGGGGGGCATGGGTGGTGGTCCGCGCGCCGCCTCGCCCTGACCGTAGTTGGAAGCCGCCCCTTCGTATGGGGGTGCCCATGTTGCCGACGATGGCGTACGGGGTAGTGTGCGCCTCCTGGCCATGATGGCGGAGTTGCCGAGTTGATGTGATACGCCGATCGAGCTCCTCGATCGAGCTCTTTGGTTGGCCGTGGCCCTCTCTTGAGCTCTTGACGCCTTGATGCCAAAATTGGTCGCCGCCGCACGCGAATCCCGGCCCGTGTGGCGGTAAGGGGTCACGACCGACCAATCGTGGTTTGAATCGGGTCCCCGGCGTGGGGGGTGCCCATGCCGTGGATGAGGTATGCGACGCCGCCGTACACCGCGGCATCGTGGGACGACCGTTGGAGTCATCGGGGGCATGGGCGGGCGATGACGGGCCGCCTTTTCCGCCATCGTGCCTCCGCATGGGCCACGCGTGCTCGCGTGGAGTGGTTGGCCAACTCCCCCACTTGCAGTCCTCCGCGTGACGCGCCGGGGACGAGCTCAGATCGGCGTTTGTTGAGCGGCGGTTCGCCGAGCTCGAGCTCGAGCGAATCGGAGAGAGGTCGCGTCCCGAGAGTTCTAGCGCACAAACTTGAAGGGGCCGCCTCGAGCGAGCGGAAAGAGGTCTCGCTTCGAGAGCTCGAACGCATTGAAAAAAGGTCGACGACGGAGACCTCGAGCGAGGCGGAAAGAGGTCTCGCTTGTGAAAGAGCTCGTGCGCCGTATAATCCGCTCTCGCCGTAGGGCGACCATGGGTGGAGGAGAGGTCCTTGGTTAGAATCCTCCCGAGACATGATGTCGAGGGTCTTGATTGACGGATTGGGGTCATCCAAAATATTGATCCCCCACAACTCTCCTCCTTAACAGACCCACACTTATCAAAGCACACCATATTCTTGTTGAATCCTAAAATAAAATTTGGAAAACAACGCACCCATCTTAGCTTGAGAACTTAAACTCAAAGAAATTCTATCTATCATAAGAAACCTAGCCACTAGTTCGAAACCAATAGGGTAGTGCTGGTGCTCGGACGTCCGATGGAAAAAAAAAATCCATCGGACGCCCAACCCGGCCCACCTCTGCTAGCTAGCCGGATGATGGTGCCGGCAAGAGCACCGCGCACGCCGCCCTTCCTCCGCACCCCGTGCCCGCCCCCGCTACCAAGTGTATGGGATCCGCACACACCCAACCTCTTTGGCCCCCATAGGTCGCCCCACCACCAGCAGCAATAACAAAAAGGGAAAAGTTATTGAAATAGCTATTGCAACATCTCAAAAGCACTACTACATTCATTCAAAAATCAACTTTTTGAAACAATTGGAGAAACCCATTGCAATAACCCCAAAAAAATATGTTGGAACATTCAAACTCATCTATTGAAACAAGCGGAAAATTGCATGTTGAAACGACAAACTAAAGCTACTCGAACAACGGAAAAGAAAATGGTAGTGCAAGATGGAACAAAAGAAGAAAGGCTAATGCAACAAATAATGAATACTTGTTGCAATAGCGAAAATAAGACTACTGCAACACCAAAAGATAACACAATGAAACAAAAAAAAAAAAGTTCTGTTGTAATACCAAAACAACGTTACTGCAACATTCTCGCTTGAAACCCTAAACATCACCGTGTCCCTCGGATCCAGATCCACAGAAGGATTCGGGAGGAAGAGGGAAATTGGAGAAGGAGGAGGAGAGATCAAATCCACAGGTGAAGGAGGAAGGTGGTGGAGGAGGAAGGCTCAGATCTAGAAGAGAAAGCACTACATCACTCCGAAAAATCGTCGTTGCAACGCTCTTCTCTCTCGGTATCCACGGGGCCGTGTGGTCGATGGAAGGGGCAGGGAGACCGCGGAAGGAGGGAGGGAGGAGCGGATCGCCATGGAGGAAGGGAGGCGTGGCGACGGTGTGCGAAAGCTGAGCGGCGTCGGGTGGAGGTGGCGCGAGCAGAGGATGCGGGAGGAAGAGGACAATAAAGGTTGAGAAGTGAAGAGGAAAGCTACAGAGTGCCTTTTTTTGCTTAGTAAAGCTGCGGACGGGAAGGGTGGGAGAGCGGCCCGGTCCACGGTGACGCGCGTCGGACGCATCAACGGCCGAGTGGTAGCATTATCGAAACGCGGGAGGCACGTAACACAAGCACACTTTGTTCCAAAAAAATAATATATTTTGGTCATGTCATTGTAAACCGTATGGAAATTTCCCGTATGGAAATTTCAAACATTTGCTTACCCCATGGAACGATGATATATCATTTTCGAATTTCTATATGCCTTAACTCAAGTGCATTACAGTATTAAATTATAAATTATATTAGTAAATAAATATATAAAGAATAAAAAATTTCCTGTCCCCTGCGCCCAAAAGAAAACACAGACACGAGCACACCGCCCGCCGGAAAAACCCCCACCAAAACGGCGTGCGCTGGCCGGCTGACCCCAAGTCCCAACTCCCCACAGGCGGAACCCAACCAAACCGCCCGAGCCGGCGCCAGCCTAGCCCACGCTCGCTGTTGGCTGGCTCTCCCCTCCCAGTCGCCTCCGTCCCTTCCCCCCCCACGGCGTCGTCAACCCACCGCACCCCACCCCTACCCGCTGCTGGTAGCCCGCGCAGCTCCCCCGCTTCCAGCACCCACCTCCCGCGGCGCTGCCCAGATCCCGCTCGCCGGTGGTGGCCCATCATCCGCCGCACCCGCCGGTGGCGCCGCCGGAGCGAGGGGGACTGCGCCGCCGCAAACCCTAGCAGGACTGGGAGTAGGAGACAAGGAGGGAAGGCGCGCGAGATCCGGCCGTCCCGATGGGGACTTCAACGTGGCGCTGGTGATCGTGGCGGCGGTGGTGAGCGTGCTGGTGCTGCTCGTCAGTGTCTACCTGCTTGTCAACTACCAGCACCCCGACGACGCCAACCAGGCCTACTTCCCCAAGCTCGTCGTCGTGCTGGGGCTCACCGTCGCCGTCCTCTCCATCCTCATGCTCCCCGCCGACGTCGCCAACCGGCAGGCCTGTCGTAAGGCCGTCTACAACGGCGCTTGTAACCTCACGCTGCCCATGAGGACGCTCTGGCTCGTCGTCTACATCGTTGACGCCGTCCTCGTCTTCCTCGTCATACCCTTCGCCATGTTCTACTACGAGGGTGACCAGGACAAGTAATCCTCTCGCTGCTTCCCTCTTCCTTATTAGCTGCGTCTCTCTCTGTCTCCTTTCTTCTTCATTCCCGCTGAGCTGATGATGATTTGGATCCGCCTTCCCTGCAGGTCCGTCGGGAAGAGGCTCAGGACCGCGCTCATCTGGGTCTTGGCGTCCGCGGTGGTGTGTGGCCTCGTCCTCGGCATCCTATACGGTGCGCGCGGATTAATCTATGCTTCCCCCATTGCTCTCCTCACCCCCCTCACTTAGAATCCTCTTCGGATTTCTCCACGATTGGAGTGACATTCTGAATACTACTATCATTTTAGTTTAGACTATAGTTCAGTTCAAAAAAAAAATGTGGCAGCTTTTGCTCGAATCTTGTGGTGGATTCCAGCGATTCCTTGCATTTGAGCTCGATTTGAAGCCACAGCTTTGAGCTCCGAGCCTCCTTTTCCCCCCTTGAGTCATCAATATTGTATTTCCACAACTGCTCAGATCTGTAATTCTCAGTTCCCCTTGTTGATGCTAATCAGGGGATGATTCTTCCTGTGCTTCATGAGCTTAGTTTAGATTTCTTTCTACTGTGTATATGTGTTGTGGATTACATAGGCATTCCCTTACACGGGGGTTTTATTATTTAGTTTACACAACAAAAGATTAGTTTGTCTCCTCTTGTTTTACAGTCACATGACTACGAGTGAAAACCTTACCACTTCATTGATAGTTACATTGCATAGGATGGGTATGCCTTGAGCCTTTGATAGAAACCTTATTTTTACTGATCATTAACAACATGAGATGATTATGGCTAAACACTTATGTCATGAAGTGATCACTAGATATCACCAAGTTCCTAAGTTTCAGCAATGTCAAACCTATTCAGTCTTGTGATGGTGTGTGTTTACCTAAGTAGGCTGATCCCATCTCCATCTTGTTACTTCAGGACTTGTTGGCAAAGTGGACTTCACTGTCAGGCACCTATCTTCATCGGTCGAGGCGTTTCCAAGCTCATTTTCTGGATTCTCAAGTGGACAGCCTTGCTTGACTCAATCGCCTAAACTGGTTAGTCATTGATGGAAATATGGAATTACCCTTTTCTTTCATTGATGACTTTTAGTCTGTTTCTGCTCTCTGTCTTTATGTTTCACTGAACGAGTACTAGTCTCTGACTCCATCTATTTTTCAGTGTGCAGCTTCTACTGCACCGGCTAACTCGCAAACAACTTGGACAATGCGTGCTACCTTCCCTGAATATGTAGTTGCCCTTACTACAATTGTTGGATCTGTGCTTTTCACGGTGAGTTTATTTTAAACTTAATTCTTGTGTTCTGGACATTTTTTTGGTATAGCTATTGCTCTGTTCAATTTGCCAAGTTTTTTTAAGACATGGTAAGTTGAATGTGAAATAAGAACACCGTGCTCTTCCCACCATTTAGTACTGCTGTAACCTGTAATCATGCTGTCATCTTTCTGCATTTTTTTGCTTCCATTTTGCTGAATATACTTTTGTTTGGTAGATATTTGGTGGTGTCGGAATTGCCTGCCTTCCGCTGGGACTTATATTCTCATTTGTCCGGCGTCCAAAAGCTGTAATTACACGCTCACAATATATAAAGGTGGGCATACATTCTCATGTACAACATTTTGATCATAAAGGATGCTTGCCTCACTTGTGATCAATCTTTCTGTTGCTATAGTAATTATTGATTATTCGGATATCAATGTTTCCCTGAGGTTAAACATGTGCCCTGCAGGAAGCAACTGAATTGGGAAAGAAGGCCAGGGAGTTGAAAAAAGCGGCTGAAGCCCTTCACCAAGAAGAAAGAAGTGGGAGCAAGGGCCGGAAATTCCGCAAAAATGTGAAGGCTTTGGAAAAGGTACACATTTCATTGAAATTGCTTTTTCCATGCATTGGTAATGTTTAGCTATTACTTCCCCAAAAACAACAACGACCATATTTAGCCTTTGACATTTGTGGTTATAAAGTAACTCCAAGAGATTAGTTAATGTCACTTGTCCTTTACAGATGTAGGCATGCTACTTCAAATATGTAGAAGCTACATACCTAGCTGTTTGTTTGGTGTACTTGTAACAACTTAGGTTCTTGATGGTTTCTGCCTCCCTTATAGCTACTGGGAACTCCACGGTTTGCAATACTTAATCTCATTTCTGTCGATGATCAGAATAAAGAAGATATCATTTCCAAATCTTTGGCTTAAAGAAAAGTTGAAAGTGTTTTTAACTTGTATTTATAGAAGTCATTGCATTTTGGAGTTTAAGTGGTTAACACGTTTTCTTGTTGAGTTGGTGTCTATGTGCATGCCACATGATGTTTATGTGGTGTTCATATAGAGTGCTTGGTCCCTGATTATTGTAGTGTAGACTTTTCCCCAATGTTCCTGTCATACCTCTTTTTTTGTGTATCGTAGTGACACTAACTGCTATGCTCACTCTTGCGAATATCAGGAATTATTACTTCTGGAAGACGACATGAAGGCTCTAGAAGAGATGTATCCTCAAGGAGAAAAGGTAATCCGATGTAAATTATCATATCATAGTTTCTTGTTTGTTTGTTTAAGACTCTCCTTGACACCTGTTATGGCACAGGCTGAGGCTACTTGGGCATTTACAGTCCTTGGTTACATTGGAAAACTTATATTTGGTGTTGTTGGGTGAGCAAAACTTTTTCCTCCTGTTCTCGTCTTGTCTCTTAATCAAGAGCACTTTCCCAAGTGATCTCTTCAAAACTTTGTTGTGCTTGCAGGTTAATTGTTTCAATAGCTTGGGTTGCACATATTGTCATATACTTGTTGATTGATCCTCCTCTATCTTCTTTCCTGAATGAAGTTTTCATAAAGCTGGATGGTGTTTGGGGTATCTTCTGATCTTCCATTCTTGTCAACTTGTGCTGCTCATGAGAACAATACAATTAATCTTCTGATTTATGTACCAGGTCTCCTTGGGACTGCTGCATTCGCATTCTTCTGCTTCTATCTCCTTATTGCAGTGATTGCTGGGGAGATGATGCTTGGTTTGAAACTTGTTTTCATTACAATTCACCCGATGAAGTAACCAGCTCATACCTTGGCATACTATTTTTTTTCCTGCAGTTTTAGTTATTATAAATCTCATTGACAAACCAATCAATTTGTTTCAGATGGGGAGGCACTTTAATGAACTCCTTCCTGTTTAATGTTGGGCTCATACTACTTTGTTCCATCAGGTATTCCATCAATGCCTTCCTTTAAATGTTACGTTAACATCTTATGAATTGTCGAAGGGTTTAATTTTCATTTTCACAGAACATTACAGGGTAATGGATATTTATTACATTTCTGCAGCATGATTTGTATCGTTTCCACAACTGTTGAAACTGAATTTCATTACCAAACATGCATGGTTTTTTATTTGTATCTGAAATTGTTTTTAAGCTTTCATTTGAGAAGACAATCACAGTCAGTTAGAATGATCATATTGATATGTTCCTCAATGTACCATGGTAAATGGAACTATAATTGTTTTTCTTATGTTGCATGCACTGAAGATGAAAATGACTTCTGTATGAGCATGAATTTTGTTGATTTTTTACCTGGTTTAAAGAAATGTCATAACCCTTCCATGAATATTGACTTCTTGTTGACTTTGTATTTTGTGATGTGTAACCCCTAATCTAATTATCATAATTTTCCTGCTATTTGTGCAGTGTGATTCAGTTCTGTGCCACCGCTTTTGCCTACTATGCACAAGCAACTGCTGCTCAAGAGATCTTTGGCCACACATTGCAATCCCTTCGTGGAATCAAGTATCTTTACAAGTGAGTGTCTTCTCTCAAATGAAAGAGTGAAATTAGTTGCTTTGTTTACAGGTGTTGCAGACATTTAAAAGTTGAATGTACTTTGATACTTGAACAACAAAATATGCAGGTACAATGTTTTCCAGTATGGCTTTGTCGCTCTTGCCATCCTCACACTCTTCTACTATGCTATATTTGTAAGTCCTTTTCATCAAGTGTTTAGTCAATAGTCATTTACACTAATAACTAAATTTGATTGTATGTTGTTCCCAATACTTGTTAGGGATGGAGAAAGAGGAAACCAACAGGAAGGTTCCAGCTCTCAAATTGATTTGCTCTGTAAGTGAAGCTTGACGGATTCATCATACTTGCCCCCTGAGTGATAGTTCAGTTAGCGTCTTAGGGATGTATATGATCAACCAAACGAAACCAAATCATCTTCTCAGAGTTGAGGAACTGCAACTGGTGTAAATTATCAACTATGAGACTTTGAAGGCGAGAATGGGGGGACTGGTTACCACGGACATGGATGTTAAAGTAGAACCCAGTTGACTTTGCAGTGTACACATTTCTCGTATCGGCTCTTCATTTACGTCTGTATTTTTATTGCTTTATGATTGGCTGGTGTTGCTATTCATGAGAGATGTTTGGTGTGTCTGGGGGCGCTTTGCCCCCTTTGATATATTCATTTCATGGCTGTGTCTGGAGTTAGGTCAGTTCATTGCTTTTTATATGTATTATATACTGTGATTACAACACAAGGTTCTAGGTTGTATTAATGATGTCTTGATCATCCTTGTGTCTCTGTGATCTCTGGTTGCGTGTCAACTACAAGCTTATCCATTGTTGGCTGTTGCCACTGCTAAACAAGGCTGTTTATCATAAACATATAGCATGATGCATTAGCTCCTGAGCAACATGAGTGAATTGTCTGACTGATGCATGCGTAGCGTGAAAAATTATGGACCAAAACGTAAATAAATTGAATCAACCGCCTGGCCAAGGACGGACCATGCAGAATGCTATAGTTTCCGAGCAAGTTGTTGAACAATTCAACTAGCATGAACAAGATGTCGGGCCTGAGGCTGTAGTATGTACTACCAATGGAAGGAATATGTAGGTGCTTCTATTATCTTGACTAAGAAAAAGTGATGAAGTTCAGGTACACATAGCAATTCATAAATCAGAGACATAATTAAGAAAATCAGACGGGGAAATCAGGATGCTGGAGTACGAGGCCTAAACATTGACATGCTTGCTTGCTTAATTCTCCCGTCCGGCAGCAGGAACGAGCCAACGCCGATTGCCGGCCGGCCACCAAGTTTCCACTATTGTCTGTTGCTTGTCGGCTTGGGCCATTCGTCCATTCAGCAGATTGATCAGCGACGGAGTGCCTTCATCTTCATCTCGGCAGTCACTGCACTGGTGGTCGATGCAAGGTGGCTTGGCACATCGTGTGTGCAACTAACATCCATGGTGGTATCAGTGTCCCTGACCTCCAGATTTGGGATTTGCCTTGAGATTACGCTAGGAATGGCTCAACAAGCGGACGGACGTGGCGGTCCTCTGTGGGAGATTTTGGAAACAGTCGAGCTACAGCCAATGCCTCAGACAGATTTGTGTGGACTTGGTCGGCATCAGGAGCTACACTACATCCTCAGCTTATTTTTTTATCAGGAGGATTTTTTCTTCTTTTGCGACATAATCAAAGGGAGGATCATGGACTGCACAACGTCGCAAGTGGCACGGGTTGCACAACAAGACAACTGCGCCTTAAAAAAACCGATCAGCTGTTTACCTCATGCGTTTTCACGAATATGCACAACCCGACTCTACATGTATATCAAAACAAACCACCGCCTCTATATAGGCAAACCCTTTATAAAAAGTCTCTAGTAACAATAACAATATTATATATGAGCAGCTATAATTAAGAATACGTAAGAACAATTCTATACACCATAAAAGATACATCAATAAATTGAGAGAAAAATCAGAGTGACGTAGTTGAAGCACGTGGTCGCTTATCAATTACCGTGAGACAACCAACTCTAAACCCAAAATCCAGGTATCTACATTGCTAGAATTATAATCGGTGACTCATATTTTAGTTTCCACTAGAATCTCAAATATTGCCCACAAGTTATTGAACTAATTTTGTTTAGGACCAGAGTAGCTCAACATAGACCACAAAATTATTTAATTTACTATTGTCGCCAATGTGCAGATATATATATTGATCGATAGACCGATGTCTAAAACAAATCAAACGCATGTAGGAGGATCTACCTCATCAATAACGTGTTTACATATAGCATGACTATCAAGTTAAAAAAAAGCACTAGCTCCTTTTTTTTTCATAAGGAGTGCGTGAAGAATTGGTAGTGAACTAGGGACCAGATCTTTAGTTGGACCAACACAACGAGTATGATGCAAAAGGTATAGCCGATCATGTGCAGGCTATGCACTGGAATTGTAATAGTTGATGCACACTACGATTAATTAGCATGCCCATAAGTAAGAAGGACATGACCTTTCGAAGATTGCAGATGAGTTGCTACATTTTATTGCCTAATAAGACTATAAGGTGCAACCATACAAGCATATAGGAAACCCTACCCAAGAGGATCCCTGTCAGCTCCCTCTCCTATGGGACACACCCTCATCCTACTCCGCGCTAGTCCTTAACAAGGGTAGGCAGAGTGAAACATCGGCCTCACACAGAGAGATTCCAAATCTTTTTGTTTAACCCAAATAAAAAAGTATCATTAGAAGTCTGACGACTCTTCATCTCTTTTGACAGATGAAGAACACAATTCATAAGGTAATATTTTTTTGCCATTTTGTATAAATTACATAAATTGAAAATTACATTATATAAACATAACTGGAAAAAAACTTTATGTTGCACGTACAAAACACAACATTCATGTTTGGTGTGTACGTATCGGGATAACTGTGGTGGAATTGAGAATGATCACCAGCTGTTACTCGTGGGTTTTGGCTACTATACATCCTCAACAATTCATACGTACAACATGGGGACAAGGGTATCGGCTCCACCCATGGCGATCGGAATTGCGGTATGCTGAATGACGACGACTAGCTCTAAACCACATATGAGTCTTTAACTAGTGGATCGAGGTGCACTCGATCTCTGCTTATACATAAATTGCTATAATAGCAGTAAAACTGGCTGATTTTGTCAGTTCGTGCTTTAGCAAACAAAGTTTTTTTTTTATGGGGTGACACATTTTCAGTTCCCTCTAACATCTCAACTCTTTTTGGATAAGCAATATCAAGTACCAGTTGAAACAAGGAAAAAACACGCGTAGCTACACTACTACAAAATTGATTTTACATGGTGTTCGGATTTTATTTTCCGTGGCGGGCATTTGAAAAACCGTCACGGAAAATACCCTAATTAACCGTGGCGGTTATTTTTGATTAACCGCGGGCGGTTGTAATGTCCGCCACGGTAAATCGATTAACCGTGGCGGTTTTATTAAAAAACCGCCACGGTTAATGTGGCCCAATAACCCAGTCAAAAAGCCAGAAAAAGCCCAAAACTTGGGCTCGTATATATTGAGAGGGAGAGGAAGTCGGCCGGTCCATCGATCCCCACGCTCCTCCCCCCTCATCTCACTTCTCTCCCAGGCTCAGCCCGACGGCGCTCCCCGCTCCTCCCCTCCGGATCCTCCCCGTCACGGTGGCGCTATGGCAGCCGGCGGCGCTCCTCCCTCCTCCCTCTCTCCCTCCGTCCCGGTGGCGCCGCGGGCAAAGCGGCGCCGTCTGAGCGGTTGGAGGCAGCTCGAGCCTTGGCAGCGGCGCGTGCGTCGGTAGATCCGCGGGGCGGGGCGACGAAGCGCTCGGGCGGTCCTCCCGACGTAGCGCTCCAAATGTCCTCTCGACGGCGGCGCGGGTCGAAAGACGATGCCGGCCTCCAGCTCCATGGCGGCGCCCGGATCCACGAGACGGCGGGAGGTCGGGCGGCCGGATCCACGACGGCGGCCTCGAGCTCCATGGCGGCGGCGGCCACCCGAGCTCCTCCGAGATCCGCCGGCCGGGGAGATCCGGGCGGCGAGATCCCCGCGCTGGGGGACGACCTCCTGCTCGAGATTCCGGCCTCGGCGGCGGGCGCCGACGCGACGCCGCCAAACCCTAGCGGCGGCGGGCGATCCTGGGCCCAATGCGGGCCCGATCCGGTTTTTTGTTTTTTTTTTTTTTTATTATTTACCATGGCGGGCATTTTGCCCGCCACGGAAAATGTGGCATTTTTTCTGTGACCCCACCTAAAATCTTTTATGCCGCCATGTAAAATCTGTTTCGTAGTAGTGCTAGCGAAGACATGTAAACATATCGTGGTTATTACAAATAGCATAGAAGGTACATGAGTGATGAGTAAATAATTCATAAATGATGTGGTTAAATAGCATGAGCGCAGCCATAGAAGTTACAAGAAAGTGAATGACTGATGGTCAATTGGTCATGCATGTAGTTATGGGCCGTCATGCATGGTGCTCATCATTGGCTTTCCACACAGGAAGGCCACGGTGCAGTGACAGTGACATTTGTCGAACCTTTGATCACGTTGCGGCATTGCAGTCGAACTTGAAATCCCTAGTCTCCCAAAGAGAGATCTCCATGGTGAATACGGAAGGGAAAAAATTGAGCACACATGTCCACGTTGATTTTGTCTATGGCCAGGATCCCATCAAAGTGAGGACGACTCGATCACTGATGTACTGATGCACATCATGGGAACTCATGCCGGTGACGGTGACCGTGGCATTCCATACCCCAGTAAGTAGTGCGGACTCTGCACCTACGTGCAGTGTTACCAACAAGCTAGCTAGTGATCTGGATGAATTTTTTTTTTGCGGAACAGAAACTCTATTAAAAATTAAGTAACATCCTTACAAGAGAGGGACGTAACCCACTCTGGAAAAAAAGCAAAAAAACACTGACAATCCTTAGACCTAATAGCAAATTGTGCCAACTCATGAGCTACAATGTTTTGAAACCTACTAATCTTAACTATATCTAGCTTACATAACTCATTACTCAAATCATGCGCCTCTGCTATGACCTGCCAGATGATGGAAAGATCACGCTTCTTATCATGGAGCTTGGTGACCACCGTTTGGCAATCCGATTCAAGTACCATGGGAACATCCGGCCACCTGAGCGCCATGTTGATCCCCTCCAGACAAGCTCGAGCTTCAGCTTCCTCGGCGTCCCTGCAATTTGGAATAGTGCGCCAAGCTGTTAGTTTAAGAACTCCTTCCCAATCTCTTATAACCACTCCCACAGCGGCCTCTCCAGAACATGGATTAAAAGCGGCATCCACGTTAATCTTGAAAGTACCCTGCAATGGCACGATCCATCGTAATTTTTCATTTGGGCGTACCTGCTTCCCTTGAGCACATATCTGAGGAGCCCGAACCATACTTTGTTTCCCTTTCAGATCCATAGGTGTATTTTGCTGCCGGCTAACAAGCAATGATTCCATATAACGTGTGAGGAATTTGACTGAGGAAGTAACAGAAGTATTTGCATTTTCATGTATTACCTTGTTCCGAATACTCCAGGTGTGCCACATCAACATGAACAGGTTGGCCAAAACCTCCAAGGAGTAATGGTATACCAGCATCAACAACCATTGAGGATCATTCTTAGCTAGATCCCGCTCTGACGGCAAGGACCAGTAGCCTCGCATAGCTTGTCGCAGTGCCAAAGCGTGGGGACAGCGCACCAGCGCGTGATAGGCATCTTCAGCTTGCTGTCCACACAGCTGACACACATCTTGGTCCTCCAAATGACGGTACTTCTTATTTACTCTAGTAGGTAAACCATTATTAACAATCTTCATGGCAAAAACATTGACTTTCGATGGTACCTTAACCTGCCACAGTTTCTTCCATGCAGACCTTCCTTGTTCTGGGTTCGAGCTAGGGCCCAAATTTCCAACATCATAGACATTCCGGACAGCAAGCTTGTATGCACTACGAACCGAAAAATAACCAGTTTTTTCATAATGCCAGGCCACAAAATCTGGTGTATCATGTGCAGGTAATTTCAACTTAAAAATCTCAGCAGCATCACAAGGGTAAAAATACCTGCGAATAGATGTCTCGTCCCATGAACCATTGTCATCAATCAGCTGATGTACCCAGCGAAGTCGGCAAGGGCGCCTTGGACCAATCGGTTTCAGACCATGACCTCTAGGTAGCCAGTTGTCCCGCCATATCTGAATATTTCGGCCATCACCGACACGATAGATGGTACCCTGCTTCAACAATTCCAGGCCATACTCAATTGCACGCCATGTCTGTGATGCTTCACCCGCCGGTGCACGATCTAACAGCTTGCTATTTGGGAAATATTTGGCTTTCAGAATCCTTGCACAAAGGCTATCTGGGAACGCAAGGAGTCTCCATGCCTGACGAGCTAGCATTGCTTGGTTCATCAAGCGAAGATCTTTAAAACCCATACCGCCAAAAGCCTTTGGCAGCACTAGCTTCTCCCATGGGATCCACTGCAATTTGTAAAGCAATATCAGGTCCTAAATAATGTCATCAATAAACACCTGTTTGTTTTTAGACCATTATAAAATAATCTATTTTTAGGAGCTAGGCCGGGAACTGTGAAGTCTGATCAACCCATGCACAAATGCATGCATGCAAGGCACGCATTTTTACTTGTGGCAAAACGAAAACTATGGTCTGCCACGCCATGATTGTATCACAAAACCGCCCCTATTATGTGTGGTGTGGTTTTAAAATAGAAACACTATCAGCTCTATTTATGCCAGCCTCGATCGACTTGTAGCCAGGACAAAAGACTAGAGCAAATTCATAAACAAATACACCAGCTAGCTGATATATAGAAGATCGATCGAGGCGATGGGTGGAGTATCAGAGATGAAGAAGCAGTTTGTTCCCTGCTTCTTATTTGTCGTCATGGTCGTTGCAGCCACCTTGCAATCGACGGCGGCGGCCGCCGGCGGCGAGCCCAGCAGTCCGCTGGTGGCCAACCTGCCTGCTAGCGCCTCCGGGCCGGAAGCGCGGAACTTCATCCAGTCCCTCTGCGATGCGACATGTCACAATGCCTTGGACATCGCGGAGTGCTTCAAGCTCCTGGCGCCGTACGCCGAGTCCATCAACCGCAGCAACACCAGGGCCCTCCGCGCCAGCGTCACCGTCGTGGTTCCGGAGCTCCAGGCCCTGGACAAGAGTGTCGTCGAGTTCAACAGGACCGCCGGCCAGGACTACGAGCTGGGTCCGTGCATGCAGGTGATCCGCGAGGCCGCCAATGGGGGCAAGCAGCAGCTGGCCGAGCTCTCGATGCCGCCGGCGACGGGAATCAGGCGGCTCTTGCCAAGGTGAACACATGGTTCAAGGACGTCACGGCCAAGATCCAAAAATGCGACTATGACATCACCGATGTGCCGAAGAGCCAGGTGGTGCTCAAGGCCTTACTTGCCTTGGCCGGTGTCGTTAGCCGCGGCGCCGGCGCCGGCGCCGGCACACCCAAATAGATCAACTGTACCGAGAACGAAGACCATGAACTCCTCTAGGCTATCTTCAATGTCATAGGCTAAATCACGGATCAGCTCCGAATAGGCCTTCACCACCCCAATGTTCTCACGTGCTCCATCAGATGCTCTGAGGAGTGCTTGCATCATCTTTAGCTCATCGCTGATGAACCTAACAACGAAAAGGATAAATAAATATGCACTGCATCCATTTTGAATATACTTCATTTTTTAATACATTCCACACTCACGTTTCCAGGAATCTGAATAAAATATGCTAGCAATTCCAAAAAATTTTTTGTATGTTTGGGCAACTTAATTAGCATATAAGTACTATCCACGAGTTCACTAATATGCTGTGATACTATAAATTATTTTGGATTAGAAGACTAATAAAATATATTATTTCAAACAAGTGCGCATATCATTTGTTTTCTTTTGAAACCAGTTCAAAAGAATGTGCAATGCAGGTGTGTGAATCTTATTAATCCTAATTGCTCCTTTAATTAGCATCTTCCACATTAATTATTTCAAACAAGTGCGCATATCATTTGTTTTCTTTTTGGAACCAGTTCAAAAGAATGTGCAATGCAGGTGTGTGAATCTTATTAATCCTAATTGCTCCTTTAATTAGCATCTTCCACATTAATCCTCATGAAAAAGATGAATGCTAGAATTTCTTTAAAAAGAAATCTAGCCATTAATTATGTAGAATGCAAACGTAGTTCAGTTGATTGGGTTCCATGTGGTGGAACATGTCCACTTGATTTAATTTCGGACTTGACATGGGTGCTCATATTTTTCTGAATTTATTATTTGATTTAACGATGCTATTGTTTTAGGGGTAGACTGTGCGTACGTACGTTCGTAGTTGTGACTGTGCGCTTGTATTTGTGAACGTCTCTACATCTGTAACCGGATCTCAAAAAAGATAGCCATTATTATTAACAATAGTAGCCAGCAAACCCTTTTAAAAAAAAAGAAATCATCCCTGTCGGTACAAGAGTAGACCTTAAATAAGCTATTTAAGTCTGCATCGAAATTACTTCGTTGTCATTGTGAAAATATATAAATAATTAAAATGATAAGTTTTATATATCGTTTTAATTAAATAAATTTATTATAGTCATGTGGACAACATAGACATGGATTTACAGAAACAAAGATGGCTATATGTATTTCAATCATGTAGGACCGCTTTACTACAAGGGAATTCATGCAAAAAAAAAAAGCCTAAAGGTTACCTAGAAAAATCATTATGAAAAATCAAACCTAAAACGAGGAAAAACAACATTGTAAAATACTCCATTCATTTCAAATTGAATGTAATAATTACTTAATTTGGTGCACCATAAAATGAAACCAATGATTTTTTTTTCTTATGTGACATTGCCCATGACAACAAAACAATACTATCCCCATCCTAAAATATAAGTGACTTTGAATTGTCCTAAAGTATAACTATTATAAGTTTGATCAAATTTACAGAGTAG
This sequence comes from Hyparrhenia diplandra, assembly GCA_015847255.1. Lineage (NCBI taxonomy): Eukaryota > Viridiplantae > Streptophyta > Magnoliopsida > Poales > Poaceae > Hyparrhenia > Hyparrhenia diplandra. The sequence continues at coordinate 150,877 of JADLZK010004729.1, forward strand.
AACAATAATATTCATAACACCAAAATGCATTTTCATAATTTACTTCTTCGACGTGGTAGGTGCTAGAAGTTTACTGTACAAATTTTGTCAAACTCATGATAGTGGGCAGGACAAATTGAGATCCTAGTAACAAAAAAAAATATATTTTCAAATGATTTAGTAGGAACGCAGAAGTTTTATCCTAAATTTTTACAGATATTTGATCATAATTGATGTTAAAGATTACAAAATTTTAAGATAACTTCAAAAATAGTTAGAGGTGGCTCGAAACCATTTGTAGACAGCCGCATCCACCGTGGTGTCTCTAAAAATCGGCAATATATTTCTAAATTACATGCGGGCCTGCCGCCAGAGAACCATCTTCAGATGTGAATTTTAATTGAGCCGTCTCGGAAAAAAAAAAAAACATTAACGAGGCGACGATAGGAGAGAAAGTACAAGATATGGTCGTGCACCCCAAGGAGCAGGCTCATCTCCTCCTTTGCTGCTGACGAGGCGACGCGGAGCGCGCTGCCCACCAGTGTGGTGGCCATGCCCAGCGGTCTCCGCCATGGCGGCGCTGCTCTCCCCTGCAGCTGATGCTTTAGGTCCCGTTTAGTTTTTAGAGACTTTTTAGTGCTTTGGGACTAAAAAGTCCCTATTTAGTCCCTATCAAATCAAACAAGGGAGGGACTTTTTTAAGACTTTTTCTCTATTAGTCCCTAAAAGACTCTCTTGAAGGCTTTTTTTTTTATTAGTCCCAGGACTAAAAAAAAGTTTAGTCTTTGTCAACCAAACAGGACCTAGTCTTCACCACTCCCTCCTGATCAGTATACAACATACAGTACGTCTAAGAGATCGACCTCGAAAAAAAACCCGCCTATGAGATGATGCATGATGACCGATGCAAGTGTGTAGTGCAAGTCCAATTGTATGTCTGTATGTGCAAGTACGCAAATACTTACTAGTGCTTTTGCGTGCCTCTGCACGGAGGAAGTAGAACAGAGCACCAGCAATGCAAAGCCATTAAGCCAGTAAAGCGGAGGCGAACACTACCGTTGAGCGAAATCTCGCGCAGATCGGGCCGCGTCTGGGTCTGACGACCTCGAAACTGCCGTATCCCGGCCTCCAAAGAATACTCCCTCTCGTCTCATAGAGTTCGGGTCGCTTTTTTTACTTTTTAAACTTCATGTTTGGCCATCCGCCTTATTCAAAATATTTATACAAATCATAAAATAAATTAATCAATATTCAAGTATCTTCATTGATAAAATAAGTCGTAATAAAATAAATTATATTTATACAAAAAATTCGAATAAAGACGAACCATCGAACAAGATGATACCGGAATCCGGGATGACAAACTTAGTGGGGACGGAGGGAGTAGATACGCTAGGAAGACACTCACCCACGTCGCTGCCGCGGCGGCCAAACAGATCCGCCGGCGGCAGGGTCAGGTCCGCAGAGCTCACGGCATTGGATCGGCCGCCCAGCACAGCGCACAGATGGAGAGCGAGAGGAGAGGGCAGGAAAGAGTGGTGCTCGTGTGCATGTGCAAGTTTGCAGCTTGTTGTGTGTGCAGATACAACATGAGTCACGGTGGGGGGGAGCTTTAACGAGGGCGAAACGGGTAGGTCACATGGACAGCAGAGGAAAATGCCATTAAAAAAAGAAGGAATAGACAAAGTCATATAAAGTGAAAGAATTACTCCCTCCGTCCCACCGACTTTGTCACCCCTGGTTTCGTGCCATCTTATTCGACGCTTCGTCTTATTCAATTTTTTTGCACAAATATAATTTATTTTTTTATGACTTATTTTATCAATGAAGATACTTGAATATTGATTATTTTATTTTATTTTATGATTTGCATAAATATTTTGAATAAGACGGACACAAAAGATGAAGTTCAAAAGTCAAAAACGTCAAAGTCCATGGGACAGAGGGAGTAGTGCGCATGGTTAATCTTTGACAGGACAACAAGCAGGAAAGGAGCAGCGTCATTAGCCACTAATCATGTGGTTAAGCTTTGTTTATTCAGGGCTTATTTTGCCTTATTTATTTATTAGGTCTTAGCATCAAGGGTTGCTCTTGTTTAAGAGATATTAAATTGTTGTAACGTGGTTGGTGGTCAGTAACCGGTAGGGTCTTGTGTAATTGGCAAAAAGAAGAAGAAAAAGGTAGATGTAGTGGTGGTGGAACACTAGACGAGAGGAATGCACACTTGTTGGTTTAAATTAAATCTATATCCTTTCCCTTTCTTCTATGAAAGCAAAATGAATGATTGGACTAGTTTCGTTAAATTTGTTAGTTACAAAATTTGGGGAATTTATTAGTCATATTTGTTTGCCCGAACTGCACAAAAAATCGCATTTGTAACAAGATATTTGTTTGCCAATCAACAAGATCTAAACTTGGTAACAAAAATATTTGTTTTCACATGTTTTTTTTACAAGGAACTTATATTAAATTAGCAACAACAAGCTGCAGGGACCCTTCGAGAGGCAAGGGGTAATGGATTACTAGGCCAAGGGCAGTTCGGTCATTTCATGTCTTGAGAAAGAAAAGCGGATAAAGAAGGAACAGACGAAGAAGTCCTGTAAAGTGGAAGAATTAGTGGGCATGGTTTAAGCTTTCATAGGACAACTAGTAGAAAAATAAAGGAGCAGCGTCATTAGCTACTAATCATGTGGTTAAGCTTTTGTTTATTCGGGGCTTATTTTACCATATTTATTTATTTATTTAGGGTTAATCCTGGAGGATTGCTCTTGTTTGAACTCTTGCTACTTATAGGAAATACAAAGTTGATTCTTTTTTTGAATATTTTGTGAGTTTAAGAAGGCTTCAATTGTTGTAAGGTGGTTGGTGTTCGGTCGGGTAGGGTAATATTTTGTGTCAGAACCTATCTCTTTCCCAATCAATTTTTGGGAAGTTTTGGTGTTTGGAAACACATCTAAGGCGGTTTTTAGAACGATAAGACCCATCCCTCTATATAATGAGAGGTTCATGACCGATTTGATCTCATCTACATTCAATCGATCAAACACAACTATCAAACCCATTACTCTTCCAAACCCCTCTACCCCTGCTGTCGGCGTCGTTCTCCACGAATTTTCGTCGGCATTAGGTGGCCTTGCTGATCCTAGGGCACCTCTCACGTGTGTCCTCCCGACACGTCTTCCCGGAGGAGGTGCGTTTGGAGGTTCTCCAAACCGAAACCGATCGAGCTCTACATCGGCCCTAAGGATCTCTTTATCGTTCGCGGGCTGATCACGCTGCCGTTCTCGCTATTTTTAGGTTGTGTGCATCCTCGTGGGGCGCCCAAGGCTCTCCGATGTGTTTGGCGTGGAACCCTAGTTCTTTGTCAACATGTAGCATGAGCCATGGCGGGGAAGCCTTAACGAGGCCGAGGGCTTAAACGGGTAGGGGTAGGTAACATGGGCCTGAGAGCTAAAAAGACATCAACAAAGAGGAAATATACAAAGTTCTGTAAAATTAAATAAAACAATTAGTAGTAGTGCGCATGGTTAAAGCTTTGTTAGGACAACAACAACTAGTACAAAAGGAGCAGAGTCATTAGCCACTAATCATGTGGTTCAACACTGTTTATTTCATGGTTGGTGATGTAGTGATTGAACTTTAGGTAACATGGGCCGGAGAGCTAAAAAGACATCAACAAAGAGGAAATATACAAAGTTCTGTAAAATTAAATAAAATAATTAGTAGTAGTGCGCATGGTTAAAGCTTTGTTAGGACAACAACAACTAGTAGATCGAGGTGCACTCGATCTCCATAGATACATAAATTACTATAACAGCAGTAAAAATGACTAATTTTATCAGCTCGTGCTTTAAAAAAAAAAAAAGTTTTTTATGGGGTGATACATTTTCAGTTCCCTCTAACATCTCAACTCTTTTTGGATAAGCAATATCAAGTACGGGTTGAAGCTAAGACAAAAACACGCGTAGCGAAGTCATGTAAACATATCGTGGTTATGTGGTTAAATAGCATGGTCGCATGACTATATCGTGTATGAAGAGCATGGCAACTTTCATGAATTGGTTGCTAAAATCATCAGAAGTGCACAGCAGCCATAGAAGTTACAAGAAAGTGAATGACTGATGGTCAATTGGTCATGCATGTAGTTATGGGCCGTCATGCATGGTGCTCATCATTGGCTTCCCACACACGAAGGCCACGGTGCAGTGACATTTGTCGAACCTTTGATCACGTAACAGGAAGGCCATGGTGCTCATGCATGCAAGGCACGCATTTTTATTTGTGGCAAAACGAAAACTATGGTCTGCCACGCCATGATTGTAGCACAAAACTGCCCCTATTATGTGTGGTGTGGTTTAAAATAGGAACACTATCAGCTCTATATATGCCAGCCTCGATCGACTTGTAGCCAGGACAAAAGACTAGAGCAAATTCATAAACAAATACACCAGCTAGCTGATAGAAGATCGATCGAGGCGATGGGTGGACTATCAGAGATGAAGAAGCAGTTTGTTCTCTGCTTCTTATTTGTCGTCATGGTTGCAGCCACCTTGCAATCGACGGCGGCGGCCGCCGGCGGCCAGCCCAGCAGTCCGCTGGTGGCCAACCTGCCTGCTAGCGCCTCCGGGCCGGAAGCGCGGAACTTCATCCAGTCCCTCTGCGATGCGACATGTCACAATGCCTTGGACATCGCGGAGTGCTTCAAGCTCCTGGCGCCGTACGCCGAGTCCATCAACCGCAGCAACACCAGGGCCCTCCGCGCCAGCGTCACCGTCGTGGTTCCGGAGCTCCAGGCCCTGGACAAGAGTGTCGTCGAGTTCAACAGGACCGCCGGCCAGGACTACGAGCTGGGTCCGTGCATGCAGGTGATCCGCGAGGCCGCCAATGGGGCAAGCAGCAGCTGGCCGAGCTCGATGCCGCCGGCGACGGGAATCAGGCGGCTCCTGCCAAGGTGAACACATGGTTCCAGGACGTCACGGCCAAGATCCAAAAATGCGACTATGACATCACCGATGTGCCGAGGAGCCAGGTGGTGCTCAAGGCCTTACTTGCCTTGGCCGGTGTCGTTAGCCGCGGCGCTGGAGCCGGCACACCCAAATAGATCAACTGTACCGAGAGCCAAGACCCTCACCAATGCGAATTAAATAAAAGTACCGCGCCCGGCGAGCTTGTACGTGACGTCATAATATGGAATATGACGTCAGAACCAAGGATCTTGGGTACTCCGCATTCGATTCCTCAAGCAAGGATCTCTGTCTGATCCCATCTTTTTAATTTTGACATATATATATGGATGTATTTTTCTTTCTACATTTTTTTATGATTCTTTTTTTGTACACTGGGACAAATCGGTCTCAAAGAAAATTATTTTCATTTTTTGTATAGTGAGTATTACTAATGCGAAAATTGAATGTGTTTGCCATGGTTATTATAAAAAAAATGATGTAACAGCCCAACTTTTCTAGCAACGAAAACATTTGCACGGTGTAGTAAAATTTAAAATTACATACAAAAGTTTGAATTTTGATCAGCATACAAAATATAAACAGTGAATTTTTATCGTCATAATAATATAGAATGTGGACTGCAATACATTGTAATCTGTATTGAAAACATACACTTTCAGTTTCCTCTCAATTCTAGTGACGACGCTAAGAAACACCAACAAAGATATATTGAAAACATCACATCCACTTTTAGTTTTCTCTAATACATTCATAGTCTCCCTCTCATATGGACATAAATTGGTTTCTGACTGAATGAATTCTTGTTCAAGATGCATGGTCCAATAGATGCAAAGTTTCATTTCATCACATGTTCTAACACACAAGACACATGAAACTGGAAAGAGATGCACAGATCCCCTCAGGGCTCTATCACTCTATGGGTCTATATAATATAAGGATCTAGAGGCCAAAAGTGAAGCGAAGTTTTTTCGAAACATTATGAATTGCATGACTCATGAACAACATGCTCCATTAGGTTGATTATTGGTAAGATGTGCGCATGCCATTTTCATGAAATAGTGGTTGCATGTCATTGTTCATAAATTAAGGACCACAATTCTGCTCAGGAAAAATCTGATGCTAAAGTGAACTATTCATCATGACCATTTTGTGTTCAATGCACCAAAATGTTACCCTCAAATGATACTTATGCTAAGACAGGAATTTTACACCGTTATTACGATTTCTTTTTTTTTTGAGAACACGCCGTTTGCGTGTTTTTCATTAAGCAGAATAAAGTTCAAACAACAAATATGCCACGGTAACCAAAGTTACCAAGGCTTAAACCTAACAACTACTTTGGATACGATTTACGGCACGATATTTGGATATCATCGATATCTGGCACTAGTAGTTGTAACTCCACATTTTAATTACTATTTGGCTGTCATTTGAAATTTATTTTCATGTTTGTAGGAACCACACTAGTGTTCAAATGAAATCTTTTAGTTATTAGATCATTGCATTTCAAAGCAAAAAAGAAAAAAAAAAGTGCTTTACTAGATCACATTCCACGCGCCAGCTATTGAACTGATCTGAATTAAACATGATAGAGTTCAACCACATGGCAAATAGAATAACCAACATGATGGCAAATACTGTACAAAGGCTACTGATTCTTTTTCACAAAAGCATGACGACGAATTAAATTCAGGTCAATGGAAGATTGGAACAAGCTTCCTTCACAAATTAAAGCGACTGCGAATATATCATCCATCATCGATTTTGTCGTGCCAAAATATATCATGCCTTGAGTAAGTCATTGAGATCAATCTTCACTGTGTCCAAGGCCCGTTCACCTCTGGCGAACCTCTCCAAGAGCACCGCTAGATACTCCTTGCCCGTGGTCTTCCTGTACCGCCTCGGCCTCTCGTCGTCCACCAGCTCCGGCAGCGGCTCCATCTCCTTCTCCGGGTCCAACGAGTAGAACATCGCCAGAGACACCCTGTGCACGGGGCTCCTGAAGAACCCGTTGCTCATGATCTGCAACAATTTTTACAGAGCACGCCGGCCGTCAGATCAAGAACACGATAACAACCTGTAACTGCAGAGACCCACCTCTGTTGCGTCCCCAACGTTGACGACCAACGCATTGGGAATGATCGGCAAGTCGTACCAGACACCACCGCTGTCGTCGTCGTTAGGCTTCTGCACCTGGAGCCCGCTGACGGCGTCGTCGATGAGGACGACGGTGATCACCGAGGTATCAGAGTGGGGTCTCAAGCCGAAGACGCGGTCAGGCTCAGGGCATCGCGGGTAGTAGTTGAACCTGGCGTGCGTCATGGCGACGCCCTCGTTCAGCATGCCGACGAAGCGGCCTTCGTGCAGGCCCAGCAGCCTGGCGACGCTGGCGAGCACGGCGCCGGCGAGCTCCCGGCACCTGGCGGTGTACTCGCGCAGCAAGTCGGCGAAGGCAGGTGGCTGTGCCGGCCAGAGGCTCCGGATGATACGCGACTCGGGCTCCACGGTGAGGTAGAGCCTGTCACACCAGTCCAGGACCTGGTCCTCCGAAAGCACCGGGTCGTTGCCGTACCCTTCGAAGATGAACTCCTCGCCGTTCGCCGGGTTGGAGTACATGTACTTCTGCTTCTCGTCGAGAGGGAGGTTGAAGAAACCCCTCGTCACCGCCATCATCTCGGCGAGAAATCCTGGATCCATTCCATGGCCGACTGCCTGGACGACAGAGCTATAATCTGAGCGTGGTCGGACTGTGGAACACCACTTGATACGAGGAAACGAGAAGAGAAGAGATACCAAGAAGAGGCCCCAGTTCTGCAGGGCGGACCCCTATTTTAAATAGCGCGCTATAGCGGACGCTATAGCGCGCTAAATAGCGTTCGGGAGGGGTGGCGCTAAATAGCGTTTGCCATTTTAGCGCTAAACGCTATTTGCCGCTATTAGCTGCGAATAGCGCGCTAAAAACGCTAAACTACAGCTCATTTAGCGCGCAATAAGATATTGGGCTGATTTCCGTTGGTCCAAATTGATTGGCAGGCCCAAATCTCATCTCAAGGTATTAGAACTCATGTATTTCTCTATGTGATGTGATGATGTTTGATGTATCATGTATGAACTACAAACTACTTTGATGTAATGTATAAAATTATATAATGTTTGGCATATTTTTGCTTAGCCATTAAATAAAGCAGCCCGCTATCATAGCTTCGCTATAGCGCTAAATAGCCTTTTAGGAAGGCTGCCGCTAAATGGCAGCCCTATTATTTAAAACAGGGGGCGGACAGCAGCTTGGCGGCCTCGTCGTCGGCGCCGTTGTTTGCGGACAGCCGGCTGAGGTCAACGATGGGAATAGGCTCGGGCATAGGGGCAACGCCCACGGCGGGACGATCTTGCTCGCCGACCACGTAACGGCTTGGTGGCTCCTCCACGCCGGCGGCCAGCTCTTGAACGATCGGCGGTATCTTCCATGGTTGGTCGTCGGCCATGGTTGCTTGCTTGCCAGTGGTCACTAGAGTCGTTGGGTCGTCACCTCACCTAGCGTGACCATTACCTCGTTTTGGCAGTTTTTAACTGGCAGTGGATGGCGTTATTTAAGGAAGACGACGATCGATTTGATGCCGAAAACGGACGGCAATGAAATTGTTTATAGAAATAGAATATATATAGAAGATCATTATCTATCGCAGATACAAAATCAAAATTAATCATATCTTTTAATATGGTACTCCGTATTACTTTTATTCAAATAAGAACGTATTGCAAGAAAACTTAATCATATACGTCATAAGGTTTTGCATTATAAAAATTGAGATAAAATTGCAAATAGGTGGAGATACAAACTATTTAGAACAGAGAGGTTAGAAGTTGCTACCATGCTGATTGACTAATATTTTCCCCTGTTAGTACTCAAACCAAATTTGCACGGAAATGGATAAATATGTATTGACGAAGAAGCATTTGTGTTTATCATTTCTCTATAAAACTGTCGTGTACTATATATAGGCCATTGTGAGAAAGTGTAATGTAAAAATGATGCCCACGTATATTTTCGTCAAACCAGCAAGAGCAGGTGATGGCTAGCAAGACTTGCAAGAGATAGCAGGATTTGTGCTAGTTTGAATTTGTTCATCTGTTCTCCTCCTTGCACCCTGAGCCCAAGATACCCACAATATCCTTTCTGGGCTACGAAGTGCTTCAAGGTGCATCTTCAGTCTCCCGCGCTTCTTCAGAAGTTCAGTACACAACTAATAGCAGTTATAGCAGCATCAAAAGTAGCAGTCATGCTCTGCTGTGCAGATTATTACACACGAAGATTATTACACACATTATCATTAGAGGTCATAAATCCAGTGGAATACAACAAGTCTGCTGCGCAGATTATTACACACAAAGAGTAATTAAGCAAGCACAAGGTACAATTATACAAATTGGTAACAAATCAGTTCTCACGGCAGGACATACATGCAATTGAACAGAGTGATGATTGGGAAGGAAGGATGACGATGAAGATGTGCAGGAACAGGGGCTGTCCTGTCGTGGATTGTCGACGATGATGAGGCTTGTGGCGACATGAAAGCAGGTTAAGACTGTGAGTTCTCTTCTGGTTCAGAAACAACCCACATTTGCAGCACGGAGTGATTCGTGTGATTCTCCACTTCCTCCCGTAGCATATCTTGCTTCCCCAAATAACAGCTCAGAATAGAAATCTTCTTGAGTTTTGGAAGGTGCTTGATACCATGGATCCCTGAGGTCAGCTTGCAATCAATGATGTTTATTGTTTCAATGTTAGGCGAGGTGCTCTGCTCAAAGGTCACCTCCCTCAGTGTCGTTTCACTATGAGACTCTATGAGTAAGATCCTGAGCTTTGGGAATCCATCCTTGCGGAACACTAACTTCTCTGCATTGAATGCATCTTCTTTAAGACGAAGTTGCACCAGGTTGGGCAGTTTAGCCAAGTCCTCCAATTTCTTGAGCTGACAATATTTTAGGTCAACCTTCACCAACTTCTCACAATTACCAACCCAAGCAGGTATCTCTTGAAGACGCCCCTTCAATTTGAGACGCTCAAGAGAGGGAAGAGGGGATGTAAAAGAAACCACCTTATCAAGCACCTTAGCTTCTTCTCCCTGCTCCTTAGTACTGACATTGAGGGAACGGAGGGAGCACAGTTTTTGCGCAGCCTCACAGAATGCCTTGCAGTTTTTCTTGGAGGCCCCTCTTCCTCTCACAACTATCTTCCTCAGCTGAGTTAGTTCCCCAAGCTCCTTGATTGCTTTCCGACTTGTTCGCTTGATATCCACTTTCTCTAGTATTTGTAGCTCTTTTAGTTTTCCCACTCCTCTAGGCAACTCAATGCCAGATGAATTAGACCAACAGCTAGACAAAGCCATGTGCAGGTCACCAGTTGCAGCAGCTTCACTCTTTAAATAATCTATGGCACCCGTGAACCAATCCTCAGGTGTAGCTATATCGAAATAACTATAATAAGGTAGCTTGCTACATCGAAGGCTCCGAATGTTATGGAGCTTCGTGATTTCTGTTGGTAGACTCGAAACACATGACTTTTGAAGGTCTAGAGTCTGTAAGCCAAGCAGATTTCCTACAGACTTTGGAAGTGCAAAAGTATTATTTCGAAGCTTTGGAAAATGCAAGTACTTCAAGTGTAGCAACAACCCTATATAGTTTATATCTTGTTGGCTTGCAACAAATTCAGTATGTTTTAAATCCAGAATCCTCAACATCTTGAACTTGGATGAGCAAACTAATGATTTTAGCTCCAGAGGCTCACTGAACGCAGTTAAAGACCGAACACACTTTAAATCCATAGCAGTGCTCAGTTTCCTGCCAGCAACAAATGATAGATGTCGGATGCCCACTCTTGTTGATATGTTGGAGGTGTGATCTCCATGTATGAATACATAGTTCTGCTGCCTAGAGATTGACACCGCAATATCATGCACAATGTCATGAACTCTGCATGTTTTCACATTCCCCAGATTATCTAACTTAGATGGTTGAATCATGCACCGACTGATGAGTTCATAAAAGTAATTTTCAGCAACTTCTTCAAGGGTTCTTGTACTCGTGTCATCTGCTACCACCCCTTCAGCTACCCACCTATTCACTAGGTGTTTCTTCTCAATCTCAAAATCTTCAGGAAAGATACTGAGATGCAGAAAGCAAGGCTTGAGATGCCAAGGGAGGTGATTATAACTAAGGCTAACCACTTTCCTTAGCGCATCAAGGCTTGGATTGGTTGCAAGATCCCAGGGGAGTTGCTTGTATATACTCTCCCAGTCCTCTATGTCCTTATTGGCAAGTAGGGCGCCAATTGTCAGAATAGCAAGTGGCAGTCCACCACATTTGTGCAATATTTTTTCAACTATTTCTTTGGTTTTGTCACCTTTCTCTAGGTCATCAAGACTTCTATTAGTCTTCTTCTGAAACAAGGTTCTAGCCTCTTCTTTCCCTAGGAATTTAGGTTGGTGAATGTGTGATGGGCGACTACAGTATTTAGCTAATTCATGATTCCTTGTAGTCACTACCACACAACTATCATCCTTACCACAATCTTGAAAAGTAACCTTAATGTTATTCCATGCATCAGTGGTCCAAACATCATCCAAAACTATAAGGTACCTTGTTTCCTTGAGTCTTTTGGATATGTGATCAGCTAGATGTAATTCTAGCGCCTGTTGCCCCCCTTGAAGATCTTCTAAGAGCTTCTTCAATGACTCGGCTCCAGAGAGTTGCTTGATCATCTCCTTAAAAATCTCCTTTCGATCGAATGACTGTGACACTGTGATCCAAGCACGGGTGCCAAACATGTCACTGAGATCCTTGCTATCAAACACCTTCTTCGTGAGAGCTGTCTTGCCAATTCCACCCATCCCAACAAGGGATACCACTCTTGGACCAGCACTGGAGGTTTCATGTTCCTTGGGTTCCTCGGCTTTGCCTATTAATTCCATTATCTTTTTCTTCGGCTCATCCAAACCAACAAGTTGGGATTCCTCAACATTTAGGGCCGTGAAATTTCGGGTAAACTCTGTGTCACCTATCACATCAGTGGAGGTGGATGGTGTGAGCTTGATTGCATTGTACCTCATGTTCCTTTGGCTCACCTCCTGGACTCTTAGTTTGAGAGTACGTATCTTGATAGCAATGCGATGACGCTCTCGCAAGCTTAGAAGTTGTTGCACAAGGCTCTTGTTCTTGACGAAGACCATGAACTCCTCTAGGTTGTCTTCAATGTCATACGCCAAGTCACGGATCAGCTCGAATACGCCTTCAGCATCCCTATGTTCTCGCGCTCCGTCAGCTGCTCTGAGGAAGGCTTGCATCATCTTTAGCTCATCGCTGATGAACCTGACAACGAAAAGATAAATAAATATGCATTGCATGCATTTCAAACACAACGTGTTTCAAACATCTGTAGAGTTGTAATGTCAGTGACATAGTTTCTTGAAAAGTAATTGCATGCTCCAAAAACGGTAAAGTTACAATGGAACGAATCTAATTAACCTTTTAAAAACTAAAAATGATGAATTTTAAAATCTGAAAACCTAAACCAGAATTTATGCCTACTAAATGATTTTAATAGAAAAGATATCAACTGCTACAAAGTTGTGGATCGTTAGGAGTATTACAACTCTGGTTTGATCATTTCTTCATCGAAGCCATATGAAGTGTTTTCAAATTTTAATTTCAAATTATTATTTTCTTAAAAAAATAATGACTGAAATGATTTCAAATAGAAAAGTCTTTGAGTACTGCAACTTTCATATGAAGTTTATGTTCATTCTATTTAATTTGAAAAAAAAATTTGTGAATTTTAATATTGTACGTTTATTTTTAGAGGGGCTAAATTACCATTTAGAAGCTTGCAAAGTACATACGGGCTGGCCGGCCGGCCGGCTCAGAACCATCTTCAGATGTGAATTTTAATTGAGCCGTCTGTGTAAATAAATAATCTTCCTATTGGAGGCTCCAAAGGAGGCTCCACGTTAATCCTCACCGGATGCACTACTGAAAAAAAAGTTAAAATGCTAGAAATTCCCACAATAATTAGAAACATCCAACCATTAAATCGAAAGACTCAACCATCCACAACCATTGGATCTAATGTTTCTCTAGAAAATTACCCACCTTTGCCCTTTGTAAATAAAAAAATAGCCTAAAATATTATTGCTTGGGAGGAAAACGCTTTCATTACGTGGAAAAAGATATAACCACCTACGTTCACATTTTGTTAATTAATAGAATATATATCTAACCAATATCTTTTGTTTGTATTAGTATATATAAGATAAAACAATAGATACAGCATATGTCGTTCAAGGTTGGTTAATAAATTAGCAAAAAAAGTAACGTAGCCATCTTGACAAAGAAATCTATTATTTCTATTAATTAATATATAAAACAGTAGATATGGCACACGTCGTTCAAGGTTGGTTAACAAACAAAACCACTACCAAGAAAGCTCCTATTATCTTCCCATGGCTACGAGCCTCTAGTCTAGGCCGTGGCCCCGGCCAGCAGCACCTCCCCTATCTAGCCCTTATGCCGATTGGTTTTTCACCACTGAAGAGGAAGGCCACCCATCGACGTTGCTCCATGGAGAGGAGCGGTGGCGCCGCAGATCAAATCAGCAGCATCAAGGCACGCTAGGGCCCAGGACCAAGAAGGACGATTGGGAGCAGTAGCAAGGGATCGAGAAAAACGATGATGGCTTCACATCATCCTCCATATAATGGGTGAGAAATAAAACTATTTGATTATTTTATCTTCTCCAATCCAGACTTGCATAGCAGCATGCACGTTGGTCGGTGTCACACTGTTTTAGCTGAGAAGTGTTGGGTGAGATATGATGGCGCCGGACATTAAGAGACGTCGCGACATTAACAAGTCACACACTGCCGGTAGACTCCGACTTGCCAAGTTGAAGATATATAGGAGGTAGGATGTTGGCCTGGTCGTCGGAGCGCGCTCTTGAGGACCCAAAGCCAGCTAAGCACTAGGCGGAGGCACATGAGGACATGTACTATTGGTGTATGCATCATCCTTGTGTGACGCATGCATCTACCTAACATGCGCCTACGTCTAAGCGAGCAAGCAGACAATTCACGCATCTGTAATCGGCAAGTACTTGCAAAACAGGCGGCCATAAGCGTAGAACAAACATATGTTTGCCTCATGTGCGCTGTCCACAACATCAACATCAATGTTGGCACCAATTGGACATGCAGACTAAATGTGTGACCATCTTGCTAGATCCCACAATAAATCTCTCTCCTAGGGACGTACAAAATTTGTCCATCCCATCGCTACTATTTAGTTTGTCTTCTCGGAGTACTTATTCTATATGGTCTAAAACTAGAGGTGAGATTAGACTAGGGAAAGAATGATTACCTTGAACAAATAAGTCTTGATATAATAACCCTTACTGACCATGACTCATAATGTTTTAATTCAATTTAATATAAATTCATTAGATTACTTGAAGTTTACATGTTAATGGTGCTAGAAAGTTAGGGACAACATGACTCATGGAGTTATCGATGAAGCCTATATGAAAAAAACTCAAACAGCCGCAAATATAAAGATAAATAACTAATTTCTTTGGTAACGTTATCCTCACACTTATGTTTGCATTTAAATAAACCATACGGGCTACCAATTTTAGCAAAGATAATGTAAGATTAATATATATATATACCTATATAATTTGCACCTAAATTATCCATCTCAACCATTGCAAAAAAGATTAACAAAAATATCTCAGATCTACGTCTAAATGCTAATATGTCCTATTATGAAATATTTTTTTGAACTGAATTATTATGGAATAATTTAACATCCATAAGTACAATATTTGCTATTTGAAAATACACACTTTGTAATATTAAGTTGAAACTATGCATAAAGCAATGTCCACTAAATACAACAGACTAAGGACACATATCTTTAGCAAATTGTTTACTAATGACCCTTACGTTACACTTTAAGTTATATAATATAATACTCATGACAATAAATTTTGCAAGTCCTTATATTGAAAAAAAAATAAACAATTTGATTAAAACATTATATAATATATGGTGCATGCTAAAACAAATATTTATGCTATTGTAAGAACTTAGAGGGTAGCCTAGGTTCTAAAATATTTTTAATAATATAAAAAATAAAAAATATGAATAAGTGATACAATAAGCATTGGAATTTTAAATTAACACATGATCAAAAAGCAGAAAAGTAAAAATATAGTTTTTATGATGTCACATAAAGTGTTATGAGATTATATACTTCATGTTTATGTTTCAACTAAACACATATCATGCTGAAAAATAAGATTAATCCTAGAAATTATTAATAATGAAACTGCTAGAAATAAAAATATAGATCGTAAAATTCTTAGAAACCTAAAATATTTTGCAGTCAAATTGCTCAACTATAATCACCATCGTAAATAATAGTCGTTCATTATGAGAAATTAATGAGGTTAAAATTTTGAAAAAATAATCAAAATTTAGGTCCATGTCATTAAAATATAGACTATAGCTAAAGCCATCCCTTGCAAACTCTTTAAGCTTTAGATAGTTCGTCGTGCCATGGGCCTGAGGATCTATTCCAAAGAGTGATGGGTCGCGGGTACAACTCTTCAGAAGGCGCTTTTGCCAACCACCGAGCACAACAAATGAAGAGTTTTACCACAAGTATAAGACCACTGAAACTACTTCACCTACTTTGAATCAGAGCAGTAGTGAAGAGATCCAAAGATTATAACCCGTCGCACGGGTTGGTGAACTAGTAATAATAAAATTCCGTTGACGAGGTAGAGGAAGTACCAGATATCGTCGTGCACCCCAAGCAGCAGGCTCATCTCCTGCTTTGCCGCTGACGAGGCGACGCGGAGCGCGCTGCCCACCAGTGTGGTGGCCATGCCCAGCGCCGTCTCCGCCATGGCGCTGCGGCTGCTTCGGTCTTGAGTTCTTCACCACTCTCACCTCCTGATCAGTATACAACATACGCCTATGAGATGAGATGATATGATGGTCGATGCAAGTGTGCAGCAGTGCAACTGTATGACTGGTGCTTAGTACGAAACTAATCACTACTACGATTTTAATTGTATAAGCAGGAAGTGGGCTAACTGTGCAAAGGTGAGAGATGCTCCCCTCTCAATTTGCCTTTGCACGCCTCTGCATCGAGGAAGCAGATCGGAGCTCGACGCTCGGGATGGCCTCGAATCTGCCGTATCCCGGCCTCCAAAGAAAAGATAAGCTAGGAAGACACTCACCCACGTTGCCGCCGCCTCCACGGCGGCGGCTAATCAGAGTCGCCGGCGGCAGGGTCAGATCCACGGTGTGACGGAGCTCACCGCTAGCATTCGGCCACCAGCACAGCACAGAAAGGGAGAGCGAGAGGAGGGAGAGAGGTCGGTCTGAGAATGAAGGAGGGGGCTGCTAGTGCTAGCTGGGGAGAGTGGTGCTCTGAACTTGTGCTCGTGTTTTTTTTTTTTTTTTTTTTTTTGACATACATTGTGTGCCAATACCATGGATGAGTAGTTGCATTGATCAGTGAGTCGATGACAATGGACGACACAGCAATAATGTTGGAGACCGGACGGACCACGGCTTGAATTCATCAACCAAACCCTGACATCTCCTCGTCCAATGAGTAGAGGTAGAGCAGGCCCCATGATCCATGTGCTCACTTGCTGTTGAGCCGGCCGGATGCAGCATGGGAGCCACCAGCAATAACACCAAGCAGTGCAGTCCTTTCGTCTGCCGATCGATGGAGACCGCCAGCAGTTCACACACGAGACGACGCTGGCCCTGCCCCCAGATCAAATCAAGCCACATTATAATTGCCCGTCCTCCTTCTCGGCTCATGCATCATTGACCTTGACCTCAAACTTGTTCGTTAGAGCTGCTGCTTCAGCTTCACCAAGGGCCGCCTCTCAGTCAATCCGATCCTTTTATTTGTAGCAGAGGAGAGGAAACTACTATTTTTGGTACAAATAGAGCCTTTTATTACTGCTCAGAAACAAAGTAACAATCGTGTGCAATAATATGATATACACAAGCTGGAGAACTAAAACACAATATATGCATGGTCTCCATCGATTGAGATTCAAGGCGCATCTCTTCTCCTCCTTCCACCCTGAGCCCAAGATACACACAGTATCCTTTCTGGGCTACGAAGTGCTTCAAGGTGCATCTTCAGTCTCCCACACTTCTTCAGATGCCAAGCAGCAACAGAAGCTACAGAAGTCATTCGGTACACAACTAATAGCAGTTATAGCAGCATAAAAAAATAGCAGTTATGGTATTTTACAATAGTATTAGAGGGCACACATCCAGTGGAATACAACAAGTCTGCTGTGCAGATTATTACACACAATGAGTAATTAAGAAAGCACAAGGTACAATTATACAAATTCATAACAAAGCAGTTCTCACGGCAGGAGATACATGCAAATGAACAGAGTGATGATTGGGAAGGAAGGATGCCGATGAAGATTTGCAGGAACAGGGGCTGTCCTGCTGTGGATTGTCGATGATGAGGCTTGTGGCGCATGGAGGCAGATTAAGACTGCGAGATCTCTTCTGGTTCAAAAACATCCGACATTTGCAGCACAGGATGATTCGTGTGATTCTCCACTTCCTCCCGTAGCATATCTTGCTTCCCCAAATAACAGATCCGAATAGAAATCTTCTTGAGTTTTGGAAGGTGGCTGACACCATGGATCCCTGAGGTCAACTTGCAATAATCGATGTCTATTGTTTCCATGTTAGGTGTGGTGCGCTGCTCAAAGGTCACCTCTGTCAGTGCCATTCCAACATGTCTCTCAATGAGTAAGATCCTGAGCTTCGGGAATCCATTCTTTGGGAACACCAAATTCTCTGCATTGAATGCATCTTCTTTAAGACGAAGTTGTACCAGGTTGGGCAGTTCAGCCAAGACCCCCAATCCCTTGAGCTCACAATATTTCAATTCAACATTGACCAAGTTCTCACATTTATTACCAACCGAAGCAGGTATCTCTTGAAGAGGCCCCTTCAATTTGAGACGCTCAAGAGAGGGAAGAGGGGATGTAAAAGAAACCAACTTATCCAGCACCTCAGCTTCTTCATACTTCTCCTTAGTACTGACACTGAGGGAATGCAGGGAGGACAGTTTTGGCACAGCATCACAGAATGCCTTGCAGTTTTTCTTGGAGGCCCCTCTTCCTATCACAGTTATCTTCCTTAGTTGACTTAGTTCCCCAAGCTCCTTGATTGCTTTCCGTCTTGTTCGCTTGATATCCACTTTCTCTAGTATTTGTAGCTCTTTTAATTTTCCCACTCCTTTGGGCAACTTAATGCCAGATGAATTAGACCACTCTGTCACATGTTGCCTTGCCCTGAAATTTATAATAGGTAACTTGCTACATCGTAGGCTGCGAAGATTATGCAGCTTAGTGATTTCTGTTGGTAGGGTCGAAACTTTTGATCTTTGTAGGTCTAGAGTCTGTAAGCCAAGCAGATTGCCTATAGACTTTGGAAGTGCATAAAAATTATTTTCCCTCTTTGGAAAGTGCAAGTACTTCAAGTGTAGCAACAACCCTATAGAGTTTATATCTTCTTGGCTTGCCTGAAATTCAGCATGTTTTAAATCCAGAATCCTCAACATCTTGAACTTGGATGAGCAAACTAATGATTTTAGCTCCAGAGGCTCACTGAACGCAGTTAAAGACCGGACACACTTTAAATCCATAGTAGTGTTCAATTTCCTGCTACCAACACATGATAGATGCCGGATTCCTACTATTGTTGATATGTTGGAGGTGTGTTTTCCATATATGAATGCATAGTTCTGCTGCCTAGAGATTGACACCGCAATATCATGCACAATGTCATGAACTCGGCAAGTTTTCACATTCCCCAGATTATCTAACTTAGATGGTTGAATCATGCACCGACTGATGAGCTCATAGAAGTAACTTTCAGCAACTTCTTCAAGGGTTCTTGTAGTCGTGTCATCTGCTACCAACCCTTCAGCTACCCACCTATTCACTAGGTGTTTTCTTTCAATCTCAAAATCTTCAGGAAAGATACTAAGATGCAGAAAGCAAGGCTTGAGGTGTGAAGGCAGGTGGCTGTAACTAAGGCTAACCACTCGCCTTAGCGCATCAAGGCTTGGATTGCTAGCTAGATCCGAGGGGAGTTGCTTGTATATACTCTCCCCCACTCCTCTGTGTCCTTATTGGCAAGTAGGGCTCCAATTGTCAAAATGGCAAGCGGGAGTCCACCACATTTGCTTAGTATTTTTTCAACTATTCCTTTGATTTTTTCATCTTTCTCTAGTTCATCAAGACTTCTCCTTGTCTTTTTTAGAAACAAGGTTCTAGCCTCTTCTTTCCCTTGGAATTCAGGTTGGTGGATGTGTGATGGGCGACTACAGTATTCAGCTAATTCATGATTCCTTGTAGTCACTACCACACAACTATCATCCTTACCACTATTTGGAAAAGTAACCTTAATGTTATTCCATACATCAGTGGTCCAAACATCATCCAAAACTATAAGGTACCTTGTTTCCTTGAGTCTTTTGGATATGTAGTCAGCTAGATGTACTTCTAGCACCGGTTGCCCCCCCTTGAAAATCTTCTAAGAGCTTCTTCAATGACTCGGCTCCAAAGAGTTGCTTGACCATCTCTTTAAAAATCTCCTTTCGATCGAATGACTGTGAAACTGTGATCCAAGCACGGGTGCCAAACATGTCACTGAGATCCTTGCTATAAAAACACCTTCTTCGTGAGAGCTGTCTTGCCAATTCCACCCATCCCAACAAGGGATAGCACTCTTGGACCAGCACTGGAGGTTTCATAATCATTGGGTTCCTCGGCTTTGCTAATTAATTCCATTAGTTTCTTCTTCGGCTCATCCAAACCAACAAGCTGGGCTTCCTCAACATTTAGAGCTGTGAAATTCCTAGTGAATTCTGTGTCACCTATCACATTAGTGGAGATGGATGGTGTGAGCTTGATTGCATTGTACCTCATGTTCCTTTGGCTCACCTCTTGGACTCGTAGTTTGAGAGTGCGTATCTGGGTAGCAATGCGATGACGCTCTCGCAAGCTGAGAAGTTGTTCCATACGGCCTTTGTTCTTGACGAAAACCATGAACTCCTCTAGGTTATCTTCAATGTCATAGGCCAAATCACGGATCAGCTCTGAATAGGCCTTCACCACCCCAATGTTCTCACGTGCTCCGTCAGCTGCTCTAAGGAATGCTTGCATCATCTTTAGCTCATCGCTGATGAACCTGACAACAAAAAAAAAGATAAATAAATATGCATTGGGTGCATTTCAAACATAGCGTGTTTCAAACTTCTGTAGAGTATGGCATAATTACTTGAATAGTAATGGCGTGCTCCAAAAACAGTGAAGTTATAATGGAACAGATCCAATCAACTCTTTAAAAAACTAAAAAAAAATAAATTTTTAAATCTTGAAACCTAAACTTGAATATATGCATACTAAATTATTCTAATTTAAAGTTATCAACTACAAAGTTATAGATCGTTACGAGTGTTACAACTCTGGTTTGATCATTTCTTCATCGAAGCCATATGAAGTATTTTAAAATATTTAATTTTAAATTATTATTTTCTTATAAAAAATTATGGCTGAAATGATTTGAAATGGAAAAGTCTTTGAGTACTGCAACTTTCATATAAAGTTTATGTTCATTCTATTTAATTGGAAAAAAAACTATGAATATTAATGTTCTAAACTTATTTTTTAGAGGGGCTAATGCCTTGTTTAGTTCCTATCAGAATGTTAGAAAGTTAGAATTCGAACTCTTGTAGCATTTTCGTTTTGTATTTGATAAATATTGTCCAATCATAAACTAACTAGGCTCAAACGATTCATCGTGATTTACAACCAAACAGTGCAATTAGTTCTTTATTTATTTTACCAACATTTAATGATCCATTAATACGTCTAAAAAAATTGATGTGATGGAGATGAGTGTAAAAACAACTTGAAAGGGATCTAAACATGGCTTAAATTGCCATTTAGAAGCCTCTGAAATACATGCAGGCGGCCCGGCCGCCCGTAACCATCTTCGGATGTGAATTTCAATTGAGCCGTCTCAGTAAATAAATAAATAGCTGCGAATTGGCTTATAGTCCAATGGTAGGGCCGGTCCGGTGGGGACGCTACCCACCGGGGTTCAAATCGCGGTGCTCGTGACCTTTTCCAGGATTTTCCCAAGGATTTACCGGCGTTATGCATTAAGTGGTAGCGACGTTCCGTCGACGACGGCAGGCGCCTATGGTGACTTCGAGAATCTCCGTGATCTGCCGGCTGCCCAGTCCCCCGGAGGTGCTCATAGGGGTAGGGTTTTGCGTCGCGTGTGTTCATAGGGGTGAGTGTGCGTGTGTGTTGTGAGTGTCTGCGTTGTCATTGTGTCAAAAAAAAAAAAAAAAAAAAAAAATAAATAAATAGCTTCCGTTGACGATAGTCGAGGAAGTATACCAGATATCGTCGTGCACCCCAAGCAGTAGGCCCATCTCCTCCTTTGCCGCTGACGCGGCGACGCGGGAGCGCGCTGCCCACCAGTGTGGTGGCCATGCCCAGCGCCGTCTCCGCCATGGCGGCGCTGCTCTCCCTGCAGCTAGCTGCTGCTTCGTCTTCACCACTCTCTCCTCGTCCTTATCAGTATGCTACATACGCCTATGAAGTGATGGTCGATGCAAGTGTGGTGTGTGTGTGTGCAGCAGTTCGACTTTAATTTATCAGTGGTTACGAAATAGATATCAGGTGGGCTAGCTGCAAAGATAGGATCGAGATGCTCCGCATCTCCTTTAGCCTTTCCTTTCCCACAAAGCATTGAGCTTTTATTTATTCGTGCTTTATCAAAAAAAGCAAATTATTCCTTCTTTTTCGTCACTGAACATTATGTTCCTCGTGAATAACGTTGAGCATCTTACAGCGTGGGTGGGAATACAGAAAACTTCTTTTTAACGTTATGCGAATAGTAGAAGTTTTACGACTGAACATATATAGAACAAAGGTTTGTCTCAGATAATCCCTTGTCATTTGAGACAAGCTTTGAATGCTCTGGCGCCTTAATTTGTTCATACAATGCTCAGAGTCTCAGATAAAAAGGACACATGCACGCCACTTATTACGTCTAAACGAGAACTATCAGGAGGCCCATCTTCAGCCTCCCGCGCTCAAGAGGCGCCTGGTTACAACTTGGCTGATACGTTTGCGATTACAAATGCTCAGTTCCAGCTAATAAAATTTACTTCAGGGGTGGTTTTCAGTTCCGCAAAAGCCACAGGCGCTCGGGCAACATGGTTTTCAGTTTTCACCCGCTCGTGCTTCAACGTGTAAACAAGGGCTTTTTTTCACGGCCATGTCTTAGCACGTTTTTCATTAAGACAGGTAGACAAAATTTACAACCATCAAGATGGTGATAACCTAATTACCGAATCGACGGCCCACTGCACAAGCTCAACAAAGTTTGATTACACAGCACTTTTGCGCGACTCAACAAGAAAAAAAGAACAAACTCCTCCTAAGACGCTAGGACCTTTATCATGGAATTAGTTAGTGTCATGGTACAAAAGCAGAAGGGAGAACTACAGAGCATCATGCTCCAACCGGACGGCATCAACAAGGGCCTTTCAGAATGGAATCTGAGTGTGAGATGTTGTTCGAGACATCGTAGTAGCTATATGGCTTTGGCATTATTAATTAAGGGCATATACATCCAATGGAACACAACAAATCTGCTGTCCAGATTAGTATTACACACAAACACAAAGAGTAACCAAGCACAATTAGTGTACCCGTGAGCAGATAGGAGATGCATGCAATTGAACAGAGTGGTGATTACAAAGGGAGGATGCCAGATGATGATGTACAGCAGCTGGGGCTGTGCTTATGAAGTGGATTGCCGATGACAATAGGGAAGGTGGTGACGTGAAGGCAGATCAAGACCTTTTTTTTCCCCGAAAACCAAGCTTGGCTCGTTTTTTTTTTTTTTTTTTTTTTTTTTTTTTTTTTAACCGCGGGGAGAGCTTCCCCACCTTCTCATTGCATTTCAAAAATAGCGCTTGTGCCTAGAATTGGCAGGCACCAGCTTAGAGAGTTTTACAAAGCAGAGGAGGAGTTACAGGCTCGAAGGAGCGCACCAGCCATTGAGGCTGTTTACAAGGTTTCGAGGAAGCCGTTTCCTCCAAATGACTAAGTCAAGCTTGGCTCGTTTTTCATTAAGAGGAGTTAGATACAAACCAAATTGTTTACACAACCACAACCCCAATCGTGGCGAGGTGCCATATTAGGGCAGGAGCACACAACCAAATCACTAGCTAGAACGGTGACTAAGCAGAAAACAGTTTCGCAACTAAAAGCATGGAGCAACATCAACACTAGAGTTGACCTGCAACATTTGCAGCGCAGGGTGATTTGTGTGATTATCCACTTCCTCTTGACTTTTGGAAGCTGCTTGATACCATGGATCCCTGAGGTCAACGTGTACACCTCGATGTGTATTGTTAGGCGAGGAGCCCTGCTCTCAAAGGTCACATCCGTCAGTGCCGATCCACTATAAGGATCCTTAATGAGTAGCAGGATCTTAGCAAGAGGAATGCAGGGTGAACAATTATAAATTGCATAACACATGAACAATTTGGCCCATTAATAATTAGTAAGTACATGACATTGTCATGAAACATAGTCACACGCTCTTAATGAAATACGTGCATGTCATGTTGTTGAGGATGAACGATTCAGTAAATTGAGGACCAAAATTCTGCTCAGGGAAAATCTGATGCTAAATTGAACTATTCACCATGAGCATTCTGCGATCAATGCACCAAAATGTTACCCTCAAATGATACATATGCTAACACAATAAATTTACACCGACCTTATATTTGGATATCATCTGATATCCAGCACAAGTAGTTCTTACTTGGTTACTCCACATTTTAATTACTATTTGGCTGTCATTTGAAATTTATTTTTCATATTTATAGCCTTGTAGGAACCATACCAGTGTGCAAATGAAAATCTTTTAATTATTAGTTCATCTCATTTTCAAAGCAAAAAGAAAAAAAAAGTGCTTTATTACTTGATCACATTCCACGGGCCAGCTATTGAACTGATCGATGATCTGGAATTAAACATGATGGCAAATAGAATAACCAACATGATGGCAAATACTTACAAAGATAGTCACTTCACAAAAGCATGGCGACACATTAAATGCAGGCCAATGGAAGATTGGAAGAAGCTTCCTGCGAATATATCATCCATCATCGTCTTTGTCGTTCCAAAGTATATCATCCCTTCAGTCATTGAGATCAATCTTCACTGTGTCCAAGGCCCGTTCACCTCTGCCGAACCTCTCCAAGAGCACCGCTAGATATTCCTTGCCCGTGGTCTTCCTGTACCGCCTCGGCCTCTCGTCGTCCACCAGCTCCGGCAGCGGCTCCATCTCCTTCTCCGGGTCCAACGAGTAGAACATGGCCAGCGACACCCGGTTGCTCTCCACGTTCGCCACCACCCTGTGCACGGGGCTCCTGAACAACCCGTTGCTCATGATCTACAACAATTTTTACAGAGCACGCCGGCCGTCAGATCAAGAACACGATAACAACCTGTAACTACAGAGTGCAGAGACCCACCTCTGTTGCGTCCCCAACGTTGACAACCAACGCACTGGGAACGATCGGCACGTCGTACCAGACGCCGCCACCGTCGTCGTCGTTGGGCTTCTGCACCTGGAGCCCGCTGACGGCGTCGTCGATGAGGACGACGGTGATCACCGAGGTATCGGAGTGGGGTCTCAAGCCGAAGACACGGTCCGGCTCGGGACATCGCGGGTAGTAGTTGAACCTGGCGTGCGTCATGGCGACGCCCTCGTTCAGCATGCCGACGAAGCGGCCTTCGTGCAGGCCCAGCAGCGTGGCGACGCTGGCGAGCACGGCGCCGGCGATCTCCCGGCACCTGGCGGTGTACTCGCGCAGCAAGTCGGCGAACGCAGGTGGCTGTGCCGGCCAGAGGCTGCCGACGATACGGGACTCCGGCTCCACGGTGAGGTAGATCCTGTCGCACCAGTCCAGGACCTGGTCCTCCGAAAGCACCGGGTCGTTGCCGTACCCTTCGAAGATGAACTCCTCGCCGTTCGCCGGGTTGTTGGAGTACATGTACTTCTTCTTCTCGTCGAGAGGGAGGTTGAAGAATCCCCTCGTCACCCCCATCATCTCGGCGAGAAATCCTGGATCCATTCCATGGCCAACTGCCTGGACGACAGAGCTAATCTGAGCGTGGTCGGACTGTGGATCGATCACCACTTGATACGAGGAAACAAGAAGAGAAGAGATACCAAGAAGAGGCCCCAGTTCTGCAGGGCGGACAGGAGCTTGGCAGCCTCGTCGTCAGCACCGTCGGACAGCCGGCTGAGGTCAACGATAGGAATGGGCTCGGGCATGGCGGCGGCGGCCACGACGGGACGATCTTGCTCGCCGACCACGTAACGGCTCGGTGGCTTCTGCGCGCCGGCGGCCAGCTCTTGAACGATCGGCGGTATCTTCCATGGTTGGTCGTCGGCCATGGTTGCTTGCTTGCCAGTGGTCACTAGAGTCGTTGCGTCACCTCACCTAGCGTGTCCATTACCTCGTTTTGGCTGTTTTTTAAGTGACAGTGGATGGCGTTGTTTTAAGGAAGACTACGATCGATTAGATGCGGACAACGGACAGCAATGAAATTATTTAGAGAAATATATACCAGATCATCATCTATCACATATACAAAGTCAAAATTAATTAATCATATCTTTTAATATGGTATTACTTTGTTCAAATGATGACGTAGTGCAAGAAAACATAATGCCTAACTACATTACTCTCTCTGTTCCAAGTTATAAGTTGATTTTTATTACATATAAGTCGACTTTTTTTGGTGCATATATTTTGCTATATTTCTAGACATAATAATATGTTTAGTAAAATAGATAGATGAAAAAGTCAAAATGACCTATAATTTAGAACGAAGAGAGTATTTTGCATTATAAAAATTGAGATAAAAATGCAAGCCAGTAGAGATACAAACTATTCAGAAGGGTTAGCGGTTGCTACCTTGCTGGTTGACTTATAATTTTCCCTGCTAGTCAACAAACCAAATTTGCACGGAAATGGATAAATGGTGGCCTCCTTCGCAGAAACCAAATGAGGTGCGTCGGTTATACTTATGTAGCACGTACTTCTACTAGTTTGACTGAATTTGTTCATCTATTCTCCTCCTTCCACCCTGAGCCCAAGATATGACCCACACTATCCTTTCTAGGCTATGAAGTGATTCAAGGCGCATCTTCAGTCTCCTGCACTTCTTCATAAAGCCAAGCAGCAACAGAAGCTACATAAGTCATTCGTTATGGCATTATAGCATCATCTAATAGCAGTTATAGCATCATCAGAAAAATAGCAGTTATGGCATTTTACATTATTATTAAGAGGGCATACATCCAGTGGAACACAACAAGTCTGCTGTGCAGATTATTACACACAAAGAGTAATTAAGCAAGCACAAGGTACAATTATACAAATTGATAACAAAGCAGTTCTCACAGCAGGAGATAAATGAAATTGAACAGAGTGATGATTGCGAAGGCAGGATGCCGATGAAGATGTGCAGGAATAGGGGCTGTCCTGTCGTGGATTGTCGACGATGATGAGGCTTGTGGCGACATGAAAGCAGATTAAGACTGCGAGTTCTCTCCTGGTTCAGAAACATCCTACATTTGCAGCACGGGGTGGTTCGTGTGATTCTCCACTTCCTCCCGTAGCATATCTGGATTTTGCTTCCCCAAAGAACAGCCCCGAATAGAAATCCTCTTGAGTTTTGGAAGGTGCTTGATACCATGGATCCCTGAGGTCAACTTGCAATCCTTGATGTCTATTGTTTCCATGTTAGGCGAGGTGCTCTGATCAAAGGTCACCTCCATCAGTGCCAGTCTAAAATGTCTCTCAATGAGTAAGATCCTGAGCTTTGGGAATCCATCCTTCTGGAACACTAACTTCTCTGCATTGAATGCATCTTCTTTAAGACGAAGTTGTACCAGGTTGGGCAGTTCAGCCAAGCCCCCAATCCCTTGAGCTCACAATATTTCAATTCAACCTTCACCAAGTTCTCGCATTTGCCAACCCAAGCAGGTATCTCTTGAAGACACCCCTTCAATTTGAGACGCTCAAGAAAGGGAAGAGGGGATGTAAAAGAAACCAACTTATCCAGCACCTCAGCTTCTTTTTCCTGCTCCTTAGTACTGACATTGAGGGAACGGAGGGAGGACAGTTTTGGCACAGCCTCACAGAACGCCTTGCAGTTTTTCTTGGAGGCCCCTCTCCCTCTCACAATTATCTGCCTCAGCTGAGTTAGTTCTCCTAGCTCCTTGATTGCTTTCCGACTCATTCTCTTGATATCAACTTTCTCTAGTATTTGTAGTTGTTTTAATTTTCCCACTCCTTTGGGCGACTTAATGCCAGATGAATTAGACCAACAGCTAGACAAAGCCATGTGCAGGTCAGAAGTTGCATCACTGTCACACTTTAAACATTCTATGGCATCCGAGAACCACTCCATCACAGGTTGTGTTGTCCTGAAAAATGAATTATGTAACCTGCTACATCGAAGGCTGCGAAGGTTATGCAGCTTAGTGATTTCTGTTGGTAGGGTCGAAACACAAGATCTTTGTAGGTCTAGAGACTGTAAGCCAAGCAGATTGCCTATAGATTTTGGAAGTGCATAAATATTATTTTGTACGCTTTGGAAAGTGCAAGTACTTCAAGTGTAGCAACAACCCTATATAGTTTATATCTTGTTGGCTTGGCTTAAAGTCAGCATGTTTTAAATCCAGAATCCTCAACATATTGAACTTGGATGAGCAAACTAATGATTTTAGCTCCTGAGGCTCACTGAACATAGTTAAAGACCAGACACACTTCAAATCCATGGCAGTGTTCAGTTTCCTGCTAGCAACAAATGATAGATGTCGGATGCCTCCTCTTGTCGATATGTTGGAGGTGTGGTCTCCATGTATCAATGCATAGTTCTCCTGCCTAGAGATTGACACTGCAATATCACGCACAATGTCATGAACTCTGCATGTTTTCACATTCCCCATACTATCTAACATAGATGGTTGAATCATGCTCCGGCTGATGAGCTCATAGAAGTAACTTTCAGCAACTTCTTCAAGGGTTCTTGTAGATGTGTCGTCTGCAACCAACCCTTCAGCTACCCACCTATTCACTAGGTGTTTTCTTTCAATCTCAAAATCTTCAGGAAAGATACTGAGATGCAGAAAGCAAGGCTTGAGATGTGAAGGCAAGTGGCTGTAACTAAGGCTAACCACTCGTCTTAGTGCATCAAGGCTTGGATTGGTTGCAAGATCCCAAGGGAGTTGATTGTATATACTCTCCCATTCCTCTGTATCCTTATTGGCCAGTAGGGCTCCAATTGTTAGAATGGCAAGTGGTAGTCCGCCACATTTGTTCAATATTTTTTCAACAATTCCTTTGGTTTTATCACCTTTCTCTAGGTCCTCAAGGCTTCTATTTGTCTTTTTAAGAAACAAGGTTCTGGCCTCTTCTTTCCCTAGGAATTCAGGTTGGTGGATGTGTGATGAGGGACTACAGTATTTAGCTAATTCATGATTCCTTGTAGTCACTACCACACAACTATCATCCTTACCGCAATCTTGGAAAGTAACCTTAATGTGATTCCATGCATCAGTGGTCCAAACATCATCCAAAACTATAAGGTACCTTGTTTCCTTGAGTCTTTTGGATATGTAGTCAGCTAGATATACTTCCAGTGCCTGTTTGCCCCCCTGAAGATCTTCTAAAAGCTTCTTCAATGACTCGGCTCCAGAGAGTTGCTTGATCATCTCCTTAAAAAATGTCCTTTAGATCGAATGACTGTGACACTGTGATCCAAGCACGGGTGGCAAACATGTCACTGAGATCCTTGCTATCAAACACCTTCTTCGTGAGAGTTGTCTTGCCAATTCCACCCATCCCAACAAGGGATACCACTCTCGGACCGGCATTGGAGGTTTCATGTTCCTTGGGTTCCTGGGCTTTGCCTATTAATTCCATTAGTTTCTTCTTTGGCTCATTCAAACCAACAAGCTGGGCTTCCTCAACATTTAGAGCTGTGAAATTCCTAGTGAATTCTGTGTCACCTATCACATTACTGGAGGTGGATGGTGTGAGCTTGATTGCATTGTACCTGATATTCCTTTGGCTCACCTCCTGCACTCTTAGTTTGAGACTGCGTATATGGACAGCAATGCGATGACGGCTCGCAAGCTGAGAAGTTGCTGCACAAAGGCGCTTGTGCTTGATGAAGACCATGAACTCTTCAAGGCAGTCTTCAATGTCATAAGCTGAGTCACGAATCAGTTCCAAATATGCCTTCAACACCCCAGTGTTCTCGGCGCCCGTCAGCTGCCCTGAGGAAGGCTTGCATCATCTTTAGCTCATCGCTGATGAACCTAACAATGAAATGGATAAATCAATATGCACGGTATACATTTTGAATATACTTTCTTTTTTTTTTTTTCTCTAATTCACTCCACAGTCAATATGTTCCCAGGAATCTGAATAATGTCGTGGCAATTCAAAACAATTATTTTATATTTGGGGAACTACTTACGAGGTCACTAATAAGCTGTGATCCACGGCTAGACTTAATTATCCTCTATTTTGCATATCTTTTTTCCTTTTGAAATCAATTCCACGCCGCCACCCACCGCGGTCACCCCCCCGTGACACTCACATTTTCTCTATTTTAATAATAGCAAATAATCCACAGATTTATATATAACTACTCACATCCTCGGTCCGTGGTTATTAGTAACTTGAAAATAACCCCATTAATTCTTATTCTAGATTACCCCAGCATACACGATTATGAAAAATAGCACAAATTAAAGTACACCGGCATATACTTCTGAATAACCAACCGACTATTTTATTAAGTATATAAAGAAAGCATAGCTCGAAGAATACACATGCACGCATGCCTTTGACACCGCGCATGGCTATATTAAATGCATGCCGATGTCAACAAGCATATAAAACTTTCGTCGTTTTTCAACAATTTATTATAAATGGTAATTCAAGAGTATTAGAACCAAATAAATCCTTATAGTTTCTATATGTGTATTGAGTTAGAAAATAAACAAATGGCTAAGAGCAAAGATAAGCTAATTGATGAACCATGGCCTTAAATGCATCCATAAACTTCCGGCACTCAGGTTTCTTTAAAAAAAAAGAGTTCTTACGTAGTAGAGAACATGTTGATGGAACAGTTTGTGCTCAAACATAAAAACTATCAGTTTCATACATCTCTTGAATTATTTAAATTTTATTTTGATTATGTCATACCATAGACATGCATGGACAAAAAGAACAAAGATGACAAAATATAGTTCAATCACCTAGGACCTCTTTATTCCAAGGGGAAATCGTCATCGTCATGCAAAAAATAGCACAAAATTACATTGAGAAATCCTCATGCAAAATGAAGCTAAAACAAGTGAAATTAAGATGGTAAGTATTCCGTTCACTTTAAATTGAATGTAAGCATTCTTAATTTGCCACAGCCTAAAATTACACTAATGGTTTCTGTCATACGCCCAACGTGGACTGTACAACCCGGCGGAGAAAAACGGGCCAACATGGCTCCAGGAGGCGCCGCCGGTGGGTCTCGTGATCGAACCCTAGGGCAAGCACACGCTCAGGAATTACTGTAGCACACATTGTACCTTATCGAGTCCAAGTAGATTTGGAAAGAGTATGTTAGAGTTTGGGTTTGTTAGGAGAGGAGAATCAATCCTATAAGGATCTTTGATGTTGCTTAGGAGTCAAGTCTCATTTGGAAGTATACATACTAAGCATCATGTAGCCGGTGAATCTTAAGTAATAGAAAGAGCAAAGGCTCTCTATTCCCTCGCTCTCTTGCTCACACACCCAAACCCTAACTCCTGCCCCGTCGCCGCCCCTACCCTACCCCCCACATGCCCCCGGTGCCTAGCCATCGCCGCCCTCGTCGCGGTCAATCCCAGCCAACACCCTCACAGTTTCTCTTACGTTACATTGCCAATGACAACAAAACAACACTACCTTGTCCTAAAATATTAAGGTCCCGTTTGGATCCTTTCATTTGGAGGAATTGCAATCTAATTAATGGATTGAACTATTTAGGTTGGAATTTGACATTCTAAAACTTTACTAAGCTCACATATAAACATATCTCAAATTCATAGGGTGGGATCGTCAAGAATCAACGTGCTATGTTTCTACTCTCTTCAACTTATATAGCACGCTCTTTAACTCGCTTCTCTAGAGTACAAATGCAACATATAAGTGTCTCCATTGTATGGCTAACAATAATATACAAATATATTCCATATATATCCATATTAGCTTAATTAAATTGTGTCTAAATTATAATTATTAGAATGAATTGAATTTCAAGGATACAAATGGGGTCTTATTGATTTTGAATTGTCGTATTTAAGTTCAACTATTCTAAGTTTGACCATATTATAGAAAAGAACAATGATATTGACAATATCAATAAATAAATACGTCATGAAATGTATTTTCATATTTTACCTCGTTAATGATGTGGTGGGTGTTAGTACTGTTATCTAAGATAGTGTGTTTTAGTACAAATTTAGATTCTTCTATATTTCACCACAGAGGAAGTATTATTAATAGAAAAATAATTTCAAATAATCTAGTCGAACCGCTTCAATATTAGCCTAAAATTTACAAATTGTTGATGATATATAATTGTTGGTCAAAGATTATGAACTTGGAATCTTATATGCGTGTACTTGGTCAAAGAGTATGCTTCATAAAAGCAATAGTAGAGCAAGTACCGGATATCGTCGTTCACCCCAAGCTGCAGGCCGATCTCCTCTCTTGCCGCTGACGAGGCGACGCGGGAGCGCGCTGCCCACCAGTGTGGTGGCCATGCCCAGCACCGTCTCCGCCATGGCGGCGCTGCTCTCCCTGCAGCTGCTGCTTCAGTCTTCACCACTCTCTCCTGATCAGTATACAACATACATACGCGTATGAGATGATTGCTGGTCGATGCAAGTGTGTGCAGCAGTGCAACTGTACGCGTGCTACTTAGTACTTACGATTTTGGGTCAGCTGAGCAGTGGGCTAACTGTGCAAAGGTGAGAGATGCTCCCCTCTCATTTTGCCTTCGCACGCCTCTGCATCGAGGGAGTAGAACAGAGGGCGGTGAATACGATTAGGCGAGATCCCGAGCAGATCAGAGGGCGACACTCTGGACGGCCTCGAATCTGCCGCGTATCCCGGCCTCCAAAGAACAGATATGCTAGGAAGACACTCACCCACGTCGCTGCCGCCTCCGCGGAGGCGGCGGCTAAGCGGAGGCGGCGGCTAAGCAGAGTCGCCGGCGGCAGGGTCAGATCCACGGAGATGGCACCATTCCGTCAGCACAGCGCAGAAAGGGTGACCAAGAGGAGGGAGTGAGAGGTCAACGATGCTGGTCTGAGAATGGAGGGGACTGGTGGGAGAGTGGTGCTCTGAACACTGCACATGAGAGCACGTGCTTGTGTTTTTAAACTTTGTGTACTACTTCCTCCGTCCCACTGACTTTGTCACCCCGGTTTCCGTCGCCATCTTATTCGATCGCGTCGCCTTATTCAAAATTTTTGCACAAATATAATTTATTTTTTTATAATTTATTTTATCAATGAAGATACTTGAATATTGATTATTTTATTTTATGATTTTCGTAAATATTTTGAATAAGGCCGGATGGTCAAAGATGAAGTTCAAAAGTCAAACGCGGCGAAGTCCGTAGGGACGGAGGGAGTAGGTCTGCAACTTGTTGTGCGTGCGTTCGTTCAAAAAGAGTTAAATGCATCATAGGCGCGAACTTGCACGGCTGTGTCAAATAGGTCCATGAACTTGAAAACCAGGATATCTAGCCCTCAAACTTGTAAACCCGGTTCACTCTGGGTCCAAGGCGGTTTTCTAGGCCACGTGGCGAGCCTCTACGGTAGGCCATGCATGCAATCTGTTTGTGGTCTTTGACATCGGTGACTTCTTTTTAAAATTACGAAATTGATATCTTTTTATTAGGACCTCCAAATATAGAAAATAATATATTAATTTTGATCGTCTCGACGAGCTCTTTGCAATGGTATACTCCGTTTTGTTATTTAAGTTAGTTTTATTTCGTGAAAAATAAAATATTTCTATAAAATATAATAATATGTGCACAGCACAGCTAGCTAATGTGTTATTATGTTCTACTCATATATGAGTATCTTGTGTCTGTACAATCCCAGCTGACTTAAAAATATTTCTATAAAATAAGTCATACTCACACAAAAAAAAAAAAAAACGGATGTCATACTCGCACAAGTGGGAAAAACAATCACGTGCATAAGAAATAAAAGCATAGGTGTACGTCCTCGTGAGTTAAGTTGGTGCGCTTTGTGCACGCAAGCTGCAGGCTCCATTTTATTTTATTTCATAATACGTTTGTAGAGTCTTTGGAGCCAGCTCAGAGCCTGAAACGGCAGCAAGTTCTGTGATTTTTAAGTCAGCTGGCATTGTACAGAAACAAGATACTCCTATATAAGAGTAGAACATAATAACACATTAGCTAGCTGTGCTGTGTACATATTATTATATTTTATAGAAATATTTTATTTTTTATGAAATAAAACTATCTCAAATAATAAACGGAGTATACCATTGCAAAGAGTTTCGTCGAGACAATCAAAATTGATATATTATTTGCTATATTTGGAGGTCCGAATAAAAAGATATCATTTTGTAAATTTAAAAAGAAGTGCTCACATTATCGCCGATGTCGCAAGACCTTAAAACATTGCATGCACGGCCTACCGTAGAGGCTGCCACGTGGCCTAGAAAAACCACATTGGACCTAGAGTGAACGAGTTTGCAAGTTTGAGGGGGATAATGTCGGTTTTCAAGTTTATGGACCTATTTGACGCGGTTGTGCAAATTCGCGTCTACGGTGCATTTAACTCTTAAAAACTTCTTGTGCGTGCACCATGCGGAAGCGGCTCCTCTAACTTACAGAGTACTCGACTACTACGTCCAGCGACGTAGTTGTGTCCGATGCCGTTCGTGTCTGATCAAGCGGCAGGAATCAAACAGCCAATCCCACGTACCGAGAGGAGCAGGAAGACAGATATGCATCGGCCCAATGTAAACGATGTGGCCCATCTCTTCAACGGAAGAAGAATAAAAAAAGGAAAAAGTCCGAATTCCTCCCCTAACTATCACGAAAGTTCACTTTTCCTCCCTCAACGCCAAAACCGGGCAAATCACCTCCCTCAACTTTTCAAACCATGCAAATTACCTCCCTCGGCGGTTTTGAGGGCGGTATTGCTACAAGATAATGAGGGGTTTGCCTTTTCTTTTTAAAAAAATTCGATTGAATCTTTTAAAAATCATAGTAAATCATAGAAAAATCATAAAATAAAAAAATATAATTTTATTGGACTCCACGTGATTAGATCTACACAGTGAATATATAATATGATATACTTTAATATAAAAGAAAAACTTTTTATAGCAAAAACTTTATACTAAATCATATCATATTATATATTCAATGTGTAGATCTAATCATGTGGAGTCTAACAAAATTGGATTTTTTATTTTATGATTTTTCTATGATTTACTATGATTTTTAAAGATTCAATCAGATTTTTTAAAAAAAAATAAAAGACAAAACCACGGTTACTGTAGCTTCCTTCATTACCCTCTTCCCTCGCAGGTCTCATCCCCGGTCTCTGTAGCTGAGCGCCGCTAACGACTTGACCGCGCCGCCAGCGCCTTCGCCGACCGCTCGCGAGGCCGTGCTCTCCTCCGGCGCATCTCGTCCTCGACAGCGCTGGCGCACCTGATCCTCAACGGCGCTGGCGCACCTGGTCATCTCATGCGTATCCTCTGCTCACCCTCTCTTCCCTTGCGCACAAGGCCACACAACAGGTATGAATGGATATGAACATCAATTTTATTCTTATGCCCAACAAATGCAATAACAATTGCAGAATCACATGTCTTGAAAAGATGGTTTTGTATAGTTTCTGACGCTTATGTACACATCCTGAATGCATTGGTAAAAAAATATCTGGAGGACATGCAACCAAACTGTATCATGTCCACAACCAAGGTCACCAACAGTGTCACTTTGTTCAACAAGCTGTTATTATGCACTCTTGTTCGTGTCCACACCAACCTCCATGCAAATCTTGGACAGACCATTGAAATTCTCGTCTAAGCAAGAGTGATCCATGTCACAGTTCAAACAGCAGGAGGGTATGCACTCTATCATTTATCTCCAAGTACAGGCAAACAAGGTGAGCAGGTATTCATTAGAACCTTTTCCATGCTGCTGTGCTTTGGGAGCACATCACACACACATGAACAACCTTCATGCTCACTGTCTATGCACTGTTTCTGTCACCAGGCACATCACGACATAATGTCTCCAAGAGCTCGAAGCGTTGTAGCTGGCTGGCTACGCCACCTATATGCAACTGTCTTACAATTCACAGGCTTGATATATTGCCACTGCCATGGCCACCAGATTCATGTGAAATGATAGTTGAGAGTGGTGTAGCGGCATATTGTATCTTTGAACTGACAGATTTCAAGTGCATAAGTGAAGCTGGATTCAACCAATATTGCAACTATTGGTTCTTTTCTAAGAATTTGGCTTCAATCAATTATTAGAGCTGGCTATATTTTATTCTTCCAACTGGGCACTCTTGAGGTTCTTGTCAGACTAATCAAGGCATATATGCTGTGATTTAGTATTATAATTTCCAAAGGTTCAGAGTAGCAGACTAGCTGTAGATAGATAGTTGGGCCTCGTTTAGTTGGCAAGTTTTTTGCCCTCAAATTTCAAATTTTTAGAATCTCTCTCCATCACATCACATTAAATACACTAAAAGACATATGTTGGAGCAAGTAAATGTAGGTAAAAAAAATAACTAATTACACAGTTCTGTTGTACATCACGAGACGAATCTTTTGAGCCTATTTAGTCCGTGATTGGACAATGTTTACCACAAACAAACGAAATGTGCTACAGTGTGCTACAGGAGTACAAACAGTGCATTTGGCAAATTTTTGCCCAACTAAACAAGGCCTTGGTTGAATTACCAATGTAAAATGGCGTGAATTGAGATTGTATCTCAGAATTGGTTATGATAATAAATGTTTGTCAATTTAAGGGCTTGATTACCTTGTCATATTGAAACTTCATTGGTATTCTGTGGTCTCTCGACTAGTGATTGATGATTCTTGGCTTTGGGATCCTGACTTCCCAATTGCTTCAAAGTAAATGGGAAAACTGCTCAGTAGTAATGTTTTTCGGATTATATATTATTTTTTATCTCATACGATGTTTCTAGGTATGTGATGGGTCCTCCAATCCGGGAAGCAGGGCATGGTAAAACACTCCAAGCTTGTCTTTCATTGGGAATTTTCTTGCTTCAATCATGTTTGCAGAATGATTGTCGGCTAGTTGCTGACTTGCTGCGGTCGCCGGTGCTCTTGGTACAGCCACACTGGCGCAAATGAGCAGGTTCATAAGAAAGCGAGGGCAACGGTGGAATGTTGTGAAGCCAATGTTCAGACTTAGAGTAGCAGTAGACAAATAATTTGGCTGAATTGACAATGTAACATGACGTGAATTGAGACTGTACCTCTGAATATGCAATGTAATGGCAATGCTGTTTGAAATACAATTGTAATAACATTGTCCTCGTTATATGTATTCTATTTGGAGTGCTGTTGGAGTATGTAATGTTCTCCAAATACATGTCTGTTGAAATTGACATATACTCTCTAAAATGGATGTGTTTCATGAAATTCCATGATGAAAGTGCATCATTCAGTTTCTGAAATTGACAAAAAGTGAGTGCTGATGCCCACTTTAGTTCCAGAACATATCAGTTTACACTTATACTATACATTTAGATGTCGTTGTGACTTGACTACATAAAAAGAGTAATATAGTGCAGGTCGCATATATTATACATCAGTTCTAGATTCACAACAGTTAACATATATACTATAATAAAGATAACTGAATTGCATTGAAAATCCTACATTCATCCTACTCTTGTCACAGGGTTGCCCAAAAACCCAGAGCAATAGATGGAGACCTCAACCTTGCATATTTCTCCATGTTGAACCAACTTCAGTGCTCATAAAATGTCTGCTTCCATGCTGCTACCTGTCTTCCTTGCAAAATGTCCCAAATAGAATTACTTCACCATAGCTGAGATAAAACATGACGGATATGTGGCATATAGTCCGCTATGCCCTGAAATATTACTACCTCTTCATAACATGAATTATTCACCAAAATCTAGTCATAAAAATCGCTTGTTATTGGTCCCTGTAAATTAAATGAATTAGTGTTTTTAAACAAAGTTATCATCTCTAGATTTGCAAACAGACTTTATATGAGTATATTACCATCAACATTTGAGTGAAGCTAACTTGGGCTTGTGCATTTCCACCTTGAGCTTGGTCTTGTGCAGCACCTGAACTAGGGAGTTCAGGAAACAATGGGAGCAATGCAACTTGTCCTTCTGCTTGTATACCGCCTGAATTTGAGGCTTGAGGAAATAATGGACAGTTTGCACCACCACTACTCACCTCCTGTGCATGTGCAGTATCCTTCTTAGTCTCTTCTCGAAAGTGTGGTGCAGCTTTGTGTTGTCTCTTTTTTCTAGCCTTGTGCTTCTTATCAAGCCAAGTTCGTTTTTCTTTTTGAACTTTTGGTTTGGACATCCTTTTTCTTGAGACTAGCATTGATCAACAAATCATTTGGCAGACTAGCATTTGTGGAGACCGTACATATATCCTCAAAAGTTCTCGTACTTGCATTGATTTTGTCTCTAATTTGCTTACCAAGGATGTCAAGTGTGCTGTCCACTAGCACGGTACATTCAGGAAAGTTGGCTGCTTCATGTGCTAAATTTAGAAATTTACGGGACATATCTCTTAAGCTTAAGTATAGCATCTATCTTTGGATTTTCAATTACGTTTCTCCCTTGGTTGTCTTGTACAGTCCCAGTCCGGGCTTCCCTCGTCCAACGCTTTAACACGTATTGTGTTGGCAGTGACTTGATATTCATCAAATCAAGAACCTTAAGGGCATGAGCACACAATATCCCAATTCTATCAAATTGTTTGCAGCTGCATGAAACTGTTTGACTCAAAGGATCACCGACAACTTTATACTCCTCCTCATATGTATAGTCTCCTACTAGATATGTGTTATCTTCTTCTGATGCCTTGGTGCAAGCTGACAAGGATCTTTCAAACTCACCTTGAAAAGCTTCAAATATAATAGGTGTATATAACTTGCTAGCTTGCAACAACACAGAGGTGGTCTTCTCATTCCTATCTTAGGTAACTTTTTCCTCGAATTAAATTCAGAATTCAGTTCATTGTTCCTTTTTCCCCGCACAATCCTTTCAAAATGCTTAAAGAACTTGATGATATTGAAATCAGATTTGAAATGGATTTTCAGATCATTGTTCAAACTCTCACTCAATTGTGTGCTTCTCATTCCTAATGTGAAGACATCCTTCATGTAACATGCAGCCCATTTTTCTTTCAACTTGTATATACTATCCAACCAAGTTTCTTTGGCGCACCTTTTGCCTCATGAGGTCAAATTTTTGTTCAAATTCTATTGTGTCTTCATACTCAAACATGCGGGCACTAAAATCTGATAGAATACTTAATCTTTCATTCTTCTCTTCATTCTTCTTCATTTTCTTCTTTGTTTGCTTTTTGTTTTTTTCTTCTCCTTTTTCCTTCTCATCGCCCTTCTCTTCGTGTAGATGTTTGATAGCATTTTGCATGATGTGGAAGGTGCATAATCCATGCCATGCTTCAGTAAACACTACGCTCACGCCTTTCCCATTCTTTGCATCCCGATCGGGTGTACTGAGTTTTTAGGTCGTTGTCCATTATGAGCTTTTAGAAAAGTCTCAAATAGCCACTTGAAGGATTCAAATGTCTCATCATACATGAGAGCAGCACCAAAAAAACTACGGTTTCTCTAAAGTGATTGAATCAACAAATACACCAAAAAGGTACGCTCTCCTTATTTGTTCCAAAAGTAGTGTCAAAACTAACAACATCACCAAAGTGTGCATAATCCACTATCATTTTAGCATCAACCCAAAATATGTTTGCTATTTGTTTTTCACAATCCATTTGCAGTGCATACTGGAATGATGGATTCTCGCAATTTTGTCTTGAAAATACTTAAGCATACTACCCGCCTGTCCATATGTCATCTCTCGTTGACGCTTGGTCCATAAATAATTCTTGTGATCACGGAGGGCATAGCTAAGATTAAGTGGACCACCAACTTGGCGAGTAGCCAACTCATGGGCAGCTTTTGGCCCAATCCCTGCGTCTTCTGCTGTTTCAATTTCAAAAGCTTGTAAATCTGAAATTTTCCTTTGTGACACCATTAAGTGTAAGGTTTCGGAAGGTGTAGCGCATGATTATGTTCCAAAACCAGCTCGGACACTTTCAAAATTCCCTTCTCTCGATCCATTTTCAGATTCATGTGTGCTTGACAATCGGTTCTAGTTTCAGCTCGAGGGCATTTTGTTAGATGATCTCTTTTGTCTGGCAATCGGTGACCCTCATTTGCACAAACAAATTTGCATGATGTAATCTTGCCATCAGATGGTCTTTTGTTTGTATACCTTTTTTTTCGACTTCGAAGCCTTGTTGTCCACCGTAGCTAAGCCAAAATGCCCAAGCTTCATTCGAACTTCCAAATTCCATGCCAACATGAGGTACCAATCCGGGTAGCATTTCTCTATAAAAGGAAACATAACATGAGCAGGGGACTTTTGCAATGGCAGTGAAAAAATCTTTAAATCATTTTGATCTCATGGCAAACAAAAATATATAAGCAGACGTGAGGTACCAAACCAGGTTTTCTAAAAAAAAAATAACAGGAGATGGGTTTTATGCAATTGCAAACAAAATTTTATTACTAGTTCTAGATCTCACGGCAAACAAAATATATAAGAAGGTTGAATGAGATTGAAACAAGAAGATCGATCGATTGATGTCGAATAACAAGTAATATAGAGGGATTTTGATACTCGCTTGTTAGGATCACGATTCAGGTTAGCCTCTTTCCTGTTAGCATCTTCTTCAATCTCCATA
Organism: Hyparrhenia diplandra; assembly: GCA_015847255.1. Classification (NCBI taxonomy): domain Eukaryota; kingdom Viridiplantae; phylum Streptophyta; class Magnoliopsida; order Poales; family Poaceae; genus Hyparrhenia; species Hyparrhenia diplandra. The sequence goes on from JADLZK010004729.1 coordinate 191,145, forward strand.
GAACAGAACAGAGAAGCAAGACAGCTCTCACTCAAACACTTTAATCACCTAGTGAATCGTACCCTCGTCGATGGACTAACCCAGTAATCACTTCTTCGCTTCCGATCGATGCCTTGCTTTCACAGCAGCATTCTGCATGCTGATTTTTTTTTTTTTTCATTCGCGACTCAGCAGCGCTAACATGTGCAGTCCGCCGCGCGCTCTATTTCCTCCTCTCGCGCCTTCGCAATTCAAATTGCCGTGCTTTCTGGATGCGATGCTATCTGGGCCGCAACAGCATTATGGGCCGATCTAACTCAGCTTCCTACGTTGTTTGCTCACTACCGATGGATCAGCAATGGACGACATCAGGCGTCCTATGTCCCTGGACGTAGAAGCCTCTCTAAGTTAGAGGAGCCGGTTCCGCAGCCATGTGCCGTGGCGGGAACAAACATTCATTTCTTATGCAAATGATGCTCTGCAAGGCTGTAACTGCAAATTGTTAATTATGTTATCGAGGGTGAAACGGATAGGTCACATGGACCGGAGAGGAAAAAGACAATGATAAAGAGGAAACAGACAAAAGTACTGTAAACTGAAATAATAAGTTCACATGGTTAAGCTTTGATAATAAGACAATTAGTAGGAAAGGAGCAGCGTCATTTTGCCCACTAATCATGTCGTCAAGCTTTTTGTTTACTCAGGGCTTATTTTGGCTTCTTTTTATTATTTATATATGGCTAAGCATGGAGGGTTGCTCTTGTTTGATCCTGCTAAGTTTACGAAATACAAACTTCCTGCAGCGCTGGCCTATATGCACTTCGAACCCATGCTTCTCATATGCCTGGCTAAAAGTGAAAACAAATAATCAGCTGATGGCTCACTCGGAATCTTCAGCTTTAGAATTTGATCCACTAGAGGGTAGGCGACCTGCTGCTCGGGAAACTTGTGTCCACTAAATTAACATTAGTGAAAGACACTCACGCACAGAGACAGGATGGCCGTTCGATGAGCCTTTGCATTCCTTTTAATGAAAAACGGGTCGATGACCTGATCTCGGGGCAAAAAATGAGCCTCTAGGCCTGCCTGTACCAACTTCATCAGATCCCTAAAGCCCAGGCCACTGCATGTTGGTTTTAAATTTGCATCCTGTCCCTCTCTTCTCTGAAAGCAAAATGAGTGAGTTTGAATGAATTTGTATATACAGTGCTCAAGTCTCTCTCAGTTCATCTCCATCTTGCTCACACGCATACGAGAATAACAGACATCACAGATGCATGCATGCCACTTACAATCCACCGGTAGTCCACCCTGAGCCCGAGATATACGCACACTAGATCGAGAACTGATCCTTCAATGCACATCTTCAGTCTCCGGAGCTTCTTCAGAATAAGCAGAAGAGCCTAGCTAAAACTCGGCTCCGAGAGGATACGTTTGTAATTCCAGTGTCAGTTGCAGCTAATAAAATCTACTTTAGGGGTGATTTTTGGTTTTCACCCGCTTGTGCTCTTCTACGTGTAAAACAAGTGCCTTTCAGATCAAAATCTACAGAAATTGCTCGAGACATCATAATAGTTATATATGTATTTGGCATTATATATTAATGGGCACACATCCAGTGGAATACAACAAAGTCTGCTGTCCATATTGTTATTACACACAAAGAAGCAAGCACAAGGTACAATGATGCAAATTGATAACAAAGCAGTTCTCAGTTCTCACGGCAGGAGATGCATGCAGTTGAACAGAGTGGCGATTACAAAGGGATGATGCCAATGATGATGTGTTACAGCTGGGACTGACGTGGATTGGCGATGACAATGTGGAAGGTGGTGACATGAAGGCAGATCAAGACTGCGAGCTTTCCCTTGGTTCAGAAACATGCAACATTTGTAACACAGGGTGATTCGTGTGATTCTCCACTTCCTCCCGTAGCATATCTTGCTCCCCTAAATAACCGTGCTGAATACAAATCTTCTTCAGTTTTGGAAGGTGGTTGATACCATGGATCCCTGATGTCAAATCGCAATACTTGATGTCTATTATTTCCATGTTAGGCAAGGTGCTCTGCTCAAACGTCACCTCGATCCTTTATGAGTAAGAACCTGAGCTTTGGGAAACCATCCTTGCGGAACACTAATTTCGCTGCATTGAATGCAATATTTCCCAGACGAAGTTGCACCAGGTTGGGCAGTGCAGCCAATGCCTCCAATTCCTTGAGATGACAATATTTTAAGTCAACCTTCACCAAGTTGTCACATTTACCAACCCAAGGAGGTATCTCCTGAAGAAGCCCCTTCAATTTGAGACGCTCAAGACAGGGGAGAGGGATGTAAAAGAAACCAACTTATCAAGCACCTCAGCTCCTCCTCCCTTCTTCTTAGTGCTGACATTGAGGGAACGAAGGGAGGACAGTTTCGGTGCAATCTCACAGAATGCCTTGCAGTTTTTCTGGGAGGCCCCTATACCTCTCACAACTATCTTCCTCAGCTGAGTTAGTTCCCCTAGCTCCTTGATTGCTTTCCAACTTGTTCGCTTGATATCCACTTTCTCTAGTATTTGTAGCTCTTTTAGTTATCCCACTCCTCTAGGCAACTTAACGCCAGATGAATTAGACCAACAACTAGACAAGACCATGTGCAGGTCAGCAGTTGCATTAGTATTACTCTTTAAAATCTCTATGGTATCCAAGAACCACTCACTGTATGGTTGAGCTATATCAAAAAATGGATAATTGGTTTTCTTGCTACATCGAAGGCTGCGAAGGTTATGGAGCTTCGTGATTTTTGTTGGTAGGGTCGAAACACTTGATCGTCCTATTTCTAGAGTTTGCAAGCCTAGCAGATTGCCTATAGATTTTGGAAGTGAATAAACATTTGAATCCCTTGGAAAATGCAAGTACTTCAAGTGTAGCAACAACCCTATGCATTTTATGTCTTGTTGGCTTGCCTCCGATCCAACATCTTTTAAATCCAGAATCCTCAACATCTTGAATTTGGATGAGCAAAGTAAGGTTATTAGCTCCAAAGGCTTAATAAACACAGTTAAAGACCGGACACAACTTATATCCATGGCATTATTCAATTTCCTGCTAGCAACACATGATAGATGCCGAATACCTACTCTTGGTGATATGTTAGAGGTGTGTTCTCCATGTATGAAAGCATAATTCTCCTGCCTAGACATTGACACTGCAATATCATGCACAATGTCATGAATTCTGCATGTTTTCACATTCCCCATATTATCTAATTTAGATGGTTGAATCATGCTCCGGCTGATGAGCTCATAGAAATAACTTTCAGCAACTTCTTCACGGGTTCTTATAGTTGTGTCATCTGCTACTAACCCTTCAGCCACCCATCTATTCACTAGCCGTTTTTTTTCAATCTCAAAATCTTCCGGAAAGATACCGAGATGCAAAAAGCAAGGCTTCAGATGCAAAGACAAGTAGCTATAACTAAGGCCAACAACTCGCCTTAGTGCCTCAAGGCTTGGACAGGTAGCAAGATCCCAGGGCAGTTGTTTGTATATACTTTCCCACTCCTCTGTATCCTTATTAGCAAATACAGCTCCAATTGTAAGAATGGCAAGTGGTAATCCACCACATTTGTTCAGTATTCTTTCGACTATTCCTTTGGTTTTGTCACCTTTCTCTAGGTTATCAAGATTTCTTTTTGTCTTTTTCAGAAACAAGGTTCTAGCCTCTTCTTTCCCTAGGAATTCAGGTTGGTGGATATGTGATGGGGGACTACAGTAACTAGCTAATTTATGATTCCGTGTAGTCACTACACTAGTAGAAATATGATCTTCTATGGCGACTTCCTTGTGACGATTTGAAATTTCGTCATGCAATGTAGTTTTCAAGTGATTTAATTTTGTAACTTCGTCCACGAGCATGAGTGATGGAGCCAAGCCACTAAAATTAATGACGAAAAGCAATAGAGCGGCCACAAAACAATAAACTTTGTTTGTCACGGATAATCATTCCGCCTCTAACCGGTGGGGAACCAATGATGAATGCAAACTTTCATCACAAAACAACATACTCATCGTCACAAAACAATAAAGTCCATGCTTTAGCACCAATATGGGTCCCACATGTGTGGGTCTGACCCTCGATCCCATAAGTTGGTACCATGGTCCCACTCATCGCCGACGTGGCGATGTGGACCCCACCACGCCAGCCCCACGTTGTAAGCCATGCGACATTCCGAGCCAACACGGGCCCCACCTCCGTGGTCCCCCAAGATATCGATGAGGACCCACTATAGTGGTCCCACACCGCATCGGTCCCACTCCCACGTGGCGTTCCACGCCAACGGGGCCCCACGACCACCACCGCCCCACCGGATAGAACCACATAACAATGTGGCATCGCAAGTCCACGTGGTGACATGGACCCTACCACCATGGTCTCGACGATGTAGTGGTCCCACCGCCACATGGCACTCACATCATTGTGGGCCCCACCAGCTTGGTTCTACTGGACAGAATCGGTGGGCCACCATAGTTGGGTGCAGTCCCACGACCACGTGCCTTCCATGTCAATGTGGGTCCTACCACCATGATCTCACTAGTCGTATAAGTGGACACCGCAGTGGGCCCCACTACCTTGGACCCATGCCGTAGTGGCCCCATGACCGCTTGACATTTCAAGTCGACCTTGGCCCCATAGAACATATTTGGTGGGCCACCACAGGTGGGACCCCCCACCATGGTCCCACCGAGGTCTCCTAAGGGGGAGAGCATGTGATATCCGGCTTAGAGCTTAATAAGATTGATAGAATACTCATGACAACAAGTTCTAACTTCTTTCCAGGAAGCCCAATCCAAAGAACTCTAAAGTTAAGCGTGCTTGGCTTACAGAAATTTGGGGATGGGTGACCAACCGGGAAGTTCTTCCTTGGATACTCATGAGTGAGAACAAAGTGCGTCAAAAAACTTGTGTTGGTGTTTGAGCACAATCACATTTTATTAGAGAGTTGCTAGATGTAATTGGGCCCGAAAGTGCTAGATGTAAGTGGGCCCGGGTAGGACTTTATAGGCGACGCCACGTGGTAGTCACTTCCATGACAAAATTAGTGACGTTTTGTTTTAGTCATAAAAGATGAGCTCTTCCGTGATGAATGTTTGTTCGTCATGGAAAAAAACACTTCTATAACGAAATTTCATGATTAGTCATGGTGCATCAAATGTGACCTTTCGTTCTATGACGATTTCAAATTGTCACTAATTCATCACGAATATTTTCAGTGACGAATTTGGCATCTTTTTGTGATGAAAGCATTTTGTCATCGATGTGAGGTTCTCTACTAGTGCTACCACACAACTATCATCCTTGCCACTATCTTGAAAAGTAACCTTAATGCTATTCCATGCATCAATGGTCCAAACATCATCCAAAACAATAAGGTACCTTGTTTCCTTAAGTCGTTTGGATAGGTAGTCAGCGAGATGTACTTCTAGCACATGCCCTTGATGAGCTTCTAGGAGCTTATTTGAATGACACAGTCCAAAGAGTTGCTTGATCATCTCTTTAAAAATCTCTCTTTTGGGTCGAATGACCGTGACACCGTGATCCAAGCATAGGTGCTAAACATTTCACTGAGATTCTTTCTATCAAACACCTTCTTCATGAGAGCTGTCTTGCCAATACCACCCATCCCAACAAGGGATACCACTCTTGGACCAGCATTGGATGTTTCATGTTCCATCGGCTCCCTCGGCTTGCCTATTAATTCCATTATGTTCTTCTTTGGCTCATCCAAACCCACAAGTTGGGCCTCCTCAACATTAGCCATGAAATTCCTAGTGAATTCTGTATCACCTACCACATTCTTGGAGATTGAAGGTGTGAGCCTGATTGCATTGTACCTCATGTTCCTTTGGCTCACCTCCAGGACTCTTAATTTGAGAGTGCGTATTTGGGCAGCAATGTGATGACGCTCTCGCAAGCTGAGAAGTTGCTCCATGAGGCTCTTGTGCTTGACGAAGACCATGAACTCCTCTAGGCTATCTTCAATGTCATAGGCCAGGTCACGGATCAGTTCTCGAATATGCCTTGAGGACCTCAATGTTCTCATGTACTCCATCAGCTGTTCTCGAGGAAGGCTTGCATCATCTTTAGCTCATCGCTGATGAACCTGACAACAAAAATAATAAATAAATATATGCACCTTAAGCATTTTGAATATACTTCATTTTTTCTCTAATACATGTCCCATGCATACATTTCGGGAATCTAAAGGAGATCTTTGGGAATTCCAAACAAATATTTTATGTTCGTATGGTATGTAACTAATCTTTCTCCCTCGTACTAACATAAATTTGTCTTTTTGTATGGTATGTAGTTAATAAGTTCATTTTATGCTGGGAGTAGAGTGTAAGTTAATTTTAAATTGTTAAAGAACACGAATTTGTCTTTTTAAATTGGTTGCTAAAAGTAAAACTTGTAACTAGTCTTCCTCCCTCGTACTAACTCCAAATGTGACGGTTCTTTTTTTCTAAAATTTTACAAAGTCATAGTCTATCAAGTTATTATGTTCTTACTGCTATTATTTTGATCATATTTTCTTGTGAGTATTACAAAATTTAAATTTAAAATGACAAGTTCAAACAAAATTTTGAAACAACAAATTATTTTGGTTTAAGAAGTCATGAACATAAGACACTACTACACAATCTTAAACGTGGCGGTTCTTTTTCGATTTATCGTGATTTTTTTTGAAACCGCACGAAGCAAAAGTCACGGTTAATTGTCGATTAGAAAAATAGAAAATATCCAAAACCTAACCCTAATAGGTTGGATCCGGGCCGCCTCGCCGGATCCGGGCCCCCACCGCCGGGGCCTTGAGCGATTTCGCCGCCGGGCGGGCCGCTAAGGCTGATCCGCCGCCACCTCCACTAAATCCGCCACCGCTGGCCGGGAGCGAAGCCGCCACCACCACGCCGTGGATCGAGATGGCCGTCCCCCTCGCCGGATCCGGCGGCTCGGGAGCGAGCGGCGCCGCCATGTAGTGGATCGGGAGGGCTGCCATCGTGCCGCCGCGATTCGCGCACCTCGCCGCGTCTCGGCGCACCTCGCACCGCCGGGTTGCGAGCCTTGCACCGCCAGTTTCTCGACCAAGCCGCCGGGCCTCGTGCCGCCGCCGCCGCCGCCGCTAGGCAGCAAACGCTATCACGAGGGAGGGGTGGGCGAGGAGGGAAGGAAGGACTAGGGGAGGGGAGGGAGGGAGATCAACCGGTGAGGGGAGGGAGGGACATCGAGTGAAGTAGGGACTGAAGGTGTGGGAGAGATGGAGAGAGAGAGGGGGGTGTGAGGAGTGAAACCCTAGTCTCGGTTTATATACGAGACCAATGATATCGGGTGGAGATGGACTTTGCTTGCTAGGGTTTGCAGTGTGCAGGCCTTGTTTTACGATGGCGATTTTTATAAAACCGCCACTTACTAGTACTCATTTCATTTTGCGTGATGGACAATTTCTATTTAACGTGGCAGGCAAATGGGCCCGTCGCCTTCTATAGGTCACGGTTAATGCGGGATTAACGGTGGCGGGCTATAGTGACCGCCACGGTTAATTAATTAACCGCGGGCGGGCTAGTTAGGAACGCCCTCGGGTCATGGTTAATCCAACCGTAAAAAAATAATAAAAAGGAAAAATGCTTTGATAAGCCCATCGAGCCCATCCACACGCCGCCAAGCCCGCTTCGTCGGTGCCGAGATCCACTACTGGATGGCTAGCCCCGCCAGGATCCATAGCCAGGAGGCATGGATCTACTCGATCCAAGGCCGGATCCACCGTGACCGACGCCGGAGGGGAGAGGGACACTACATCTCCCACTGTGATGGTCGGGTGGTCGATCCGCAGGGGGCCGCGGCCAATGCGCCGAGCCCGCGCTCGGGAGCCGATCCGCCACCGCCGCGAGCACTGGGGAGGCCCGCCCGCGCCGTCGGATCTAGAGAGCAGGGGGAGTCGCGTGAGGCCGCCGGAGGCGCCCGTCGCCGCCGCCACCGGGTGGGGAGCCGCTACCACAGGAGGTGGCTCGCCCTCCTCACCGCGCCCACCACCGGGAGGTGGCCCACCCCTCGTTGCGCCACCACCGTGGAAGCCGTGTCGTCGCCGGGGTGCTTCGGTGCGAGGGTGGTGGCGCCGCCGGGTGGGGGTCGGGTTGAGAGCAAGTGTGGAAGAGAAGGTGAGTTCTTTGAGAGAAGAGAAGGTGAGCCGAGAGAAGAGAGGAAAAGTGAGGTGGGAAGAGAGGAATGGAGCAACAAAACCCTAAGTTCCTATTATATAACCGACGCCGGATTGGGCCTTTGCCTCGTTGGGCCACTCAATTTACCGTGACGGACCTTTAAAAATGCCCGCCACGGTTAATCGATTTACCGTGACGGGCAAGTTAGGATGTCGCCCGCGGTTAATAGATATTTACCATGGCGAGGCGATTTTATGTTGCTAGCCACGAAAAATCATTTTTCGTGGCGGACAAAAGTGTCCGTCACGGAAAATAAAAATACGCCCGCCATGGTTAAGGGGGGTATTAACCGTGGCAAAAAAAGAAGTGCCCGTCACGGTTAATATTTGGTTGTGTCTCGCAAAATCATTTCATTAGTAGTGACTGTTAAATAAAAAATTGTCATGGTTATCAGAGATATTAACCCCGGCAGTTTTTTAAAAACCACCACGGTTAATAAAATGGAAACACCTTGTAAAAGATTTTTTTCGTAGTAGTGAGAGTTGTATAACTCATCAAGATGTGTAACTTTTGTTTTGGTCATTTTTTCATATGAGAAAGTGAAAGTAACATTGTTCACAAAAATTACATCTCTCTTACAGTTTACTTAAACTCCATGAAACCATATGAGAAAACATGTAAAATTTGTAAACAATGATAGTATCACTTTGTCGGATGAAAAATGACAAAAATAATATGGATATTGAAAAGTTATGAAACTTTGTAGTTGACAACTTTTTGATTTGAAATCATCTTGTTATGGAAAAGCACGTCGGAATTTTCTAAAATTTGGCATTCGAGTTTTCAAATGATCTCGGATGAAAAAACAACAAAAAAATAAGAATTGTTGATCTCAAGATGTTATGATACTTTGTAGTTGATAACTTTTTAATTTTAGATATCATCATGTTGAGAAAAAATACGTGTGAAATTTTCAAATTTATAAAAACGGCCTCGGATGAAGAAACTTTCAAAACGAAAGTTGTAGATCTCAAAAAGCTATAAAACTTTATAGTTGACACGTTTTTTTCATTTGAATCCGTTTAGGGCCTTCAACAATCAATTTACACTTGGTTTGTAATAATATGTGGGGAACCAAAACGTAGTATGGACATAAGTGACAAAAGGTTTCAGCGGTAGAGGAGGGTACGTGAAAGGGAAGGGTTGAAGGTTCGAATCCCACTAGCTGTGAAGCACACGAATATGTCGCGACTTTGATAGAGACATGCTGGTGGCTGATCCGTGGGAGCCTCTCCTACTTCCAAAACATTGTCGATTGTTAAGAACTGGTAGTGATGTGCACCCCCACCATTGCCGGTTTGGTACTGCTTGTTCAAAATCCGGCAGTGATGGGGGTTTTGAACCGGCACCGATGACCCAATATGGGGTAGACCGTGAAGCACGTGGATATGTTGCGACTTCGACAGAGGCAGGCTGGTTTTTAAGTACCGACAGAAACCGGCAGTGATGTGCACCCCACCATCACTACTGCTGGTTCAAAATCCGAGAGTGATGGGGGGTTTTGAACCGGATGCCCCAATCTGGTTGTACCGTGTAATTTAAAAACAACTATGAATTTGAATGTTATATACGTGTGTATGCTTCATAAAAAACCAGTAGAGGAAGTACCGGATATCGTCGTGCACCCCAAGCAGGAGGCCCATCTCCCCCCTTGCTGCTGACGAGGCGACGCGAAGCGCGCTGCCCACCAGTGCAGTGGCCATGCCCAGCGCGGTCTCCGCCATGGCGGCGCTGCTCTCCCCTGCAGCTGCTGATTATGCCTCGTCTTCACCACTATCTTCTCCTGATCACTATAGGGCATACGCGTGATACGCCAACAAGGTGATCCATGCAAATCTGCACTCTACAGCAATACAACCGTATGCGTGGTAAGTAATAAGCTAGTACGATTAGGTAGCAGGTGAGCTGTAATCACCCACGTCGCTGCTGTGGAGGCGGCGGCGACCAAGCAGAGAGTCACCGGCGGTAGGATCAGGTCCGCCAAGCTCGCAGCATTGGGCCTCGCGCACAACGAGGAACAGCAAGAGAAGGCACGGGAGAGAGGGAGGAGATGTCAACGGTGTTGGTCCGTTTGTGCTGGTGTGGAGGAGGTGCCCCACTATTTGATAGGACAAGTGGACAACTATAGAAAAGGATTTGTATGTTTAAGAGGAGTTTAATTGTTCTAAAGTAGTTTTTTTTTTTTTTTTTTAAGCAAAATGGTTCTAAAATAGTTGGTGGTTGATCGGGTGTTCTGTTATTATCAAAAAAAAAAAAGTTTCATGATTTGACTTTGGACAAGGAGCATGCTTGTTTTAAATTTGATTCATTTCGTTTTCTTCTCGGAAAGAAAAACAAATGATTGGATTAGTTAGAATAAATTTATTTATACACAATCCTTCTCTCTCTTTTTTGTGACTCACAATCCTTCTCTTCTACTCCATCCGTCCCTAAAAGAATGTCACCGTGGGATGCGTGCCATAAGTTTGACTCAATTTATAAAAATACGTGCAACATTTAAATTTTTAAATAAATTTGTTAAAAACTAGACTGAAAGATCTTTCCGATGATGTTAATTACTTAGCACAAATGTTTTTATATTTTAATATATAATTATCGGCATTTGTGTCTCGGAAAACGCTTGGTGACATTCTTTTAGGGACTGAGGGGAGTAATAATTGTTCTAAAGTAGTTGGTGGTTGGTCGGGTGGTGTGTTAAAAAGAAAAAATAGTTTGGTTTGACTTTGGAAAAGGGAGCATGCTTGTTTTTAATTTGGACTCCTTTCCGTGTCTTCTCGGAAAGAAAAATGAATGATTGGATTAGTTAGAATAAATTTATTTATACACAATCCTTCTCTTCTAATTGTTCTAATGTAGTTGGTGGTTGGTCGGGTGTTGTGTTATTAAAAAAGAAAAGAAAAATAGTTTAATGATTTGCCTTCGGACAAGGAGCATGCATGTTTTAAATTTGGATTCCTTTCCTTGTCTCGTCGGAAAGAAAAATGAATGATTGGATTAGTTAGAATAAATTTATTTATACACCAATCCTTCTCTTCTCTGAAAGAAAAAAATATCAATGGATTAGTTAGAATCTGATTATATTTATACAATGATTTGAGTCTCACGCAGTCCCTATCTCCTTCGGTTGTTTGATCATGGCTTATTTTTGCCTTGTTTTATTTAGGGTTAAGCTTGGATGGCTCCTCTTGTTTGACCTCGCTACGCGTCTATGAGATATACGGAGTACCATTTTGTTTTTTTAATAAAAATAATTTGTATGTTATAAAAGAGGGGTTGAATTGTTTCTACCGTGGTCGGTGGTTGGTCGGGTACAGCTAAAAAAAAAAGGACATAAATTTGGTGGAATGGTGACTTTGGACAAGGGCATGCATGTGTAGTTGCTGTTCTTTCTTTAATTTCCTTCTCTCAAAAAATTTTTTTTGAACGGGTCAGCAGCGGAACCCCCTTTTTTTTTTTTTTTTTGTTATTTTCATTAATTAATATAAATTAAAGTTGGGGGTTACAAGGCATGAAGCCCAAAGAAGAGAGAGAGAGAAAAAAGAACTATGCAACATAGCTATCTCTCCATAGAGTAAGCATGGGAAGGCATGCAGGCCTGATCAACACGCTGGCTGACCAAGACAACGATCGATCAGCACGCGATGGCTCGGCATGTACCGATTCGATCACTGCACTGGTACGGTGGTCGATGCAAGGTGGCTCGGCGCATCGGCCATCGTGTGTACGTGTCCCCTGACCTCCGCAGTTTGAGCTGGGAATGGCTCAACAAGCGGACGGACGGACGTGGCGAGCTCGCGGTGCAATCTGTCATCTACTATGTTTCAAGTTATAGTTCGTTTCATTTTTTCAACTCTAACTTTGATCGTTTGTCTTATTTAAAATTTTATGTAAAATATCACTTATTTTGTTGTGGCTTGTTTTATTAACAAAAAGTTTTAACAAAGACTTAAATTTGACTATTTTTACATAAATTTTTTAAATTAGACTAACGGTCAAACTTAGAGTCCAACAAATGAATTATAATTTAAAATAGAGGGAGAACAAAAAAAAAAAAAAAAAAAGAAAGTCAGGACAATGTTCAATGCATCCGTCTCATGGGTTTGTGATGGGCGGATTCGCGGCCGCCGGAGCCAGATGGTCCCATATCGATTTTTTTAGAAGAAAATTGAGTGCACCATGCCTTTTCAAGACCGAGCGGTGGCCTACTGTCCACAGTAGGCATGGTGCACATGGGGTGCACCCAATTTATTTCTTTTTTCAGGTCAACTTTGCACCTGCATATCCATTCCACATGTGCCCGAATTTTGCCCAGTTTGTGGAAGGCGAAGTCATGTACAGTTTTACAATCGGTTACAAGGATGACGTCTTACATTAATCTGGAAGCGCCAATTACAGCAATGTAGATAGCTGGATTTGGGTTCGGTTATAACAGATCAAGTATGGTTGCCTCACGGCAATTGATGAGTGATCGATATGGGAATGTTTGAAATAAATAAACCATGCATGTAGGACGATGTATCTCATCAATAATGTGTTTGCATATAGCATGACTATCATAAGTTAAAAAAAAAACACTAGTCTTTTTTTTTTTAAAGCAGACATCGTCCCCTACTGCATTAAGAGAAGTGAGATAGTTGGATTACATTCTAGACAACCCCCACGGCGAGCTGCCAGGGCAAATATGCGAAACACTAACACAAGACACGAGCTACAACTGTGGAGAAAGCGGTGTACTAAGAATAAAATAATGTGACAGCGAATATACCGTTCATAATCGTCCTTGTCGTTCCAAAATATATCATGCCATCAGTCAGTCATTTGAGATCATCTTCACAGTGTCCAAGGCTCGCTCACCTCTGGCGAACCTCTCCAAGAGCACCGCTAGATACTCCTTGCCCGTGGTCTTCCTGTACCGCCTCGGCCAGTCGGCCTCTCGTCGTCCACCAGCTCCGGCAGCGGCTCCATCTCCTTCTCCGGGTCCAACGAGTAGAACATCGCCAGAGATACCCGGTCGCTCTCCACGTTCGCCACCACCCTGTGCACGGGGCTCCTGAACAACCCGTTGCTCATGATCTGCAACAATTTTTACAGAGCGCCGGCCGGTCGGCCGGCCGTCAGATCAAGAACACGATAACAACCTGTGACTGCAGAGACCCACCTCTGTTGCGTCCCCAACGTTGACGACCAACGCATTGGGAACGATCGGCACGTCGTACCAGACGCCGCCGCCGCCGCCGTCGTCGTTGGGCTTCTGCACCTGGAGCCCGCTGACGGTGTCGTCGATGAGGACAACGGTGATCACCGAGGTATCGGAGTGGGGTCTCAAGCCGAAGACGCGGTTCGGCTCGGGGCATCGCGGGTAGTAGTTGAACCTTGCGTGCGTCATGGCGACGCCCTCGTTCAGCATGCCGACGAAGCGGCCCCTCGTGCAGGCCCAGCAGCGTGGCGACGCTGGCGAGCACGGCGCCGGCGATCTCCTGGCACCGGGTGGTGTACTCGCGCAGCAAGTCGGCGAAGGCAGGTGGCTGTGCCGGCCAGAGGCTCCGGACGATACGCGACTCGGGCCCACGGTGAGGTAGAGCCTGTCGCACCAGTCCTGGACCTGGTCCTCCGAAAGCACCGGGTCGTTGCCGTACCCTTCGAAGATGAACTCCTCGCCGTTCGCCAGGTTGTTGGAGTACATGCACTTAATTCTGCTTCTCGTCGAGCGGAGGTTGAAGAATCCCTCGTCACCCCCATCATCTCGGCGAGAAATCCTGGATCCATTCCATGCCCGACTGCCTGGACGACAGAGCTAATCTGAGCGTGGTCGGACTGTGGATCACCACTTGATCTGATACGAGGAAACAAGAAGAGAAGAGTTACCAAGAAGAGGCCCCAGTTCTGCAGGGCGGACAGGAGCTTAGCAGCCTCGTCGTCAGCACCGTCGGACAGCCGGCTGAGGTCAACGATGGGAATGGGCTCGGGCATGGGGGAGGCGGCCACGGCGAGACGGTCTTGCTCGCCGACCACGTATCGGCTTGGTGGCTCCTGCACGCCGGTGGCCAGCTCTTGAACGATCGGCGGTATCTTCCATGGTTGATCGTTGGCCATGGTTGCTTTTGCTTGCCAAGTTGCCAGTGCCCAGTGGGCCAGTGGTCACTAGAGTCGTTGGCCGTCACCTCACCTAGCGTGACCATTACCTCGTTTTGTCTGTTTTTTAACTGGCAGTGGACGGCCTTATTTTAAGGAAGAGTGGATGGCGTCATTTTAAGGAAGACGACGATAGATTTGATGCGGACAACGGTGAACGGACGGCAATGAAATTATTTAGAGAAATATCTATCGCACATACAAAGTCAATATTAATCATATCTTTTAATATGGTATTACTTTGTTCAAATCATGACGTATTGCAAGAAAACATAATGTCTATGGTATATACATTACTTTTTTGGTGCATACATTTTGCTATGTATCTAGATGGGGGCAAAAAAGTCTAAACGACTAATAATTTGGAAGAGAGTGAGTATTTGAATTATAAAAATTGAGATAAAAATGCAAGCCACTAGAGATACAAAATTATTCGGAAAGGTAAGCAGTTGCTACCTTGCTGGTTGACTTATAATTTTTCCCAAATTTGCACGGAAATGGACAAATGGTGGCTACCTCGCAGAAACCAAATGAAGTGCATCGATTATACTCAATGTAGCACCTCGCTCGTATGTATTGAGAGAATACATGTCGACGAAGAAACATTTGTGTCGTTTACGGTTTTCTCTATAAAACCATCGTGTGCTATATAGACCATAGTGAGAAAGTGTAGAAATAGTGCCCATATATATATTTTTATAAAATCTGTGTCGGGTCTCCATCTCCACAGTGTAAACCAGTGAAGTAGAGCAAGAGCAGGTGATGGCTAGCAAGACTACTGCAAGAGATAGCAGGACTTCTACTTGTTTGACTGAATTTGTTTATCTGTTCTCATCCTTCCAACCTGAGCCCAAGGTACCCATACTATACTATCCTTTCTGGGCTACGAAGTACTTCAAGGCGCATCTTCAGTCTCCGACACTTCTTCAGAAGCCAAGCAGCAACATAGAATCTACAGAAGTCATTCGGTACACAACTAATAGCAGTTATAACAGTTATGGCATTTTACATTATTATTCGAGGGCATACATCCAGTGGAACACAACAAGTCTTCTGTGCAGATTATTACACACAAAGAGTAATTAAGCAAGCACAAGGTACAATTATACAAATTGATAACAAAGCAGTTCTCACGGCAGGAGATACATGCAATTGAACAGAGTGACGATTGGAAAGGAAGGATGCCGATGAAGATGTGCAGCAACAGTGGCCGTCCTGTCGTGGATTGTCGACCATGATGAGGCTTGTGGCGACATGAATGCAGATTAAGACTGCGAGTTCTCTTCTGGTTCAAAAACTTGCAACATTTGCAGCACGGGGTGATTTGTGTGATTATCCACTTCCTCCCGTAGCATATCTTGCTTACCCAAACGACTGTACTGAATAGAAATCTTCTTGAGTTTTGGAAGGTGGTTGATACCATTGATCCCTGATCTCAAATAGCAACGCTCGATGTCTATTGTTTCCATGTTAGGTGTGGTGCTCTGCTCAAAGGTCACCTCCTTCAGTACGATGTTAAAATCAATGAGTAAGATCCTGAGCTTTGGAAATCCATCCTTGCGGAACATTAAATTCCCTGCATTGAATGCATCTTCCTTAAGACGAAGTAGCACCAGGTTGGGAAGTTGAGCCAAGGCCTCCAATTCCTCGAGGTGACAATATTTTAGTTCAACCTTCACCAAGTTTTCACATTCACCAACCCAAGCAGGTATCTTCTGAAGACGCCCCTTCAATTTGAGACGCTCAAGAGAGGGAAGAGGGGATGTAAAAGAAACCAACATATCCAGCTCCTCAGCTGCTTTTCTTCGCTCCTTAGTACTGACATTGAGGGAACGGAGGGAGGACAGTTTTGGCGCAGCTTTACGGAATGCCTTGCAGTTTTTCTTGGAGGCCCCTCTCCCTCTCACGATTATCTTCCTCAGCTGAGTTAGTTCCCCTAGCTCCATGATTGCTTTCCGACTTGTTCGCTTGATATCCACTTTCTCTAGTATTTGTAGCTCTTTTAGTTTTCCCATTCCTCTAGGCAGCTTAATGCCAGATGAATTAGACCAACAGCTAGACAAAGCCATGTGCAGGTCACCAGTTGCACTATTGTGACACTTTAAACAATCTATGGCATCCGTGAACCACTTCTTAGGATTAGCTGTATCGAAATAACCATAATCAGATAGCTTGCTACATCGAAGGCTCCGAATGTTATGGAGCTTAGTGATTTCTGTTGGAAGACTCGAAACACATGTCCTTTGTAGGTCTAGAGTCTGTAAGCCAAGCAGATTTCCTACAGACTTTGGAAGTGCATAAATATCATATGAATTCTCTGGAAAATGCAAGTACTTCAAGTGTAGCAACAACCCTATGTATTTTATATCTTGTTGGCTTGCCTGAAATTCAGCATGTTTTAAATCCAGAATCCTCAACATCTTGAATTTGGATGAGCAAAGCAAGGTTGGTAGCTCCAGAGGCCTACTGAATGCAGTGAAAGACCGGACACAACTTAAATCCATGGCAGTGTTCAGTTTCCTGGTAGCAACAAATGATAGGTGTCGGATGCCTACTCTTGTTGATATGTTGGACGTGTGATCTCCATGTATGAATACATAGTTCTGCTGCCTAGAGATTGACACTGCAATATCATGCACAATGTCATGAACTCTGCATGTTTTCACATTCCCCAGATTATCTAACTTAGATGGTTGAATCATGCACCGACTGATGAGCTCATAGAAATAACTTTCAGCAACTTCTTCAAGGGTTCTTGTAGTTGTGTCATCTGCTACCAACCCTTCAGCTACCCACCTATTCACTAGGTGTTTCTTTTCAATCTCAAAATCCTCAGGAAAGATACTGAGATGCAGAAAGCAAGGCTTGAGATGCCAAGGGAGGTGATTATAACTGAGGCTAACCACTTTCCTTAGCGCATCAAGGCTTGGATTGGTTGCAAGATCCCAGGGGAGTTGCTTGTATATACTCTCCCACTCCTCTATGTCCTTATTGGCAAGTAGGGCTCCAATTGTCAGAATAGCAAGTGGTAGTCCACCACATTTGTCCAATATTCTTTCAACTATTTCTTTGGTTTTGTCACCTTCCTCTAGGTCATCAAGACTTCTATTAGTCTTCTTCTGAAACAAGGTTCTAGCCTCTTCTTTCCTTAGGAATTCAGGTTGGTGAATGTGTGATGGGGGACTACAGTATTTAGCTACTTCATGATTCCTTGTAGTCACTACCACACAACTATCATCCTTACCACAATCTTGAAAAGTAACATTAATGTTATTCCATGCATCAGTGGTCCAAACATCATCCAAAACTATAAGGTACCTTGTTTCCTTGAGTCTTTTGGATATGTAGTCAGCTAGATGTACTTCTAGCGCCGGTTGCCCCCCTTGAAAATCTTCTAAGAGATTCTTCAATGACTCGCTCCAAAGAGTTGCTTGACCATCTCCTTAAAAATCTCCTTTCGATCGAATGACTGTGAAACTGTGATCCAAGCACGGGTGCCAAAACATGTCACTGAGATCCTTGCTATCAAACACCTTCTTCGTGAGAGCTGTCTTGCCAATTCCACCCATCCCAACAAGGGATACCACTCTTGGACCAGCACTGGAGGTTTCATGTTCCTTGGGTTCCTCGGCTTTGCTAATTAATTCCATTAGTTTCTTCTTTGGCTCATCCAAACCAACAAGCTGGGCTTCCTCAACATTTAAAGCTGTGAAATTCCTAGTGAATTCTGTGTCACCTATCATATCAGTGGAGGTGGATGGTGTGAGCTTGATTGCATTGTACCTCTTGTTCCTTTGGCTCAGCTCCTGGACTCGTAGTTTGAGAGTGTGTATCTGGACAGCAATGCGATGACGCTCTCGCAAGCTGAGAGGTAGGCTCTTGTTCTTGACGAAGACCATGAACTCCTCTAGGTTGTCTTCAATGTCATATGCCAAGTCACGTATCAGCTCCGAATACGCCTTCACCATCCCAATGTTCTCACGCGCTCCGTCAGCCGCTCTAAGGAAGGCTTGCATCAGCTTTAGCTCATCGCTGATGAACCTGACAACGAAAAGGATAAATAAGTATGCATCCAATACATTTTGAATATAATTTCTATTGTACTAGTAATATATTGTTGCATACCCGTATATAACTTCTATTTTCTAGGAATGTGAATAATATGATAGCAATTCTCAAAGAACATTTTGATGTTCGAACGCAAAGTTGAACAACTCGGTACATGATGTACCTATGTATGAAGGGCACCCTACAAAATGGAGAGCGAGAAATATTTCACACTCCTCTCTCCCCTCCTCACCAACCATTGCTTCCGCGAGCTCGAGGAGAGAGGAAACAGCAAGGGCTGTCTCCACTGCAAGACAGGCCTCCTCGCCGGCAACCACGCAACCGGATTCGAGCTCCTCGTCAACTTGGACGGCGTGGAAGACGAGAAGCCGCTGCGAAAAGCAGTCACCGCCGCGCCCAGATCGGAGAAACCGGAAGCGAGGGTGTCGAGCCATCCGTTCGACACGCTGCCGCCGCTGTCTCATGGAGCGCGGCCGACGCCTCCCTCATGGATCGGGCTCGACGAGGTGCCGGAAGGGACTCGAGGGATTTGGCCAGAGAGAGAGGGGAGTGGCAAAACAGCGGCGCCGCCGAGGGAAGATGCGCGACATTGGGCGGAAGCGGAAGCGCAGAGAGAGAAGGGGGATCGGGAAGGAACGGTTGGGTTTATTATTTCTTTTTAATTTGCTTGTTAAATATGCATAACAAAAGTCCGCATATAAGGCCCTGTTTGGTTTCCATAAAGTCGTGACTTATTAAGTCAGGTGACTAAAAATCAGTGACTTATAAGTCATGCTTGTTTGGTTGCAATTGACTTATAAGTCAAGAAAAAAAAAGGAAAAGGAAAATGGGTGACTTATAAGTCAAATGTGAAAAAAAAGAAAATGGTTGTAAGTGACTTATAAGTCCCATGACTTATAAGTCTCTACTTGTTTGGCAAAATAAGTCATTTATTTTGAATTTTTGACTTATAAGTCACCTGACTTATGGAAACCAAACAGGCCCTAAAACACCATTTTACCCGTATATATTATTACATAGAAATCGTAGGTCATTCTAAGAATTTTAGAGAGTCAAAGTATTCTAATTAAAAAAAGGTTTGTTCAAAATTATAATGGAAACTACAAATATTTGTGATATAAAATAGGTATATTGTGAAAGTATAATTAATAAAAAAACTAATAATACTTAATTGGCATCATGAATGTTATTATCTTGTCATATAAAATTGATCAAACTTGAGAAGTTTTGACTCTCCAAGATTCTTAGAATGATTTACTATTTAAGATGGGAGAGTATTTCTTTTATCTAAGACCACTTATCTTATATACTCATATATAGTACTCCCTCCATCCCAAATTATAAGTCGTTTGACTTTTTTTGACAATAAGTTTGACCACTGTTGTCTTATTCAAAAATTTGTGTAAAATATCACTTCTTTTGCTGTGGCTTTCTTTATTAATAAAAGTTTTTAAAGAATGACTTAAATTTGACTATATTTACGTAATTTTTTTTGAATAAGACTAATGGTCAAACTTGGAGCCAAAAAAGTCAAACCACTTATAATTTGGGATGGAGGGAGTATAAAACAAAACACTAGTTATTTCTCTTAACATGCAAGCTATCTAATTAGGCAATCCACTATCACATAGAATTAACATCCACTAAGCAAAACTTCATTAGCTACTTATCTCAATATGTATGCACTATCATATACAATTAAAATCCACTAGCACATGCTCTTTTAGTGGTTAACATTGTAACCTATTTATATTCATCCTTCATACAGCAACATGTGGGGAGTCTACTATATATTTTTAAAAAATTATCTCGCAAGTTCAAAAAAATTTATTCACAGTACACCTACATCTATATATTTATATATCTTATTATATTTTCAAACCACAGAACCCACTATAAGTTCCTTTTTCAAGGGGTCCACTATAAGTCCTATCTCAACATATATGCATTCACATCATGTCTTACTAACTACTCTGTTTCAACATCATCTTCCACTAATGATATGTTAGCCCACTAACTTTTTTAACCTATTATTAATGCAAGCCTCCACACCACACTACTAAGTACAATTACAATTACTATTTCCAACATATTGTATACAAGACATATATACTATTATATTTGTTCTGTTGTTCTATCATATTATAATTTAATCAAATTCTTTTTAGTTCAGTATTGGACTTTTTCATTGACATGCTCAATCTTGTTAAGCATCCTACATGCATCCATTTCATTTTTTAAGGAAGCTCCACAGTAACGGTGCGTGGAGGGTATGCTTTTAGTAACTACTACACGTGTAAGGCCAAAACTATGTTTTAGTATATTTATAGACTAAATAAAATGAAAAAAATATTTTAACTTAGTGCGTGTCAAAAGTTCTCTTTTCAAATCAGTGCATGTGTACGAATATTATTTCTTCTTCTTATTCCTAATTAGGGATTTCTATTCTAGCTTCAATTGATCCTGGCGTGCCAAGATGAATCCTAAACCTAACAATAATAGCCATTGGGTCTAGTATATATGCTTCTAAATTATCCACATCTATCACTATGAAACTAAACCTAAAATAAGTCTCTAAGCCTTCATCTAAATTACTTACCTTGCATTGTAAATTATCAATGTCAGTATCAAAATAACATAAATGGCCTCTATATATGATGCTAAATGACTTACTTCTTAACTCTTATATATATCAAAGAGTGATAATAAGCATATTGTTTTCCGTAGTTTATTAACAACCATTTTGGAACTGCTAGTTGTATCGCTTCAGTTTTATTTTATCCCAAAATCTTCAAATCCTTGTTACAAATTTTCTATCAGAGGTTATGAAGTTTGAAATCTTATTATAGTCTTAATCCTATCTTAGGGAAAACAAAAAAAATGAGAAATAGTAGAGCAAGTACCAGATATCATCTTGCACCCCCATGAGCAGCCCCATCTCCTCCTTTGCCGCTGACGAGGCCACAGCGAGCGCGCTGCCCACCAGTGTGGTCGCCATGCCCAGCGCCGTCTCCGCCATGGCGCTGCGGCTCTCCCAACAGCTGCAGCTGCTGCTGCTGCTTCAGTCTTCACCGCTCTCGATCTCCTGATCAGCTGTATGCTGCGTGGTAATTAGTACGCAACTAATTACTACGATTTTGTTTCAGCCAGTTGATGGCAAAATAAGGTGATGGCAGAATGACAGAATGCAAGTCTGTAGCAGGTATGAATCAGGTGACCTGGCTGCAAAGATGAGAGATGCTACCCTTCATTCTCTCTTTATCCTTTGCTCGCCCTTGAAGCAAAGCGAGCACCAGAGCTTATTCGTTGTTTGCTGAACATTCCGTGTCTCGTGAGAACCTTTGACATATCTTATTAATACGGGTCTGCGAGATGGAAAGTATTTGATTCTTACTTGCCGATCTCAAGGCAACTCAGAGTAACAACGTACGTTCAGTCAGCACCTTGCAATGTGGGATGGGCATGGAAACCTTTTTCTGTAACATTGTTCTATGCCCAATGGACTGAACACAGTTCTTGACTTGATTACAAAGACATTTTGTTAAATTTGTACTCCCTCGTTTCCAATTGTAGTTCACTTTGGATTTTCTACATTCATTTCTTTTTACTACGTATCTAGACATAGTGTATAACTAGGTGCATAACAAAAATCAATGTATCTAGAAAAGCCAAAGTGAACTACAATTTTGTTCGGAGGGAGTATTCAAAAAATAATGACTGACCCATGAGCTTTGAAATGTGGAACAAACAAGCTGCAAATTTGCACAAAGTAACTCCTAAACAAGCTGCAATCAATCCAGTACAAAAACGTTATGATCTCAAGGTGATTTTTTTTTTTAAAGGGGCTTCTGAAGGTGAGGTTAGAGTCTACCAAGCAGTGATAAAAGCTTCAGGCCCATCTATCGGACAACTACGCTTGGACCCAACTATAGGGTCACTACGCTTGGGGCCCAACTATCGAGATAATATTGGGCTGACAAGCCAAGCCCAGCTTAGGCAGTGGTTGGGGGCTTTGATCGACAGCAGAATGTCAGTTTTATTAAAAACAACAAAAACAAGGTAATCTTGCCAGGACTTGTGTTTATGCTGAGTTACACATGTTTGGTTTGTATCTCCGTCTGATGGCGTTTGTAAAGCAAAAACGAGGTAATGGACTTTCGGACAATGAGGCTAGTTAACTATAATCGGCTAAACGCCCACCACATCAGCACCGTGCATGCGCTGGAAAGAGAGAGAGTGTGTAGTGTCCACTAGCAAGCAAGCAAAGCAGCCATGGCCGCCGACGACCAACCATGGACGATTAACTCGATCGTTCAAGATCGAGCTGGCTGCCGGCGTGCTGGATCCACCGAGCCGGCATGTGGTCAGCGAGCAAGGTCGTCCCGCTGCCGCCATGTGCCCAGAGCCTATTCCCATCCCATCGTTGACATATGCCCAGAGCCTATTCTTCCATGTTGACATATGCCCGAGCCTATTCCCACCGTCTACACACACAAAAAAAAAGTACGTTGACTTCTTAATGGTGCACAAACTCCGTCATACTCCCTCCGTCTTATGCCGACCGACGTTTTTAACTTTTGAACTTCATATTTGACCATCCGTCTTATTCAAAATATTTTTGCAAATCATAAAATAAATTAATCAATATTCAAGTATCTTCATTGATAAAATAAGTCGTAACAAAATAAATTATATTTGTGCAAAAAAATTGAATAAGACGAAGTATGAAGAAGAAGATTTTAATCCGGGCGACAAAGTCAAAATGGGATGGAGGGAGCAGCTCATGCAAAATCAGAGATATATGGGAGGATGTGGGGAAGAACCGGGAGTAGGCTTATGATTCCCACTGCAAATGTACAAAGGGATAAAAAGTATATAAATATACCTCAGGGTGATCTAGAAATAGTTTAAGATTTCGATCTATTGCAAAATGTTACCTATCTTTTAGAATTGCTATTTCAAAAATGTTAAATAAATCCACCAAGTATGCTTGCAACTTTTTAGGCACTTAAAAACTCACTAATCTACCAATTGTTTTTTAAAAAATGAAACTATTGGAAATGCTCTAAGTTAATACTACGCAGATAGCGAATGCATGCATTTTACTCTCTTCAAAATCTCAAGATCCAAATAAACATAGCTAAGTATGTGAGATACTGCATGCGTTCTACGAATCCCCTGAGCAATCAATCCAAAGGGGACAATACTGCAACTTGTTCGGCTGCAGCTGTTTGTTTTGGCTGCAGAAAAAAGTGCTACGATTTACCGTGGAAAATGCTACAAGCAGGTGCAAATAAGCACAGCCAAGCAAGCTGAATATCATTAGCACTAGCATATCATGGAATTTGGAATGTAAAGCCTACAGAGGAAACAGTGTTGGTTTTGGCGCTATAGTGTGATTAGCAAAGGCAGAGTTGTACTAAACCGACCACGTAAATATTGCAACTGACTTCCCTAAATGCAAACTCAAGTACCCTATAAATGCAAACAACAGTACCCTATTAATGCAAACTCCAGTATCGATCGCATTCAAGACAACCCCAGGCAACTCCAGGCACGGGCCACGCGTGCAATCCGCCGCGTCAGCATCCCACGTGGATAGCAAAAAAAAAAAAAAAGCGTTGCCGGAGGAGGTGTCGACCCGGCCCGGCCCATTCACTGCTGTCTCGTCGTTCGCCCAGGCGACAACGGCCGCATCCCACCGACCCCGTCCGTGTGGCGTGGCCCACCTGACCCCCACCTCCAGGCCCTGCCGTATCACGCGGGCCCCACGCGGTTGTCCACGTGGACGGCGTGTAGAGGTGGAGCCCCAACGGTAACAAGGCGGAGGTGACCCGGTCGCGTCATGTGCCGCGCACCTGACTGACGGACGGAGTCACGTCCCTCACGGGGGCACGGGCACACGGCGTCAGAGGCAACGGTCACCTTGACCACAGGCTAGCGCTAGCGCTAGGGGGCAGGCAGGCACCTGCTCCCCAACGGTCACATCCCGGACCACCCCGCCAGCCAGCCGTCCGGTCCGGATCCGACGGCGAGGGAAGGAGCCTCGTGATTCGCGCCTGCCAGAACGGCCGTTTCGCTCTCCCTGATCCGGGGGCTTTCTTCTCCCTTGCCACCCTCCCCCTTCCACCAGAGAGAGAGAGAGGGGCAGAGAGTGGGAGAGGAAGAGAGAGCCAGCCACAGAATAGTGAGAGTGAGAGTTAGGAGAGGAGGAGGAGAGCTGCTGCTCATGGTGAGGCAAGAGGATCATCAGTAGCTGTAGGAGGAGGATCATCCATTAGGAATAGGAACACCACGCATTGCATTGTGCATCCCCATCTCCGTCGCCGGCCATTGCATCCATCCGATGTTGCATTGTTAGTTAGATCATCATCTTCATCATCCCCTCATTCTTCCTGGTTTCTCGGAAATCTTTTTTTCTTCTTCTGTTGTTTTCGTTTGGGGAGCAATGGAGGCGCTGGGGTTCGCCGCTCGCAGCTGGTTGGGTTCCGCCCCCGTCGCCGCCGCGCGGGCTCTGCTGCAGACGGTGAGCCGCCCCGGCATCGCCGCCCGGTCTTTCTAGATGTTTTAGCCAGTTTCTTCTTCCTATACTTACATTCTTTGATTCTTTTGTACTACTGATCTATCCCACCATTCTTTCCTGCATATACAGCATTAACAACATACATCTCTCATAGTCATAGACATTGATTTCTTCTTGTTTTTTTTTTTACCCCAAAAACAAAGTAACTGACCAAATTCTTTCTTCCGAGAAACAAGATCGATCCTCTGGTTTTAGAACGAACTTCTCTCCCTCTTTCTTTTGTACATCGATTCGTTCATCCATTCATTCAATCAGCAGCAAATCACCTCACAAAGTCATAGGGAAAGAAAGATCCCTCTAGCCGTAGCCAGATAGCACAGAGAGACAGTGAGGAGATCAGTGAAAGGGAGTGAGGAGTGAATCGTCAGAGACAAGGAGGACACCCACGAAGAAGGCGAAGCCAGCTGCAGAGGAGGAGAGTAGGTCTCTTCTTGCCACACCGCGTCCGGCCGCGTCTCCGGGATGTTGGCTGGTTGCTCCTTCTCGTCGTCGAGGCATCAGATGAGCACCGCGCAGCGATTCGACATCCTCCCCTACGGCTTCTCCAAGCGGCCGACCAACCGCGGCGACGGCCCGGGCGCCGCCGCCGCGCCGCCCGACGCCAGGACTGGCGGCGGCTCCACCTGCTCCTTCCGCGCCCACCCGGCGCCGCCGGTCACGCAGGCCGTGTCCTGGGGCGCCAAGCCGGAGCCCGGCGGCAATGGCGCCGGCGCTGTCTGGGAGAGCAGGAGCAGGGGCCGTCAAGCGCGCCCATGAGGAGGACGAGGGCGAGGAGTACGGCGGCCCCGTCGTTCGTGCCAAGCGGACGAGGATGGGTCGGGACGGAGATGATGAGGTATGGTTCCATCGATCCATTGCAGGGACAGTGCAAGCGGCTGGGTCCGGCGATGGAGACGAAGCCGAGGAAGAGAAGGTCTTCCTGGTGCCCAGCGCCGCGGCGTTCATGTCCGCCGCCGCCGCGGGCACGTCTCTGGCCGCGGCCAAGAAGGAGGAGTTCAGCAAGTCGCCGTCCAACTCGCCGGCCTCGTCGGGCGGCACGGACGGCGGCTCGTCGGCGGTCCACGCGCATTACGGCGGCGCCCCGGCAAGGCGCGTGGAGGCCATGGAGCTCGTCGTCGCGCTCACCGCCTGCGCCGACTCCCTCGCCGCCTGCAACCACGACGCCGCCAACTACTACCTGGCGCGGCTTGGCGAGATGGCGTCCCCGCGGGGCCCACGCCGATGCACCGCGTGGCCGCCTACTTCGCCGAGGCGCTCGCGCTGCGCGTGGTGCGCATGTGGCCGCACGTGTTCGACGTGGCCCCGCCGCGGGAGGTCACCGACGGCGCCGTCGCCGAGGAGGACGACGCCACGGCGCTGCGCGTGCTCAACGCCGTCACGCCGATCCCGCGCTTCCTCCACTTCACCCTCAACGAGCGGGTGCTCCGCGCGTTCGACGGCCACGACCGCGTCCACGTCATCGACTTCGACATCAAGCAGGGGCTGCAGTGGCCGGGCCTCCTCCAGAGCCTCGCCACGCGCGCGTCGCCGCCGGCCCACGTGCGGATCACCGGCGTCGGCGAGTCGAGGCAGGAGCTGCAGGAGACGGGCGCGCGGCTGGGGCGCGTGGCCGCCGCGCTCGGGCTCGCGTTCGAGTTCCACGCCGTGGTGGACCGCCTCGAGGACGTCCGCCTGTGGATGCTCCACGTCAAGCGCGGCGAGTGCGTCGCCGTGAACTGCGTCCTTGCCGCGCACCGCCTGCTCCGCGACGAGACGGGGCCGCGATCGCCGACTTCCTCGGGCTCGCGCGCAGCACGGGCGCCGCCATCCTCCTCCTGGGCGAGCACGAGGACGCGCTCAACTCCGGCCGCTGGGAGGCGCGGTTCGCGCGCGCGCGCTGCGCTACTACGCCGCGGCGTTCGACGCCGTGGACGCGGCGGGGCTGGCGGACACGAGCCCCGCGAGGGCCAAGGCGGAGGAGATGTTCGCGCGGGAGATCCGCAACGCGGTGGCGTTCGAGGCCGGCGACCGCTTCGAGCGGCACGAGACCTTCGCCGGGTGGCGGCGGCGCATGCAGGAAGGCGGGTTCCAGAACGCCGGCATCGGCGACCGGGAGGCGATGCAGGGGCGCATGATCGCGAGGATGTTCGCGCCGGGCAACTACAGCGTGCAGGCGCAGGGCGACGGCGAGGGGCTCACGCTCCGGTGGATGGACCAGCCCATGTACACCGTGTCCGCGTGGACGCCCGTCAGCGACGGAGGCAGCACGGTGTCTGCGTCCGTGTCCACCACAGCATCCCATTCTCAGCAAAGCTGAATGGCAAGGTGAAGTGAAGAAGAAAAAGAACAGGGTTTTTCAGTGGTTCTTTTGCTGTTAGTGATCATTCGTTAGTTCATTATACAGTCTGACAATTCTTTTTATACAATTCAGAAAAAAAAACAAAGGAGAAAGAAAGATTTGTAGCTTTGTTTTTATATTTATTATAGGTGATAGGATGAAAGATTCAATTGTTAGTAGTTGTAATTTTTTATTCTTTTGGTTGATGAGGTTCACCTGCAAAAGTTAGCTTGCATAATGTAGAAGAAGCAAAGGAGTTGTAGATGTTGGCAGGGAAGCTCACAGAGTATATGGATGTCTCCAGTTACAATACATCATATTATTATTATTTACATGCTATTCTTTTTGCCATATCTGTTTAGATAATTTGTCCTCCTATTATGATCTGAGATTGCAATTCAGCCAATCGCCACTGTCCTGGTGTGAAATGCAATGAAACTATTAAGCATAACCAGTCACATTTTGGCAATGTGTGTAAGGATTGTGCCTTGCTACGTAAATAAAAGACATTGCAACAAAAGAACAATATTACGTAAATAAAAGACAGGGAAGCTCACAGCCTATGTTACATGTTTAGATTTGCTAGGTGGGAAAACGGTTGCTCCTACTCTGCTCTTGATAAATGGTATTCTGATGTTGGATGTTTGAATTAATCAGAATGCGTTATTATCTGGGTCCTGAATCGTGTTGTTGTCTCTGTTATGATCGGGGACTGCATTTCAGTGATCTGGGTCCTGAATCGTGTTGTTGTCTCTGTTATTATCGGGGACATCAATTCCGTGATCTGGGTCGTGTCTGTTATGATCGGAGACTGCAATTCAGCCAATCAACACAGTCCGGGTCTGAAAATGCAATAAAGCTATAACCAGTTAGATTTTGTCAAGGTGGTCTTACTAGGATTGTGCCTTGCAACGTAAATATTAAGATACAAGAATGATATTACGACAATTCAAGTCTGAATATGTGTTGTGCTAGTATTTATTAAAGAAAAAGATTGACAGATTACTTTTAGCCATCGCCACAAGACCCCTCCCCAACGGAATTGCCATTCCCGCCTAAACCCCTCTCCAGACCCAAAATCACCCTCCCCAGACCCAAGATTGGAGTGGGTCGCGACCTGCGCCGACCTCGACTCGGCGTCAGCGAGGGAGCGCCCGCCGAGGTGGAGCCATCGGAGCCGAAAGTGCTACCGAGCTGCTCCTACTACCGTTCGGCTGCCCTCCTCCCGTGCCTCCCGCCTCCTACCGACGATGACGACGAGCACAGGCACCGCGCCCTCACTCGTCGATCTCTTCGCCCCTCCTCGCCGTACACCAGCTCCGCCACCTGCCACCACCTCTCGCGGGATTGACGACGAGCGCCCGATGGATGACTCGGCCCTTCTTCCGCTGCTCTACCACATCGTGTTCGAGGAGCAGCCACTCTATGCCGCCTCCACCGCACCGCACCGAGGACGGCAATCAGGCGCTGGATCTTCAACGGCATCGTGCTCCGTCGTCTGCCCCCCCACCACGAGCGGCGCCAACCAGATGACGTCTGTAACTCGTCGCCGCGGCATGGATTCGCCACCACTGATGTACTGCGCTGTCATCTAGATTGGAGTGGGTCGTGACCTTTAAGTACAATTGAGATTGAAAACAATTTTATACAACACACAAGTGAAATCTTTCTCCAATAGATCTTATAGCTGCTCTAAAACCACTTAATTTATTTCATTGTTCCTACCGCCTTTGCTTCAATATTATATCCAACATATATATAATTAAAACTATTATTTTAGGCCAAACCTTTCGATTCCCATGGTCATCGCTCGAAACGAACAACCAACAAATACACAAAAATGAACACTGAATATAATGAATAGATATAATTGTATTTCTTGAATATTCAAATATTGTGCTTTATAATCCACTCAAGGGGCTTTTTTATACATGCCTGCAAGCTCTTATATGACCAAATCTAGGAATATCTCACGCTCCTCCAGGGCACTACCGTCAGAGTGCCCCCCCCCCCACACACACACACACACACCAACGTTTGAGGCCCCTAGGTCCACTCAGTGTACGCGTCCTAGCTGACAAGGGACTGGCCCCACCTGGGTCAACCTGTCGGCCAGTCATAACTTATCCCTACAAAAGGTCAAGGTCTCGCTTGTCATTGCGATGAAAATATGCTCGCTCACACGAACACCTCTTTGGTGACACCCCAAGCTAGCAAGCCTAACAAGACCCAGAAACAAAGCCGAAAAGGTCAAGATCAAGCGAACACCAGGGGCGGAGCTACGTTGGAAGCATGGGGTGCCCAGGCACCCCCCAAAATTCAAAAAAGTCACTTATAAAAATAGATTTTCACTATTATTTTAGACCAAATTTTTATATCTATAAGAGCAAGGCACCTCCACTATTTTGCGCTAGCTTCGCCCCTGGCGAACACCCGTTTGTTCCCATGTGCTTGACCTTCATTACACTGAACATTCGAGCGTATACCGAAAACTTGTTCGCAATTGTGAAAATTTCCTCATCGCTCTACGCATTCAAGCCCCTTCTGTTGGTGCCTTCAACAAGCAGTAGACGAAAAGAAGGGGTGGCTGGCCCCCCTAGTAGCCCCTCGACGCCACCCGAAAACCTTCTCTAAGGATTTCAGCCACCCACCAAAACCTTCTCTAAGGATTTCAGGTGTCGTCACTGAGTTTTCACCCATCTACCGCGAGATTTCAGCCACCCGAAAACCTTCTCTAAGGATTTCAGGTGTCGTCACTGAGTTTTCACCCATCTACCGCGATCCGGATTCTCCGAATCCCGCAATCTTAGCACCGACTCTTAGCACCGCCAAACCGAAAATACGACACACCGATCCGGCTACAACGCCACTAGGGCCTCCCCTGTTGCGCCCTCGGCAATCTTAGCACCGACTCCGGTGCCCCCACTCGGAAAGGCCCAATCGCCCCAAAAGACTAGTCCGATAGGGAAGGGTGGCTCTCCCTTTAAGGTGGCTTCTTCCTCCCAAGTTTAGCGAGGTGGGATTATCGAGGCTCACACGGCCGCCGTCCCGACTACAACCGGGCCACCCGACCCATTTAGTGTTGCGCTTTGCCAACGGGTAATAGTGGAAGATGTCCTCATCACCAACACTCAATCAGATACGCATTGTAACTCGAGATCTCGACCGCCTTGTATCTCGAGATCCGAGGAGA
Organism: Hyparrhenia diplandra; assembly: GCA_015847255.1. NCBI lineage: Eukaryota > Viridiplantae > Streptophyta > Magnoliopsida > Poales > Poaceae > Hyparrhenia > Hyparrhenia diplandra. The sequence goes on from JADLZK010004729.1 coordinate 221,673, forward strand.
AGCCGATTCGAGGATTTCAGGAATAAGTAGCCAACCGGAAGCTGATTCTGAGGAGAAGCTGGTTTGGGTGTTAATCTTGGCCTTGTAACTCGAGATTTGACCGCGGTAAAAATTCCGTGCGACGTGGGCACTTGTTCCCGGGCCAGAGCCATTCCGTGTTCTATCGATTTAATTTAATAACTTCCTTTTTCAGGTGCCTGTCTTTTTCATCCTATCAGGCGACTATTCACATTAGTTGATCCTCCCGTGCACTGCCCATGAACCATCAATGACGCATGTAGATGTTGTAAAAAAATGACGCATGTAGAGAGGCGCTTGAAATAAAAGATCAATTTCAAGCACTTGTAGTATAAGAATTGTGGTAAAATAAAAGTACAGTAATACGCTAAGGAATTTTATGATCTGGAGTCTACATGGACACATGGATAGGGAGAGAGGATATGATTTTGAAAAAAAAAAAAATAAAGAAGAAATTTGTGCTCTTAATTTATCGATATATAGATTATATAGCATCTGTATTATAAAAACACTATTAAATTATGTCATTGTGTACTGAGAATTTGGTTTGATATTATAAAATTTTTATACTCTAAATTGTTCTACAAATATGTTTAATTCGAATTTGAGAAGTTTAATACTTCTTAAGTTCTAAATTATAGTTAACTTTTGACTTTTCTAGATATATTGATTTTTTGCTATGCATCTAGTTATATATTATGTCTAGATATATAGTAAAAGAAATGGATCTAGAAAAGACAAAGTAAAATGCATTTTGAAACAAAAGGAGTATAATATAAGATTAAAATAAATCTACTGTAAGACGAGTTTACAGTTCGGCTTCCTGGCCTCTGGGAGGGACACGGCACCGTCCCTGGCTCCCGGCACCCTCCTCCCCGCTGGCCACACCGGCACACCGCCGTCGCGTGGCCATGGCCGGCCACCTTGACCGCCTTCTGTCGGGGCCCGGGCACGCCCCACATGCATATCCCTTCGCCACCCGTGACTGTGAGCCCATCAATCCATCACCCACCCGCTCGCCGCCCGCCGCCCGCCTGTGTCACGTATGAAGTAGCCAAGTATCAGCGCCAGGTGCAGCGTGCTTGCCGTCGCCACCGCCGCTGCATTCCGCTTCAGTGCTCGCTCCACGGGGTTGCAAAGTCCTCATCGTCCGTCGTCCCCTAGGCTAGGCGCCTCGCTCCAGCCGGCGCTCGTGACCGGTGAACCCGATGTGCTCGACGAAATGCCTGTTTGCGCTGCGGGGAACTGCCGCGTGTGCTGTAGTCCCCACAATCAGAAGCGGCGGTCGGTCGCCATCTGTGCTGTGCATGAGGTGGACTCATGGAGGTTCCTCGGGAGCGTCAGTGTTCAGCGGATGATCGACTTGTGCCAGCAAGATCAGCTGAGGGGTGCGTCGATCTGCGCGTGACATGCGGCAATTGCCAATTGGTACGTACAACACACTCGTGACCACAGCCACAGCTTCTCCTGATGCTATCAGGACACGCTTACATAGTGTTTTTTCCATAGGCAATGAACACCCTGATTGTGTTTTTTACCAACAGGTGCTTCTACTCCTGTCAAACTTCAGCCATTTGTATTCATAGGGGCTTCATGGTTTAATGACTTCTAGTTCTATTCCTGCAGCTTAGTTCTTACCTGAAATATATTCACACTTCGAATGTGTCTGTACCATGAAATTGTTTTTTTATATTAAAAAAATGACAAAGACTACATTGATCTGTGATGGTTCTCAAGGGATAAGCTAGTTTTATCCCCTGTTACTGCCAATGATTAGAATACTCCCAATTATGCTCTGCACATCTATCTGCAGTTATATACCCTTTGCAGAAGGGCATGAAAGCATAGACATCCATCGAAATCATTGTCCCACCAGTTCAAACATTTGTTCTCCATTGCTATGTGTGGTGTGGATATAGAATTAAGAGAGCCTCACAATTATCTGTATGGTCCATCCATCGGTGCACGTCCCTTTAGAGATAATGTAATTTTAACCCCCAAATACTGAATGATGACTTCTCTCAATTATGCACCGGACATCCATCTACAGTTATACCCTTTGCAGTGGGGCATGAAGCAAGAGGGCATCCATCCAAATCATTTCCCCACCAGTTCAAACTTTTGTTCTCCAGTCCTAGGCATAGATATAGCAATACAGCCATGAATGCCAAACCAGCGTCAAGGGCACCTGACAGCAGATAATTGTGTCTCTCCCACCAATTACGATGGTACTTATACACCATGTAACCTGACAAAAATGCGATGAGTATCCATGTTGTATAGTTGACTACAGTGCCAGGCGGCATCAAGCTGGTTGCACCAATCAATACAGGCACATTGACATGCCGGATCCATTTCTGAGCTGGGAATGCCTTTTGTGTACACCAGACAAGGAGGGGAGCAATGGCACCGCCCAGGAAGAACCAGTTCACAGCAGAGTAAGTGCCTAAATCACCAAATATTCTGCGTGGACCAATAAGGCCCCATAACACCGATGCATCATAAAACAAATGATCATAAGGGCATGTCCAAGGGCTGTCTGCTGGGAGAAGCTCCTTGTTGCACACATTAGGTATTGTGTCCATGAGCCACCATGTCGTTCCAAGGTATACAGAGCCCGCAATCAAAGTGCCTACAACCTGTTATTTTAAATATAATAACTGGAGCATGTGGTTATTGTTCTTTTGTTATTGTAACGCCTATTACTTGTGTAGCTAGTTGAACTCACCTGAGCCATGAACATGGTCCTTGGGGGAATCTTCATGTAGTGGCCCAACTTAAAATCTTGCAAAAATTCTAGTGCTTGACGTGGGCCAACATAGCCATATACTTTGAAGCACATGTTTGCAATGGGTCTTCCAGGATATAGGTACCCCATGATGTACTCTGTGATGACATTCAAGCCTGGAGCCTGTTACACTTGTATACATTGTTAGCTGTGTTCTTTCTCCTGGGCTGTATATGTTGTAATATGTAGTATGCGTCTGCATTCATGTTTGGATTCCATACCTGATTGGTTGTTGCTTTGATAATTCCAATTGGAAGGGTGTACAAAATGGCAAGGGCACATGCAAGCAGTACTCCCCACCAAGGTAACTGCAGTTGCTCAATGTAGTACTCACAAGTAAGCATGGTGACTGCAACACTGGCCACAAGGATGCATATGAACCACCACTCAGGGACCTGCCTGTATCTCCTCATAAGCTTTGTATGGATGTCCATCTTCTTATCCTCGAAAGCTGATTTGCTTAACTGCCAGATTTCACTGTGAAAAAGCTTGCAATTTTAGCTTCATGTGTACTTTTGCAGAGTGGACCAAGAGGGGCAATTGATAGCAAAACTACCTTCCATGGAAAAGGAGAACGTGGGAAACCGTTATGTAAGGCATGCAAAACCAAGACCATAGCTGGAAGCGAAGAATGTGCTGATGTATAATGGTCCATTCTTCTCATAGGCATCTGTATCAAAATAGAATTGGGAGTCCATGATGCTAGAGATGTTGTACTTTTGTCCAGTCACTGTGTAGAGACCATCTGAGTAGATGGGGAAGTTGCGAGCCTTGTAAACATTAAACCAGTAGTTGATCGGTGTGATTATGTACATGACTATAAAGAAGCCAGCTGCAATGTTGGCAGTGGCAAACCAGGGGCTAGCAAGGGGGCTTCCAAGGTAGGAGGAGATGGATGACCAGTCGAGTCCAATTGCGCCAATGCCAAGTCCATGGAGGCCTGAGCCAAGCTGTTGGGCAATCACAGAGCTGGGAAATACCCAACAGATCCAGGAGAGGGAGGTAAGCATCTGGAACAGATAGCCCGGCAAGATGTAGTAGGCTTAAACTGCAGATGAATGCCACCAGGAAGAACTGGTTGCGTGTCATTCTACCTTTTCTCCTTTGCTCCTTCTCATGAAGTGCCCTGGTGAGTATAATACATCAGGAAAACTATTATTTCAACTTCTGAATCTGTTATTTCAACTTCTATATCTGCTATTTCAACTTCTTGTGAAGTGCCCTATGTGAATTGGCATGGCTGCACCAACTTTATAGTCGTATGACATATGAGTGTGTTTTCACATAGTATTGACTTATAAAAATAGGTTGCTTGCATGATTTTTTTTTTTCTTGTCAAATTACTACATCTTCTGAGGCTGTACACACTGGTTATATTACATACACTAGTATAAGATAGGATATGATTGCTGTTTTCATGGGAATGGTTGCTGGTTCACTACTTTATCCCTGAAATAAACATCTACACCTGCACGCTGTGTACTTATCTTAGTCCACGACTATATATTGTCCTTTTATCCTTGTTTTGATGTTAAGATTCATAGAACCATGGTAGTGGTAAGTGATTGAGCATTTTTCTAGTTGTCTTCTTGGGTATATGTGGATTGACTAGCAGTACTCCTGATATTGCTATTGTCATGAGCCTTCAGATATTGGTTTTTGCAGCTTGTGATTGTTATTAATGGTCCATTGTTGCTTGCAGAGACTGCACCTGATAATGAATTAACCATTGTGCCTTTGAATTGAAGATTTGAATTGGTAAGCAGTTTCTGTTCACGTTATATTTCAGTGCTGAAGTTCTTTACAAGACATACATCAACACATACTGCTGCTACTCTTTTGTCAGTATTGATATATATACTTAATACGCACCAAAGCAAGCACAAATCATGTGTCCAAAATCTTTAATTATATATATATATATATATACCCTAAACAAACTTTGTTGTTGTCTATTGAGATGTGTCCTTGGCTGCTTGCGACTTGCACTGGCCAGTCGCTTCTTTTCGCTCTGTCTGTCTGTTCTATTGAATGAATCAAATGATTCAGCATAATGATAAGATAGTGAAGCATGATATGATATCAGAAACTATATCCATGCAATATAATACTAATATTAAATTATAATGCATCGCACCTTACCATTTGATGCTTTTGAGAACCTTTTGCTAAAAAATGGTCCAACCAATGTCCCACACTTCCGCTATACTTTTTACTTGTTTAAGTTTAATCTTAACGTACCGTGACCTTATCGTGGATACTGCTATGTCCAGCATAGATGTTTTTTCTTTTCTTTTGAGATGATTACTGCTTGAGAGGCTTTTAGATGAATTACAGTGTGTAATGACTAATCGAAGGAGGCGTGTTACTTATGCAGATTTGTGCTATATACCTGAATAGGGAGACCTGCACGAGGTTGGAGGGCCACCACATCGCCGCCGGCTCCACCAGATACCGCCGGAATATTCCCGCCCAACCGAACCCCAGCACCTGCACGCACGATGAGGTACCCAAACCCAGTTCATGCAATCAAGCTCCCGCTTGTTTGGAGTAACTCATCGTTTACTTCACTTACCTGGCTGGTGAGGATGAGGAGGAGGGCGACGAAGAAGGACATGTGCTGGCCGTAGAAGACGCGGACAGAGGTCACGAGATTCATGCCGAACACGGCGCCGGCGCCGGCGTTGGCGAAGATGGTGATCAGGACGTGCTCCTTCATGTTGAAGGGCCCCGGATTGAGGGTGAACTCCCACGGCCGGCCGCGGAAGAAGGCCCCCTCCGGCAGCGCCGCGGCCATGAGGCGACCCAACGGAAGCACGGCGATCTGCGCGGAGACGGCGGTGATGGTGAGCGGCTCCTTGCGGTACCCGAAGAAGGCGTTGAGGAAGGACAGCGCGGCGCAGGACACCGTGCCCAGCACCCACATCCGGAACGTCCGCACCGGCGTCGTCGGGTCGTCCCCTACCGGCACTGTCAGCGCCACCTGCTCGATCGGCGAGTCGTCGTCGTTGTCAACCCCCGCCTCACGCTCCTCTTTCTCCGGCGAGCGGCCTCGCTGGCGACGCGACGACGACGGTTGCACTGCATGACAAGGACACAAAACGGAAATGAAGCGAACGGAGCCGTGGCTTTCCCACTTGCCACTGCGAGGGAACAAAGAAGTGAGCGAGAATACGCAGCGGAGAGGTGATCGGGCTGCCATGGCGGTCGTGGTCGTCGCCGTGCTCCTCCAGTCGGTGGACGGACGACGCCATGCTTGGGTTGGGAGGGTTGGGACTTGGGAAAGATGCCTGCCTGCCAGTGGCAAGTGGCAGCTGTGCTAGGTGTTGCCGATGCTGGGTTCCTTTCAGCTACCTTGTGTGCTCCGGCAAGGCATTTTGCCACTCCACTACACAGTTCGTGCTGGATGGGGCCCATTTTCTCCACTGCAGTTTATTATATCTTGGGAAAAGATGGCATGTTTTATCCAAGAGCACACAATGTGCTTGTAAAAATTCTGCAGCATCTCAGCCCTGTTGTGTGCTGTGATAATATAAATTCTGCAGCTTACATATACTATGTTTGGAAAAGAAAATGTGTGATAGTGACCTGGTGTAAAAATCTGCATTTGTGTGAGCTGAGTATGTAGGATGGGGCATAAATTGACCTGGTGGTGTAGACATCCATGGAAAATTGACCTGATAAGACCAATAGCTGAACACTGTCTGTCTGAACATAGTAGAAGTACTTTCAGGAAGCAAAGGGGCAAATAACTTATTGTCTACTCCTTAACATTGTTAAAAAAGTATCTGTTTGCATCTCAAGTTAATCAGTTTCACCTTGCAAAGCACCCATGGCAATCGCAGATTATTAGGGCCTTTTCGACTGCCATTACAGTCAGTGATTCGGCTGTATCCAAGGCTTCACGCAAGTTAATTCTCCACAAATTAAGGCCAGTGAGAACACTTCAACGGGTTCGACTGACCATGGAAGCCGTTAAAAATGGCCTGCACAACTCCGTTTCAAGAAACTACCCAACACTTTCCAGAACCTTTTTTTTGTTATTTTTGGCGAGGTAAAAGAGAGCTTATATTAGCCAGACAAACAATTACAATGTTGTTGTTGATGAGAGGTCTATCACAGCACGCAGGCGTTTGCAAGCACCCACCAAGTCGCAGTATTATGAATACTTATTTCGTCTAGCTAATTGGGCCAGCTCGTGAGCCACCTTGTTGCATGCATTCTCTTTTCTGGATCTTGCAATCCACCAATAGCTGCAAGTATTCTTTCGCTTCCATCACCACATAACTGAGCTTAGACATAAAACCCATCAAGATCACCTTAACATTCTTCTGAATTTCAGATGATCACTCCAACGCCGGCCTCTCAATTTTTTATACAATAGCTTCTAAATTATTTAAAAAACACACGAGATACATACTTTTTTAGGAGGGTGGGGATAAGCACACGAGATACATACGTTACCAAACAACTTCAACGATAGGCTCCCCAATGTAACAGCAAACAGGACAGTAATATTCATCAAGTCCACAGATTAAACGGCCAAACTGCCTCGAGTTACATTACAAACAACTTCAGCAATATTAGGCATCACGCCTGTGGGATGGTACAAATGTTTGGACCTACCATGTTCAGCTAGTGCATTCTGCCTAGAAAACATCTAGCGAGACCAGGATCGCAACGCTGGAACCACAAAGTCCAAGCTGCCAATCCTATTCCTATGGAGTAATATCACTGGAACGATGATCAAACTAACAACATCCCACATGGGTGTTCGCTGCGAACAGTCCTATAAAACAGTGACCGAGCAATTGATTAGTGTTATCGCCACACAAAAATTGACTTCAGTCCTTTGAGAGAATATGTTGAATGAGAATTCGTGAATAACCTGGCAAAAGGAACGCCAAAAACTTATCGCCTACCACGACCGCCACCGGGTCCTGAATTCCCCCTTGGACCCGTAAAAACGAGCAAACTGCAACCGCAAATTGGGTGAATTGCGATCATGCTCATCAAACTTATAGCCTGCAAAAATCAACCATGGAACCTTGTGATTAGCATCGTGTTGATATTGCGCCTATAGTTGACTGTATACAAAATGAATTAACAAACAGCCCATGGGAATAGGAACAACACTATAACACATTCTGGAAGACAGCACGACAAAACTCCACATTACCAATCTTGCTACAAAGGTGGGAAAACCAATGCCAGGAGAAATCTGGGCAGTGGTCCCTTTTACATGCCCAAAGGGGCTCCAATCATTCACCTCTCTTTAGCAAACAACACAAAGTGGACTGCCCCCACCCCACCCTCATGGTTATATACCAGATACTACAATCTAGTGGTCACAGGACAGATATGGGCAAGTCCCAATGGAAGGTTTCCATGGCACTTATTAAGGTGCTAAGTAGGCAAAATGCAGCTGTGGCATTGAAGTTAAGGAGGAATGATAAGGCGGGAACCAAGATCGGAAGAACTATGATAGGTAGATGATAGGAGATAAGATAGATGATTGAATTATAATTTTGTTTGTAGAAACTATCCATTGGGAGCAAAGTTTCTATGTGTAGTGTCTATATTAATTGAATGCTTGGAAACTATTCCATAGTTTTATGGTTGGGAGTTGGGACTGCCCTAACTACTTAACTAGCGACGGAGCCAGTGAAGTGTCAGTGACACCAAGGGTGTCCCCAATATTTCAGCTGTTGTCTTGTCGAAAAACGTGAAGTCCCTGGTCAGCACAATAAGCTTTATCAAATGAACATCGCTCTTATCAGATAGCATAAGCACCAATAACCGATTGAGTGATCATGTGGCAGAAAGTTTTCCTTAACTTTAGAGTAGTACTACACCGACAAGATTTACATATCTTGCTTTTTCGAATAGCTTTGGTTGGCCATTACTTCTAAACCAAAAAAAGGATAATTACTTGAAACTACTGTATCCCAATAAGAGGCTCTTGGCCTAAGGCACCAAACTACCACCCCAACATATGTCTATGTGGATGTGGATCCTGAAGGAAAAAGGTAGCATTGAGGATAAAAAAATATAGATAGAACAAAAATAAAGTTAACAAAGAAATAGCTATTCCCTCCATTCTATGTTACTTGTCATCTGGACAACCATTGAAACATTGACAGTTGACAATACACACCTCTGAGCAATAGTTTTTCACATCGTACAGTAGAAAAGAAACAAATTTAATCCCATGAAAAATGAATTGATGAATGTAATAGTATCATTTCCATGTAAAAACTATAAATATTTATATGTACAGTGGTGTTTAAGGTTTTAAAGGTTTACTACGTGCTTTCTAGGAAAAGACAGAAAAGGTAGGTTTCAGCTCGAAATTATGCATGACAAAACTTGAGGTATTAATGGAAACAACCAAAATTATGGCTTATCAGCCGTGATACGGCTTGTTTCTCTCACAGAACACTATTGAAACAACCAAAATTATGCTGGCTTATCGATCAGCTGGTTTCAACAAAAAAAAGAAACAGGGGAATTGGAGTATGACTTAATGCAACCAAACTTTAGTAAGTAAATCTGATCAATAGCTTAGTGTCAGCTTAACATAGTTCAGAGAGTATCTATGCACGACAAGTTCATCTGTTTCACCTTGCAAAGCCTCCATGGCAATAGCAGATTGTGTAGGTTCCGCGAAATCAACAAAACACAGGACAATAGGGTCGCCACCAGGCTGCCAATAGCGAAGTAGTCAGAAGAATGAATGACAATAAAAAAAACAGACAAAGGCGACAAAAAACAAGTAGTTCGCTTACATGTTTTGGTTCTTTGTTTACAAGCCTAACCTCACGAAAGCCAACAAATGGTCGGAAGATGTCTGGGGGAAAGTGAAGGACTAACTATGCTTGATCGCAGTTTATGCAAATAGATGTTTAGAAAAAGAGTGGCAGAAAAGATGTATATATCTAAGGATACGTGAAACTTCTCGACGTGTACAACCAGTTGGAATGCCTTCAATATATAAGGTGTTTGAGGCATCAGGTGGTAGGGGTGGCTCTGGCATTCCACCACCGAAACCAATATTTCTGTTATCCATACCCCTAGCAGCCATCATTGAACGATCATCAACTGGGTAGCCAGCATTGCCACCCACAGCAGGCCTAATAGGTTCTCCAGCAGGTCCACCGCCAAAGGATTGAATTTGCTGAAGTTGAACATAAGTATTAGCAGACTGTGTTTGAAAGACGATTATGCAACAATCCAACAGTTGATACCCCAGTACGCAGAAAACGTTCGTAGGACGAATTAAGAGCCTCGGTATCTCTAGCAGGACGATAGCCTGCCCTTTCTTCATCACGCGGATAATAGCCAGTCATGTCAGGTGCACCGGGTACATCTATGCAACGGAAAAAAATAGCAGTAAATATAGAGTTCAAACCAAATGCTGTCCAAATTTTAGTGGAACACCTATATACAGCTAAGAATCAACGATAGTTTGGTCTAGAGTTGTTCATGTAACAATCACGCTCCTCAATTACATGTTGTCTAACAGTCTCAGACATTAGCTCGTGCTTTTTCTCGGTTACCAGGTGACTCGGAATCTTAGAACTACATTAGCTCCAGACGCCAGAGGTAGGAAAGCCAGTGTGACAGAAAGAACTTTTGTCCCACCGTACTGCGGTTTCGGTCTTTACATGCCTTCACGTTGCAGTATGATTTGACCTATTTAAACATGATGAATAGACAATCTAACAGCCTGTTTGGTTTGGATACCCATCCCCCAACAAATTGTGGGTCGGTGAGGCATTGAGGAATGTGTAAATTCCTTAGGAATAGCCAACAGGAGGAACAACTCCGTGACAAAAGAGGTGATTCCGCAGCGCAAAACCAAATGGCAGCATACACCATGGAAAGTTTGGTGATGCAAACCAAACAGGCTGCGAGTGACCAGAGTTTGTTCAAGCAACTTGGCAGTAGACAAATGAATCGAAAATCCGCACACTGCCGTTTAACACGTAAACTGTGTATGTGAATCTAAGTGTGGGTTTAAGGTGCATCCTGAATCTACGAGTGGGTTTTAGGAGCATCCTAGATCTAGGAGTGGGTTTAGGTGCAACCTAAATAAATCTGACACTGACTAAAACCCCAGGCGACCCATCAGTGGTACTGAAACGATCGCGACAGATCCTGCAAGTAACAACCATTTTGGATCCGGTCCGCAGCCCCGTGGCAACCAAGTTCAAGACAGAGAGAAGCCTGACGTTTCCCTAGCTCCTCCCTAGTTCCGGGAGAGATTCAGTACAGACGGCATCACCGCCTCGAGCCTTCGACGCATCCCCGCCCGTTGACAAGCCTAGGCGGGACGGAGGGAATACAACGAGACCGCATAATACAGGGCGGGTGGGCGGGAAACAAAGAATTAAACGGAATCAGCACATTGCGGTGAGGTTTGGCGCCGCTAAAACCCTAAGCAACGGGCGACCAGGCGCAGCAGATCGAGCGGGCAGATCAGCAACCGCGAACGGCAGCTCGCGGATCATCAGATCGGGGGAAGGGAAGGGGAGGGGAGGTGAGGGGCGTGCAGACCTGAGAAGTCGGCGGGGCGGGGTCGCTTCATGGGCTGCTGCTGCCCCATGGCGGGGCCATCTGCGGTGCGCCGCCGCCCATGCCTGGTGCGCTACGCCCCCACCTGCGGAGGGCGGCGGCGGCTGCTGCTGCTGCTGCTGGCGCGGGTCGGCGGCCGCGTACCTCCAGTACGCGTCGGCCATCAGTCCCCTCGAGATCCGTCCGGGAGTGGGGGAGTGGAGGAGGAGGAGTGCAGGTGGTGGAGCCGCGGCGGACGGACGGACGGGGAATGACGTGTAGGGGGAGCAAGCAACGCGCACAAGCACCCCGGCCGAGAAGGAATCGCGCTTTTTCCACGACCACTTTGGAGTGGACGGACGCGTGGTGGGTTGGTTTGGTGGATCACGCCGTTGGGCCACGATTGCTGGTTGATTTCCTTTTCTTTTTCGGAAAAAGTCTACTTTTGGCCCCTCAACTTTCATGAAAGTTCGATTTTGGCCCTTCAACTTCAAAACCGGATAAAACGGTCCCCTCAACTTTTGAAACCGCGCAGATTTCGTCCCTCGGCGGTTTTGGACGGTGGTTTCGCTACAATAACTCCGGTTTTGCTACAGTGACCATGGTTTCGTTTTTCTTTTTTTTATTTATTTATTTGAATCTTTCAAAAATCATAGTAAATCACAGAAAATTCATAAAATAGAAAATCCAATTTTGTTGGACTCCACATGAGTAGAGCTACGCAATGAATATATAATATGATATACTTTTGTACAAAGTTTTTGCTAGAAGGTTTTGCCTTTTTTTATTTCAAATTTCAATCTTTAAAAATCATAGTAAATTACAGAAAAATTATAAAATAAGAAATTCAATTTTGTTGGACTCCGCATGAGGCGCGCAATAACACAAAGACGTAGTTACTTGTGGCTCTTTAGCTGGGTTAGGTTAGCTAGGTTTTCTTTGGCCGATCAGACGCGTACGCGAAATGTAAACCCCGATGGATCCCCGCCAATAAATTAAATAGTACACCTATATATCTTTATTGTGTAAATATGCTCATGTGGAGTCTAGCAAAATTATTTTTTCAATTTTATGATTTTTTTATAATTTATTATGATTTTTAAATATTGAGTCGAAATAAATAAAAAGAAAAAGGCAAAACCTTCATAGCAAAAATTTTATATTAAAGTATACCATATTATATATTCATTACGTAGCTCTACTCAGGTGGAGTCCAACAAAATTGATTTTCTATTTTATGAATTTTCCGCGGATTTACTATGATTTTTGAAAGATTCAAATTTAAATAAATAAATTAAAAAAAACGAAACCACGGTCACTGTAGCAAAAACCGAGTTATCAGATCGAAAACCACCGGCCCAAAACCGCCGAGGGACGAAATCGCGACGGTTTCAAAAGTTGAGGGACCCGCTTTGTCCCGGGTTTTGGAGTTGAGGGACCAAAATCGGACTTTCGCAAAAAAGTTGGGGACCGAAAGTAGACTTTTTCCTTCTTTTTCCGACGGCCTGCTTAGCGGAAGGGAATTCAGATCTTTGCTACTGGGCCTCAAATGTTGGAAGGCTATGCATGGAACCGAACGTTGGATTTCAAGGTCACTTCTCACTTGCAAATGCTAAATTTGATCTTGAGGCCGATTAGTTGGCGCCCAAAATTGACCATACCAAGCAAAAAGCATTTATCAAGCAATGATTTTAGATAGTGGCTACCGATACTTACCAACTTCTCGAATTTGGCTTGTTAAATCTTTGGCAATAATTTTTCCCAAATTTTTGGCTTGCCAAATTTTATGGCGTGGCAAATTTTGGTTGTCAACCTCTTCTGAAAGCTCAGCTTGAGGCAAGGCAGATACTTACTTTTGATTCGCTGCATCGTAACTCTCCGACGCGCAGGATGTACTCGTGAACGGCAAAAAGAGACGCGCAGGATGTACTCGTGAACGGCAAAAAGAGACGCCACCATAAGAATTCAAACCACCCACGTCTAGTCTCAGAAGTTGTAGCGCTACAAACTGAGCTATGCGAGCCTTTTTGCTATAGCCCACCCACCAACTTATTTAATAGGGGCAAACAGGGCCCCTAATTAATCATCTGTTTTCAGTATGCATAATCATTATGCAGACGCCCATCTATTTATGATATGGAGGAAGTATAAATTTAAAACTAAAAAGACCTTGAAACAATTATAAAAATTGATTTGTTTCCATTCCCTGAAAAAGTAAAAAAAGGAGATGAACCAGGCAATTATGAGGACTGTAGGAAGTCAACAGTGCTGGGGAAAAAAAGACAAAAGTAATAGCAGTACTGTAGAACGTCAACGGCTCGAGTGCCGATGGTAGAGTAGTTCATTCTTTTCTGGAAAAAGTTGTCACCCTACTCCAACGGCTGCAGGCTGCACAACTTGAAAACAGGTCGATCACGTCCATCCACCACCGACGGCCGTGATCAAAACGCAAAAGGCCGGCCCCCGTTGACTTTCTCGCCAAGAGCCGAAGAAGCAGGAAGGCTGGGGCCCGCCGGCCGCTCTCTAACTGCCATCCCGGGCCCACCCACGTGCTCCAGCGGAGGAGGCCCACGTGGCATAGCCAGCGCCGCCGCGCATCGAGTCCCCTGTGCCCACCCCCCGTTCACGGAACGGGAACCAGACGGTGAATTGCTTTGATTTTGTCCTATGTGATTGGATTGATGCGCCCCGTCCTTGCTTGCAGTCGAAACCGAATAGCCAAGCTGTTTTATTTGCTTCCACAGAGTATCTAGATTCATTCCCTACTACCACCACTTATTTATTCCAAAGGAAAAGAATGGCTTACTAAAATAAGAAGAATAAAGTATAATGCTTTGTTGATCCACTGTGAACTCCACCAACACACGCCCAGGATCTCACTCGAAGACACCATCATGTCGACCACCGAAATTATTTTCCGTGCAGGCCACTTTACAACTAATCAAAATACCAGTAGTGCTCATTGCACTTAGAGAGCTTCTTATTGTTTCTTCCTTCCTTTTTCCAAAAAGGTAACCAAGGACGCATTTAATTATATCTATAGCTTATAGTTACATTATTTGTGTTTTGGAGCAACTTCTCCGATGGACCTAAATCCGTGTTTTCAAAAAAAAAAAAAACCATTCGGCAAAAGTAGTTGTAGTGAATATAATTTGTGTTAAGTCGATCCCTCAGAAGGAGCCCAGATCTAGAAGCCATTTTTTAGACGATCGTTTCTGGTCCTAGATTAAAAAAAATGGTTCTAACTCGATCAGTCGTGCTCCTTGCAAGGGAGGGGGTTTTGCGTGTTCATTGGACACGGCTCGTGTCACGTGCATGTACGCTGAAGCAACGTTAACGCTGCTGGATTGCTAGCTGCAGCACAGTGCCACTGCCAGTGCACCTCACCTCCCTCTCGTTTTCTCGCTTTCGGGCGACGCCAACCGAACCACGGACTGGCTGGGGCCCAGCCCACCACCTGCTTTCCGAGAGCCAGACAGAGACACCATGACGACGACTACGTCACTACGCAAGTGGCGATGATTATATTGGCCAATCCGAGGCGTCACGACGATCGACATTTTTTTTCGTTGTTCTTTGGCTACCAACGAACGACGACAGGGCCGCTTGGTTTGGTTTGTTTTGGTATGGACTATTTGAGCAACTTGTGAAATCCTACGTACGTACAAGCCAAAAAGGCGATGGATGGATGCCAACCACCAATCATACGTACGCAGCGTAGGCATATGCTTGCATCACCGGATACATCGTATCGATCGCCCCGGTTTTCTTGGTCACATATTTTTCACTCTACTGCATCAGTAAAAGATCAATTTTCATGGGCATTATTTCGGCCTCCAGTTCATTACTGTGATCGCTATCGTCTTTTGCAGTACACAACAGCTTGTGAAAGAAATCATATATTAATTTTCCTAAAATGGCAAGTACCGCGTTGTCCTTGTCCATTGGTAATCCAAAACGTACACAAACAACCCACACGCATCATCAACTAGACAATAGTTAAGCGCTATATAATTCGAGAACACTGAGATTGGGGGCCGGACCAATCTTTTTGGTTCCGCTATGCATGCAATTTGCGTCGTATATCGTATATATAATAATTATTAATTATTTGGGTATTTAGTGAAATCGCATAATTTTCACAAGCTGCTTGCATTGGCCCGCAACTGATTATAAATTTGATTCGACTTTGCATATTGTTGTTCCATTTTGCCAGAAAAAAAATCATGTCCCTCATTATCATCTCTGATAGCAGTTCATAGAAGTGGCACGGAGGTTGTCCTTTGAAATACGAGAATAGTTTTTTATGCCGCTAGCTGGGCCTTTTTGTGTGGGGCCAAGGACTTGATGTGATAATAAATTTGTTTGAAAGGTGGCCCTATTTGTTTCGACATACAGTACTATTGTAGTTTAACTTTTGCACTTACCTCCATTATTGAGTGAACTCTTTTCTTGTCGCAACGCAACGGTCCCAACAACGCAGTGTGGTAATTTCTTATCTTCTGGATTACAAATCAACCATTTAACAACTTAGCAAACGCATGCCTCCTAACAAACATTTATAAAAGAACCATTTCGACAACTTGGAACACCTATACGACGTTTAATGGCAAATGTCTATGCATATATAGCTCTTGAGTCAACAAGATTACTTGTTTTTTTTACAAGCTTGTTGTATCTAAAAGATTGCAATTCTTCTTACTTCTTACTTTATAAGAAGTCAAACAAACTCATGTTTCTAACTTTATAACAAAAATACTAATGGTTGTTTGTTACGCCAAATAAATATCGTCATTACATTGGTTATGTATTATTTTTTTTATAGTTGACCTTATTTAGAGATATAAATATAAAATATTGATTATAAATTTAGAAAGTTTTTTCAGTTCAAAAAAAAAAAATTAGAAAGTTTGACTTGTTCAGGGCATCCACATCCTCAATCGACGGGAATGGACGTGACACTTTGCTCTGGGTGGACAGTTGGATCAATGGCGTCGCCATTAGGTCCTTTGCGCCGACAATCTTGCAATTTGTCCTGAGGTGGGTATTGCAGACGCTCTCGGTGGTCGAGGCACTCCACAATAGGTAGTGGGTGAGCCTAATCTCCGGCGGGTTGCCCGCCCAAGCGACGCCGAATACCTCCGTGTCCTCGGCGAGCAGTTTGGGACATTGAGCTCAATGATCAACCGGACCGAGATCATTTGGCGCTGGCAATCGGATGGAAAATTTTCCGCTCGATCGGCATACCACGCCTTTACAACCGATCGGATCACATCCAATCCTGTGGTGTGTTCTGGTCTGGGACGTGTCAAGATCTTTCTCGGGCTGGCTATTCGGGGAGGCAATGGACCGCGGATCACCGCCGCAAGCAAACCCTCGACACCCATGACTGGGTTTGGTTTGGTTTGTTTTGGTATGGAGTCAATTGGAGCAACTTGTGAAATGCTACGTACAGTACGTACCTCTCACTTGAACCAATCCGGCAAACCAAAAGCCAAAAAGGCGATGATGGATGCCAACCACCAATTGGGCGAGAGCGATGCCAACCACCAATTGGGCGATAGCACGTAGGTACGCAGCGGAGGCACGCTCGCATCACCGGCCGGTTACATCATATCGATCCTGCCCAGTTTTCTTGGTCCTGCTAGCTCACATATTTCCACTCTACTGCATCAGTTTTAAAAAAGATCATTTTCATGAGCATTGTTTTGGCGGCCTCCAATTCACTACTGTGATCGCTATCGTCTTTAATTGAGAAAAAGAAGCATATTGGTTAGTTTTCCTAAAATGGCAAGTACCACGTTGTCCGTTACAAATTGGGCCTGGTTTACTCCCTCCGTCCCAATGAGTTTGTCACCCGGATTCCACGCCATCATTTTCAATGCTTCGTCTTTATTCAAATTTTTTGCACAAATATAATTTATTTTGTTATGACTTATTTTATCAATGAAGATACTTAAATATTGATTAATTTATTTTATGATTTACATAAATATTTTGAATAAGACGGGTGGTCAAACATAAAATTCAAAAGTCAAAAACGTCAAACTCCATGGGGATTGAGGGAGTAGATTGCTAAAATTTATAACCGCATGTCACATCGCATTAATCGTAGAACATTTCGTTTGTTAGTGGTAAATATCATCTTACCATGGAGTAACTAAGCTTAAAAGAATCGTCTCGCAATGTACATCTAAACTGTGTAATTAGTTTTTTTTACCTACATTTAACACTCCAAATATATGTCTTTCGGTGTATTTAATGTGATGTGATGGAGAGAAAGTAGGAAAAAGGTTAGAAATTTTAGCAATCTAAACAAGGTCTTGGTAAACCATATATTAAATAGAGATACCACGTCAAACGGGGGCCAGTATCGGAAATATGAGCTAAACAAACAAATTAAAGATGCAGTGTATACGTACCAAGATTAAATTGAATATATAATGAGTAGTACGTATAGCTCATGAGGACGAGGAGGAGCAACTTGCAACAATGCTGGCTCTTGTTAAATCAAATCCAACAAGCCAAAAAGGCAATATCGATTAATCCAAAACGTACACAAACCCACATGCATCATCAACTAGGCAACTAATAGTAACAATTAAGCTACATAATTTCAGAATGGACCTATTTTTTGGTTCCAGCATGCAATTTGCGTGGAATATATAATTGTTTGGGTATTTAGCGAAATCGCCTAATTTCACAAGCTAGGCCTTTGATTTAATATTGTAATTTTGGTTTGAATTTGCATATATCGTTCTTCCATTTGACAGCATTTGTTTTCAGCCCGTCATTATCATCTCCGACGACAGCAATTCATAGAAGTGGCACACGGTTTCTTTTTGGTAAAAGAGTGGACATCAGGTTGTCCATTACAAAAGCCTTTATGAAGCACGATTATTTTTTGTGTGCCGCTAGCTAGGCCTTTTGTGTTTGCATTCTCGTGGTACGTAGGGGCCAAGGACGTGATAATAAATTTGTTTGGAAGCTTTGGGCCCTTTTGTTTAGATACTACACTGTGTACATATTTTAGTTCAACTTTTGCATAGCTCCATTATTGAGTGAACTCTTTTCTTGTCGCAACGCAACGGTCCCAATCCCAACAATCAGTGCGGTAATTTGTTATGTTCTGGATTACAAATCAACCATTTTATGACTCTCTCCCTCATCCAAAACAAACACTTATAAAAAGAACCAAGAGACAAGGTTTTGGACAACTGTGAACACCTACGACGTTTTACGACACATGTCTATGCTATGCATTATCATTCAAACATATAACAACTTCCTAAATTCCAGAGCACTCTCCACACAATCGTGCATAGCTCATGAAAGACATTACTTCTTCTGTGTAAAATTAAAAAAAAAATACAATTCTTACTTTACAAGAAGTCAACCAAATTCAAATTTAACTAACTTTTATTTTTTTAAAAAAAATACTAATGTTTGTCTATGATTATGACGCCAAATAAATAATTGGTTACAAAACTTTTTCCAGTTGACCTTTTTAGAGTTATAAATATCAATATTATTTTCTTATAAACTTGATTAAATTTGAAAAGTTTGATTTGTCTTAAATCTATACAACTATACATAATAAATCATTTTAATCAAGTCACTTGCTATCATAGCGAGGGCACGCTTGTTTCATGCATCACTCTCTCCCAGCAACAAAACTGAAGAAAGCAACATAAAACCTAGGAATATTCCAACTCGAGCAAGCACACACCAGAGACGTGCATGTGCCGTCGTTAGCCGACGACGATCTGCGTGACTGCGTCACACGCACGATACACATCTGTTGCACAAATCACACACAGCACACACAGACGTGGCAGGGCACCAAATCCCACAACGTACAGTTTACTTCGAGGCAAGAGAAGCAACGGAAAAAGCAAAAGCAGCACAAATTAAAAACCACCAAGTATCCCTTTGTCCCTCCAAAGTCCAACCACTACACCTAATTCGAAATCGAACGCGACCAACCACGTTGGAACAATTCAATTCAACACCTCCCACTCTTACCCTAGCAGCAATCCTAAAAAAATTCTTTTATATTTGCAACAAGATCAAACAAGAACAAACCTCCAATCTTAGCCCAAGATATAACTAAATTATTATTTTTTTTTTGAAAAAAATGGCGAAGTAAGCCATGGATAAACAAAGCTTAACCACATGATTAGCGGGGGCTCCTAGTTGTTGCCCTATCAAAGAGCAGGCGAGTGGGGGGGTATCGCGCCTCCCCACCACCAGCGGAGCACCAGTCACCACCACCACCTCTCTTCCTCGCTCTCTGCGCTGGCGGCCGGTGCCGCGAGCTCGGCCGCGGCCCTCGGAGGAGCTGACCCCGCGGCCGGCGGCAGCGAGCGACGCGGGTGAGTGCGATTCCTAGTTCCTAGAGTATACTTCCTGCTTCCCCGAGGCCGGGCGCGGCGGTTTCGAGGCCGGGGCCCGAGCGAGACGCGGCTCGATCTGCTCTGCGCGCTCACCTAGCCGCCGTGTCGGCCCGGGGAGACTCCGCTGCTGGGTCCGGGTGGGCGCGGCTCCGGCGAGTCGGCCGCGCCGGTTCCCCGCGGTGCCAATTTTGAATTCCGCCGCGGGTTGTTCCGGGTCCCGAGCTCGCGGGGCGCCGTTGCTGGATTTTTTTTTTTTTGTTTTGCGGGGGCAAAGCCGCGATTTTGGGGTTTCGAGAACTAAAAGCCTTGCTGTTTTGCTTTTCCTCGCCGCAGATTCGGCAGCCGAGCGCGGAATGCCCGTGGAGTGAGGGAGGGCGGGCGCAGCTGACCTGACCTGAGCTGACCGAGGCCTGCGAGATTCGGGAGCCTCGCTTGGCGGCGGGCGGCCGCCGGAGATTCGCGGCCTGCAGCGGCGGCGGCGGAGGTCTCGGTCTCGGTCTCGCCGATTTTGCCAGCCTGTGGGACCTCAGCGCGATGGCCGCCGCCGAGTGCGGCGGCGAGGTCAGGTACAACTCGTACAAGGCGCCGGGGCTGCGGGGCGCGTTCCTGGAGGCGGTGCACGTCTCCTGCCTCGAGGACCGGTACGCGCTTGGTCCGCAGCTGGGTTGGGGCCAGTTCGGCGTGATCCGGTCCTGCTCCGACCTCGTCACGGGGAGGCGCTGGCGTGCAAGTCCATCGCCAAGGCACGGCTCGTGTCCCCGACGACGTGCGCGGCGTCAAGCTCGAGATCGAGGTCATGGCGTGCCTCGCGGGACACCCCAACGTCGTCGGCCTCAAGGCCGTGTACGAGGACCGCGACTCCGTGCACCTCGTCATGGAGCTCTGCGCGGGAGGGGAGCTCTTCCACAGGCTCGAGGAGCGCGGGTGCTTCTCCGAGCACGAGGCCGCCCTGATGTTCCGCTACCTCATGGAGGTCGTCGCGCATTGCCACAGCAAAGGGATCGTCCACCGGGACCTCAAGCCTGAGAACATCCTCCTCGTCAGCAAGTCGCCCTCGTCGCCGATCAAGCTCGCTGACTTTGGACTCGCCACATACATCCAGCCTGGTACGCTTGGTGTTTGAGTGTTTGACCAATGATTCAATTCTAGTATTTCTATGGAAGAGGCACCTTGTCAATGTTCCTCTATCTCTTATTTTTTGTGGGACGGGAGCTACATACTCCTCAAATCAGAATCTGATCATGATGGGTTTTGTCAGGTCGAAGCTTGAGCGGCATGGTAGGCAGTCCGTTCTACATTGCACCGGAGGTGCTCTCCGGTGGATACAATGAGGCCGCCGATGTCTGGAGCGCGGGGGTGATACTCTACATCCTCCTCAGTGGCATCCCACCATTTTGGGGGAAAACCAAGTCCAAGATTTTCGAGTGCATCAGATCGATGGAGCTGCGGTTCCCTTCTGATCCCTGGGATAGGGTTTCTGATTCGCCAAGGAGCTAGTCACCGGGATGCTGAGGCGCGATCCTAGACAACGACTCACGGCCAAGCAGGTTCTAGGTGAGTAGCCATGGATTCATCTGTTGGTTTCCAAAACCACCAATCTGAAATTTTCAGTCCTTTCCTTAACATTATCTTCATCTTGATTCATGATTCCTGCATGTAGATTCAGGCAATTGAGCTGTCCACCATATTATATAGAGATTAACGAAAATATGTGCAGCCTTGTTCAGTTCCCCGGAACTCTTTTTGCTTGTTTACGTTACAAAATACAAATCGAGCAAAGCATTGTAGAGTAGCTTTGCTGCTAAGCTCTGAGCTAGCACCAGCTCAAGCTGCTGGTGTTTCGATTGTAATATAATCTTGCAAGGCTGGGAATAGGACAGGTGTCATTGGTGCCATCGCCATTTTGTGGTAGGGTCATGTTCTGGTAGATCTGCTGCTACCATACAGAGATTTTAAATTCCCCTTTCTCTGGTTCATGTTACCTTTAAGCTTGCCGATTCATTGTTCCACCCTTCATGGAGCCTGGTTTGGTTGGCTGTCATGGCATCATTTTGGGACCTTACAGTACAGATCAGCTGGTCTTAATTTGTTAATGATGGCTTCTCTCTCATTCCATAGCAGCCGTTGCCTTGCCCATGTGGATTTTATTTTCTTGTAATCTAAACAAATGTTTCCAATGCAGAGCATCCGTGGATGCAAGACCACGCGGACCAGTCAGAAGACTCCTGCAGCCATTGCTACCAGATCGGTCTCCGGCGGGAGGACTCTGGTTCGTGCTCCTTCTCCACGCCACTGGCGTCGCGGAGCAGGGACGTGAGCTTCAACACGGGCGGCTCCTCCATCGCGTGCCAGGGCATGCCTCAGGACGAGGCGTGCTGCTCGCCCACGTTTGCCACTGCCTGCAGGTCGCCCTTCTCGGCGTTCGTCACCGACCCGGACCCGTCGTCCTGCTTGCCCTCCACCTCTGGCGGCTCTGGGTTCTCGTTTGGCGGTGCCTGTGAACCGCCCGGCGGAGGGTTCCCGTTGCCGGTGCCTTCCATGCCGAGCTTCTCGTTCTTCTGCGCGCAAGATTGCAGCGAGCCTGAACCTCCCTGTGACGTGACGGTGGCTGCCTCGTCTCTGAGGATGGCGAGGGCGGCCACGCCGCTGGGCGTCGTTGGCGTCAACGGCAGGCGGAACCACACGATCGGCGCTGGTGGACGGGAGCACCTGGACGTGGCGGTGTCCGAGTCCGTCATACGCTGGGCGTCGTGCACCAACTTCTCCACGACGCACTCGCTCCGGGCCTCACTCGTGTGCTAGCAATAGCAATAGCAATAGCATTGTGGTGTTCCACGCGGCGGGATAGTGCTTTGGCCGTTGTTTGCCTGTAAAATTAACGCGATGTAATTCAAAAGCTTCTGAGGGTGAGGTGAATTGAGTGTATGAGATGAGAGGTAGAGTGTAGCCTGGACATGTGTAATATATATTTATACACACAATGTTGTTATAGGGGTAATAGATTAGAGACTACAGAGTGGTGATGTGATTGCATCTTGTCATTATCATTGATGGTGTGGTGTGCACCAATCAGCCAAGGTACTGCGTCTTTTGCCGGGTGTGTTTAGATCACCAAAATTTGGTGTAAAATTCTGTAGAAGATGTCACATCCGACAATAATTGAAGACGCGTTTCGTTTGTTAGTGGTAAATATTATCCTACCATGGCGTAACTAGCTCAAAAGAATCGCTTTTCGCAACGCACATCTAAAATCAGTGCAATTAGTTTATTTTTTTACCTACATTTAAGACTCGATACGTGTCTGCCGACATTTTTGATGTGATGGGAATCTTTTTTTGATAGTGAAATTTGGGGAGGAATTTGGAGCTCTAAACAGGGCTGTCAGTGTCAAAAAGTGTGTGTTGTGCACCAATTAGGCAATCGCTGTGGAACAAGATTTGTGTGAAATTCCTTGCCTTCCAAAAATGTCCCCACATGGCCGAAACTGATGGCTGAAACAATATCTAATTATCTACCACACCTCATGGGCTGGAGCACATTGAGTCACGGTCGTACAGCAAGCCTCAATCCACATCTGAGTATGAATGACGACTACTGGAACAGTTCCTACATCAATTTCCAAAAAAAAAAAAAAAAAACAGAAGAACAATAGAGTAGAGCATTCAAAGCATCTTCCTTCAGATTCATACAACAGCGGTCGGCGGTCGCATCAATCTTCATTTGAGGAATCCAAAACCTGTAACTTGCCATACCGCCTCTTGATGGACCCTCAACTCCCCCCCTCCAAAACTAACCCCAAATCCAAACCTGGACCTCCTCCCCTCCAAAACGATAGAAGCTTCCTCAACATACCCCTTGGAAGAAGTTGCACCATGATCAACAACCCCTTTTGAAGACCTAGCACCATGATCAGCAAGCCCCTTGGGAGAACTAGCACCATGGTGGGCAACCAACAGCCGCAACCCCGCCCCCCCGCCAGCTCTCCTCCTCCCTCTTCCTCTTCCTCTCCAGCTCCTCTCTTTCTTTCCTCACAATGTCTGGCTCACGTTCAATTAATTCTCTTGCATTAGTCATCACTCCATGTACCAGCTGCATCTCCATATTGAAGTTCTGGTCTTCGAGCTCTTTATAATCAGACTTTAGCTTTGTGTAGAAAGCTACAACCATATTACATAATCTCTCTTTTGTCGAGAAAATTTTATTTTAGGAAATGAACACTCAAAAGCAGGAGAAGAAGGAAATTATACTTCTATAGAGTCGACTTTCGGCCGTTATACGTGTGATATAGTTGACGCTCACACAAGCTGTTTTTTTTGGAATTCTATACATTTCTGCAGAAATGTTAGCCTGTTGACAAAGAAGTAGATCCGATGGGCAAGTAGCTTCTGTGTTTTTGGCACTGGCAGGTCATTTTACAATTAAAATTGGTGCATTTTTTCTTTTTAGCTGGTGCGGGTTTTTCTCCTCCTTTTTGTGAATCTCTGTCTCTATCCTTTGAGCATAGTCCAGAGTGTAGTACATGGTTAAAGGAGAGTTGGGATTTACAAAGCATCAAAATAATGAGATCTCGCAATGTGAGGGAAACCTTTCGCTCGGTCGGTGCCCGAGCAGAGTGAGGCTGGTTCACTCAAAAAAAAAAAGAGCAGAGTGAGGCTGGAATAGATAGTATGAGAACAAGCGAACACTGCGAACTTAATGTGTCATTCATGTATTCACCAACCTATTTTTACACTGGGGCACTCCCTTTTTATAGCCACGAGGTCGGACCTCGGTCCATTTCTGTGTGTGACCCTGGAATATTCCTAGGATATTCCTTAAGCTATCCTAGACCTTGAGGGCATTTCCATCTTACTCCATCATTTACCGGCTTAGTTCGCGGGCCGCCATCCCAACTCATCACGAGCCCATGTTGGGAGTTGGGCCGGCCTTCTCATCACGCTTCTTGCCCTCGCCTTGCTTCTCCACTCGGGTGATGTTCATCTTCTCTCTCGCCATGCTCCGCCTCGATTCTTAGCGGGGGTTCTAGCTAGGGGTCTCGGATCTCTTGGCGACCTTCGACCGTTTTCGGACCCGAGGCTCGAGAGTCGAGACCTTCGCGTGGATCGCATCTCGAGGCGGAAGTTTTGCTTTGCCTTTGCACTCAAAAACGCCTCGAGGTGGACCTCCGTCGCTCTTCTTCCGGGCCCCCTCTGTCCCCGAGCCGGATCTTCGCTCTAGCTCCGCGCCGGGTTTCCGCCCACTCGGGGGTCGACCGAGCAAAGGTCCTTCCCGCTCACCCCGCACCATGTCCCAACACAGCAGGCATGGAAAATTTGTCTTAGGGAGAGTACCTCATTGGAAGATGAATGCATTTTTCGTCGTTTCCAACAGCACAGGGCAAAAAAGGTGCTGTATTGTTCTTGTATATACTCCCTCGTCCCATGGAGTTTGTCGTTTTTGACTTTTGAACTTTATGTTTGACCATCCGTCTTATTCAAAATATTTATACAAATAATAAAATAAATTAATCAATATTCAAGTATCTTTATTGATAAAATAAGTCATAAACAAATAAATTATATTTGTGCAAAAAAATTTGAATAAGACGAATGATCGAAAATGATGGCAACGTAATTCGAGGTGACAAACTCAATGGGACGGAGGGAGTAGCTGGAATGGATGGAATTTTTTGGGAATGCCTGAATGACCTTAGTTGTCAGATCATCTGTAACCCCTTTGTAATTTCGTTGCGTTTTTCGTAATGAAATTCGGTTTTACCGTTGTGGAAAAAAGATCATCTGTAACCGGCGGTCCAATCTTATTCCAGAATTCTTTGGCGAAGGGACAACGCCCAACGCAGGATGATGTGGTCTGTGTTATTCTCTGCAACACCACAGATTTGACAACGTTGATCAACCACAATCTTTTTTCTAAACAGATTTGCACGGCACTGGATTCTTCCTTTTTCAGACAAGCCACATGAAGAACTGGATTGCATTGCAGGAGGTACAGAGTTCTTCCAGATGATATCAGAAGTTGTGTCATCAGCATGTTGTCTTGCTTTTAGCAGTCTGTAGATAGAGGAAGAGTCCAGTTTGCCTCGGCGCAGTCGAATGAAGATTTTCTTGGGTCGTTGCCTTGAGAGACAGACTTGTCTGAACAAGAATTGCTTCTGATTTGCTGAAGCTCATGTGCAGCTTTATTGGAGAGACTAGAAACAAAGGCGTCGTCAAGGTTTGACAGCACTGCCTCCCTGACTGAGTCCTCCTTGCGCGTGCAGTGATAGTATATTGCCATGTTATAAGTTTGACATGGGCTTCGCCAGAAAAGGCCCTAAATATGACATATATGCGTTGTTAGGCCGTATATAGATTGGAGGCCCATTTTCCTTGACCTAAGGTTCAATTTGTCATCAAATCATTTGCCACACTGCTTGAGTATTTTTTGGGCACGATTTTAAGCGCTATTTTGCTGAATGCCTCCTGGTTTATAGAGACAACTTATATATTACTAAATGTGCCACTGTCCCTCATATGTGTGTTTGAAATTACCTTTCTTCACACAATAAAACTAAATGCAAGGCATGAATGCAACCAAGCAAATTTAATTAAAATTATAAAAATTTGAGTAAATTGCACTTTGCAGTGATTAAATTATCAACAACACAATGAGGGACAGTGTGAATTATCAACTTATATATTACTAAATGCGCGGAGAATCTCTAGCTTTCTACCTATGAGTTCATTAACTAATTAGCATTCTGATCTTGTGTCACACATCTGGCGGTGAACTACCCTCGTTGCAGGAACGAGGTACTCTGGTAACCAGCGACATACATGATTTTCATGCTGCTAATCACGCATGCATCTTTTTTACAAGAGTTATGTCAAATAGAATTAGACTATGGCTACAATGGATAAGAGTTATGTCAAAAAAAAGTTAACAGGATTCAGTAACTACAATCAAATATGTGGTCTCACATGCTTGGAACCATTGAATGAGACAGCAGCGTGATCTATTGACATCAAAAATGAAAATATTAGGATGGATATATAAGTGGATCCTATGGACACAAGATAAGGATGTTAGTTTAATGAGCTTCGTGGATAGAAAATTCAATGGACCCGACCAATGGAGCCGATAGGGGTGGTAACCAATATTGGGGTGATGTTGTTGATTCATAAAACAAAATTGCTCCGTCACATAGGAAAAGGAATAATGCGAAGTAATGCAATGTGATCGATGGCACAAGATTTTTATCATATTTCTAATTTTTTCAAGACTTGAATCATTTTGAGAACATAATCAGTGCAAAATATGATTAATTTTTTTTTTATAATTTAATTTAATTTTCTTTTTCTTGCTTGTTTCATTCCTTGAATTTAATTTTATTGTGTGAAAAAAATAATTTAAAATACAGACACATGCACAATTAGTAATGTGGTTGTCTCTATATGCCTTTCGGCAAAAGAGCACTTCAAATCGTGCAAAACCAAACTCAAATAAGCAGCGTGGCAAATAATTTGATTTTTTTTAACGTTAGTTCACAGAAAATGGGACTTGTGACTATATAAGGCCCAGCAGGCCTCTTTTGCTAAAGCCCATTCCGAACTTAAAAAACATTTAAAAAGTTTGAGCATTTTCCCTAAAATAAATCAGTTCCAACATTAGGGAGCTACGCTACGTTATACGTTTTTGTTTTCCTGTTGGGCGTTGGAAAACAAATGTCTTTTCTCAAAAGAAAAAGTGAAGCAAATGTACACTGACACAGGACTGCATATATCGCTTTCTTAATCATTTTTTTTTTCGAAAGCGTGCATTGTGCACGTCTTTGCATTAATAAATCGAGTTTATGATTACATCCATCAAATAAGAAGGTCACACACACGGCTTTCTTATTCATTCCTTGAACAACAACAGACAAGCAGGACGACAAACACGCACGTACGGTAGAAATCAAAACACGCTAGCTGCCGGTGTACCAACAGCATGCCTCCACACCACGCAGGAACGGAACGTACATATATAGCCTCCCTCTGATCCGTCAGGCACAATAGGGATCAGAATGGAAACCATCTCTCACACAAGTAGGGTTGCCAGGGCAACAGTTATCATTTGCCCAACAATACCGCGAGGGGCAATACTGGTCGTCTCGCAGTCCCAGACCCAGCTGGTGGTTGGAGTCGGAGTCCGTGGTAGTGGTTGTTGCCGCTGCCGCCGACTCCACAGTCGCCATCAGCAGCACGGCAGCCATGAACACCACCATCACCACAACCATCTTCTTGCTACTCGCCATTCTTCCGAATATATCCAGCCCTAGCTAGCTTTCCTGCAGGCACGAGACGAGACTAGTACTCTTGCTCTGAGGCTCGACACCCCCTCCAATGCTTCTTATATAGTATAAGTGCGGCTGCGACTGCGATGCAAACCGAGCTTTGCTCGCTCGTCGATATATATGTTAATTCCCATTACCATATTCATGCATATCTAGCGGCGATGGAGCAAGTCGACGCTGCTGGCGACACCATCTTGTCTTTGCGCAAGCGATGAATTAATTTGTGAAACCGACAAGCAGAAATCAACCTGCTGACGCCACTTATTCCCGCATATTGCGAGTAGCTGCTGCATGTGCATCAACTTGATCGCCTGTTTATTTGTTTGTTGCATCTCTGATCTCTCAATGCAACTTGTTTCCATCCATCGCCTGTCTATATCATATAAGTAAGTATATTTCAGGGTGTTGCGAGAGTAGCTGACGAGTGCATCAACAGATGAGATCATGCATGCATGATCGATATAGCCTATAGGAATATATAATAGGATGATACGGGTGCGGGCGATTGATATATGTTTTGTGTGCTGATTTCAGATTTCACACGGTCATTGTTAGTAGACAAGAAGCAGAGCACCGTCATCCTCTCTTGGTGGGTACATAGTACGCTATGATGAATACCACACGGACGTGTGGAGTATCAGGTCGATGCCCATTTTCCTTACCTAAGGTTCAATCTGTCATCAAATCATTTGCCATGTTGCTTGATTATTTTTTGGGCACGATTTTTAAGTGCTATTTTGCCGAATGCCTCCTGGTTTATAGAGACAGCTTATATATTACTAAATGTGCCACTGCCCTCATTGTGTGTTTGAAATTACCTTTTTCACACAATAAAACTAAATGCAAGGCATGAATGCAAGCAAGCAAACTAAATTAAATTATAAAATTTGAGTAAATTGCATTTTGCAGTGATTAAATTATCAACAACCGATTCAATTTTATTATTTTTTTTTTTTTTTTTTTTTTGCAAAAATGTAGGAATATTAACAAGGCACTCAAATAAGTCTAAGGCACCAACGGAGATGAATATTGATAAAGTGGATCTAGGTTGTCTTGAGGTGTGAAGTTTGGTTCGAGATTGCTTGGTTATAGATGGGTGGTGATGTTTCAATTTCTGTGTTGGATGGTGATGTTTTTATTGACTTGTTGAGGTTAGATGTTAGGCACACCTGGTCTCTCGGTGTGGACATTTTTTTGGTTGTTGGGGTTGTTTTTTATACGTTGGTAAATGGTAACCTCAATACAAGATTGACTCAAATGCTAAGCATTCTAATAAAGCTAGGTTAGGCATTTGATCTAAAAAAGGAAAAAATAAAACTAAGGAAGAAAAATACTGACTGAATAACAAAAGAAATTGTTCTATAGATACAAATATAGATATAGATTAAAAATATATGAATATAGATACAGATACTGATACTGATACACATACACATACATACATAGATATAGAGAGAGATCGAGATTGAGATCACGATCTCTATATAGGTGTAGGAATAGGTATTGGTATAGGTATTGATATAGATATAGATGTAGATAATTTCTAAGACGACGCTTATCACATTTAATTTGATGAGACAACTCCACACATCGGCGGTCCGAGTAAGCAAAGGTCAATCGGTTATCGTCCGCGAATATATAAGAGAGAAGAAGCATTGGAGGAGTGCAGAGGCTTCCTACCCGCTAAGAAAAAAAAAAACAAGTAGTGTCACCGTCAGATTGGAAAATTTGAATGGCGGTGACGAGCAAGAAGATGGCTGTGGTGACCGTGGCCGCCATGTTTTTGCTGCTATTGCTGCCGCTGATGGCCGACGTGGAGTCGGCATCAGCCACAGGACAGTCTAGTTGCAACACCCACGGGGGCTACTCCTACTCACCATCCAATAGCCAGCCAGGGGCAAGAAAGCTACTGTTGTGCCGCCCAAGTGGAGCCGCCTGTACTCTTCATCGGCATTGTTGCTCCAATCATTGTTTTCTATACGGGAAGTGCCTATGATGTGATAGCCTGCGTGCATCATGCATGTCCCTGTGCACGTGTCAGTTGCAGCGCGTGTGCTTAAATTTGCTTTGATTTGTTTGAATAAATGTATGTCTTCAACTATTATTGTATGTGTTTGTTGATGTGTTCAGTGAATGTAGTGTTCGCTTTTGTTCGTTTAATTTCCAATCCAATAAGAAACCCAACTATGCTCAAAAGAAATTGATGACGAGCAGAAAGATAAGACGAGTTCAACATACAGTAATATATCAAATTTAAATTTGGAGATTATCACTACGATCATTATTTCTGGGAAGTCACATGTTTTTTTTTTGCGCTCTTCGTGCGTGGCCACTTGAGGTTTAAACCGGTGACCTCAAGTCTCACGTGTATGTTCATTCGATTTTGAAATGAACATTTGACGCCCTAAACAAAGTCAAATCAAAAGAGTTATCGTCGTCTACAAAGATATATAACTCTTTGAGATCTACAACACTTGATTTTGATTTTCTCCACCCGAGGTCTTTTCGAAAAAACCTGAATTTCAACTGTGAGAAATTCAAACGTAACTTTACTTAAATATGTCATTTCAAATGAAAATATTGCCAACCTATATAAAGTTGCATAACTTTCTAAGATCTACAACTTTTGTTGTTTTGGTCGTTTCTCCACCTGAGGCCATTTGAACAATTCATGTTATTTTACAGTGTAACTTCTATTTGTAGAGGTAACTCTATTTCCAGTTGCCTCTAAAAAATCGTTTTCTAGAGGTGATGCAAGTCATGGGTGCCACCTGTAAGGTTAATGGCTATCATGTGATAGATTTCACTAAATACCTTACGACTATGTATGGTTTATAGCTCTTTAGAGTCTTTGGTGGTGGATAGGTTAGAAAGTATTGCTTGCACTCACTCCGGTTAGTAGGTTGTGCCGATAGCTGAACCATATTGTGTTTGTTGTTTTGTTAAGTGTTGTAATTTTTCTCTCTCGTACATGTCATGTACTTATTTGATCTTCAAAGGGGCCCCCTTTATTAGGTTCTATGCAACTTACATTAATTTAATGTAGCCATAGGAGGTCCTATATTTTCGCATTTTGTAGTGTGTTCTTTAGAATCATTCCTAGTGTTCATAAGGTCCAGAGAGCACCTTTAGCCTAGAGCTTTTCTTCTTTTCTCATCATTGCCTCGTCATGTCCTCACCCTCTCTAATTACCCTTGAGCTCTGTCATCTAGCCATAGGAGGATCATTAAACTAACATTCTCATATCTTGTGTCCATAGGATTCACCTATCTGTCCTAATATCTTCATTGTTGCTGTCAACTATAGATAATGCTGCTGGTGATCAGATAAGATTTACACACAACGTTTATGTTATTACGCAAAGAGGCATTTGATAGTTTGATGTGAGAGAAAGAGCATCTAATCTAATCAACAATGGCTAATGTTCGGGATGAATACACAAAAGGACTGTTCTAGTGTTCGTTAAGCTTTCAATAAAGCCGGGTGAATACCTTTGGTCTAAAAAGGACTGTTCCAGTTTGTATACAAGGATGTCTCGGAAGATGAACAAGGCACTTGATCCCGGTTTGCTTATATAAACGAAACAGGACGCTCCCTCTCCCGATCCGTTGCGGTTGGCGGGGCATCCGCCATCGCCACCGGCGCCGGCGGCCCGCCAGCCCTGGGCCGCCCGCCACCGCCCAGCCTCCACCACCTCCCCTCCCCCCTCTCTCCCCGCCCACCCCGCCGCCGCGCCCCAGCTTCCACGGTGGCCGCATACGGCGCCGCCGGCGCCCTCCCGGCCCGCCGGTGCTCCTCCGCCACCGTGGGCACCGGATCCGGTGGGGCCAAGCATGGATCCGGCCGCCGGGCCCTCCTCGCCCGCGGATTTGACACCCTCTACCCCGGCGCCAAGAACCACACGGGGAGATGCTCGCGCTTCTACTCCTTGCCACGCCAGGCTCGCCGATGGCCGTGGGAGCTGCCCCCTGCCGGCCGCCGGCCGCCGCCGCCTCCTTCCGCACCGCCTTCCCACCTCGTTGCTCCAGGATCCGGCCATGGCAAAGGCCCCGTCGGCCGTGGAGGGGGCTCGTCGGGGGGCTGTTGAGGCCGACCGTGCCAACAACAACCAACCAGGTCGCCCCCGCCGCCGTCCTCCTAGTCCTCTCCGCTCCCCGGCCCAAGCCAAGAACGGCCACGCTGAAGCCTCCCCGCCGCTGCCGCCGGCGTCGTCGCCGAGCACCTCCCGCCGGCCGAAGCGCTCGACGCGCGCCCCCGCCATGGGCGGCCCTGGCACGCCGACCGCTGCCCCACTCGCCGATGGCGCGGCGACCGCCTCGGGGACAGCCACCTCCTCGAGCATGCATCCTCGTCCCGCCGCCACTTCGCGCGCCCACAGCCGCCTTTGCCGTATCTCCACGGCCGGGACCGCCCCCGGGCCACCGCCCGCGGTCGGAGCTTCGACGCCCCGGAGGAGGGCGAGGTCGCACGCACACCGCAATCCAACCCGCTCGCTCGAGCAGCGGTTGACGCCGCCGGCCGCTTTCGGGTTGGAGCCGCCCGCCCGCGCACGTCCGCCCCGACGCCGCCCTCCCCGCGGATCTAGAGGTAGCGACACCCACGGCCACCGCCCGGGCTCGTCGGCCGGCGGTCACGCCTTCGACCTCTCCCCGACGCGGCCCCCTTCTTCCCTCCGTCGGTAGACCCAAGGGCATGCGATGGGTCGACGACGCTTCTCGGATTGCTCGGACATTGAGGACGAGTTCATCGGTCCGAAACTTTGTAGTTGACCACTTTTTGGTTTAAATCCGTTTAGGCCCTCAAATAGTCAATTTACACTCGGATTTGTATAATATGTAAGGACGCGGAATGAGATATGGACACAACCACATGTGTAGCCTAGTGGTGGGGGCTCTCCGCGAGTGAGCGGTTGGTCATGGGTTCAAATCACGGCCGCCGCAATATTTCCGAAACATTTGCAAAAACTCGAGAAAATCAAAGTGACAAGGGATGGTGGGTGGTTGGCCTGGGTGGGGCTCTTCTCCAATTAAAAAAATATTTTGCTATTTTTTTCGAATTTTGAAAATGCGATTTTTAAAACCACAATAGGGGCGGTTGATAACACGAACCGCCCCCGCAAAGGGTCACAGGAGGGGCGGTTGGGGTCACAAAGATGGGTCACGTGAGGGGCGGTTGGATAACCGCCGCTACAAGAAGACCTCTCAGTAGCAACGGAGAGTTAGGGGCGCTATTTAAAACCGCCCCTACCGAAAGCATCCTCAACCGCCCCTACGGAACACGATTGTTGTAGTGAACCTTATTACTTGTCCAATTATTCTCACTGATCGTGCTTTTTTGCTTGAGTTTTCTCGCAAGACAAGCGCAGGGATCTCAAGGGCCGACCAAGATTATGCCTCGCACCTACCGGGGTACCGAAGCTACTAACCGACACCGCGAAGGTGTGGAAACCGAATAAACTCCTTTTTATCAATACAAGTCCAGGGGAGCTTTTTATAAACATTATTGATACATGTAGATGTTTAAAAAGAGCTATTTTCTTGATTTCCTATGCCAACCTGCATGAGATATTCTCACTTCATTTGGTGGTTTGGTTTGCAGCTTTACAAGGCTGCATTAAGCAATTGTTTCGAAATAGTAGATGACTTTGATAAACTACAAAGACGCTCTCTTTGGGCGGGTGATAAAGAAATCAGGAGGCAAATGTAAGGTAGCCTGGCCAAGAGTGTGTGCACCCACAGTTAATGGAGGGCTCAGGATCATTGAATTGGAGAAGTTCAGCCGCGCCCTCCGCCTGCGATGGATTTGGTTCTCATGGGATTCTGCAGACCGACCATGGAAGGGCCTTGAACTGCCAATTGTAAGACAGATGAAGCCCTCTTCAATGCTGCGACAAAAGTGACAATTGGCAATGGCAAGAAAGCTTCTTTCTGGACCTCACGTTGGCTGGAAGATGAGGCTCCTGCAGCATTGTTCCCGGCTCTTTTTAAACATAGCAAAAGAAAAAATAGAACAGTCTTCGAAGCTCTTACAAACGACAGATGGATACGAGACGTGGACCATAGTATGCCTCAAACCGTCATAGCAGAGTTCATCTCATTATGGGGAAAGTTACGAATCGTAGCCCCGATGCCCGATGCAGAGGACAATATAGTCCGGCTACACACACCAAATGGCCATTACAAAGCAAGCTCGACATACAAACCGCAGTTTATTGCAACCACAAAGATCCCCCACGCCCCAGGCACCATATGGAAGACTAAAGCCCCACCGAAATGTAAGTTCTTTACCGGCTCATGATGCAAAACAAGATCCGACGGCCGCGAGATCGCTCACCGTAGAGTGGCCCAATGAGTACCGTTGTCGCCTTTGTGTTAGAAACACGGAAACAACCTCACACTTATTCCGTGAGTGTCTTTTCTCAAAGCAAACTGGGATATGGTGGGTGTATGGATAAAGGTTGACAACATTAGACCCGAGCAACTGGCTGCAATCTGAGGAGCTCATTAGTTGGTACTTGAGTCTGGCAAACTCTGGGCATGGTGAAACAAGACCTGGGATCCGATCACCGGTGACACTGAAAATTTGGGAACTCTGGAAAGAAAGAAACAATAGGGTCTTCAGAACAAAGACGCCGCCGGGCGGTGCTAGGTGCAATTCAAGATGAAGCAAGACTTTGGGCAAGAGCCGGCAATAGGGTCCGGAGCACTTGCCGTCTCAGGGTCGCTGAAAGGTCCTAATGGCGGGGGTGAATAGCCTATTAAAAATTCTACAAACAACACTAAGCAAGGCGGTTAGTAAATAAGGCGGCAGAGCACAAATGCAAAAGCTTCAAACTAATTACGCAAGCCTCCCAGAATTCTAGCAATTCTAATATCACTAATCACAAGCAATGGCTAGGTTGTTAAGTTACCCTAGGTGGACAAGTAATTCTAACTAATTCTACCACTAGAGCTAACAAGGCTAAGCTAACAAAACAAGCTACTCACTCTAAGCACCCTAGCAAGGTATACTACCAAAGTAATGCAAGAGGTGCTAGAATACAATACCACGGTGTAGTGTCGAGGTTGTAGCCAATCACCGTGATCACCAAGAAATCTCCAACGAGCAAGAACAAGTGACACGATGATTTTTCACCGAGGTTCACGTGCTTGCCAAAGACGCTTAGTCCCCCGTTGTGACGACACACTCACTTGACGGATGCTGTTTAATGGCCAATGCCAAATCCCCGGTGGGAGCTCAAGCAAATGATCACAAGAGAGGGTCCAACAAGCCACGAGCAATCCACTAGTGCTCCTTTCGCGAATCTCCCGCGGGGTAAGGAACGACCCCTCACAAACACCACCCGTGTGGCCTCGAACAAGCTCCAATCGAGCTCAACACCGCCTCTTGCTCCAAGCCGCTAGGGAACCAGGCAAATTCCCAAGAAAACAAGAATCTCGCGGCTTCTCCAAGGATGAAGTGCTCTAGATGCAATCAAGCAATGCAATGCACTTCTATCACTCTCAATCTCACCAAGAATACGAATTATGGATGGAGAGATGAGTGAAGAGGAGTCTCAAATGCTCACAAGCAAGTTAGAGTGTTCAAATGTGCAAGAGGGAGCCTAAGGAACCAGCCAACTAAGTATATATATGGCTCCTCTCGAAATGGAGCCGTTGCTCCAAAAAATTTGCTCTCTGGGGGTGATCGGACGCACCGATCGAACCACCGGGTCGGTCGCGAGTCCGGCCATCGCTTTCCGGTCGCTACCGACAAGAGATGGGCCCACGACCGGCGCCCTCCCCGGGCGTCCGGCCGGGCGGATCCGGCCGGCACCGGAAGCTTCCGGTCCCTCGCGTCCGGCCGATTTCCCGGGCCGACGCCGAAAAACATGCTCTCTCGAAGTCTGATCAGACCCGACCACCGGTGCCACCGATGCGTGCGTCCGTCCCGTCCCGGTCAGCCGAAACAACAGTTTTCTTCATTTTGTTGTCGCCCTTTGCTCCAACCTTGCTTCGCCTCTTGCCATAGGTTGCCAACACGTCCAAGATGATCACGTTATCATGCATGTTAGCTCGTCGATAAGTTAGGCAAGATCAAAGTTAGTGCTCTCATTGTCCTAAATGCAACATGCAAGTCAATTGGACCTAGAAGCACTTCACCAAAGGATTGTCGCGGCATCCCCTCTTGATAGTCGGGCTATCTATCCTATAATGTGATCACACACTCTATCGTGTCTTGATCACCGAAAGGAAAACCCTATCAAGTATACATTTGCCTTGATCTACCGGGTTCCTTTCAAGCCGATCACCGAGCTTGACGATCCATCAATTCCACCGACATTGTCCATGTTCATGATCATCATGCTCCTTGTCATCAATCTAATCCTATCTCAAGTCATCCACTTAGAGCAAAGGATTAGTCCACAAGTGTGCCGTCAATTTCCAAAACCAAACATGAGATTTCAGCTGCCGCCAAACCAAACTGTTGTAAACAATAATGATGTAAATTAGACCTTTTCGTCAGTAGGGGTGGCTAGGAAAGTGTTGCTTGCATGGCTAAATAGGCGCTCCTTGCGCATGCTCTTGTACATAAACTTTGCTCTACCTTATCAATGAAAGTCGGTAACGGATCTTTCGAAAAAAAAAGAAATAGTAGATGACGGGGTCCAATAGAGTTCTCCATCATGGCGAAGCATTTTGACCGGCAAGGGAAACCACCGTATGCCTACCATGTTGTAAGGACTTGCACGCTTGCCTATATATACACCATTCACTGATTCCTTGCAGACCCATGCTTACTGCCCATCAATTCACACTGGAAGAAGAAAACACCCACTTTTGTAGTATGTTTGTTTTGGATATGTCTTTGCTACCCAGCCCATATGCAATTCGATGTATACTTTCTCTGTGTTTTTCCAAAGAATATTTGGCACACCTCCTCTCCCATGGGCAGCTCAACGGAAGCGGGTAGGTCCTGTACACAAAAAATGTTGTCTTGCTAGAACACCGAAGTTCAGATTGTGTGTGCCAAAACTGCCAAGAAATTGCAGAGCTGAAATCAAAACAGGTGTTGAATATTTGGCCATCAGCCTGAACCGGTACGGTATGTGCCGAATTCAGATGCCGTTGGAGCATTTACAACCGGTGCCCTTTTGTTGTTGAATAAAGCTCTGAATGTTGAGGCATGCTTATTTATTTTAGGGTGTGCTTGTGTCATGCTGGTCCATGAACTTTTAAAGTTCACTGTTTGGATCTCAATGAGGTCCATGACGGACCTGGATAGGCTATTACCGATGACGGGTGCTAAATCTAGTAACTTCCAAGAAAATAGTGATAATCTCCTCTCTTTTTTTTTTTTTTTTTGAAACGCCAACTTTAAATACAGTTTAGAGACACGGTGGCGCCATCCAACTCAGGCGAGCATCCAACACCCGTAAGATAAGGCTGAGTCAAGAGGCTAAATAGAGTCCACGCCAAAAAAAAAAAAAGAGAGAGGATGGCGAGAGCACTGTGCTGTGCGCTTTTTGGGTTTTCCATTGATCTTATGCATGTTGTTTGTCCCAAGATAGAAGAACATGAGAGAGAATGTTGCATGCTATCCATGATGGAACCAGCTGAAATTAATATTTCAGCCGCAGGAGTAAGTGTTACTGCCAGCCCAGCCTGCGGTGCCCAGTAATCTCCCTTGTGCATAGGCTTATACGGAGTATGGTAGTAATTGTTTGTAAGTAAACCGCTTAATTTCACTCCTCTCCCCAAAATTTCGCCAAAGATTCAATGGACACGCGGCAAGGCTTCCCGCTTGCGACTTCCCCGTGGTGTCGTGGTTCATCGGCGTGCATGTGGGGCAGCGCCCTCGCCTACCACCATCACCACGGCGGTGCTTGTTGATATTTCTTACACGATCCCAATTAGGAAGGCGAAAAGAAATATATATGGGATATCTATCTAATCATGTTAGCTTGGATATGGGATTAACCTCATGATCCAATAAAGCGAAGTTAGGCGGTGTTAGTAGTGGGATGTATCTTAGCATCATTATCCATAGTGGAGTTAATCTCACTAGGATATGTACTCAAGGTATACCACTCATTTCTAGGCATTACCTATACACTAGTCGTCACCCTAGCAATAATGCTAAGAAATGCGGGGCATGGTATTCTTGATTGGCCTTGATAAAAGAATGAACATGATATCCGCAAGTTTACGGATAGAAATACCAAGTGTAGCACTTCACCGGGAGTAATCCGTATCGTATTTATATTTTACCACAAAAGGAAGGGAGTATATGGAAAGGTAGAGAGAAAAGGATGTCTAAAGGTTTAGATTGTGATTTAGCTATGAGATCATCCACTTTACAAGATTATAATGCAGTAGTAACCATATGCATAACTCAACAAAGGTTAAGTCACAGGATAAAGATAATAATATAAATGATAAATATCCAAGTCTAAGATCATCATAAGCCACTAGAATCATACGAGCTATTAACATGTAATAAATTAAAATAGAATGAATATTCCTAAGATACTCCTAATCATATATGTCAATGAATACTACAATTAGTGCAATACATCTAGCTATCATGGCAAGGTTGGATTACTTCTACACATGGCAAGCATTACCAATGACAAACAAGGACAAAACTTATTCATCATCGTAATTATAGGCTCGACGTGTCCTACATTCGAGGGTGGATTCCAAAGGACTCAACAGGCTGTCACTCCCGCGATCTACCACACGCCCGTAATGTAGGGTGCAATTGCAGATAAACGTTGTATAAACACCACGTTTACACATTGCTTATCACCCACATAGTGATCATCTATATGGATGCTATACAATTCCATGCATAAATATAAAGCAATCTTACTAAACTAAATATATAATCATAGCAAGCATAAACACATATCAATAAGAATATAATAATTATATAGATCAAAGTCATAACAATTGTATTCTAGATATAAGAGTACTTACAGATTGAATACAAGAGAGAAGTCTCAAGAACGATCCTTACTTCTTGACTAATCAGAACTCAAGATGAACTTGATCTCGCAACTAGAACTAGCTATGTAGCTAATTACTTCTAGTATGAACTAGGGCTTAGGTCTAGACTTGGCTGGACTAGATGGGTATGAGTTGATGAATGAGTATGATAATGAAATTGATATGAGCCTCGTGGTCACCGGTCTTCTTATATAGTACTTGGCGATGAACGCCAACCCTTGGATCAAACCGACCTTGGCAACGGTGTAGATACAACCTCAATGACGGTAGTGAACCGACATAAAAATGTGAGGTCGATCGGGGACCCCACCGGCGCCGCCAGTGGTGGATCTCGGCGGGCGCCGTGGTGGCGTGCCACCTCGCCGCGTCTCGCCTTTCCCCGTGTCTTCGGTGTCTTCTAGAATGTTTTTAGTTCACTTTTCGGGTTGAGTTGATTCACGGACAAGTCTGGTTTTCATATGCCTTGTATATTCCGGAACTTTCTCCATTATTTCTCGCAATTATCTATTAAGTCCCCGTAAAGGCATGTAATACCAAAAACTCGTGGAATTATGTTAGTTAGACCCCTAGACTTATGTTTGGTCTTTGACTTGAGCCCTTAATTCATGTTTTTTAACTTGTATTTTTATGCTATAACAGGTGTCAACAGTGCTGCTATCCTGAGATCCCACCCCTGTCTGGCAGCAGCGATGAGCCCTCTTAAAAATGATTGATCAGTGCACTAGTTCAAGGCGCTGCCACTTCTTTATATTTCCGATCTTCATTTCTTTTTTTTGTCGCGTATGCTGTTTCTTTTAGCTTTCCGTTCTTATGCCAGGCCCAAGAGCATGCCATGGCGGACCCATCCGGCGGCACGCAAACGGCAGTTTCCCCACCAGGCTTGCGGTTTGTCGTCCTAGCATAGTTTTTGCATGTCCAAGTTCAAACCCTGCTGCAGGTACGCAAGGTTGTCCACGTTCATAGCACCTTGCATGCGCTCCAGCGACATTTATAAGACTTTACATCTACTTAAACTTTTCATTTCTAACTCGAGTTTACACCCGTCTAGCAGGGTTGTTGCTAGTATAAATACCCCCTTATTTCATAGCAAAAGAACACCTTTTGATAATTGAAAACCAGAACCCTTTGTTAAGCCGAGTGCTAACAAAACTTCAGAGAAATCTCTACCCCCTTGCTCTTTGTGTTTTCCTTCGCGGAGATTATAGAAGCGCGGCCGCGTCATCGGCACCCAATCCTTGCTCCCCGGTCTTTCGTGTCCAGGGTTGGCGCGACGTTGGTTCTTTGAGAGTGTGATTGTTTAATCCTTGGTTCAGGCCGCCGTAGAAGAGACAGTGGTTGGCTCCTTTCAGTGTGTTGTTAGGTTGCACTAGTTATCGCCGCTGCAGCAAGTTATCGGCCGTTCTTTGGCTAGTTATCAAGATCGGAATCCTACATCGTGAAGATGGGGACAATGACCTCATCACTTTCTGCACATCCTCAATTTCTTTTGAGCATAGTTGGATTTCTTATTGGATTGGAAATTAAACGAACAAAAGCGAACACTACATTCACCAAACACATCAACAAACGCGTACAATAGCTGAAGATAGACATTTATTCAAACAAATCAAAGCAAATTTAAGCACCTTCATGATGCACGCAGGCTATCACATCATGTGCACCCAAACAAACCACAATGATTGAGCAACACTGATAATTTTGAGTACAAGCGCATCCCCTTGGGAGGCACGCCAGTAGCTTTCTTTGCCCCCAGCTGGCTGTTGGATGGCGAGTAGGAGTACCCCACGTGGGGGTTGCAGCTGGATAGTCCCGTGGCTGAGGTCGACTCCACGTTGGCCATCAGCGGCAGCAACAGCAACACAACGACCATGGTCACCACAACCATCTTCTTGCTCGTCACCGCCATTCGAAATTTCCAATCCGACAATGACACTACTTGCTTTTTTTCTTAGCTGGTATAAAGCATCTACACTCCTCCAATGCTTCTTCTCTCTTATATATGCACATACGAGAACTGGTTGACCTTTGCTCACTTAGACCGCCGTGTGTGGAGTCATCTCATAAATAAATGTGATAGGTGTCGCCTCTTAGAATTTATCTATGTATATACCAATACCTATACCTATACCTAATAGAGATCGCGATGTCTATATCGATCTCTATATCTATGTCCATATCTATGTATGTAGGTATCTGTATCTATATTTATGTATTTTTAATCTATATCTATATTTGTATCTATATCTATATAGAAAATTAATTATTAGGGTAATATTATGTAGAAATTTTATCATGCATAAAAAAAGGAATTAATTACATGATAAAATTCTATAATTTAAATGATGAATTTACAAATTTTCTAGGATTTTTTCTGAATTGGGAAATAACATTATGATGCTCGTGGTACACCAACCGGGGGTACGTAACAATTTACTAAATGTACCGTTGATGCCCACTATGCAGGTGCGTGGATGTGGGTCCCCGTGGACGCCACTATGGCTGCCACGTGGGCTCCGCGTGGGTCGCGGTCCACCTAGGAGTGGGAGGGACCAACACGCGGGGTCCACCAGTCCCACTAGTAAACGGCGGGTGATGGGGGAAATGACGTCGGGGCAATGGACAAGTGACGACGTCACTTATAACAAGGCCTTGATCCCGCAGCTGTGCCGACACGGCGGCCACCCACCGGAGTCCGGCCCGGGCGGTGTCGGGTTTCATCCGGAGCTTGCCGTGGGTGGTGTATTGAGCTTCCGCATCCTCCCGAATAATGGAGGGTGCAGAGCACCTAATACAAGGGCGACCCTTTAAAGGTCAAAGAAGTACATGACAAGTACGAGAGAGAAGAATTATTACACTTAACAAAACAGCAAACACAATATGGTTCATGTATCGGCAACAACCTACTAACCGGAGCGAGGGCAAGCACTACTTCCTAACCTGTGCCACCACCAAAGATATTACGAAAAGCTACAAACCGCATGCAGGTGGTATTGGGTGAAATATATCAGGTGGAGAAACCATCAAAATGAAAGTTGTAGATCTTAAAAAGTTACACAACTTCATATATAGTTCTTAACAATATTTTTATTTGAATTCATCAATGTAAGTAAAGTTACGTTTGAATTTCTTACAATTGAAATTCAGGTTTTTCAAATGACCTTGGGTGGAGAAAATCAAAACCAGAGTTGTAGGCCTCAAAAAGTTATATAGTTTTGTAGACTATGGCAACTCTTTTTGGATTTGACTTTGTTTAGGGTGCCAAATGTTCATTTCAAAATTGAATGAAGGTACAGGTGAGACTTGAGGTCGTTGGTTTAAGCCTCAAGTGGCCACGCACGAAGTGCGCTAAAAAAAACATGTGACTTCCCAGCAATAATGACTGTA
This sequence comes from Hyparrhenia diplandra, assembly GCA_015847255.1. Lineage (NCBI taxonomy): Eukaryota > Viridiplantae > Streptophyta > Magnoliopsida > Poales > Poaceae > Hyparrhenia > Hyparrhenia diplandra. Next base: position 264,120 of record JADLZK010004729.1, read on the forward strand.
GTGATAATCTCCAAATTTAATATTTGATATATGTTGAACTCGTCTTATCTTTCTGATGAGGACATCCCGACCATAAATGTTTCTTCAAGTGTCAATCCTTCACCATCCAACATCGAAGATGCAAATCATGGACCATTAACAAGAGAAGTCATGCTAAGAAACTACAACAGCAGGTGAACTCATTCCTAACTGATTTTAACTTGAAAAATTCTAAGGACGTTATACTATCTAAGTGTTCTACTTTGGTTTTACTTAGGTATAATCATGAAGAAGAGGATGAAACGGACCAGCAAGACAAGATCAGAGAAGTGCAAAGCATACCAGCAAAACGGACCAGTTCGGTGACAAAAATGGACCACTTCGAGAAACATTCATAACTTTTCATTCTCAAAAGCTATGAATGTGAGTCAGCACATGTTTGAAATCTTATCAAGCCTAGTTTCGAATTCAAGTAGTTTCATATATTTTTGACATTATAATCTTGAGATATAGTCAGATTACTGAAGACTGCTCTGAAGGTTCGAAGTCTGCCAGGTCAGCACATTGTTACAACTTTGTGTGCATAACTGTATCACTCTACGATGTTTCATGGTGCATGGCATACATGGTTGGAAAGATGATCAAATTAGATTTCCAATGCATCCAACGGTGGATCTTTTTCACTTCCCAATAAAAAGTTATGGCCGAATTACTGAAGGCTTCTCCAGAGGATCAACAGCCGCGCGATGCCACTTCAGAAGTCAGTTCGTGGAAGACTTTTCATCTACTTAGAATTTCCATTTCCAACTCGAGTTTACACCTATTTCGCAGGGTTATTGCTAGTATAAATACCCCCTTGTTCCATAGCAAAAGAACTCCTTTTGATAATCGAAAACCATAACCCTTTGTTCAACTGAGTGCTAACAAAACTTGAGAGAAATCTCTACCCCTTACTCCTGTGTTTTCCTTCCAGAGATTACAGAAGCGGCTGCGTCATCGGCACCCAATCCGTGTTCCTTGTCTTTTGTTCCAGGTTGTGTAGGTTGGTTCTTCGAGACTGTGATTGGGCGAATCCTTGGTTCAGGCTGTCGTATAAGAGACGGTGGTTGGCTCCTTGTGCGTGTTGTCAGGTTGCACTAGTTATCAAGATCGGAGTCCTACATCGTGATGATTGGGACAACGACCTCATCACTCTCTGCTCATCCTCAATTTCTTTTGAGCATTGTTGGATTTCTTATTGGATTGGAAATTAAACAAACAAAAGTGAACACTACATTCACCGAACACATCAACGAACGACTACAATAGCTGAAGATAGACATTTATTCAAACAAATCAAAGCAAATTTAAGCACGCACTGCTGCCTCTAAAACGTGCACAGGGACATGCATGATGCATGCAGGCTATCACATCATATGCACACACTTAAATTACAGTGTTTGGAGCAACACTGATAATGTTGAGTACAAGCGTATCCACTTGGGAGGCACGACAGTAGCTTTCTTGCCCCCAGCTGGCTGTTGGATGGCGAGTAGGAGTACCCCCGGTGGGGGTTGCAGCTGGACAGTCCCGTGGCTGATGTCGACTCCATGTTGGCCATCAACGGCAACAACAACAACACAACGGCCATGGTCACCACAACCATCTTCTTGCTCGTCACTGCCATTTGAAATTTCCAATCCGACAATGACACTACTTTTTTTTTCTTAGCTGGTATAAAGCCTCTGCACTCCTCCGATGCCTCTTCTCTCTTATATATGTGCCAACGAGAGCTAATTGACCTTTGTTTCACTCGGACCGCCGTGTGTGGAGTCATCTTATTAAATTAAATGTGATAAGCATCGCCTTAGAAATTATCTATATCTATATCTATATCTATATCTATATCTATATCTATATCTATATCTATATCTATATCTATATCTATATCTATACCTATATCCATCTCAGTCTCGATCTCTATATCTATGTCCATATCTATGTATGTATCTCAGTATTCGTATTTATATATTTCAATATATATATTTGTATCTATATTAGAGTTTTTCCGTTTGTCGATCTGTTTTTTCTTTCATAGTTCTGTCTTTTCTCCTTTTTAGATCAAAGGCCTAACCTAGCTTTATTAGAATTGCTTAACATTTGAACCTCTCGATTTGAATTGGGATTACCAACAAAAAAAAAAAAGCCCAACAATTGAAAAACGAACACACCGATTGCACTAGGTGTGCCTAACATCCAACCTCAACAAGTCAAAAAAAAACTTCATCGCCATCCCAACATAGAAAGTGAAACATCACCACCCATCTACGTAACCAATACAAACAATCTCGAACCAAACTTCACGCCTCAAGAAGACCTTGATTTAGATTATCAATGATCATCTCCGCCAGTTCCTTGGACTTTGGCTTGTGTAGGGGGCTCGTGTCTTGATGAGCATAATTCTATATTAGATTACCATCGACGGTGAAGCCATGATCTTGTTGTTGGAGACCACGTCATTCCTAGTCTTTAGTAAGGTCTAGAGAGCACCTCTACTCTAGAGCTTCTCTTCTTTTCTCAGTAGTGCATTGCCTTCATCACCATGTCCTCAACCTCTCAAATTGTTGGGGAGGGCGACCCTTGCCGCCCTCGGCGCCTCCAGCAGCCTTGCTTCGGCGGGCCAAGCAACATATTTTATATTGACACTCTTCACAGTGCAAGTCCCGCGAAGGTGCCTCCACTAGGCCAGAGGGCAGTGGAGGACCCAAGCGACACCGAACTCCACTCCCTACTTCGGAGGCGGGGCCTCCGACAATCCCTCGTGTGCCAATCAAGACAACATCGTAGGCAAGACCAAAGAAAGGGCCTCCGCAAGACTAGAGGACATAGGAAGACCCAAGCGACCCTGTGCTCTACTCCCTTCTGAGGGAGATAAGGCCTTCATCAATCTTCAAGACGACGGTTGAAGCCCGATCGTCGCCACTGAGCCCCAAGCGGAGGGTCGGGCCGTTGCTAAGGGCGCAGAGCCAACCTCCGAAGGATGGGCGTCGTAGGGGCGGTCGAGCCGCCAAGCCATGGAAGTCGGTGGCGAGAAGGAAAACCCTAGCGCATCGACAAGCAATCTAGGGACACATGTGTGTTTACCATTATACCCCCGTGAGGGTAAATTACCTCTTTTGCCCCGACGAGGGCCCACCTTTCGAGTGTGCAAATCCCTACCTACCATGTACCGTGTTGTAAAGCAATCATCCGACCCCGCAGCTTCCTATAAATACCCGGGTAGGGGCACCAAGGAGGGAGGTCGGTTGGTGGCAGAATTGATCACCATTTAATCGAATCATAGTCCTAGATACCTTCGCAAGTTTTGTCCTTTTACACTCACGCCGACCTCCGCTCGTTCCCACCCTCGACAACTTTAGCGAGCGAAGGCCGAGTAGAGGCCCTCTGTCGTCTACTCCCTTCGCACTCACGCCGGCCTCCGCTAGTTTCCACCCTTGGCAACTCTACCGAGGGTGAGACCGAGCGGAGGCCCTCCGTCGTCTACTCGTTTCGCCGATTCATACTTGTCATTCCTTTCTCTGTGGGAAGCCCTCGCCCCTCCTCCCGCTACCTCCGATAGCAAAGGTCGGAGGGGCAGGAGTGACCCCACACTAATAATTCTCCTATTGATATCTATCATGCAACCATAGGAGCAATGATTGTTGGCCCCCCAACTTTGTCCTAGCCACATGTTGAGAGGCTTCCTTGAAGGTGAGACTACCTTCATTTTAGGTACATTTTGCCCTTACTTACTCAGCCCCTCGACTCAACTGGAATCTATATTCAAAACACTATAATCTCCAAGTTTAAAATATTTTATGTTGACTCATTTTATCTTGTTGTGTTCATCATGAATTATTTTTTGGTAGAATTGGATTTCTGTTAACATGAACTAGGGTTGCACCAACACACCGGGAGGGCCTTGGACACCCACGAGGTTGCGATCAACCCGAAACGATCGACAAGACTCACAAATTTTACCACCCAAACCGGTCTAGAGAGCGGTAGAGGCGATGTAGAGCTCGGTCTCACCGAAACGGACTTTAACGCCCTCAGGAAGGATCCGCCGGGAGGAAGCACGCGAAGGTTCTTCTAGGATCGGGCAAGGCCACCTAGAACGCCGGCGAAATTCATCGAGAACGTCGTCCAACAGCAAGTTAGAATTTGGAAGGCATAAAAGTAGAGGTAGGGTTTGCGTTTTGACGATTGGATGTAGATGGGATCAAATCGGCCATGAACCTCTTATTATATAGAGGGGGTGGTCTTATCCCCTTAAGAACCGCTTTAGATGCTTTCCAAGCACCAAGATCTTCCAAAAACCGATCTGAAATCAAATTGGTTCGACACGCCTCTTCAAGCGCGCCCGCGAAGGGCACCGGACGCCTAAAATAGGTGCGCCGGACGCCGTGGGCGCCCGGACGCTGTCCCAGAGCACCGCGGGGAGGGGACCGCCGGACGCTAGTGGGGGAGAGTGCCGGAGCCCAGGCACAGCGTCCGGCGCGCCGGATGTAGTCCAAAGAGGGATCGCGTCGCGCTGGTATCGCGGACGCGCCTCGATGCGAAGTTCCAGCTGTCCGGCGCTTCTCTACGCCGCGTTTTGAGCTCTTTCGTCGGATTTCTTGATCTTTTGACCTTTACCTTAGTCCAAGGCAATTTTGTGTGTCAACAATTTCATCTTAGGCTGGAAATTAAATGAACAAAACTAAATATTGTATGTGTGTATTATTTTATTTATTATATAATATTGAACCATATAAAAAACACAAAACAACCTATCATGGGCACCTAACTAGGGTGAATGACAACGGTCGCTGCAACATTTTGTAAGAGCATCTCCAGCAGACTACCTATCCCAGATTTAGGTAGTTGGGGCAAGAAACACAGGTCTAGCAGACTACCTACTTGGCCCAACAAATTTGTTGTCTACCTAAAACTCCCCTTCCTCTACCTATTCCCGTTAGCCCAACGGATGTGCAGCCAAATTTTTTTTCCCTCTTCTCTTCTCCCGCACGCGGTTCCCTTCAAGACACGCACGCGGTTGTGCCGCCGTCGTCCGGACATCCACCCGCCACCGTCCCTAGGTTTGGCGATGTTTCTGATCCCGCCCCCCGCCGTCGGAGCGCCCACCCCCGCCGGGCGGCCCCATAGCTCGTCGGGCGCAGCCCTCTCCCCGACACGCATCTTCCTCGACGTAGCCTACACGGGCGCGGTGGTCCCCGGGCGGCGGCCCACACACCGCACCAGCGTGGCGGCCCTCCGATCCCCGGCCGGGTGCGCGCCGGCCCCGCCTCGGCGCGGTGGCTTCCCTTCCCCGACCATGCTCGACCTCCCCGCTCAATTGTCGAAGGAATGGAGAAGCAAAGGAAAGGGATGATGGGTGGGCTCCACATGTCATGGAGGAGGAATGAGTTTAGGTAGTCGGTTTAGGTAGGATCGCTAGAGTTGAGAGCAAAATTTAGGTAGAATGAAGTTTTGTAGCTACCTAAATATAGTTTTAGGTAGCCTTGTTTAGGTAGTACCTGGAGATGCTCAATTTTTTAAGGATTCACGAACCCCCCCCAATCACCACCACCACCTAATCTTTTTTCATTGATATAGGATAAAAAAACAATTACAGGTGCACAACGGGTGCAAAAAGTATTTTTGGGAGTTACACAAACTCTAAAAAAAAAGGAATACATTAGGGAATATTCTCCAGCCTAAATTTTAAGAGGGGCCCGCAAGGCCCTGGCTTGGATTTGATTCAAATCAAACCCATCCGATCTTTGAAGAAGTTCTTACAATTAGCATATGTGAAAGGTTTGTTGTCGAAGATTAAATCATTTCTCATATTCCAAATCGACCAGGAGGCAGCGATAACCACTTCTCTGAAGAAAGAAGCACTGAAGTCTGTTCTTGCATGAATTATCATGTCAAGAGGAGGCAGACTGAAATTCCAATTGATATCCAATACAATCCAACATGCTTGGCTGAAAGGACACTCAAAAAAATAGATGTCATATTGTCTCATCACCCATGGAATTGCAAATGGCACAAGAATAAGATGGCAGAAACATATTCTTCCACTCAAAAAATAGATGCCTGATTGTCTCATCACCCATGGAATTGCAAATGGCATAAGAATAAGATGGCAGAAACATATTCTTCCTCCTTAAAAGAGCCCTGGTATTTAGTCTATCTTTAAGGAATAGCAAAAAAAGAATTCGCGTTTTCCCAGATTTGCACCCTTCCAAAGCCATTCAAATAAAGGTGAAGCCGGCACATGACCTTTCAAGAGTTTATATGCTTTCTTAGAAGAACAGGCACTTGAGTTCCAGCAATAAATCCATTGATCAAAACCCACAGGATCCCAGTTAAAAGAACTCATTAAATCTTCCAATTCATGTAATTCATTTAGAGCTTGAGGACAGAGGGAGGAAATTTTTTTCAATGGGAAAAGGTTCCTGGCTAATTAAAACTGGGAACATATCCTCGTGCAAACCTAGATTTCGTGAAAAACACATGTAAACCACGGCAAAAAAGTCATCTAAATTCACCAAATAAATCACACATATAGATGATATGATGATGCACAGGCTTGTAAAATATCATGTCCAAACTCGATTTCGTTTGTGAGATATAAAAATAACAATTTTCTAACAAATCATGTAGACAACTTTCTGGCTTGAAATTTGTTATTTTTATATCTCACAAACAAAGTCGAATTTGAACAAGATATTTTGCAAGACTGTGTATCATCGTATCATCTACATGTGTGATTTTTTCTAGTGAATTTAGAAATTTTTTTGCCATTGTTTGCACAGGTTTTCATGAAAGTGTTGATTTGCATATGATACGTTGCCAATTAAGCTGGCTTATCGGCCACGTTTTAAGTTCGGAATGGGCCAGCTAAAAGAGGCCTGATGGGCCTTATATAGTCAGAAGTCCCATTTTCCTTGAACTAACGTTAAAAAAAAATTATTTGGCACGCTGCTTATTTGAGTTTGGTTTTGCACAATTTTAAGTGCTATTTTGCCGAAAGGCATATAGAGATTACTATAACAATGGAATTTTCTATATCCAAGAAACTCATTAAACTGACATGCTTATCTTGTGTCCATAGGATCCACTTACCTATATATATCCGTCCTAATATATTTTGCATTTTTGTTGTCAACAGATCACGCTGCTGATCAGATAAGTCTCGGTTCCAATGGAAATAAATACTAGGACAGATCGATGAGCGAGCGGATCCTATGGACACAAAATCAGAATGCTAATTAGTTTAATGAACTCATGGGTAGAAAATTCCATGAATCCAACCAATGGAGCCGATAGGGGTGGTGACCACTACTGGGGTCATGTTTTGATTCATACAACAAGCCTACTCCATCACACAGGAAAAGGAATGTGAAGCAATGCAAGGATTGACGGCACAGGATTAACAAGTGGATTGATTGTCACGCCGTAAAATTTCTATTTTGGCTTATGAATAGAAACAACACTAAATAAAATAAATGGCTTCATATGTTTTAAAAAAAAAATTGTAAGATTTAAATCGGGTTGTTGGTAATTTAATCAGTGCAAAATCTAATTTACTCAGATTTTTGTAATAACCTAATTAAAGTTCATTGCTTGCATTCATGCTGTTGTATTTAGTTTTATTATGAAATATAATTTAAAATACACAACTAGTGACACAAACACAATTAGTAATAAGAATTTTCTCTATAAGCCAGAAGACATCCGGCAAAATAGCACATATAATTCTTCAAAAGAAAATCTAGAATAAGCATCCTAGGGATTATATAAGGCCCATCTGGTGAGCCCAAGGGGTTGATCGTAATCAGGCCCACCTACCTGTGAGCCCCTTCCTTCCTTGTGCAGCTTGCTCCCTCCACCTCACTCGCGCAATTCGTCGAACTCCAACACTGCCATGGAAGCCGCCGCTGCCAACGACGACGCCAAGCTCGAATCCTTCCTCCAATGGCTCCAGGTGGCTCCTTCTCCCGTGTCCTGTCCAACACTTGCTCCTCCTCAACCGCTAAACCCCGACCCCTCCCTTTCCTCCGCAGGCCAACGGCGCCGACCTCCGCGGCTGCACGATCCGCGCATGCGGCGGCAAGGGCTTGGGCGTCTTCTCCACCGCCGCCCCGGAGCCGGGCGCCAGCGACGGTAACGCTACCTTCATACCCTTTCCTCTCCCGGTATCCCTCCCCATCCCCTAGCGGACGAGGTTCATCCTGGTGTTGCGTTGCGCCGGTGCGGTGCAGGGGTGGCGATGGTGGTGCCGCTCGACCTCGCCATCACGCCGATGCGGGTGCTGCAGGACCCGCTCATCGGACCGCGGTGCCGCGAGCTCTTGGAGGAGGGAGGCGTCGACGACCGCCTCCTCGTCATGCTCTTCCTCATGGCCGAGCGCCGACGCCCTGGCTCACTCTGGAAGCCGTAAGACCGCGATCCGCTACTGAATTCCCCTCCTGCCCCCCCGCATTTGGAAATAGTTTGAACCGTAGCTGAAGTGGTGGGTCACTGCGTTCGCAGATATTTGGATATGCTTCCGAGCACCTTCGGGAGCTCCCTTTGGTTTACTGATGAAGAGCTTGCCGAACTGGAAGGGACAACACTGCATCGGGCTACGGTGATCCAGGTTGATCCGTGCACACTGTTGTTGTTAGACTTCTGTGTTGCAGATGGGGATATTGTGTGGTAACGATGATCAATCGTTTTGGGATGATTTTGTTTCAGAGGAAGTCATTGCAATCGTCATTTGATGAGAAGGTTAAAGGACTCGTTGAAGAGCTTTTACATGTCGATGAATCAGCAAGGTTTCAATTCAGTTTGCACCATTTTGTTCTTTATATTTATTTAGCAAGCATGCTACATGCTTTGTGTCATTTATAAAGCATAGAATCTTAATTTCTGTGGGAGCCTCAATGCACACCATTGCACCACATACAGACCGGACTCCCAAAGAATGCTGCATGACTAGTGTTCTTGGGAGGCATTAACCACTTTTGTGTGATGACAGGAGTCTCATGTGTTAATCTAGGAGATGTTTTCAGTTTATTCATGGTAGAGATCTTACTGTTATGATATTCACAGTGTGGTGGCATTTATTTTTAACTGTATATTCCCTGTTTATGATGTATGGATTTTGTTTGTAAGGTGTTTGAAAACCACTTCTAGTGTGGTTTATGGTTACCATTATGGTTTATTGACTTTTTGGAGTCTGTTTTGATCTGAATAGCCTTTTTTCAGCTATCCCTTGCTGCACTTGCAGATCTTATGTTATTGTCCTATAATTGCATCTCTCATGATTTTATATTTGTTTCAAAATGTACTTAAGACCCATCAATTCACAAATTTAACATTACCCGGATAATGATATACCTATGTATGCTCTCATGGCCTCATGTTGAAATTCGAATTTCACTCTGATTGTGCTGTAATAATGCTGGTGATTATTCTAACTCTTTTTATGCTGCATCACTTCTTATATGCAAATACTGGCCTGTTTTTGTGCTACCAAGGAACTGACGCTAGGGTCTACCAACCTTGCAATTGCATCTAAATCTTCTCAGCATCAAATTATTAGTTAGGCGTTTCTAAAATATTGTTAGTTATTCAGCTTTTTAGGTACATGGGTATCTATTTATTAGGTGCCCGGTCATTGTCTGTCTCATTTATTGAGTTGTTAGGAGCCTGAAAACTGACAGAATGTTGCATCATGCTTAAGCACATAAATATTAACTTCATTCCATATCACCTCTCCTCTGCCATCTCCTCAAGTAAGCCAGTGCCATCTGGCTCTGTTTTCTTGAAAGGTTCATTGTTATTGCTTGATACATAAAGTACTATGTTTAAGCCAAAAAAAAAAAAAAAAAAGAGAGAAAGATTATTCTATCTCTAATGTACTCCCTCTCAAGTAAATTGGTGCCTTCTGGCCTTTCTCTCGAAACTAAGATTTCATTACGTTGCTTGTAGCATATTTTATGAGAAATATATTCCTTTTGATCCGCTTGAAACTTTCCACTTGTTAATTGCTAATACTATCAAAACTGTTTTGCAGCTCAATTGAAGTGTTGTTTGAGGACTTCCTTTGGTATGTAATAACTCTTGTTTGTACTAAAGTTAGAAACAACATACTGTAAACTTCACTTGATATCATTTTACCATGTTGATTGATCAATTGATAGCATATTTTATGACAATGTTGTATTAATGTTATGTTGTAAACAGTACATGGGATTGGAGAATCAAGAGAAAAAAAGACAATCATGAAATGTTGTAATCAAGAAGAAACAGAAGAATCTTTTGTGGCTATTTTTTTGTTTATGACAGTGTAGATTAGTTAGGTATCATCTGGTTTTTTTTTTCTTTTGAAAACGCAGGAGAGTTGAGTTTCATTGTATTATAGAGAATGAAAGGAAAAAAAAAAAGGGGGAGGGTACGCAAACAGGATCCTCACTCATACGGGGGACCAAATATGAGTGCGATTACACATACTCAAGAATACAACACATTGGAAACAAACCTGGCACGACCTTAACTTGAGGGACCTAGTCTGAACAAACCTATCCCTTCTAGCTTTTTCGCCATGATTAGTAGTGTTGCATAGCTATACTATTTTACCTGCAAATCTACTATGCAATTGGATGTTCAGTATAGCCATGTACATAGATGAGTTAGCCACACGAAAAAGCAATAGCTGAACCAAATAAGGCGTGACAAGGTATTACTGTATTAGTCATTCAAAAAAGTTAACTTGTTTCAATATCTAGCATCGAGTACCTGCTTCCTTTTGCTGTGGTCAGGATGAAAATTTCATCAGTGTTAAGGAATCTGCAAATCTGACTTGATTAAAGTGGTGGTGTCAAGGACTAGTTCTTTCCACAAGTGTACATAATCAAAAGATTAATGAAACTCCCATATAGACATCCCAATTTTATTATCTCTATCTATTTTTCTTTCTAATCAGCAGTATGAGTCTTTGACAGGGCAAACTCAATCTTCTGGACTCGAGCACTGAACATACCACTGCGTCATTCTTATGTTTTTCCGGGGTCATGTGGTGATGAGCAAATCAGAACCGGCAATGATGCTTGCTCTTCTAGCCCCCGTGCCCAACAGGTCGATTTCAAACCTTCCAACCTAGCACTGGTATCATAATTGAAACTGAATTCAACATTGTGTCATGGTCACAGATCTTAAAATTTGGAATGGAATAGGTAAATGTACTATCCCCACCATCAAATGAACCTCAGGGTTGTTGCAGAGTTTTAAAAGTTGAAACTGAGTTCAACATTGTGTCATGGTGACAAATCTTGAGTCTCAAGCAATTTTGGACTTTGGCATCATAATTGTACCTGTATGCTCAGGTGTCCTTTTCCTAACATTAGAAATAGTTAAAGAAACTTTGTGAGGCCCTAGTATACCACGGCATCATTTCTACTCGTTCTTTCTGGCATCTTCACTATTATTTTTAAATAGTTTTCTTCATCCATATGTTCTTGTGCCTAAATACTTGCTCATTTTTTTTTGCAGGAAATTGATGTTACAGCTAAGGATCATAGTGCTGATGAGAATTCTAAATCAAGTAACACAGAATCAATTTGGGTTGAGGGCCTTGTCCCAGGAATTGATTTCTGCAATCATAGTAAGGGTTCTATATTTATCAACTACAGTCTGACAAAGTTGTGCCTGTTTTTCGATATGTATGGTGTGTCTGTTAGTCTAGAATCACTCTTTCCTGTTATAACCTAGTTTTATTGTATTGTATTCACTAGATGTAAAGGCACTGGCAACTTGGGAAGTTGATTCTGTGGGAAATGCTACTGGAATTCCTGCTTCAATGTACCTCTTGCTTGGTAACTTTTATGATCCAACCTTCTTTTTGTATGGTTCACACATGATAAATGAATTTTATGGCTTTCCTTTAAGCTAATATTTTCAGTAAGATATTTTTCCCATTATGATTAATTGTATGTATTCATTTCTTTCTGAAGCTGATAAAAGTTCTGCTGAGGCTGGAGCAGAGATCTGCATAAACTATGGCAACAAAGGAAATGAGGTATTACTTGCAAACATATGTGTAGATCTAGTGTTATTAGTTTACCGCTAATGTTTTGTTCCTTTTAATTTTAGTTTTCTGTTTTTTATTATAGTTGTCGTTGTATGACTTGGATCACTCTCTTTGTCTCACATATTCTTGTTTTCTCACATATTCTTGTTTAGCCTCTCTATCACACTTTTTGTAATATACTAATTCGTCGCCGTGATACTTGTGTGATTGCCTCTTGTGGAACAATGGAAACCCTTACAGGAAATTTCTTTCAATCTGAATTCTTAGCCCTTAGTTACAATTTTGGCCAAGAAATCCAGAAAACAATCTAATGTTTACTGGTATTGACGATGCATAATCTAAAAGGAAACAAAATCAAATGAGGGGGATGCAATGATTATGCGGCTTTTTTTATCCCTGGGGTCTGGTTATTTGGTTTTAGTGGCACATGGATTCATATATCCTTAGTTCCTTAAGAATTTACTTCTAGTGCAAATGCTGATTGCTGTGTTATTGCTGTAGATTTCACTCTGATCGTACTTAGAGGTGAAAAGACGTTTTTGTTTTTGTGCAATTCCATTATTAATAGTTTAACAACGAGAATAGCCTTGCTGATGAAGTGTTGTCCTTTGTACTTACAGGAACTATTGTACCTCTATGGATTTGTGGTTGACAACAATCCTGATGATTATCTCATGGTAACCCTCGTAATGATGTATGTGCTAAAAGATAATAATTTTGATTTTTTCCATTTATCTTTTATAGCCAATAAAGAAAGGTCAGAATTTGGACTATTAAACTGACCAAGTAAATGTTTGACTGAAAAATCTGTGGTACTAGTCAGTTTACCATCCTGCGATATTTGGAAACCTAAGGAACATTTGCAGTAGAAAGTTGAAAGAAAGGGATGAGGTCAATAGATCGAGCTAGGATTTGACAGTTCATGGAATAGCATATCCGTGTCTCATCCTTGATTCCTTTGTATAAGTTACTCAGAAACTGTACAATTGTTCAATTGGCTGTTTGAAAGGCTTCACATGTTTACAGGATTAAATTGTTAAGATTCAGTATTTTTCCCTCTTTTGGCATACTTACATAATAAGATGTCTCTAATAAAGTAAGCTCTGGTTACTTGCTAAGTGCAGGTTCATTATCCTTTGGAAGCTCTTAGACGGATCCAGTCTGCTGATACAAAAATGCAGCTACTGGAGTTGCAGGTACTGCCAAGGGATTAGCCCTTTTCCATCCCATTCATGCATTGCTTCCATCATTATACTGAGATGCTACCTGTACATGCCAGGGTTTTGGGAATCACCTACTAGTAATAAGTACCTTGTGCTTATTGATTACCTTACATATCGCTTTTGATTTTTAATTTGTACAAAGGTTTCAAAATTTGTCCCTGATCAGGACAGCTCAAGGTTATGATGACTGCACTAACCAGATCAAGCCCTCTAAGCCTTCATTACCTCCATGAATTTCACTTTGTGTGTCTTCTGCATTTTGCAGAAGAGTGAATTGAGATGCCTCCTACCCAGAAGATTGCTTGATAATGGATTTTTTGGTATCCGTTCCAGTGAAGATAAGGATAGCAAGAAAAATACTAGTCCATTTTCAAGTTTTGGTTGGAGTGGTCAACGCAAAGTTCCATCATATCTTCACAAAATTGTTTTCCCTCAGGAATTTATGAGTACTCTACGGACAATTGCCATGCAAGAACATGAGCTTGAACAAGTTGCTTCTTTACTTGGAGAGGTTAGCACTTCTTACGGTGTATAAGCCAAGGGTTGACTCCTAATCTCATGATTTAGATTCGGACCTTATTCTTAAGGTGTCATACTACATTTTCTGGAGATGCAGTGATCAGCGTTTATTTCTGAATTGATCTGTTGATAATTGTATACTGAAAGGGAGTAGGGAGACTAGTGACTGCACGTAAGAATCATTTCTTAGCCATTTATTGTGCCAAAATTGCCGAATTCCATGTAGCTTGATTCAAGCATGCTTTGTTAGCTGACATCCTCCCCCTATGACTCAACTTGGAGTCCTTAGATTTCAAAATCTTAAAACTACTTCCTTTGTTCCAAATTATAAGTCGTTTTGGCTTTTGGCTTTTCTAGATGCTTTTCTTTTTACTATGTATCTAGACATAGTGTAACTAGGTGCATAGCAAAAGCAATGTATCTAGAAAAGCCAAAACGAACTATAATTTGGAGCGGAGGGAGTAACTAGCATCGGTGCCTTCACACTCTTGTAATGTGTGCAGCTACATAATTTGCTGCATATACCCCTGTTTTTTGGGCAGCGGCAGATGATAGTTATTTCATGACGTTTGCATGGAGGCACTAGTTTTTGGCATCACATCCATGATCCATGTCATGCAAGCTGCATTCATGCATGAATAGGAGCTTTCTTGGCTATGCATGCCGTAAAAAGGTATTCATGAAGCAATTGTGATCTCAAGTTTCACAAGTTCATTTCCTGATCTAACGTCAGCATTCAGATGAAGATTATTAACTTTTTGTTTTCAGCATCATTCTATATGGCCTATTTAACAACTGATGATTGCACTTATATTTGAAGTGCTCAAAGAATTTATTTGGATGCAATGCATCTAAACTTGAAATACGACAAATTCTGTATTATGTTGCAAATTGATAGGGCCTTTGTTGAATGTGTTCTTGCTAGATTGGATCCAGTGAAGATAGAGAAATATCTGATGCAGAGATCCAAAGTGCTATTTGGGAGGTCTCATGGTGATCAGGGTGCACTGAGTTTGCTTGTGGATCTTCTTGGGGTCAAGTAATCACTTTTATCTTCCTATTGATCTATGTTGGATCATACAGCCGTCTTTTGGTATAGCATCAAGAATAACCCATAGATCACCACTACATTCATTTTGCAAGAATGGCTGAGCTTGAAGAGGGCTCTGGAACAGAAGCATCTGACACTGAACTGCTTGAGCAGTTTGATTCCATTCAGTCAGAAGATTATGCGAGGTGGGCAGATCAATTTTTGGCTTTTCTCAAGATTTTTTTAGTTTTATTTTCCTCATCTTAAATTCACATCCATGCATGGTACTATACTTATTTCCTGCAATGTGCTATGGGGCACTATTGAAAGTGGTTATTTTAGGATACAGCATGAATAGCCCCAATATCCAAGATGTGCATGGAGCTTACATATTTCAGAGCACGTCTTTGTTTATCAACCTCATGTTTTATCGTAATGATATGAAAACCCTCTTTCTTTATTTTGTCAGTGAAAGTGATGAGAAGCACAAAAAAAGAAGTCAAAAATAAATTACCGTTCATGTATAGTGTACCGAAGAGGGCAAAAGCAGCTGACAAGGTTGTTCCTGAGGGAGGCAGAGTATCTTCTGGAGCTTTCTGCAAAAAGAACAGACCTAAGAAACTTATCTGGTATAAATTTCTTCTATCTTTTGTTCCAGTAAAATTTCTACGTAAGTGTAGATATTTTATTATGGAGACATGGTAGTTTGAGTCAATTTTTACACTGCGATGTTTGTAAAGTCATATTCCACCGCATAGTTTGCAGTGCAAGTCAGTTTGTATGTACAATAGGAAAGCAATAATTTCTATGCTCCCCAGCTTGGTTGGGATTATTCAAGTGTTTACAAAGTTTTTGCCATGTCTCATTTGATTAGAAGTTACCGCTGAATCACATGAAAATAGTGTAGAAAAAGGCATCAAAATGGCTTAAAAATCACTTGCAATTATAAAGATAAAGTTTGCAATATATATTTTCGACCTTTTTTTTGCGATGATATATTTTCTAACTTGTTTACGATCATGGCATTGACAGGGCTTCATCAGGTTTGGAATCGCAGACTTGTCAAACTAGTGCTGGTATCCACATCCGATGGATGATGACCGAGAGTGGCACTTGGCTGTGCGAGTTTGTGATCGGGTTTGACCTGACCTGTACTGTACCCTGTCCTCTGATCCAGAGGAGTACGTTTGAACGTTGCAAAAAGCCGAAGCATGTTTTTGGCTTCACCTTCACGGGGGTCTTCCTTAGTTCCTTTCCTGCTTGGTTGATGGTTTTGGTCTGACACCTGACTGGTCATTGGCTTCTTTATTTGGCTTGTACTACCACTGTAATACCACGTACGTACTACCTTGTACTAGTAACTGTATAATGCTTCTGACAGGATATCGTGGAGAACTCGTCTTCTTGAGTTGTACAGTAACTGTGAGTAGGACCTTCCGTCACTGTGCTGGCGCCGTGTGGACTCCTTTGATTTGTTGGGCCCTTGTTATCCCATTTCTTGTCCTTTTCAGTTTTATTTTTTTTCTTGTAAAGCAGTCGTCGACTGCTCTTTCTGGTTCTTTGTAACGTGGTTGCATCAACTATGTACAGTATTCAGCTTTCTTCTCACACCCTACACCGACACGCATGCGTTTCCGACTTGGAGACGTGTCAAGGTTTCTATAGTTTTGATTGTTAAACTACTAATCTGTCTTGTAAAAAAAGTAATGGACTGGGACAGTCAAGGTCTCAGACAGCAGCCAGAGCCAGCTTGGCGAACCAACATCAGCAAAACCACCGCGTTCCCATCCCGCCGCTCCTACCACTACCAGAGCTGCAAGTGGCACCACCCGGCGGCTGCCAAGTGTGTCTACTAGATGTGATGGTGAACCAACGTGACGCGGCGTGTGTAAAGTATACTACGTGTGCATCCACTGAAGATTCAGCCATCCAATCATTCAGTGAATCCTCAGCTGGCTGGTTGTTGCTGCTTGTGACGGTGACCATAGCAGCCAGCCGGGAGGTGATGGATGATGAGCTCGTCGTGAGCTGTGGCCACTGACCATGCGCCGCGCCGCCCGCGCAGACGCGTCAACGAGGGGCGGCGGCCGGTGCCGTGCGGTGCCCATGTTTATTCAATTCAATTCCGGATTAGCAACGACCACCTTCATCTGCTAGTAATCACCTGCCTGATTCCCCGTCAGGTCAGGTAGTACGGAGTAGAGTATCTTATTAAGCTCACCTGCTTCTCATCTCACCAATCGAGGGAGGACGGCACATCACATGTCGTAAGGTGTCAACAAGTCGCACGTGCAGGTGCAGCACCACCCACCGCGTGATGGAACTTGCGCCGCCGGCCGGCCGGCCGGCCACCGCCAAGATCTTGTCCTTGCCGTTGCTGGATTTGTAAGCCACAGGCACGTGCACATGCTACTTACGGTATCGAGGTGTATGAAACGGGGAAAAACACTGAGGCCCGACTGCCTGAGCCAGTAGTGCAGCGCTGCTGCCTGGATGGATGAACAGAACGGAACGGATCACCGGCCGTCACCGCCGCCACTGTCCAAAGGCACGTGCATCTGCTTATCACTCCATCCAACCATAAATAATATCCAGCCGTTGCCATTTCCCTTCTTTTTTTTTAATTTTTGTGACGACGTTGCCATTCCCACTGAAAAGTCGTTGCTTGCTCTTCAGAAACCGAAGGAAACAGAGTTACTACAGAGCACTCTACTCCTTTCTGCTCACGTATGTATAGTTTTGGATTAAATTGACGGCCAAACTATCTCCAGTTTGGACTATCTAAATTCACAGAAAATATGTTGCATTCAATTCAAACATGGGCCACCTATAATGCAGCAAAATGGAATCCTGCAAACTTCTGACCAAGTCAACCATGTTATTTCATCCCATGAAGATTAGCAGTTTAGTAGTGTTAATCTCATATGAAAAAAAAAAAAAAAAGTAATAATAAATAACAAGAAAAGGTCCTCTTCTCTATTTTTTTTTTTTTGTTTCAATTAAAAAATAGTATAAACTCTAGGCCAGCAGAGTTGCAGGTCTTTTATTATTCTCTCCCACCAAAAACAGAGAGAGGCAAAAGAAAGGCAAATGCATTCTTGCACGCCATTTTGCCGTTCCCTCGTGTACTACAAACTTTTGAATTCAAATTCAAACTCCCTCCTCCCTATCAGTCCTCCCAATCTCCTACGGTCGAGACTCTAGAGGAGCGAGCAGCTGAATCCATGCCGGCGCAGTGCGGTGCAGTGCGGAGCTCAGTAGTAGCTCCAGAGCGACACGTCACCGGCGCACCCGGCGCCGTCGTCATCGGCGTCCATATTGGTATGCCACCCGCCGCCGCCGCTCTGCCAGTCGTTGGCACCCACCATCCCGTCGCCGTAGTAATACGAGTGGTCGAACTCCATGCCGCCGCCGTACGCGTACTCCCCGCCGTACATTGCCGCCGCCGCTGCAGCGTCCGCCTGCTGGTACACCGCCGATGAAGTCGACGAGGACGCGGGCGTCGACGCCACGGCGACGGCGACGGTGGCGGCGGCGTCATGGCGCGCGGACGACGACGACGACGAGTCCTCGGCCGCCGCCGCGGAGTCCTCGGCGAGCTGGATGGCGGCGCGTCGGATATCATCAGGCGTCGCAAGCGACGCGGGGTCGACGCGGAGCAGTCTCGCGGAGTCAGCGAAGTTGAGGCACGCGGCGCGTCCACGGAGCGCCAGCGCGGCGACGTCGTGCGCGCGCGCGGCGGCCTCGGCGGTGGCGAAGGTGCCGAGCCAGATGCGCGACTTCTTGTTGGGTTCACGGACCTCGCACACCCACCGTCCCGCGGGCCCGCGCCGCCGCACGCCGCGGTACACCGGGTGACGCGTCTCACGGAACTTGGTCCGGCCCGCCGGACGCTTCGGCGGCGCTGATAGCACCGTCGCGTAGTCGTTTACGGGTGGGTCTTGATGGTCGTCGTCGTACCCGTACACGTAGTCGTCGGTGATGGCGTACTCCATGGATGGATTGGGCGTGTGGTGGTGCTTGGCGATTGTTGGAGACTTCGAGTAGTGTCTAGAATGTTGGTTCGATGGAAATGGAGTGTGGGTGGTGATGGATGGAGCCTGGAGTGGGAACGAACGTGTGTGTGGTGTGGCTTATATAGGATTTGGTGGTGGAGAGGAAGGAGACATGGATATGGAGAGGAGGAGAGGGAGGGGAGGGAGAAGTTTGAAGCGTGGCGGGAGACGGAGGTGAGCTGGAGACTGCGTGCAGGACGGTGGCGAGGCGGCCGGGGAAGCCGTGTTGGCGTCAGCGTGGCGTGAGCATTCCTGGTTGCTTAGCGGACGGCGTTAAGGAACGTTGGTGGGGCCCGCCATGGCAGGGACAGAGGAAGGCACTAGGCAGGTGATGGATGGCCACGTGGAGATGGCGACAGCGGCTGGCTTTTGGGCGGCTGCGCTACCTGTCAGGCTGTCGGGGCACCTGCCGCCACACCCACACCCACACCCACACCCACACTGTGTGCTGCCGCCGTCTTCATTCTTCACTCACTCACAGTCAAAAGCGAAGGGTGGGTGCCCATTCGTTGAGGGTCTCCCTATTTTTTGTTTCTTTATTGGAGTAAATCTCAACTTTGAGTTTTGAAGACTAGTTTAGTCGAAGTAGAGTAGTATGAAAGCATGTAGGGGGCTGTTTGCTTGGCAGCCACAGCTCGCCTCGCCACGCATATGGCCGCCGCCACGCACCGTGGGTCTTTGTTTGGTTGCCGCTGGTGTTGGATAATAATTCTTTGTCATCGGTTGTCTTTTTGTGTTGCTTGTTGCCAGCTGTTGTACTTGTGTTGTCGTTTTTACGCGGGTTCACGTCTTTCCGCTCCTATGCGTGTAATAATTCCGGCTTTGTCCTCTCCAGTTTGCTTCTTGTTCAGTGGCGGAGTGTGGCGGACGAATCGCCCGCCATGGCCGGTGGCCGCATACAAAGACGAGGGTGGTGGCGCGGCGGCAACCAAACATGCTCGTAGTCCTACTCCAACATCCTTATTGACATGTGCTTGAGCTCAAGAGCAATCTACACCCTCACAATCTACCAAATGTGGAGCCGTGTGCAGTTTATCCAAAAAAAAAAACAGCTTATACAAGATAAGTTGCGCAAACACAGTAAAATCATGATGAAAATAAGCTGGTTTTTCCTTTTTTAAAAAATAAGCTGGTTCAATCTTAGCTTTTGTCGTGGATCGATCCAGTATTCCAGTACCAACAACACTAGTATGGAGTAGAGCTTGGCCTGGGAGCGACTGCGAGAGACGTGAACAAACGACAGATGGAGGCCCTCGGATGATGCATGGCGCAGTCCACTATAGAATGGGCCTTCTGCCGTCCGTCCGATAGATTCGATTCCCCACCCTCTCGAACCCGGTGGCGGGAGTGGGAGCACGTGCACGTGACGGCGGGCGGTGGATGCAGCAGTGCGGCGGCGGCAGTCCACTGGTTTGGTTTTCCTTGGGTTGGGCGGCGGACCCGTGCCAGCGCCAGTGCGGAGACAGCCGGTTCGTGGGGAGGCGGCCGCCCGCGGAAACGCGTGGGCGCCCCCGACACGAGGAGGCTGCTGCTGCTGCTGCGGCGCGGCGGCGGCTTCCTCGTCCGGAACCGGACTCGATTCCACGATGCATGCGGATGTGGCCGCTGCACGCCGCGCCTCCGTCCTATCCTACTCGCGCTCTCAACCCAAATCAAATCGGGTGTCGCCGTCTGGACCCAATCACCGGCCCCAGCCACCAGCGGCGGACCAGCCAGCCGTCGGGCTCTCCTTGCTGCTGCTCTCGCCCGTTCCCCGGCTCCACCGAATCCAATCCAAGCTGCTGCGGCCTGTGGCGTGACGTGACGTGAGTTGCCGCCCGACACGTGGTGCTCCAGGTTCCTCGACGTGACGTGGCCGTGGCGGTCGTGGCAACCGACTGGGTCGTCATGACCCAGGAGGGCCCCGACCGGCAAGAGGCACGCGTGAAACCACCATTGGCTGCCCACCATCCATCAACATTTCAGTCAGCACGAGGAAGGCACAGCACGCCGGCCCGGATGCGATGGGAATGCGATGGATACTGACACTAGTTGGACCGGGGCCTTGTTTAGATGGTAGTAAATTTTTACTTCCTCCGTCCTACCGACTTTATCACCCTGGTTTTCCGTCGCCATCTTATTCGACGCTTCGTCTTATTCAAATTTTTTTGCATAAATATAATTTATTTTTTTATGACTTATTTTATCAATGAAGATACTTGAATATTGATTATTTTATTTTATCATTTGAATAAATATTTTGAATAAGACGGATGGTCAAAGATGAAGTTTAAAAAGTCAAAAACGTTAAATTTCAAAGATGGGACGGAGGGAGTAGCACCGAACGTCACATCGCCGTAAAGAAGACGTTTTCGTTTGTTAGTGGTAAATATTATCCTATCGTGGAGTAACTAGACTCAAAAGAATCGCCTCGCAATCTATTTCTAAAAGCGTGTAATTAGTTATTTTTTTATCTACATTTAATACTCTAAACATATGTCTTTTGGTGTATTTAATGTGATGTGATGGAGAGAAAGTGGGGAAAAATTAGAAATTTTTGCCAACTAAACGTGGCCCGGGTCACCGATGTTTCTTTTGATTTCAGCACCTTACATGTGTCGACGGGATGCCATACAGTAGTGACATGTTCAATACGTCCGGGACATTTTCATCTTTTCATTTCAGCACAGATTTTCGTGAGACAGTAATAATAAAACCTGACTGCAGGAAGAACAGTAACAACCAATGTCCAATGGGGCCCCGCCCACACCACCAAATGATTTTTCCTCACCAGCGAACGCATCGGCCCAGAGACGGCCCCGCCGCCACCCACCGACCACCTCCGCGCAGACTCCACTCAGGCAAAGCTAACAAGCACGTGAACTTCAAATTGTCGATCGACTCTTTTTCTTTTTCCTTTGTGAAAACGGGATAGAATTATATTGAAGCGCAGTATTACATCCCCGTTTTACATACAGACCCTGGGAAAACTAAAGATTAAAGATAAGGGCATCCAGGCCCTATACATCTTCTTCGACATCTCCCCAGCTTCGTCTTAGCCAACAATCAATGGCGGAGGAGCACGGTTTTGTTCAGTTTTGTTAGTCCGGTGTCATGGATATACATTAACAACTCATCATTTGATGGTAGAGAGATTTAGGAAATGAAAACCCTCTAACATCTGAATTGGAGGGGGGCAAATATTTACGAAATCAGGTTTGATTGTGTGGAGATCACAAACCTCACCACACCTTGATTTTTATCCGACCTCCGCCACTGCGAACGATGAAGCTGGAGCTAGATCCTTCCGCCCAACCAATGACGGGCTCCACGCATTGGAAACTGCCGCAACAGCCAACACCGCGGACCACCCGAGACGTATCAACGTCCACCACAAAGACTAGTGGGAAGGAACAAATCTAGAGTAGCAGGCACCGGAACTCGTCGCCGACGACCCAAATAAAGCATCCACCGCCGCCGTCGACAGCGAGAATGGTGCGGAACAAAATCCAAACGATGGGGATATGCAAGACTCTCCCCCTTTTTTTTTTTGAGATTACACAGTACAACGCAGACGCTCAACACGCGCATACACTCACCCCTATGAACACACGTCACGCAAACCCTACCCCTATGAGCACCTTCGGCGATTGAGCCGGCAAATCTTGAAGTTCAAGTCACCACCGGCGCCCGCTATCGACGGGGACGTCGCCTACCACTTAATGCATAGCGCCGTAAAAATCCCGAAATAAATCCGGGATAAAGTGTCGCGACCCAGGATTTGAACTACGGGTGAGAGCCCCCTAACCAATGGTCTTTACCTCGGGAAAGGAGAAAGTAAACTAACCTCCAAGCCGCAACAATGAAGATACCAAAGACATCTTCGTCATTGTCATCGCCTCCCTCTACCGTGACACCTTGGATCTTATTCCACAACCATGGTACCCTATCCACCAACGAAGCACTATCGAAGCCTACTTGGACGCCTTTGCAAAGCTCAGGAAGAGCAGCCACAACCATCGCTTGTCGGATCTCCACCGACACCAAAGATCCTCGCGGCCATCGACAACTTCATGAGGCAGACAAGCTCTAACCCTAACCAACCTAAACCAAAGGAAGAAGGGGCAAGTATGTACACTGTGCGGCGATTCCATGTTTCCCGCACACCTCCGGCGCTGAACCAGGCGCCGAAGGCGAGATAGTGAAATCGCCGTCACTAGGAGAAGTATCGCCCTCGAGTCGCCCATTTCACCTATAGCATAGGAAAGGTCAAAGAGGGAGAGAGGAGGGACACATTGTCGATCGACTCGCTCATGCAAAACCAACAAGCAAAAGTAAGATGAACAATTAATACAAATCAAAACTACTCGGGGATTTGGATGCTAAAACACGAATCGTTTTCACTGGTGGCCATTTCTTATTCTGCCAAAGCTCACCGTGCCTTCAAGCTACATAACCAACGACTCATCAACAATCCAATTATTTATGATTAGTCTACATAATACATGCCATCCATGAATCGCGACCCACCAAACCAATCTTGGGCATATGCAGCCGCCGTATACACCAGGCCACCTCCTCACTTGCTCTTCGCTGGTGGGCTTGGAAGCAACTGCCAAGGCGACAAAGAGGAGACAAAATTCATCCGTCTTTTTCCACAAACAGGGGGCAAGGCAAGCATAAGCAACGGTGGTCAGGTCAGGTGCTTACCTGGTAGCAAGCGATCAGAGAGCTGGCGAAACCAAACGCGCCCGTGACGCGAGGGGTCACCTTCTTGGGCGCCAGCTGCAGCAGCCCCACGGCGACCACGATGTCAAGGCTCGACTTGATGAGGGCCAGCAGCCGCTCGTTAGACTTCTGCAGCTTCATCCGGTACTGCTCGTTCTGGCATACAGGTAACAGATAAACACATCAGAAAAGCGAGACGTGGAGAGCAGTTTCGTTTTTTCCTCAAGGTGGCAAAGCTGTACTATGTGTATGTCTTTGGTTTAGCTGAAAGTATACCTTATACAACTCTTGGTGTTTCAATTCCTTCTCTAGCTTCTTCATTGACGCAGATAACCGTTGGAGCTCAGCTAGCTATACAGTTTGAGCATGAATCAGGTGTGGTAACAAGACCGAGCCAAAAAAAAAACGCATAGGCTCAAATAATATAATTGTTTCTACATGGAGATGGTTTACATGCTTACATACATGATATAATGTACTACTAAAAAAAAACAGCGTACCTCGATAATGGTTGTGCAGGTGTTCGAACCGAGGAAGCAATAAAATGCTATCTTTCCAAGAAACTCCGCTCGCTCCTTGTTCTGTAATGTATAAATAATCAGATTAGTTTCCTGTCTCTTGTTTGTCATCATGTAAGTAGTATTAACTTCCATATGCAATTTCTTTAACAGATACTATAGGGAAGAACAGTTCTGCATCAACTTTTTTTTTCCTTTTGTTTATCTGAACACAAAGGATAGCAACACCCAGTCCTTTTTCCTATGCAAAAATCAAAGACACAGGGCAAGACCAGAGCCAATCAAACTTTTTGTAGCATGAAGATGTGAAAGGAAATTCAAACCTTGTATATTCCTGTCCTCCCAGCCCACACAATTTGGTCCAGGAAGAGGAAAGTTGACAGCATCGCATTCTTTGACTGGAACACGCATAAACAAATTCAATCAGGAAACTTCAGAACAGAACCATCCTCAGCTGAACAAGCTCTCATGTAATGCAAACTTCATCAATCAGCATACCTTCCCGAGTAAGATCAGTGGAAGTGGAGTTCCTTTGGCAGGAGGACTAATCAAAGCATGGAGATCGTTGACAAACTGAAAACAAGGGTAGACTGAGTCAAAAATCATAGGATGATGATGCAAATGTGAAGCCCTTCGAGCTGAAACCAGTGCCAAGTAAAAACGACGATTATACATACAGTACCTTAAAAAGCCGGAAAACTTTTCGAGCCAGACTAGTTGACTTGTCGACGTTCTGTGCAGGTCCTGGTTCTCCATTGCTCAGGAATTTTGATCCATACTGTATCGCTCTGCAGATTTTATCCCTTGCCTCAGCCTTGTTTAGGTACAAAATAACCAGAGCAAGATCTCCTCTCACGGTGTCCAGAGAACTCATGATGTATCTTCAGTAACTGCAAAAGTGACACTGAGTCAGAATTGTGGAGTGTATGGATGAACATCACAATGACAGGAGCTGGTATGGACTTCAAAGCACACATGGCGAAAATAAAATTGGTGTGAGCACTCAATGAATGAACTATTCTGCATAGTTAATTAGTTATGCTGAGATAAATGATTCTAAGATTACATGAGTGTCGCTTAACAAGAAGAAAGTTTAAGGTTCAGAAAATCCACACATGCAGGATGAGATTTGAATCCTGGCTTAAAAAAACAGTACCCAAAAATATATATAAACTTTGAAGAAGAATGCTACAACAGATTCAGAAGATTCAGAAGAACTACACGTTCACACAACAGTCACTTTGAACTACAACTGGGTTCAGGCTATTGATTTTATAAATGCAGAGATTCAGATAAATCTGACCAGCACACAACAAAGATTCAGATAACTGAAACACTCGCTCTCCATCACACTGTAACTAAAAATCTGAACTAAGATAGGACATGTAACTAAAAAGATGATTGAGCCGTCATGGGCGGCCGGCTCGCTGCACCAAGGAAGGCACCTCCGCTAGTTCCATGAAGGGAGGATGGAGCCCAAGGCCACCACGACTGAGGTTGCGGGCCGCCGTTGGTATCGTCGCTGATGTCCGGCAACCGCGTAAAGACGGCCTGCAGGATCAACGCGAGGCGGCGCAGCGAGCACGCGCAGGAGCACGGACTCCTCGGCGCCGGCGTCGGAGGTGCGCTCGATCCGGCGGTTGGTGAACGCGAAGGGGGCAGCTGCCGCCGCCAACCCGACACCGCAGCCGAGAGAGCGGGGCTGCCACCTCGAGCATCTGAGGCCAACGGTGCGCCTCCCATCTTCTTCCTGGCTGCGGCCGCCGTGGACATATCTCAGCACCCAAATCCGGCGAAAATCCAGCGAGTGGAGTTGGAGATTGGAGGAGAGCGAGGGAGATTGGGGAAGGGAGGAGCGCCTATATGCTACGGACCTGGATTTGGCGGGCAAATCTCCCTCCCAAGCGCTTTCTCCGCGCGGGATCCGGCCGCGGCGTCGCCTCGGGGAGGACGAGGTCGTACAACGGCGCCGAGCTCGTCGATTCCGCCTGGGAGAACGGGTACGCCCCGTCGCCTCGCCAAGCAGGGGCTCTTTTGCTAAAAACCATCGTAGAGACGGGGTATATCGTTGGGTTCTAGCACCAAATCGAACCAGACCAACGAGCTAGCCAACCGGCGGCGTAATCAGAACAGAAATTTCGGGCGGCGCACATGAGGAATCGTACTTCTCTGTTCGCTATCAAAATCCGCTCAATCTCTCTACGGAAATCAGTGCACAGACTCGCTAAACGAGCGATCGATGGGGAGCGAAAGCGTGCAAGGAAGCTCTCACCTGCGCCTCCGCCTACGAATCCGACGACGATCTCGCCTTGTTGCTTGCCGGCTGCTGCAGCTGTTGCGGTCTTGCGGGCGATGGATCAATTTGATTGGGACAGGGATGAGCGAGGAGGAGGAGGAGGACGAGGACTAGGACACCACGCGAGGCACGTCTCTTTTCTCCTTTTCATTTATTTTTATTTTATTAAAAAACTACTCCAATAGTTTTGTGGTATATTTGTTAGGCACACACGGAAACATGTTATACTTGTACTTGTACTACAGTTGTTTTGTGGAACATTGTTGTTTTATTTGTCTTCATTTATTTAAGCACTAAAATTTACAATACAATTAAGACTTATTTTTTTACAGAGTAACCCAAACCCAAACCCATTGTGTGCCACGTCTAGAACAGTACATGCCTGACTACAGGGTTAGAAGTCCAACAAAGCATAAGACAAGTGTGACGACCATTACATAAATCGTCGACTGTAATTCATCGGGGTAATTGCGCAATAGGTTGTCTTTCGGCATAGATGTGACTTCTAGTTTTATACTATAATACAATAAATGAATAGACCGGGTCTTAGCAGGTTTTAGGACTTTAGAATTGGCAATTTCTATCTAGTCCCAAGATCTCTTCACAATGTAATCACTCTATATTGAATCCAAAGTAGCTAGTGCTCGGTGTTTAGTGCTCGTCCGCATGAGGCTACTCGCCTTCGGGAACTTGTATTGAACTCTCCCTCTTAATGAAACACGGGTAAGTAGCCCTATTGTGAAAAGAAACAATAAAATGAATAAACATGTTGTTTGGTGCGGCGTTATTTCCACGTAAATGCTTCCCACCACCAACAGACACGTGAGCTTCATGTTTGGTTGGGCTTCGTACGATCAATCGTTACGAGCATGTGCTATAATAATTTGTATTAATTTCGTGCATTTCAACCCTATACACATAAAAATTGGCCTTTCAGCTAGAAGTTTAGATTCAAAAAAAAAAAAAAAAAGCAAAAGTTGGTTTTCAAGCTTATAAATTTGATTTTTTAGTGTTATTGACTATATTTGAAGCCTATGAATTCATTTTTTTTTAATGATGTGGAAATAGGAATACTCAAGTTTTAAATCCTAGCTCCGACACTATCTAAGTACCAACCAAACAATGAAACAAATCACTTGTTCTCTCACACGTAACACTATTGAACCACAACTGATTGTTTTCTATTAGTCTATCCAGTTTGTCTCGGCTTGTTTCTCTCTAACGAGAATACTATTGAAATAATAAAAAAAAATCAGTGAAAATCAACCCAAACAACACAAAATGAAGATGAGAATTCGAGGAACAGCACCCGAGATGGGCTGGTTGTCTTCTCGGGTGCTAATTTGTGTGTGCCCTGTAGCACAGTTGTGGCACATACTCGGATAGATGTTCCAGCGGTTGCATAAACTTGGAAGAAAGTGCTTTTGTGGGTCCCAGCTGACATGGGCATAACTAAAAAGGGTCTGTCTAGCTCAAGCTCAACTAACGCGTGCGTGCAATTGGATGCTCCAAAGTTAGGAGGCTACTAGCCTAGGTGGAGATTGCAATTTACAATGGAGATCACCGTGAGATTTTTTGTATGTAGCAAAGATGTGTGCAAAAACAATGGAGAAACCTGCATGTCCCAACGTACAGAGGTGTGGATTCTCTAACTTGATGAAGGCAAGTCACAGGTGACTTACCACCTCTTGGATGCCCTCTATTCCTCATCCAATGGCTAATAAACCAAGTAGCTCTTTCACTTCAAATAAGGTAGCCCAGTTGCAGTTTTGGCCCAAATAAAGCCCAACTTAGAATTACATGATGACAATAAAATAAGCACATCAGCACTGCACACTAGCATTTTAATAAGCATGTTCAATATATACATGCTCCAAATAAACTCCACCGAAGGTACCACTATATTATATATATATAATATATGTGTATAAAATTAGCCACATAATTGTTAGGGCTAAAAACAAAATAATCTTCACCAAAAGCCATCAGTTAGCGCCGCATGTGCTAGATGAATTGCCCAAAAGAACAAAATATCTTTCCATGTGGTAGCAGCCTAAAGAAGATCTGGAGGAATAGACATATAGTCAATTGTCCTAGAACCCTGGACAGACAAAGGGAAGAGTTACAATAGGGAGTAGAATTAATAGTAAATTCTACACAATTGAACAAGAGAGTTATTGAAATTACCATTATCAATTCTGTCAAGCTACTGAAGACCGAGGTATTAAGGTTGTTTTGAGCATTATCCATGGATTCTTGAGTTTGTACACCACCAGCATGTTCTTCATGCTGCATTAAGCATTCAATCTTGTTTGTTAGCAAAGAAATAAATAGTCACAATACATTGCAAGGGTTTTCAGCAACATACATTAGACTCATTTGGTACTTTTTTTGTGAACTTTCGAGTCTTGTCGAGCCAACTTCTGTGCCGCTTTGAATTTTTTGGCTGAATGTCTTTTTTTCTTTAAGCGTGCTGCACTGAGCATGTCTTCATCTTGTTGAACAGTAGGCTGGACATTGTATGAAAGGCGGCGTCCTTTACGCGAGCGAAGCTGGGCAAGCAGCGGCACGAACGCGGGCAAAGCAGAGGAGGAGATCACGGTCGCGGCTGGGGCTGGGCAGCGGCGGCGCGATGCGCGACCGTGCGGCGGCTGGGGCAGCGGCGACGCGCCAATCCCGCCCAAATTAGCTTGTGTGTGTTGTATATGGCGCCATTTTTCCGGCGGCGGCGGGAGAGCTCAGCCATCGTAACTCATCTAGTGAACCTGAGCTGGGCCTTATTGGGCCACGAAATACGGCACGAAATGCAAGTGGGCTGTGTATTGGGAAGTGGATGAGGTGCTCCGTCGGATGGCCAACGAACGGCATCGGGCAAGGGGCTTGTCACCCGTGACTTGCCTTCAGCACGGTAGAGAATCCGCGCCGAACATACAGTGGCTAGAACGGCTACAATATAGTGGTAGAGTGTATGAGTCTTTCTTGTTTCTCAAAAAATCAACATGTTTTAGCTTTGACCAAATATTTAACAAAATATTACTCTCGGTCTCATCAAGATATAAGACGCGATTTGACTTGGTAGAATGTTCAAGATCATAGTTTAATGGTTAATTTATAGTACTAGTAGTATAATTTATATGGCAACAAAACAAAAAGAGTAAAAATGCACCCGTGGTCCTCAAATTATTGGCCTCCTCCCCATCCAGTATGCTTCGGAACTATCAAAACGACTATCTAAGTCCCTGAACTATTGTCGATGCACACCAAAGGTCTAAAACACGCCACGTCGGCAAATTTTCAAAGGAAACCCTATATATTTTCTCTTTCTCGCAAGTAGCTCCTTCCTCCATGCATCTGCCTTCTACCCGCCACCTTGCGCCCCGCATTTGCCCATCCCGCGCCCTGCCGCGTGGACCTTGCCGTGCTAGTACGAGCGCTGGGGAAAGGAGCTGCTGCCGCTGCCGTGGGCCAGCACGATCGCGAAGGGCAGGTCCAACCAAGCCATGCAGAGGGGAGGAGCGGGGAGCACTGAAGCAAATTAAGAAAGGAGCTAGTTGTGAAAAAGAGAAAATAGATGGGGTCTTCTTTTGAAAAATTGCCTTGACGTGGCGGGTTTTAGACCTTTGGTGTGTATCGATAATAGTTTAGGAACCCAGATAGTCGTTTTAATAGTTCGAGTACCTAGATGAGAGAAGGTCAATAGTTTGTGGACCTTGGGTGTTTTTTTTACTCAAACAAAAAATATCATTAGAAAGTATTTGTAAACACAAGTCTAATGTTACCACTATTGTACTTTTTATTTTTTATATATATTATTATTAGGTTAATTATTGATCAAAGATAATAAAGTTTGAATTTTGAAGCATGTGCATGTCTTGTATCCTCGGGATGGAGGGAGTAATATTCATGGTACATAATTAGTGTCATTAAATAGATCTTTAAATATAATTTCATAAAAAAACTTATTTAAAAGATATATAAATACCACACATATTTTGTAAAAACATAACGACAAGTTGAAAAGCCTGATCAGCACGTTTTTTCTCTCTCTTTTTGAACGGAGGAGTAGTAGATGATAGAGAGGCAGCAGCGTGTGGAGTGGCAGGAAGGCGTACGTACTGGTTGGAGAATACGGCCCATTGACTGGGCCAGGAGGAGGATATGCCGGTTGGGCTTGGGCTTTCGTCGTCGTCGTCAGGCAGGCACACGAGCTCCTGGCCTGGGCAGGTAATGCTGCTGCTGCGGTGCTGGGGTTCGTTGCGTGTCGCGTTTCCGTCACCCAAACAAATTTTCTTTCGTTGAACAAGGAGTATGCGAGTGTGGCATAGCAGAGGGCTGGGGCGGGCCCGGGCGGGCCCGGGCCCCGAGTTGTGGATCGGTGGTGGGAAGCCCAGCGCGTACGCACGGTGGGTAGAGCACGTACCGTGGTCGGTCACGACAGCACCGGCTGGCTGACCCCGATGACGCGTGTTGCCTTGCGAGGTAATCCTGCTGTTTGTTCAGCTGCTTTCGAGGAAACGAAGCGCCCAGGGTACGTGTGGTGTGGTAGGGTGCATGGCCGGCCGCCGGCCGCGGCCTTGCTTCGCTTGTTTCTCCGTCGTCGCTCGCTGTTGGGTGGGGTGCGGCCTGGCGGTTGACGTCGCGCCGTGAACGGACGGACGGACGGCGACCACGCAACCGACAGAAAAAGGGCAGGGATTCCACAGCAGCAGCAGCCATCTCTGCTCTGCCAAGCACGTAAGAGTACGCGTCAGCTCCAAGTGTCCATATCTCTCTCTATTCTTCTTCCTCGTTCGCTAGCCGTGTCGTGTCGATCGAAAGCGCCTGTCTTGATGGTTCGTCACAAAATTAAAGCAACCACAGCGACGGCCACGACTTCCACGTTGCACCAAAGCAACCTCCCTCTCTCCTAGCTAAACAAAACCTCCCTCCTCTGCTTCCTTCTCTCTACGCCACTGCGCTTTCCACCGACACCAGCTGGCTGCCCAACCTACATATCGTCGTTTCAGCTATACTCTTGCTCATGCCTAATTTTTGCACAACAGTCAGAGGCGCTTGCATAAACAAGAAGCAGCGCCTCGCCTCACAAAAAACACTAGAGATCCTACTAGAGTATACGTATATATGCCTTGTGTAGAGCGTGCAATTGATACCTCGTCACAGAAAACAGGTAAAAAGCTATGACCAGAGCCACAGGGTAACTTGCTTCCGATAAAAAAAATATTGGACCTACTACACTACACTTTACATGACGTGTTCGTTTGTGTGCCTTGTATGCGTGGCCTGTACCTTTTACTTGTTGTCCTGTGATGAGCAAGCTCTTATGATTACTGCAACAAAATCTCTTTGTTTCCTTTCAGCATTCATGTTGATCCGGCCACGTGTTGAAAGGTTGTTGGAAACAAAGCATACTCCCAGTGTAATGGGGACAGTGGGAGTAGATATCTAGCTAGCCTTTATGTTCTGTGTACTCCAACTAGTCATCATCGGCAGTAAAAAATAATTGAAATATATACTCTCCTTATATCATTACTCCGTAAGAAACAACAAATGATCACCCATAAGCCTTCGTATAAATAAGGCACCAAGGCGAAGGCTTATAGGTGATCAGTTGTTATAATTGATCATCTGTTTTATACCAAATCGATGCATTAGGAGCTCTACCAAAGACGGGATGCATGCATGCATGGACGGCCGTGGCCTTGCGCCCTTGCCCTCTCTTTCTCCGTCGTGGCAGGGTGGCTATTACCGATGAACCAATGAGACCACGACCACGCAACCAACTTCCACGCAACTCTCATGGTTGTCCTATTATCGTCGCCGTCAAAATCCTTGTGGTCACGCCGCATGCTTAACAAAATACACACCAAGGACGTATACGTCAGCTCCAAGTGTCTCTATGACTTCTTTTTGTCTCTTTTCTCTTCTTGCTCTTCTTCTTTGCTCATGTACGAAATAAGCACATGTCCTATTACATGATCGGTCATAAAAAGGACGACCATGACTTCCACAAGCTCGCGAAAGAAAGAAACATGTCTCCTAAGCCTCTCTTCTCTTCTCTTCACTTTGCTTCTCTCCATGCCACTCTTGTTGTCTTGTGTCTCTGCTCTGTACCGACAGTGCTATTTATAATAATTGACAAAGGAAGATATATGCAGAGCCATCACTTTTTTTTTTTTGTTAATAAGCAATTTGTTTTCTTAAACCAACCAAGCTACCCATTTATCTTATGATTAGGGAAAGAGATTTTTTTCTTTTCCCTTCTAGCGCTCATGTTGAGACACACGCCAAGGAAAGATTCTACGAGTTACTGGAAACAAAACAAAAACATCTTGCATTAAGTTCAATGTACTCAAATTATCATCGGCATTTGATAATAATATAGGAGTATATCCTTACAGTGTAGCATTAACAAAAACAAATGACCGACCATAAATCCTCATCTCAATCACCACCTAAGGCATAATGCGCTAAACTTGTTCACTCGTGCCACTATTAGTTAGAAATAACCTGTGCAAACCTTCAGCTAAGTTTACCTAAATTGCTAATTGTAGGTGTTCAGGACCGTCGTCCCAAACCCAACCAGTAATATGTTGTGCGTCCCTTGATCCAGATGGTGGTGCGAGATGACACAAAGATGTATACTCGTTCAGGCCAAGGTCGGCCCTAGTCTAGTTGAGAGGGTAGAGCAGTGTATCTGTACCGTGGTGCTCGTAGTAGGGGAATACAAGCAAGGTCGAGAGAGAGGCCGGAACCCCAAGTCTTTGTGTGTGGTGTTGATCGAGATGGAGTGCTAATATTGTGTGAAGTCAGGGCCTACGTGCTCCGACTTGCCAATGCTACATCCCGGTTCCCCCTTTTATAGGCCCAAGGGGGAGCCAACGGGTACATATGTCTCAAGTGTGGGTAGCTTCATGGCAGGTTGGCCTTGTACCTGAGCCATGGTTGATATAGTGTCCGCATACTTGCCATCG
Organism: Hyparrhenia diplandra; assembly: GCA_015847255.1. Classification (NCBI taxonomy): domain Eukaryota; kingdom Viridiplantae; phylum Streptophyta; class Magnoliopsida; order Poales; family Poaceae; genus Hyparrhenia; species Hyparrhenia diplandra. Next base: position 297,500 of record JADLZK010004729.1, read on the forward strand.
TGGAAAGGGTGTAGTCCTCCTTCTGCCATCATGTCAGTGTCGAAGGGTACGAAGTTCTGGGACGAGCTTGGTTGAGGGTTGTCATTGACCACCGAGGTCTTTGCTTTGCCAAGGGGATACCTGCCGAGAGGGGCGGTAACGGTGCTTGAGTGGCGCGTTGATGGTGATCAAGAGTTGTACCAGCATCGTCTGAGGGTACTCCGTCGTGGCTGTAGTGTCGTCCGAGGCCCCTGAGGATGGGCGCGTGAGGCGACGCAGAGCGAGGGGAGTGGTTGACATAGTGCCCGGTAAGGTGCGAACTATGCTTAAAGGCCGCTGGACGAGATGATGGCTCGAACGGGATTTGACTATCGTGGGCCCGTTGGCGAGGGAATTCGGGGTGACATGGGGAATCTAACTCTGTAGGGATGCATTGAATGCGCACGATCCGGTTTGTCGCGGGGTGGCAATGGGCTGGATCCGTCGAGGGGCGAAAGGCGAGAAGGGTCTCGGGTGAGTCGGTCGAACCCCCCCTCTCCGCTAGCGGGATCTCGTGCGAGTCATTTTTTTTCCTACATGAGGGCCCTCGGATGATGATATTTTGGGATCATTAGCGCCCGACCCATTTACTTTGGTACCCAACACTAATAGATATATAAAAAAAGTGTTGCTACATGCATTTCAAAATCGAAAGGTTTTTTATTACATTCATATTAAAGTCAAGCTTATTCTTAATAAAACTAAATTACTTTGAATTGCAGGGACGTCCACCTCCCACTCCCTCTCCTCCCCTGGTGCCCGTCCCACTCCCTCCTCCCCTGGTGCCCAGTGGTGGAATACCTAAGGTTCTACTGAATTGTCGTGACGGATCTTAATGTTAGCAACTCTTTTTTGTGTTATATACTATTGTCTTCTGTGTGTTTAGTGTCCTTTGTTGAGCCTTAAGGGGAACCATGTTTAAATAGAAATGTAACTAGATTCTGGTGGTGCCGAAATTTATGGACCTTTTTGCAGCTGCACGGGAAGTCGATGGTTGTCGGTAGAATTTTGGTTGTAGACATTTTTGTTTAAACAGATTAGCATTTCATCCTCAAAATACAAATGCAAAGTCACGATGTTGGTCCTATAATGAGTTGGGAGTGGAGAGTGTGAGAGATATATAGAGGGAGAGAGAGAGACAAAGTGAGTGATGGATACTCTCTCCCCCCCCCTTTTAAGGTGAGGTGGAATGGAAAATTTTCGTTCTTTCCCCTAGTGGTGCTTGTATTTATAATAAGAGTCTCTAGAGACTACAAATAGGCCCTCAATATTTTCAAACAAGCCTCCAAGCTTTGTAATTGCCCTTAAACACTTTGTCGATGCATTAGAGCTCTACCAAAGCCGAGATGCATGCAAGGACAGTCGTGGCTTTGCTCCCTTTGCAACCAACATCCACACAACTATCGTGGTTGTCCCGTTCTCGTCACTATTAGAATCCCTGTGGTCGCAAGAACATGCTTAACAAAATGTAACATACATCAAGGACGTACGTGTCAGCTCCAAGTGTCTTATGTCTTCTTTTTGTATCTTTTCTCTTCTTCTTCTTCTTCTTGCTCGTTCTTTGGTCATGTACGAAAGCACATGTCCTATGATCGGTCACGAGAAGGACAACCATGACTTCCACTAGCCCACAAAAGAAAGAAACATCTCTCCTAAGCATCTCTTCTCTTCTCTTCTCTTTCTTCTCTTCTCTCTTCTCTCCATGCCACTTTTGTAGTCTTGTGTCTATGCTTTGCACCGACACATAATTGCCAAAGGAAGAGATATGCAGAGTCACCACTTTTTTTTTTGTTAATGAACAATTTGTTTTCTTAAACCAACCAAGCTACCCATCTATCATACGATGATTACTAAAAGTGATTCTTTTCTTTTCCCTTTTAGCACTAATGTTGATTCTTGTGTTGACACTCGTCACGGTGAAACATTCTATGAGTTATTGAAAACAAAACAAAAACATCTTGCCTTGTGTTCGATGTACTCGGATCTTCATTGGCATTCGACAATAATATCACCCACCTTAGGTGATATTGCAATGGATAATATTGAATAACACACTAAACTTGTATGCCCATACCACTATTAGTTAGAAGTAACCGAAGTTGCAAACTTTCAGCTAATTTTACCCCATTGTATTAATTAATTATGGTCTCTTAGAAACTACCCAAAAGCAACCCTTTTATTTTTGACCTAAATTTCCCACTTATGTCGCCATGAAAGCACCCTAGATAACTCATAGTCCATCCTTTCCAAATCAAAACTCATCCAAGGTTTGCTAGGCAATTTGGTTGATGGTTGCCGAATGGATCACTCTGCCGCAAGTACGCCGAAACGCTTGATCTCCAACTGACGTTGTGCTTTAATGGTGGACATCGTTGATGGAAACCTAATCCTCAAGAAAGGAATTCGTTCTCTAATCCTGTTTGTTGTGTAGGAACCGTGGAATGAGAGGATTGCAAAGAGCATTTATATAGGCACAGGGAAGCTTCCACCATTTCACTTGTAAAGAGCATTTCCCTCTCCGTCCACCGGCCAGCAGCAATACGAGAGTGAAAGCCCCCGGGCATCTCGCATCTCCCATCTCACAATCAGCAGCGGCAGGCACGCGCATATATGCATGATCCCCCCACTGCTCAACCACCGGAAATAATACGGTTGCTGCAGACACGGGCACAACGCTGACAGCACACAGCCTCTGCAACGGCAACGGGCTCCTGCTAATCTAATCTCCCTCCCAATTAATCAACTGATGACTGAATCAGCTAAGCAGACCAAGTTGCAGATACATACATACACTTGCACTGCTGTTGGTTGGTTGGTTGGGCAAGTCATCGTCGTCGTTTTCTCCTCTTCCTTCTCTGAATCAATCTCTGCTGCCTGCTGGGGTTGGTTCTTGTTGCTTTTATCAACCCAGCTGGGAATTGGAATTGTGGATGGATGCAAATGGGGCACCTAAAATGTGGTGTGGTGTGGTGTAGCCGCAATAAAGATAAAGAATTCAACAGCGCACCAACCCAGGCTAGCACTGTTCATCATCTCTGACAGATAGGCGCCAACTAACTCATCTCAACAGCAACAGAAAAGAAAAATTAATTTAAAACGTTTTTGTTTTATTGCTTGATTGCAACTACACTATACATTATACATGAGGAGAAGAACAAGAAAAAAACTCTGCATCTCTGCATATGCATCCAACACAGCACGCTAGCCGTGAGGAGTGACAGTCAACCGACCATGGATCCATCTCTCATGCATCACTCAAACAACAGTGTAGTAATCACAATCCATGACATGTATTTGGTAGTAGCAGTATAGTACTGTATGTAATGTGTGTGTAGACCATACAGGCATGGGCATGGCTACATTTGTTCCTTTCTTGAGAGTTCAGACACCAACAACTGACTCAACAACTACTAGCTTGATGAGTATTCCCAATCTGAATGAACACACTTCACTTGCCCTAATTAACCAACTCTTTCTCTCTCATTCTCTTTCTCTTTCTCTATCTGAATAGTATGCACACAAAAGAATCTCTCTCAAACGTTTCATGAACAACAACAACAAAGGAGAAGAAGAAGAACAGAAAAGAAAAAAACTCTCACATGATTGATTGATGAACTAGAATTGGCAGGTGCTAGGATTACCATGCATTGCAATGCAGTGTGCTTGCTGTACTGTCACCAAGCTCAGGAGGTAGCCCAATCATGGCGTCATCAGGACGAGCTACCAGATTTCTATGGCAGGGGGTGGTGCAATTCTTGGCACACAAGCATCGCATCGCATCGCATCTGCACTCGCCTTTGGCTTTTCCCCACATCTGCTGCTTTAATTTTGCGCTGGTGGTGGACGGTGGACGGGTTGCACTCGTGGCTCGTCAGAGCATCCAGTCCAGGCGGTTGTTCGTCGGCGGCGGCGGCGCGCCGGAGGAGGACGCTGTGGAGCTGACGGTGGTCGTTGACGACGCCGAGGACGTGGACGGCAGTGTCGACAGCAGGTCGAACATCTCCCACCGTGTCGGCCCCTGCTGCTGTTGCTGCTGCTGGTGGTGGACCTGGTGGTGGTTCTGGTGCCTCGGTTGCTGCTGCGGCGGCTGCCGATGCGCCGGCGGAGGCGCTGGCTTGGCGGCGGCCTTCTCGCCGGACTTGCGGATGATGGCGGCGTTCTTGGCCGCCGCAGCGTCCAGTGTCTCCACGTACTTCTGGACGCGTTTCACCTGCGATGTGACGACGGACAGTGGCCGGAATCGAGTCCAATTCAGTCGGCATGGGAATCCAGAGAATCGAATTGACGCTCTCTACTAGTGAATTAGCGATTAGTGAATGCTTTGCTCTTCTCAGTTTCTCACCTGCATCCGCCTCTGCGCCTTGACGTCGCCGTCGGCGACGACGGCGTCGAGCTTGAGCAGCTCGTTCATGAGCAGCTCCGTCACCTGCACCACGTCGTTCTCCGCCACCTTCTCCCCTTGCGCACCGACGCGTCCAGCGCCGCAACCTTCCATGTCAGATTTCATTCAGAGGTGAGCAACTGTTGGTTGGTCAACGCCCCTTCCCCTAGCTAGTCTAGTGATAGTCCTCTCTCGATGGGCTCGGAAAAAGATGCAATCTTGGACATGGATGGCTAAAATGTACTAGTACTCCGTACCTTGGGTGCGAGCTTGTCGACCTCGGCGGTGACGGCGGCGACGGCCCTGGCGGCCTTCTCGAGGTGCCCGTTACGGCGTTCCTCGATGAGGCGACGCGCCCGGGCCTCGGGGTCCTCGACGACGACCACCTTGGAACGGTCCTTGACGCCGGCCATGTCCAGGAACGCCTTGGAGTCGCGCTCCTTGTCCTTGTACAGCACCTTCTGGTCGTCCGGGTGTAGCCCCGTCTTGGCCGCCACCAGCTTCTTGAGCTCCCCTGCACACCGCCGCCGGACAGAGCTTCACTCGTCAGCCACCATCCACCAACCAGGTCGTCGTCGTTGGCCGGCCGGCCGGAAATAAACGGACAAGAGAAACTGACTGACTGAGTGAGTGACTCACCGAAGGAGGCCTCGGAGCTGATGTAGATCTCGTGCGTGACGCCGGCGTGCTTCACCTTGACGCGGATGGTGGGCACCGGCTTCACGTTGGGCGACGGCTCGTCGTCGCCCGCCCCGACCCTCTTCTGCACCAGCATCCCGCCGGGCCGCACCTCCCACACCTCCTCCACCGGCACCTGCTTCCCGCCAACGGCCGCCACCGCCGCCGGCGGTGCTGGTGCCTCCTTCATGGTCCCCAGCTTCACCGGCGCGGCTCTCCTGCTCTTGGGGCTCGCTCCCAGCATGTTCACCACCGCGCGCCTCCTGCCCACTCTCTCGCTTCAAGAATCACAACCAACTTGGCCGGGCTTCCAGTCCTCGGCAATGGCGCGAACCAATACCAAAGCACAGCTAGGTAGCTAGCCCGACGGCAGTCCGGCGAATATGAAGGCAGGTGGTGAGCGGGGATCGGAGGGAGCCAAGAAGGAAGGAGACCGACGGACGGATGGATGGACAGCGAAGAGGCCGGAGAAGAAAATAATGGATGGAGAGCTAGCGAGGTGGAATGGAACAACCACCGCATGGACAAGGGGAATATATACGCTCAAATAGAATACCGGCAGCGGCGGCCACTGCCCACATGGCCATACATTACCATCGTCGGTCAGGTCAGGTCAGGTCCAGAGGAGGAAGACGATTAATTTAAAATCCCCACTTTCTTCATACATACATAATTCTCCAAGTTAATTAACTTTCAGAGAGCTTTAATTTGGCTCCATCGTCGACGACTGATGGATCAATCGCAACCAAACCAACCGTTTTTAATTCGCAGAGCACAACGAACGAAACAACGACGAAATGGCTCACTGTATATGTAGCTGCTTGCTTAATTGCTGCTTGGCATCTGATCGATGCTGCTTCGTTCCTGCTTGCTACTACCTGCCATGATTATATTTAACAATTGTGGATTTATTCGCGGGTTTTGTTCGATTGATTGATAGTATACAACTAGTAATAAAGAAGAAGAAAACAGTAGAAGAATCCTGATCGATTCGTTTGGGTTTGGTTGGACGTTGGAATCGCGCAGTGTCGGTCGGCGGTCAGCAGAGAGCGGCGTCTCGTAATCATGCGCTTTTGCTACCTGATGTGTGTGTGCTTGCTCTGACGTTAATCGCGATGGGCTGTGCCTGTCAGACACCAACGACGTCTCAACCGTCGTCCATCCATCGCCCACCAATTTCACAAGGAAATTGCTGCGTTTTAATTTACGAGTGAATGATTTTTGAAACGGTTGTAGGTGCTCACTCACATGTAACTACTGATCACTACCACTGCATCATCAGTAAGTAATTCTCTTAAGCCTGTTGATTGGTAGTTCGTTCAGCGAGCACATGGAGAGATGCAGATGAGGCTGGTGATGATGGATGGAATGAATGAATGAAAGAGTGTTGATCAGTGGAGGAGCAAGAGCATTATTAGTTAGTTAGCTCTGATCCAACTACTGATCTCTTAAGCCTGAACAAACTAAACCTGCGGTGTTAATACCCGGATTTATATATTTGTCGTGTCGGATGATACTGTAGTTAGTATTATCCTTCATTCATTCCATCAGGTTCAGGGAGTAAGAATTACACCCCCATGGTATAAAAGGAGTTCCTGGCAAACCAAGGCAGACTGTATGGACAGAATTACGTTAGCAAAACTGTACGTGCAATCGATCTGCGTCTGGACGACACGTGATCGGATCGGCATGTTGATGTTGGTACCATTAGGTACACGAGAAATTGTCCTCCATGTTTTTACTAGGAAAAAAATAAAACCAGGTACAAATGAATAAGTGAATTGTGATGGATCGATGTGAGGAGGATGTCCATGTCCATGGGCATCAATACTATGCATATATATGCACTAGGACTGGGATGAACAGTGTGATCTAATCAGACGGCAAAGGTTGCTAGCGTCCGGGTCAATCTCCAATCATGCACGGAAGCACACGTAGGCCATTGTATGTACATTGGCCGCCACACTAACAGTACCAGTGACCTCTTGTCCTCCTCCTCCAGAAAGAGGCTCCATTTCAATTCAGGGAAAAATTGTAATTATACATTTCGTTGGTGTGAGACTAATTTGGTTTTGCTACTCGCTTTGTCCAAAAAAATAAAGTGCATATGTCGCTTATGGGGAAATAAAACTATTTTATGTATGACTACATATACAAGGAAATAATGTTAGTATTTAAGTTTGAAATAATTTTATTATAAAAATATCTTTCATAACCAATCTATTGATACTCATTGCACATCAGACACATTAGTATTTTTTTCGTGTATATGAGATGCACATTTATTTGGTGCGGAGGCAGTACATGATTAATGAAATCTCTCAGGACGCGGACTGAAGTAGTAGTTACAGAAAATACAGTTAGTTGCCGTTGTAGTAGTAGTAAAGTACTTCTCTCCGTTCCACAGTACTTTGCAATTTTTTGACTCATATAAACTGTGTTTGACTGCTCGCGTCTTATTCAAATTTTTTATATAAATTATAAAACAAACAAAACGTTATTACAATATCTTTAGTGATGTAATAAGTCATAACAAAAGTGGTAATATTTATTAAAAAAGTTGAATAAGGCGAGAGGTCCAAACACGCTTTATATGAAACAAAAAGAATTTAAAGATATGGAATCCGAAGTGAGTAGTACGATAATATATTAGTACAAACAACCAAGTGAGTGCGTAGTGAGCAGTGACCATGTGCGTGACAGAGCCGTGTCCCAAGCCAATGCTCTTCTTGCATTCACATACGCAGTATAAAAATACGTATTTCTTTGGGAAAAATAGTAGTTATTTATTTATTTATTTATTTCTGTTCTAGTTTTTTTGTTTGTGTACAATGCGCTTGGCACTAAAAAAGACGGTTGAAAAATAAAAGAAACGGTGGTGATGCATCGATCGAGAATCTGAGCAAGTTGCGCTTGCGATTGCACAAGGTGACACCTAGCTGTGACACTCGTCTGCGGTACCTCCACCGACAGTGAGGAGAGGAGTGCGCATGCCACGCTGGCCGCCGCCCGCCCTGGTCCCCTTGGCGGCTGGGCCCCATCCCTCCCCTTCCATTCCACATCCATCCGCGTTGACCGCCACCGAAAAAGACGCCGGAACGAACCCAAAAACTCTCACCCCGGCGCCGGCGGTCGGCGGCCGGCGGCCGCCCGGGGCTGTCCATTTTCCTGCTGTGTTCCCTTCCCGGCGAGGCAAATCCCGCCGTCGCACTGTGCTGGGAATGGGATATATATGCACTCCAGATGGGACATATATATGATCGATGCTTGATGCGATGATGGTTAGCAAGTCGTGTCATGAGCTGAGACAACTAGACAAGATCGAGCACCAAGCTTGATCCCCTAATTAATTAATTGATAATAAACACTAAACATCACATTCCAATCTTACGCCTATTTTTTTTTTTTTTTTTTTTTTTTGCTCAGCATATATAATTAAGCATCTGACGCTACGCAAAATGTTCACAGTCAAAGCCAGACCATTTTACTATAGAGGCGACTGATGATTAAGCCGCCCCTACAGCAGATTGGCCATAGTAAGGGCGTCTGGATCACCAGCTGCCCTTAACGAGGAATCTGTAAAGACAAGTCAATCACCAGCCGCCCTTACTAAGGCATCTGCAAGGGCGGTTAGATCGCCAGACACCATTACAGTGGATCGGAAGAGGTTTGGTGGTTCGTCCCTACAGTGCGATGTCCGACCCTACAGTGGGATGACCGACGACGATCGACACGTAATTAACGTGCAACTGGACGAGGATCGGAAGAGGTTATTTTGGTGGTTCGCTCGGATCCCTCCATCTTCTTCCATCAGCAGGCTGTGTAGCCATGCATGCATCATACTAGTGACAGCATGCATACAGTTGCTGCTGTGGAATATACACATGCAACAAGCAATCATATAAGCTCAGTTCAGTTCAATTATTCCATCTGCTGCAATGCTTCAAGAAGCACCATATATTGCAACCTTCCTGCTTACACAGGCCATATATAGGCTGTAGTAGTACCTAAGTACAGTTCACAGTTTGAAACCTGTATTTGGATATAGCTAGCTCATGACCGGCTTCGTGGTTCATGCATGCCATCTGCAACTATATATATATATAAGGCCAGTCTCAATGGAGAGTTTCACCTCCCGGTTTCCAAGATGTGAAACTTTGATATGAAATAGACGTCTCCCTCAATGCACAGTTTCATTGCACAGTTTCATAGGCTCAAGGTCCCATAACCTCTCTCTCATTGCATGGTTTAATTGCATAATTGCATGGTGAAACTCTATTTGTGTCTCAATGGGGGTTTCACACGGTTTCCAACGTATGTGAAACCGTGCCCAAAGGTTTCACCATGGTGAAACTCTTTCTTTCTCTCTCCTAAGAGTTTCATGCAAAAAGTGAATTTTTGCTTATGTGGCACTACATTTAATGTGCATGAAACACTCATGAAACCCCCATTGAGACTGGCCTAACTGATACATAATTCTTTAATAGTAGGAGAGATGGATCTCGACGGATTATGTATATATGCATGCAGGATCAGTTTATTAGTGGTGAACCTACTAGCTAGCCATGTGCTGCATCTGATCTGTCTCATTCCCATTTGTATAACTCTGCTCATCGTCTGGTCATCAGTCAATCATCAGTGTGGCTACTACTATACTGCATGTACAGTTGTACATCAAGTGTTCATGCATGTGGATCGATCGAGGGATGAAGACTGGGCTTCTGCATAGTAGTAGGCTGCTTCAACACTTGCTATATATATAATACTAAATAATACATTCTATCTCATGACTTTTGCTTTCATTTTCAAAGTCCTACTAGTGAAATATATAAAAGCGGTGATTAATATGGGGGGATGTCAGGTGAAAAAGTAAAGGTTAGTGAGCCAGTGGTGGTTGCATGAACTAACTTTTTATACTATACAAGTATAGTCATCAGTTGCCGGCCATGCTGACCAAGGAATGGATCGGAATTGTTTAGCTAGTGCAGCACGAGTTTCAGGCACTGGATCGCAAGCGCGACCGCGTGGATGTTCAGAACTGTTCTAACGGTTGGTCAGAGATGAGTGCAGTACTGTCAGTGTGTGCCAGGCACAGCCAAAAGCTAAGCCCCCAAGCAATGCAAGTTGATCGTGGATCCCGAGACAGCTACTCCTACTTGTATGTATACAAATACAAGCATACTCCGTCCGTATATCTATATCCATGGTGGTACTGATTTATCGATCGATCTCTCTCTGTGATCCACACACTGCAGTTGGTTTTGACTTTGGGGATAGATGCCCACCAATCATCCGGGTTTTGACTTTGGGACGCTAGCTCTATGTGTTGAGCAAGCTGGTCCTCACTCAGCAGCAAACCATATGGCTAGGCTCTCCTTTCTTTTTCAGAGCAAACCATGGCCACGGCCAACTATGGAGATAGAGAGACAGAGGGTGACCACTTCGTTCAAAGGTGACAAAATTTTCCCATTGGAAACAAAACCGGAAAGCAAAACTAAATTAAAGCATCAACGGCTCAGCAAGTTAACCGGCAAGATTTGGGCTTCTCTCTAAGAGTCAAGATGTTCCTTTGGCTTGCTTTCAAACGACGACAAAGGCTACCGGGACAACATTATTAGGCAAATGTGCTCAGCCGTGTTCCTTCAAAAAAAAAAAAAAATGCTCAGCCATGATTGGGTAAAAGTTAATACTACTTAACTTTTTTTTTTTTTTTTTTGAGCAATCACAATCTGCCTCTACATTTTTCTTTTGAGCAACCCAACCTGCCTCTAGGTGCACACCGTGGGCTAGAGTGGCTGGTTGTTTATCAATTTGTTCTAAGCCCACTAGAAGCGAGATCACCGGTTGATATTTGGCTAGGCTAAATGCTAATACATGGGCTATATTACACAAGCTACAAGTTGGAGCCGGGTAAATTAAACCCATGGATTTGCGAGTATTGGTACACTAAGAATGTACCTGTAAATGCAAAAAAAAAAAAAGAATGTACCTGTAAATGCAAAAAAAAAAGAATGTACCTATACCCGCAAATCAAAAAGGGTATGACTTTGTTCTCATTAACAAACTCATGAGTATAAATATTGACCCCATGCTCGTGCCCTCGGGTAAAAAACCATCCGGTACCATTGCCTTTTGTTTCATGCATGCATCGATGCGTATCCTCTCTCATATATGGGAGCCCTACGCAGACACACAACAAGCAAAGCACCTATCCACATCAGCTCGGGGCGTAGGAAGGCGCTGGAAGGCAGTAGGCGTAGCTGAAGGCAGGTGCGGCGGGCGTCTGACGCGTGCGAGTATGCTCGACGTCCTAACACCAGCAATACCGGGATATAAAAAGAAACGCACGTGACTAGGATTCCATGTACGTGTGGGCCCAGGGGCGGATCCAGGGGTGGGATGCCCGGGCTGCAGCCCCTGGGAGCCTTAAATCACGTGCAAAGTACTGTTCATTAGCCTCTAAATTACCATTATTTGCTTAACTCTCATCCTAATCTTAGTTATTTAGCCCTCTCAGAGAAGCTTTTTCGGGATCTGCCCCTGTGTGGGCCGCTCAGCATATATATAGAAAAAGAGATAAATAAACTATAAAGTTTTAAAATGGTTAGTTGGAGTAATAAAAAAAAAAAAAAGAGAAAATAAAAACAAGGGAAATGGAAAAAAAAAAGAAAATAAATATAAAAATAAAAGGAAGAAGAAAACAAAAATAAAAAGAAATATAAAAACGAAAAGGAAAAAAAAGAAAGGAAACACACGTAGGTACCTGACTACTAGGACTGCAGTTCTAATCTGAGACACGTTTTCGAAGGCAGGAACCGGTCCTGCCGCAAGCGCCGTTCTCTCTCTGCCGCCTGCTCTCATGGGCCGCTTCTCGCTCGCTCGCATGCGCGATCGCAGGGGAGGGTGATCGGAACGCGTCTGTGACAGGAAGATCCGACCATGCCGGCCTCCGCTGACCGCTGCACCTCACCCCGTCGTCGCGCGCCATGCCGCTTCAAGCTCCTCCCTGTCCTCACCGCCGTGCCTTTATAATTGACGATGGCACCTTGCAGCCGCAGCAGGCATCGTCACCGTCACATAAACCCAGAGCAGCCCGGCGCGCCGTACGTCATGGCGGACGTGCTGGTAGACTCCCAGCGCCACGTCGTCATCAGCGGATACGGGAACGGCCTCCACCCGCAGCTGGTCGGCCTTCTCGACCAGATCGATCTCCGGGTGAGTAGAATCCATCGACGTGTAGTTGCAGATGGGTGATGGCCGGCCAGTCACCCGTGTGGTGTTTTCGTGCAGCTGCGGCAGCTGGAGGAGCACCAGCAGAGTCGTCCCCGTCATCACACGCCGCCGATCCCACCCCGGCCCTCCGCCGCGCGCCAACAGCTCAGCACCAGCACACCAAGTCCCTACCAGCGGCGCTGCAGCACGTGCAGGTGCGTGGCGACCTCATGGATCGTCTCAACCTGCTCGAGTCACGCATCAGGCAGGTGAGCTACGAGCTGGGTCTGGACGTCGCCGGCAAGGCTGCCGCTGCCGTCCATCACCACCAGTTCGGGCCCTCCTCGGCCGTGCCGCCGGTCGAGGATCCTGCCATGTGGTCCGACTCCACGCCGGTGGCAGTGGTTGACCCGGCGTTCGGCGGCGGCAAGGTGCAGAGAAGCAAGTCGTCGGTGGCGGCGGACGGTAGAAGCTGGAGCGCCGTGGAGATCCTGCAGCGCGCGGCGCGCGCCAGCTCCACCGCAGCACCAGCAGCATCAGTGGCATCAGCAAGCCCAACACACCCACCAAGGTATTCTTATCTGATCGATTGATTTTGCACATTGATCAGGGATTCTAGAGCTGAAAAAAATATATCTGATCTTGTTGTTTCGCTTGATGATTTGAAAAAAAGGTGAACAAACTTAAAGGAACGAAATGTGCGTCGCAGAAGGAGAAGACGAAGGCGGAACGCAGCAATAAGTCCCTTACGAGCAGGCTGCGGCTCATGGTTGGATCTGGATGTAAGCCTTAGTTGGATCGATGTTGAAAAAGTGAAAAAAAAAAATTGCTAATAACAAGTATGGGATGAACTGGTCATCTCGATCGTACTTAGTACCAGAGTATATATAGGAGCCATACATATATATGTATCTTTGTAATTTGTATTTCAACTCTTCTTTGATCTACTTGCGTTCACCATGATATATATTAGTTGTACACAGGTCTGTACGGGTTTCACAGTATAGTTCCCTCTTCAGTTTGTTCGTGATAACAGTGTCAGATCTTAGATGATCATATATTTTCACTTGAGATTTGATGCTAGTTGAGCGTACTCTATCTTGACATAGAGCGCATATACATATATACACAGACATATATCATGAATTCTAAACCTATCACGCACAGAGCAGAGAGCACAATGATCTACCTAAATGCTTTCTGAAGAACAAGTGCCGGACAGATGTGATGAGATGCATGCCAAACTGAAAAGCCTCGACGACAGCAGGGGACAGGCGTTGGTGAGATTGAGAACGATCTATCTACACGCACTAGCAGTCTCGATCAGCTTCTGAATGGAGTGGCCATGCACGCATGCAAAGAGTTTCTTTCTGGCTGCATGAAGACAGGTAATACTTGGTACCTTTGCCATCAGGAAGGAAGCTCTGCTACCTTATTCTACTATCCCTTATCGCAATATCCTCTCCGAAACTATTTGTATATTGCTCAGACATGAAACACAGAATGGTGTGGCTAAGTTTTTTTTTTTTTTTTCCTCAAACAAGACTTCACATGTCTTTTTTAAGAGAAGAGGCGAGACCGCTCAAGAAAACAACACTACAAAACACCACACAACGCAACACAACACAACCACGAGAAAGTGGCCACAAACAAACAAAAGCAGCAACTACTACCGAAAAGCAACAAAGAGAGGAGCACTCCATCAAGCCACACAACACAACCACGCAAGGCAAGATGCAACATCACTAGGCCGATACTCATAAGACGCAAATTGAATGTAGGAATGAAAATCCCGATCTATGAAACCCATGCAGTAGAGCATCAAGGGCGCGTCACACGCTCGGTAACGACTGCTCGAGGTGGATCTGAGCGCGATGTCGGTGGCCCACGGCCAAGCAACAACGTGGCGGTAACGATGACATCAACCCCCAAGACGACTCTAATTCGAGCACGACGCCGGTGGCCCATTGCCAAGCAACGACGACGGCGACCATGATGGCGTCAACATCCAAGCGAGACAGGCCAGAGCGACAATGGAGAGCACGAAGGTACACTACGTCGCCTCGTTAGGGCAAGCCGCAACATCGCACGGCCGGCTCGAAGCTCAAGGGACGAATCAGAATGGCATAGTGGAAGTCCTGGTCCCCGAAACGCGACGCCGGGTGGCCTACGGCGACAACGATGACGACGGCAACCATGGCGTCAACCCCGGAGCAAGGCGGGCGGGCCAGAGCGACAACAGAGCGGAAGGCACGACTCCAGTGCCAAAAGCAGGGGCGGGACGCCGAGGTGACAATGAAGAACTGGGTAGAGCTGCTTGGCGGCGTAGGTGCTCGAAGGGTTCTTCAACAGGAAGGGTATCTAGTACAGGGAAGAGTGGCTGCTTTTAAGGACGAGGACGCCTGATTTCAAGCGAAAAGGAGGTAGGCATGTTACGAAACGATTTAAATCTCGGTCTGAAATAATCTAAAAGATTAAAAGAAAAAAAAAGAAAGAAACGGTGCACTATTTGTGGTCTGTTGAATCCGCTAAAAAATTGAATATTTTGATTCAATGGTCAGGACGTCATTCGAGTTACAGTCAGACCAACAAATAAAAGTAATAAGAATTTTGAAGAAAAAATGCACTAATAGACAAGCCGTTTCCTCAAAAAGTTGATACATGATGTCTTTTCAGTGCTCAAATGGACACATCGTTCCCAACAAAAAAAAAACCTCGAAGCTCTAGAAGGTTCAGTGATTTCAGAGCTCAAATGTACAAACCGTTCCAAAAAAAATGTGGAAGTTCATGAAGGTTCAGTGATGGCCCATGGTAGCAATGTCGTTCCTCTTCTACTTACTCATCCTGAACCCAGTCCCCACTTTATCCAAAACTACTTATGCCCCATCCTCTCTAGGTTTCCACTCCCCACTTATGCTTAGGACCAACTACTCTACAACCTTTTGAAGAGATCAGAGAAGTTGTTTAATTGAAACTTCGACACAGAGAAACCAACATAATGTCTCAACTCCTCTTATAGATCTACAGAACACAGGAAAATAACGAGAATGGGGAAGAATCAAAATTGGCGTGGTGGTGTTGATGATACCGGAGATGACAACAAAGCTCCATAGCATTTTGATGGCATGTTGTGGTGCTTGGCTAGTGTTGGTTTTGCCATTTAGGCCTTTTGATGATGCAATTGATGCTAGAGTTTATGGTTTTGCGTTATTGCTCTTCCGATGTCTAGGTCCACCTTTGCCTCCACCCGCAGCTGGTCAACCTTCTCGACCAAATCGATCTCCGGGTAAGCACGTCGCTGATGAGTCATGGCTGTCCGGTCACGGTTGTGCACGTCGATGACGTACGTGAGTACATTGATGGCCTCCACCGTGTGGTGTTTTCGCATTAACCGCGGCAGCTGGAGGAGCACCACCAGAAGTCGTCCCTCGTTGTCACACACCGCCGATCATTGCAATATCAGTGATGCCAAAGTACTCTATATCAAGTGAAGTTACTAGATTTTTTTTGAAGAAATATTCCTTGTTAATAAGGTACTTCATAGAGCCCACAGATACAAAATCCTCCACAAGCACAATTCCCTCCAACATCGGAGGCGCAAAAACATCACCGCCAATAGATTTCACCTCTGCGATCCATGCTTACGCTTGGGACAAAATGGTATTTAGTTCCCGTTCTTCACCCGCAACAATTACAATAATCAAAAGCAGCCAAAAATTTGAAAGAGGACAGGAATGAATCGATCTCTAAAAAAACATACAAATAATAAAGTATCATCGTTCCGGCGCCATACGTGGTTGCCCTTATCCTGCCCAACATGATCTCGTTCCTCCTTTGCAGCAGAGAGGTTGTCATACATAACGCCAATTTGTCTGAACTTCCAAAGCAATGCAGAATTCAATCCTTTGAGACACTCATTATCACAAAGGCTCAGATTCTCTGAATACACATACTAAAAAATTTAACAAAACAAAAATCAATCCCACAATCCAACCTGACAAACAAAATCAGATCCACCCTACAAATTTATTATGCTAATAAGCACATATTTGAGCTACTAAAAAATAACAGTTTAGTCCACTCCAATTACATGTTATATGTATATCAAAATTATTATGCTAAGAATCACATATATGAACTACTCTACAACCTTTTTGAAGAGATCGGGAAGTTTTTCAATCGAAACTTCGACACAGGTAAACCAACATAACGTCACAACTCCTCTTATAGACCTACTCTACTGAACACAGGAAAATAATAATAATGGGGAAGAATCAAATCTAGCTTAAACAGGCATCAAGTTCATCCAAGTAAAGAGATAATGAGTGACACTGTGGATTAGAAAAAAATGAGAATGGGTAGAATCAAATCATGATATCTTAAAGAGGGATCAAGTTCTTCCAAACAGGTACAAAGATAATGGGATAGAATGGAAAAGAAACAAAGGAAAAAAAATAAGATGGTGTAGAATCAAATCCTAATATCTTAAACAGACATCGAGTTCTTTCAAACAGGTATAGAGAGAAGGGCCAGGGGAGCCCCCCATATATATATGTCTAATACCGTAAACCCTAGGTGCCAAATGGACCAAGGCCCAACTCGGTACCAGGGCCCTGTTTGGTTTATATGACCCATAGAAGTCCTGCCAAAATTTGTGCATACCAAATTGCGAAAGTTTTTTTTTCGAACATGCTAATGACACGACATTCATTAAGCAGAAGTAGAGTTTTATAAATTAAGGACGAAACGGTAATTGCGGTTACCGAAATAGACACCAACAAAGGTCATACAGATTACAAAAGAAACTATTTGGCGACCGTGAAGTGGATCAAGCATAGGACAGCCCGAACGGCACATCTAAAGAGCGTCATGCTCCAAGCCAATGAGGTTCAGCTCCATCGCTACCGGATCGAAATCTGGAGCCAAGAGTGCAGGAAGGGCCTCTTGATTTAACAGTGCAGAGAATAAGGCCTTGATTGTGTCCGAAGCCACAAGGTCCAGATTTACATTGTGTTTGCGATCTCCAAATTTTGCTTGAGCACATTTTGTGCGAGGGGGTGTGCTAGGGTTCGACCACCAAAGGTGGAGACCCCGGGCGACCAACCCTACGTGGGCCTCGGCCCGGCCCATGGCAGCGGCCTTCCTCTTCCTCGCGCGGCTGCGCCCGGTTCCCCCGCCCCAGCGGTGGCCCCTACTTCCCCTCTCCCCCCCCGCCGCCGCCATTGTTGGGTCCTATCCTCCGGCGCCGCCTTCTCCTCCGACTCGGTGAGGTTCCCCGTCCCGACTGGCCCGGCCGTGGCCAGCCGCTGCACCTTAGCCGCCGGCGACCATTCCCATCGCCGGGCCTGCCTACCTCCCTCGGTCGGTCGGGCAATCGTAGGCTGGGTGAGATGGTTGGGGTGGAAGCGGTAGCGCACGGGGAGGCACCGGCGGGCTAGTGCGGCGGGGGCGGGGGGGAGGAGGAGGAAGAGGGAGGGAGGGTTGGGTTTGCCGCCGCCGCCGCCACCGCCTCGTCTGCCCCCGCATGGGTCGCGTGGGCCGCGCGAGAGGAGGAAGATGGTCTTGGCAGCCCAGTCTCCCACTCCGACGCATTGACATCACCGACGAAGGTGTCCTGGACCTCCTCAGCCTGACGTGGTACATATATACATTATAGCATAAAGCGCATATACATACATGAGAACGTATCATGTACACACCGGACTTATATGCAACCATGCACACTTGTAATCTGGGCCTAAGACGATACATGGTCCAAAAGACTGTGTCGCAGCACCTTGCAGATTTTGAACGTTGACTTGTTTCAACGCTTCCCGGTGTCTCATAACGAATGTTGATGTGAAACCAAAGCCATTGGTTAGCTTATTAGATTATCTTTCCAAACGCGGCCACCCGGGACTGCTATTGGATTACGAGGTGGACTCAAAATTGATTTTGGGCGGCCTCCTTGTTGGTTAGGACTTAGGACACCCTTACTGATCTCCTTGGCCTCAGTGAACTACCTCTAGCAGGTATGAGTAGTAGCAGCAGCATGCTAGCAGGTATGAGTAGCAGCAGCAGTTATATGATGTCCAGCATATCTAGCATTTGGTTGGGCCCAAGGAAAGGAAGCAAAACGATGCCCAGAATAGGCAGCAGGCACCTGGCAGGTTGGCGCACAGCAGCAGGTGCAGGTGGAGCAGGCACGCAGCGGCAGCGGAAACGCGGTGGAGCGCACATCTCGGCGGTGACCCGGTCGGCGGCCCAAACATAGCGGGCGGCCGTGCAGTGCGGGCTGCTTAAACTTGGCGCGCCGGTGGCCACCACATAACCCGCCATTTCACCCCCACCCTCCTCCCTCTCCTCCGATTGGGCCCACCAACCAGAGAGGGTGAGAGGGCCCCGCCACCCAGTCAGAGCCTGCCGGCGTCCGTCCGGTGCCGGTGCCGGTGGTGACGTGCACTGGACAAGCTAGCGCTGCAGGTGGCCGGTGGCGGTCGATCGAGCACGCTCGTAGCAGTACACCAGCCACCATGACGCGCCGCGGGGCGCTCCCGCCGGCGCTGCTGCTGCTGCTGCTGCTAGCCGCAGCGACAACAACCACGGTGTCCGGGCAGGGCCGGCCCGTGACCGAGAGCGGCGCGGAGACGCCGCCCACGCCGTCCAGCTTCATGCCCAAGGACAGCTTCCTGATCGACTGCGGCGGGACGGCGCCCGTCACCACGGACGGCAAGTCGTACAAGACGGACGCGCAGGCCAACCACCTGCTGTCCGCCGACGACGCCATCCGCGTCGCCGCCGACGACAAGGCCGACCTGCCGTCGCCGCTCTACGAGACGGCCCGGGTCTTCAAGACGGAGGCCGTCTACAGCTTCCCGCTCGTCGTCCCCGGGTGGCACTTCATCCGCATCTACCTCTTCCCCA
Organism: Hyparrhenia diplandra; assembly: GCA_015847255.1. Classification (NCBI taxonomy): domain Eukaryota; kingdom Viridiplantae; phylum Streptophyta; class Magnoliopsida; order Poales; family Poaceae; genus Hyparrhenia; species Hyparrhenia diplandra. The sequence goes on from JADLZK010004729.1 coordinate 316,692, forward strand.
TCAAGGGCGGCGACGTGGACCTGGCGTCGGCCACGTTCAGCGTCGTCACGGACGACAACGTCCTGCTGCACAGCTTCACGGCGGAGAACAAGGCGGTGATGAAGGAGTACGTGATCAACGCCACCGAGAACCACCTCGCGCTCAAGTTCCAGCCGCTCCAGGGCTCCGCCGCCTTCGTCAACGCCATCGAGGTGGTGAACGCGCCCGACGAGCTCATCACCGACTCGGCGCTGGCCGTCACGCCGCTGGGCGAGATCACCGGCCTCGTGCACGACGCGTACCAGGTCCTGTACCGGATCAACGTCGGCGGCCCCGCCATCGGCCCCGCCAACGACACGCTGGGACGGCGCTGGGAGACGGACGCGTCCTACGTGCAGACCAAGAACGCGGTCAAGGACGTGTCGGTGCCCACCAGCACCATCAAGTTCCCCGACGGGACGTCCCGGCTGGTGGCGCCCACGCTGGTGTACGCCAGCGCCGCCAAGATGGCGGACGCCGACGTGGGCAGCCCCAACTTCAACCTGACGTGGAAGGTGGACGTGGACCCGGACTTCAGCTACATGGTGCGCCTCTTCTTCGCGGACATCGTGAGCAAGGCCGCCAACGACCTCTACTTCGACGTGTACATCGCCGGCCGCAAGGCCGTGTCCGGGCTGGACCTGTCCACGGTGACCGGCGGCGAGCTGGCGGCGCCTTACTACAAGGACTTCGTGGTGAACTCGTCGTCGCTGGAGGGCTCGGACGGCAAGGGCAAGCTGAGCGTCCAGGTCGGGCCCATGGGGCAGGACACGGGCCGCATCGACGCGCTGCTCAACGGCATGGAGGTGCTCAAGATGAGCAACTCCGTGGGCAGCCTGGACGGCGAGTTCGGCGTGGACGGGCGCAAGGCCGACGACGGCAGCGGCGGGCGCAAGGCGGTGGCGGCCGTGGGCTTCGCCATGATGTTCGGCGCGTTCGCGGGGCTGGGCGCCATGGTGGTCAAGTGGTACAAGCGGCCGCAGGACTGGGAGCGGCGCGAGAGCTTCTCGTCGTGGCTGCTCCCCATTCACACGGGCCAGTCCTTCACCAAGAGCGGGTACGGGTCCCACAAGAGCGGCAACACCTTCTCCTCCACCATGGGCCTCGGCAGGTTCTTCTCGTTCGCTGAGATCGGGGCGGCGACGGGCAACTGGGACGAGAAGAACATCATCGGCGTGGGCGGGTTCGGCAACGTGTACGTCGGCGAGATCGACGACGAGGGCACCAAGACCAAGGTGGCAGTGAAGCGCGGGAGCGCCGAGTCGGAGCAGGGCATCAACGAGTTCAACACGGAGATCCAGATGCTGTCAAGCTGCGGCACCGCCACCTGGTGTCCCTCATCGGCTACTGCGACGAGAACCAGGAGATGATCCTGGTGTACGAGTACATGCAGAACGGCGTGTTCCGGGACCACATCTACGGCAATGAGGGGTGACGCCGCTGCCGTGGAAGCAGCGGCTGGAGATCTGCATCGGCGCCGCCCGGGGGCTGCACTACCTGCACACGGGCACGGCGCAGGGGATCATCCACCGTGACGTCAAGACCACCAACATCCTGCTGGACGAGAACTTCGTGGCCAAGGTTGCCGACTTCGGGCTGTCCAAGGACGGTCCCGGCACGAACCAGCTCCACGTCAGCACCGCCGTGAAGGGCAGCTTCGGGTACCTGGACCCGGAGTACTTCCGGTGCCAGCAGCTGACGGACAAGTCGGACGTCTACTCCTTCGGCGTCGTGCTGCTGGAGGCGCTGTGCGCGCGGGCGCCCATCGACCCGCAGCTGCCGCGGGAGCAGGTCAGCCTCGCCGAGTGGGGCATGCAGTGGAAGCGCAAGGGCCTCATCGAGAAGATCATGGACCCCAAGCTCGCCGGCACCGTCAACCCGGAGTCGCTCGCCAAGTTCGCCGAGACCGCCGAGAAGTGCCTCGCCGAGTTCGGCAGCGACCGCATCTCCATGGGCGACGTGCTGTGGAACCTCGAGTACGCGCTGCAGCTGCAGGACAACAACAACGCGGAGGGCGGCGAGGATGGCGAGGACGGCGCTGGGGCGGAGGGCGGCGGGGGCGCCGTCGTCCCCACGGGATCTGGCGGAGCCGTGCCCGACGCGTCCACCACCGCCGCCGGGGAGCTCTTCCAGCAGATGGCCGACATGAAGGGGAGGTGATCCAACGCCCATGAAACCGACACACACTGCTGCACCGCACCAGCTCGTCGTGGCATGGCATGGCATGCAATCTGACTGACTCAACTCAACTTAACAGTCGTACGTAGTTGTTCTCCATCTCTCGTGCACGTCGTCGCACGCTGAAAATTCGATTCGATTCATTAAAACACAAATTGAAAAGAGTGGTGAGTACGTGTATAAATATATGTATGTATGTGTATATGTACGTGTAACAACTAGCACTGGTCGGTACATTCTTTCAACCTGATGTTCGGTCTGGACTACTGGTGAAGGAGAGGGAGCTCATCATGCATTCTGCTCAAATTTCCAATCCAATATACATGTGCCATAATGTGTTTGTAATGTATGTCGTGAACTCGTGATGGTGGATGCAACATTGGTCTTTGATTTCAAGCACAATGATATGTAGTCAGGGCGGAGACGTGTTCTCTTCCTCCCATCTATGTATACTCCGTATGTGGCAACTCCAACCGCCCGAGCCCCGGTACACCATTGTTCATCATTGCCTCACTAACATATTGGATGAAACTCCACTATGCCCTAACTCATCAACTTGGTATCCTCTATCGGGGCAAATCATCCGGGGGTTGTGTGTCGGTGGGCGTCATCAACTTTAGTAGGATCTCTGACCGTGACTCCAGCTGTCGAGCGTTGATATACACACCATTGTTCCTCATTGCCTCACTAACATATTGGATGAAACTCCACTATGCCCCAATTCAACCACTTGGCATCCTCTATTGGGGCAAATCGTCTAGGGGTTGTGTGTCGGTGGGCGTCATCCACTTTAGTAGGATCTCCGACCGTAACTCCATTTGTCGGCGTCGATATATACACCATTGTTCCTCATTGTCTCACTATCTATTGGATGCGAGAAGTTCCTGATCCCTACATCGATTCCATCAACTAGTCATATCCTCCACACTATCTCGTGACAAATATTCTTCGCTAACGGTACCCACACACCAATCGTCTATGTCGGGTTTCCTTCTAAATCCCCAATTCATCAACCCTAACCCCCAACCCCAGTTTCATAACCAGACATGGAAGAGAAAGAGGCTAATTGCTGCTTAGAGCCCAAGAGGGATTGGATGGTGTAATAACTAAAGAAAAAGTTCAAGTGTGAGTAGTTCTTCAAGCCACCGTTGTTGCATAACATAGCAAATTCTTTATTTGTTGTACATGATGTGAAGTTTTATACACAAACCCATCAATGAATCGCCAAATTGATAAATTTGGTTTCGGTAAATGGTTTACATGTGAGTTGGAAAGAGAGATGAACTAATTTGTCCTTAACCACTCCCCTAGTATGCTTTGAGTCCACATGATGAAGTACGTGAAAACAAACAAATTAACTCTTAGAGTTGTACCATTCGGTTTAGTTATTGATTCGACTATTTTTCAAAATATTATTGACTCAATGTGAGCATTGGAAAAGAAAACTAAAATATTATATTTTAACGAGTCCCCCTTTTTGCAGTTTCATTATTATTACCAATTCCATTCATTTGTGTTGAATATTTTTTATTTTTATATCTATAAGTTTGTTCTATATCTATAAAAATAGTATATATTCTACTAAAAAAATAATAATTCAATAAAAAAGTTCGTCTAATTAAAGTTTTTTTTTAAAAAAAACTAATAAGAACTATAGAAAGAAGATGAACCTAAAAGTCAGTCTTATATACGGGGTTCAAAAAGATGAATGAAGGGTTTTCAGTGATATATGAAATTACTAAGTTGTTTATGCAAGATCAGCTAGAAACACACATATTAAAGCGGAAACTGTTTAATAGAAAATCAAAGTGGTTTTTAGTCTGTAGGTTTTTTTTTTTTTTTTTGAAAGAGTCTGAAGGGATTTTGGGCCACTGGGCCTTTGTTGAGCCTTCGATGAAGAGAAAAGATATTTAAATCCCTTTTAAAAATTTATTTGGAGACTACAAAATAAGTCAAACGACCGAGGAATATATATTTTTTTTTATACCCCGAGGAATAGAGGTTTTTGAACGCCATTAACGGGCCCTTTCGTTTAGGTAACCGATGCGTTGCTTTATTAATGGGCTGGTGGGCGATTATTATTTTCTTTTAGGTAACCGATGCGCTGCTTTATTAATGGGCTGGTGGGCGGTGGCGCTTTTGACACGTCTTTACCTAACGATGCGCTGTGATTATTAGGGCTGAGCTGGTGGGCGGTGGCAGCTTTGACACGTCTTTCTTCTGTTCCTATATATAGTGGGGTTAGGTTGCAGGCTCAAGTAGGCAGGCGATGTGCGAGGGTCTTTCTCCTCCAATACTGCGTTCTTCGACCTTAGCCCTCTTCTCCCCTCATCCCTCCATGGGCATGTCTTCCACGAATAGAGGCCTCCTTTCCATGAACATATCCACGAAGGAGCCCTATGCGTCCACGGTCATCCACAAAACTCCCATGCGTCCACGGTCGAAGGTTTGTGTTTGTTTCTTTCGTTTTAAATTTTGTTGTTCTTATCTAGGGATGAAAATAGTATGAATATTTTTTGACTGTATTCGGGATTAAATTCGTTTAGAGAGATTTTTAGATATTTTTATTCGTCAATTTCTGGCACCTTATCCACAAAGGAACAACATATTCATGATGTTGTCCTATCCGCCGTGGTTGACCCATCAGTATTCAAATCTGGATCCGAATAGAAATATGAAAAAAAATATTAGTGATATCCTTTCGTATCCAATCCGTTTTTTATCTCTATTCTTATTTTTTTTATTGTTTTATTTAATTATTAGTGGATCTTGCTTGTTTTTTTTCTCTTGATCTCTACCTGACACTCGATTTGGTCTACGAAAACAGCAGGACAGGCCTGCACGGAATGGGCCGTTCCGTAGAAAAAAGGGCCGTGCCGTAGAAATGGGCCGTTGTTTGCCCAGCTGCCACCACTTCAGCAGATTCACCCTTCCTCTAGGTCGACAGCCAGATTGAGTCGAGACGCATCGACGCGCCGCCGCCGACCTCGCCTTCGAGACGCATCTCCGCTGCATTCGCCGTAGGCACCGGCATCGCCATGAGTGGTATGAAATGCCGCTTCCCACTGCCCCCTCCTTCCGATGTTTGCAGTCATCGCTGTTGTTGGGCATTCGGCTAGTTGATCCTGTCTTCATCACAAAAAAAAAAAAAAGTTGATCCTGCCTTCTCTGTTTGTTCCTTCTCTGTTTGTTCCTTTCTATGAGATATCTCGAATGAGATAAAACTCGTCCGCAATTACATCTGTATTAGTCTTTTCCGTAAGGTATAAATTCCTGAAGCAGCAATGCTTTTTTATTGGAATTCCATAGTTTTAGAATTTAGACTACGTGGCTAATTGATGCTGTTGTAAACCCTACAAATATTATTTGTTCCTTTCCATTAGATATTTCCAATGAGATTAGAACTTGTCCACAACTACATCTAATTGGTCTAAATGAGATGAAAACTTAGTCCACAACTACATCTAATTGCTCTGAATGAGTTTATTTTACTGGAATTCCAACCAAGGTTTTAGACTTTCATTGTACAATTCTGGTATTTTGATATTGGGCAAGAGCCGTGAGCAGATTCCTGATACTATTCTCTAATGGATGGTTCTGAATCTGAATGGTAGGAACATGTGGGCTATATACTGTTTCTCTGTTGGAATTCTTTTCGAAACCAGGCACTTTAGCCCGTTTTGCATTAAGAGAAAAAGGAGTACTACCTGGCGACTCCCTCGCCGCCTGCAACCACGACGCCGCCAACTACTACCTGGCGTGGCTGGGCGAGATGGCGTCCCCGCGGGGCCCACGCCGATGCACCGCGTGGCCGCCTACTTCTCTGTTGGAATTCCAATGTTGTTTTGGAACATGATACCTCTGCTGAACCATGTGAAACAGTAATTTCTTACTCTTGTTGTTTAGGGATTGACCACTGGACCACTTTGAAGGATTTCGAGCCTAAAACCATTAGGGCGTCCGCAAGTGGTTTGAGTCAGCTATTTATTTGGGTGTCAGGCCAAGATCCGTCCTATGTGGAGGAAAGAGAAGGTGCAAAGAAAATCGAGCCAGCGACTTCTTCGTCGCTCAGCTCGCACGCTACCCGAGAGGCCAAATCGCCGGCCAAATCGCCTGCAGCTAGCTTTTTCACTAGCGTTTTCCACCTCCCTCAGATCCGATGTGCGCGCGAATCCTCCGTCGTTGCGCGCGAATCCTCCATGGCGCGCGCGAAAATCTTCCTCAATCTTGCTATCCCGCCTCCTCCTTTGCTATTCCCGCCTCCTCCTCTGATTTATTCCCCACTCTGAAACCTAGATCGAGTCATATCCAAGGGAGCGGAGAGGGCACGCCGTGGAAGCTTACGCACGCGCGAGCTGACGACGCCGGCGAGTGAGGGAAGAAGTCGTCGCTGCTGGTGATGAGCCAGCGAACCAAGCGGCAGATGGCTCCGCCACCAGACCAGGACGGACCTGTTCATCCATATCAGACCGGCTCTGCTCCTGCTGCAGTTCCTACTGTAGGGGGGCAATCAGGTAATCCACTTGGGGATCTATTTCTTTATGCAAGGTTACTCGTAGATCCATGTTACTAGGCCAGACGAAGTAGATCGGGAGGGCTGATCCATCACCAGTATCTTGTACGCATCGTTCGGCAACTGCTGCTGGTTCAGGTGCAGCATCCGCACGATGATGTTAGCATTGCAAAAATCTAGACTGTGTGGCCTACGTTCCTTGGCAAAAATCATTTTTTCTTTACAAGACGGCAAAAATCATTTGATCTTGACTGATGGTATGACGCCATGACTTGGCTTCTCTGCAGGATGGTGGCCTGGACCTTTGCCGCAAGCCACAGCTTCAGCGGCCATATCCACAAATGGGTATGTTTTTTAATATGTAAATCTCTTGATGCACTGGCTATCATTTTATTATGTTCAGAAACAGTTAGTTCACTAGCTATATTAGTTTCATTAGAAGTAATGATAGGTTGCTTAATTTTTCAGGCACTGGTTGTCATTTTATTATTATGTTCAGAAAAAGTTAGTTAAGCTAGCTATATTAGTTTCAGTAGAAGTAACTATATGGCTTGCTTGATTTTCCAGTGGTATGAATTACTATCCACCTGGTGGTTTTATGAGCCTTTTACAACCTGCACAATCATTCCATCCTCATGTTTCGGCACCATGGCCACTTATGGGAAAGGAATCTCAATTAGCACCACCAAAAAATGACTCAGGAAACCAAAATTCTAAAAAAAGAAATCGAAAGACAAAACTATCATCAACTTAGAAGATGGAAACGATGGAAGGACTGCAAAGCGTCTTGTATTTGAACCACCAGAGGACGTGAGGCTAGTAAGTAAAATTGTATCACTCACTTTTATTTTTGTAGCTACACAAATACATGAACCTACAACTAATCATGTATGCTAAATTCAGGTTAGTGCATGGCTGATTCACTCAAATGACTTACTGTTTGTTATCTTTTTACGGAAATTGTTTTTTATATTAATTGACTTACTGTTTGTTATCTTTTTCCAGAAACTTTGATAGGAGGTTCACTGGAATTTCTAGTGGGCTATGACAGAGGTTGTTGCTTCAGAGATGACTTTTGGCTTTTGGTGACTCTTCCTCAGCGACGTAGTTAACTATTCAATCTGCTTTTGTTGCCTGAACTAAAGATGTATGGCTAGAGTTATGATTATCAATCAGTACTCTATATGTATCGACATTTTATTTTATTTTTAGGTTTTAATTATTTGGTTGTACCCGTTGCTCATCTTTAGTTGGCCATGTAATGAAATGGATTGAGTCAAGATGCATGCAACCGGTTGGTTATTTTAGTTGGTTATGAAGCCTCCACACAATGAGCCACAAAGATGATGCACAATATATCTAATTTCTCTTTATGTGTGCCGCACTATTAAAAGTACAAATAGCTAGCAATGTAGATAGCTCTTTGGACTGCTATCTTTTTTGTTGATGACATGGACATCTCCTAGCTAGCAACTATCTAGGACCATTGCAGGTGCCCTTAGGCCAGTGCAATTGGTTCGATATGATGGCTCTCCAGATAGGCCACGTGGACCACGTCTTAACATGCAGGAAGTAAGTGTTAACAGTTCGTACTTCTTTTTAGCGTGTCTGTACTTTCTTTGCCCTTTGTCACATGATTGTTTCTATATCTAGTATGTGGTTGTTTGTATATCTAGTATGTCTATCCAGGGGACATGATTTCGGACAATGAGAGACAGAAACATGTCTGCCAACAACTGGGAGCACTTTACCGCACCATCGCTCGTTATGTAGATGATATCTCAGAAGAGACAGAGCGCAGGGGAGGCTGGGGAAGCAGCAGTTTTCTTGGTAACTTGAGCTTTGCTCTTATCCTTGTAGATTTTCTATGCTTTGTTGTATTGTGTGTTCGTGCATATTATTTTTCTCTCTTGCAGTTTAGTCTGTCGTAGAAGTCTTTCTATCAATGTTGCTGCAAAACCGGCTATTACTATTGCTGCAAAACCACTCAATACTGTTACCAGAAACTTTACTCATTCACGGGTTTATAATTTATTATTTTCTATACCCTAGAACTAGAGGAGCCAATGAACATTGCTGTGAACCGAGCTCGTGAATTGATAGCAGAGTTGGATGCTATGGGATTTCCCCATCATGTACCAGAGCAGTTGAAGGAAAGGATTTGTGTGAAAAAGTGGAAGTATGCTGCAACTGCCTCTCTAGCTCACATAGCTGGGACTAATTTTTATCACACTGACACTCAATTCAATGATGTAAGTTTCTAAAACTTTATGGATGCAATGCAATGTGGTCATTTACTGTAATATTTACTTTCTGGATGCAATGCAATGTGGTCATTTATTTACTGTAATATTTACTTTCTGGATGCAATTTCTTCATTTCATTGTAGGCTACTATTCACCAGAGGGAGGACCTGCTAAATATTACCTATAATGTTAACCGGATTACCTTTCTCCAAGAATGCGATCAGAGCAACCGTATGAGAAAGCCAACTCTTTTCCAAGATTCTGCCTGGTGTCACACATCATCAATCAAATACAGAGGTAATTTCCTCTCCGTTGTTGGTATATGAGTAAGACAATATGCTAATACATGCATATGTATATACGTATGTAAATACTGTACGTTTTAGGATGGATTGTGCCGAAGTGCCGTTTGAAATTGAGGATCTGTACATGTAGTATAAGTGTATACTTAGACCACTGATCTGTGATATATTTCATGATACAGAATATCACAAATCTTTGCTGGAAGGCTATAGATCAATTTGGATCACGAAGTCTGTGAGGGAAGCTTACCCTAAACTTTTTCGTCGTGCGAAAAGAGATTGTCGATGACCAAGAACCAGGCTATTTGAAGGCCAAAATTGCAAAGATGCAGCAAAGAAGGCAGGAGAGAGAGGCAGCAGCGTCTGTTATTGTGATTTCAGATGAGGATGAGGAGGAAGAGGAGGAGGAGGGAGAAGGGGCGGAGTGGGGATGGGACGGGGAGGAGGTGGCCATGGCTGGGCTCTTATGGAGTGGGGAGTACACAAGGTTGGACGACGACGAGTAGGATGGTTAGGATGGTCTTATCTGACAGACAGAAAAGAAACTTGTATCTGGGTTTTATGTTATCGGTTTGCCTTTATCTCACAGAACTCTCTGGCTTTATGTCATCTGACAGAACTCTCTGGCTATATGCTGTCACAGAATGTGGGAACCTGGTGCCGGCTTACTAAATACAATCTCTTTGTTCCAAAACAGGCAATTTCCATTTGTTTATCATCTTGCCTTAACTTACTTTCTGTGCTCTGGATTTCAATTATTAATTTACTCTTTTCTTTTTTTCAGCAAGTGATCCTTTTGGTATTTATCTTACATTTGTTCACTGTAGACAATTTGGTCCAAACTTTTTAAACATTTTATTTATCATGACACCAAAATGACTCAACTTTGGTTTTGCATATTTTTGTTGCATTAATATTTCTCTCTTTCGCTACAACGTACCACAAACACTATTTATCTAACCAATCAATTTTGAGATATCGGTTCCATGCAGTTTGGTAATTGTCCGTGACATTAAGGATTTGTTATATGAAGAGAACACAACGTTGACATCAACAAGGCTTTTGCCTTCATGCCATGGTTCAGTCTTTATCAATATAGGGAATGCAGATTATAGCAACTACATAATTCTATTTATCATAGACTAATAGTTATGGTATCTCCAATTAGATATAGCTTCTTCAAAGGGAAACCAAACTGTATTAGGTTGACAAGTTCCAAACTGCACGTTATCTTTTTGTACATCCTTTTGTTCTTACAATGCACTTAAAATGGACCTATTCAATACTATAGGGTTGCTCAAATTCAAAAAGTGTTGCTTCGATCAGCCTTTTCCATTAAACATGGACAGAACCTGAACAGTTGACTATTTCAAACCCATATCGTTCAGCGAATTCTTTCTTCAATTCATACGACAGTTTTGTCGAAACAGGATGAAAAACATCGATGTAGCGGTCTAGCGGATATGCTTGCTATTTTACAATTCCAATGACAGAATTTTGACAAAACTAAAATTTCTATTATGTGTACATGACCATTAATTTTTATTACATACACATCATTTTCCTCTGCCAAAAATATGCTAAGTTAAGATACTTCACATTCAAATAAACCCTTTCTTCAGGCCAACTTCAGGCCAATGAACTGTTGTTTGTTGTTGTGGTCCTCTTAGCAGGGTCTTCTCCATTTGTTTTGCTTCTGTCTGTCAATAATTTGTTTGCATAACTCATGACTTTTGATCCATATGCACAATTACAACATGTGATTTGTTGTTGTTTTTTCCTAAACCAACAAAAGTGAAATTTGCATGGCATCACTGATGATATTTTTGGGGTTTTGTCAGTTGCACTCTCTGCTTGTCCATTTTCAGAAGCCGTGAGACCATGATAACGTTGCCGTGTCCACGCAGCTTGTGTCCAGCCCTGGCCGCGCCGCCTCACGGCGCGGTCCCTCTCACGGCTCCTCCAAGTCCAACGCGCGTCCACGCCGGAGGCCGCGGTCCTCGAGCTCCGCCACGCGCTCTTCCACGCCTCACCTCTTCCACCCTCGCTCCCGGTCTTCGCCGCGGCGCTGACCCGCCTCTCCCACGCCGAGTCAGACGCCGCGGCCCGCCACCTGCCCCCCCTCGTCCTCCCCTGCTGAGCCTGCTCCGCGCGTCGCGCCTCCCGGTCTTCTCCGACCGCCTGTTCCTGCCGCTCCTCCGCGCGCTCCGCCCGCTCCCGTCGCTCCGCCTCTTCGTCTCCCTCCCGTCCTTCAACTCCCGCCCTTCCACCCGCTCCTTCAACGCGCTCCTCCACTCGCGCGCCGCCTCCGCCTCGCCGCCGCGCTCTTCCGCGCCGCGCCAACCAAGCTCTACATCACGCCCAACCTCGTCTCCTGCAACATCCTGCTCAAGGGTCTGGTTGGGATCGGTGACCTCGACGCCGCGCTCAAGGTGCTCGACCAAATGACTGGCTGGGGGATCGTGTCGTCACGTACACCACGGTTCTCACCGCCTACTGCGCCAAAGAGGATCTCGAGGGTGCACAGCGGCTCTTTGATGATATTATTGCCAGTGGGCGTAGGCCGGATGCTACTATGTACACGGTGCTCATTGATAGGTACTGCCACCGTGGGAAGTTGCAAGATGCAGCAAGGATCATGGATGAGATGGAAGCTGCTGGGGTGAAGCCAAATGAGGTCACGTACTCTGTGGTGATCGAAGCGTGCTGCAAGGAGGGGAAATCCATAGAGGCGCGTGATTTGACGAGGGAAATGCTAGGGGCTGGATATGTACCGGACACACCGCTGTGTGCTAAGGTGGTTGATGTGCTATGCCAGGATGGAAAGGCAGGAGAGGCGAATGAGATTTGGAGACAGATGGTGAAGAAGAACGTCCCACCAGATAACACTGTCGTGAGCTATATAGGTCGTGAGCACATTGATCTACTGGTTATGCAAGAATGGAATGGTTCAGGAGGCGAGGAGGCTGTTCGATAAGCTCGAGAGGGGGATTCGTGCCAAGCTTGCTGACGTATAACTCGCTTATTGTAGGATTATGTGAGAATGGAGAGTTACAGGAGGCTGGTAGGGTGTGGGATGACATGGTCGAACGGCGATATCAACCAAATGCAATGACTTATGAGGCCTTGATCAAAGGTTTCTGCAAAATAGGCAAGTCAAATGAAGGTTATGCGCTATTTAAGGAGATGATGGCCAAAGGGTCCAGTCCAAGCAAGTTTCTTTATCAAGCATTGGTTGATAGCCTTCCTGAGCCAAATCATGATGATACTGTTTTCACTGTCGTTGAAGCTGCGGCTTTAAGTGGTCGGGATTTCTTGGATGGTCAATCGTGGGAAATATTTATCAGAAAAGTAGTAGATACAAATGAAAATTGGAAAAAGCATCTTGATTTGGTGCTAAATATGTAGCCACAGAATCAGATTATAGCTGGAAGCTTGGAACGTCTAGTTTTGTTCTGATACTTTTTCTTATGAAACTTACATCATTGGGCTTCTTCAGAAAATTAATCAGGTTAGTGTGTTGTGTTCCCATAACATCAGACAGGTTATGTAGCAAATACGCTCACAATGAAAAAAAAAAAAAGATTTGTATTTGATAGTGCTTACTAGTATAAAGACACATCTTTCTTTGTTTATGTCATTGGGCTTCTGGAGAAAATTAATCAGCTTTGCTGTTGTGTTTCCATGACCATGAGACACATCCTGCTTTGTTTATCTTTAATGGATGAATTGTGTCTATATGTTTCGTTCTGCCATGGAATGACTCCGTTCCAAGCTAGAATAGTAGTTGCTTTGGCCATGAAACTTCATAACTCTTAGGAATGCAATAAAATAACACCAATTTCTCATCTCTAAATTGTTTGAAAATAAATTTAATTATTTACATTGCTCTTCGCAAACTTCTTCACTTGACATGTTCTCTTCTCCCCAGGTCAAACCATGGGTTTTCATGTATACACTGGGCAGCCATCGACGACAATACCTTTGGCAGTTGGACAAGAGGCAAGAGGACATCCGTCTAAATCATTGCCCCCCCAGTTCAAACTGATGTTCTCCAAGCCTAGGCATAAGTAAATCAGAACAGCCATGAATGCCAAACCAGCATCTAGTGCACCGGAAAGCAGATAATTGTGTCGCTCCCACCAGTCACGCCGATATCTGTAAACCACATAACCTGACAGAAACCCAACAAGTACCCATGTGGTGTAGTTGACTGCAGTAGCAGGTGGCATCATGCCAGTGGAACCGATCAACACAGGCATGTTGATGAGTAAGATCCAGCTCTGGCTTGGGAATGCCTTGTGCGCAAGCCATACTAGGAGGGGGGCAATAGCTCCGCCCAAGAAGAACCAGTTCACAGCTGAGTAAGTGCCTAAGTCGCCAAATATTCTCGCTGGGCTAATAAGACCCCAGATAACTGATGCATCATAGAACACATGATCACCGGGGCAGGTCCAAGGGCTGTCTGATGGGAGGATTTCAGTATTGCAGATGTTTGGGATTGTGTCCATCAACCACCATGCTGTTCCGAGGTATACAAATGCTGCAATCAGAGTTCCCACCACCTATCATGTTGCAGGATGCTGTTTAGTGACACAACAAAAGAGTCATACTATATCTGGGCTGAAGAGATGCTAGCTTACCTGAGCCATAAACATTGTCCTTGGGGGAATCTTCATGTAATGGCCCAGCTTAAAATCTTGAAGAAAGGTCAGAGCTTGACTCATGCTGATGTAACCATACACCTTGAAGCACATATTTGCAACTGGCCGTCCAGGGTATAAGTACCCCATGATGTACTCTGTGATGATGTTCAAGCCTGGAGTCTGCATAAAGCAAAAGAAGCTGAAGTATCTGAACTTGTGATCTTCAGCTAATAACTAATATGCACAGGGTGTCCAAAACCGGTACCTGGTTTGTTGTTGCTGTGATTATTCCAATTGGGAGGGTGAAGGAAAAGGCGATGGCACATGCAAGCAAAACACCCCACCAAGGCAGCTGGAGTTGCTCAATATAGTATTCACAGGCAAATATGGTGACAGCAATGTTAGCAATGAGGATGCAGATGAACCACCACTCTGGGACCTGCTTATATCTCCTCATAAGCTTTGTATGTATGTCCACCTTTTTTTCTTGAAAAGCTGATTTACTTAACTGCCAAATTTCACTGCACACAAGCACATCATGATTCTTAACTTCATTATTTTGTTTTCCTTATCAGAATGAGGAACTACAGAAGAAGTTGCTCACCTTCCGTGGAAGAGGAAAACATGAACAATTGTTGCGGTAAGGGATGCGAAACCGACACCGTAGGTGACAGCAAAGAAAGTACTGAGGTATAGCGGGCCATTCTTCTCATACGCCTCCATTATCAAACTGGAAGCGGGAGTCAACGATGCTCGAGATGTTGTACGTCTGCCCAGTCAAGGTGAAGAGGCCATCGGAAAAGATGGGGAAGTTTTGCGCCTTGTAGAAGTTGAACCAGTAAGCGATGGGCGTGATCACATACATGATGATGAAGAACCCAGCAGCAACATTCGCAGTGGCGAACCAGGGGCTGGCAAGGGGACTCCCAAGGTATGAGGAGATGGTAGACCAGTCGAGGCCAATTGCTCCAATGCCGAGCCCTTCAAGGCCCGACCCGAGCTGCTGGGCAAGCACGGAGTTCGGGAAGACCCAGCAGATCCAGGACAGGGAAGTGAGCATCTGGAACAGGTAGCCTGGGAAGATGTAGTACGCGAAGCTGCAGATGAATGCCACGAGGAAGAACTGGTTGCGCGTCATGCCTCCTTTGACCCGCCGTTCTCTCTCGTGGAGCGCCCTGGTGAAACAGATGCATATTGTAATGTATGTGTAAGCCGTTTTCATAATAACAACAATAATAATAGTTGTTAGTGGCCGAACATCTATATTTGTTTGAATCTTTGATTAATTTCCCTGCATTCTCAAACGAATTTTCATTTGGTTCCTGGAAAAATAAACTCTGACTTGTAGCCTCGCCGTGCCTGTTCACCTCGTTGTCAAGACTGATTAGGAAATTTTTCTTTGCATGGGATGATGGGAGTCGTTTTCAGGACCATTACAATCGGAACGAGGTGGCCATATGTACTCGTTTGGTAACAGTTTGCAAAGGCAGTTGTTGGAATCTTTCGCCTATCCATCTTGGTCAACTGGAACACATTTGAATTTTGGAGAAAACCCCGCATGGAGACTCCGTTTTTGTATGTACTATTCTCGATCGATGCTTCATCGTCACGACCTTAGAATTCAGAAATGTTCGTGATCGTCTTTTTTCTTCTTTATCTGTTCTTCATTTCGATTGGCCCCAATGTACCAGTCAAAATGCAGTAGTCTCTTTCATCCTTGGATGTAAGCAACTCCAAACCGACGTGGCATGGCCCATGCCAGGTAATCCATGCCCATTGTCTATAGTGACGTTAATGTCTTAAAATCAGAACGCCAAACATACGTGCCAACTACTCACATCACACAATACATCTCTACTACTCAGTTAGTAGTACTCTCACAAATGTAGAATCAGTACATCGTCAACTACTGATACTTGGTAAGCTTTTTGTTTATTTTGTTTTTGCTATTCTAATCAATAATGATCGCTTGTCTATTACCCTTTCAAAATCGTAAATCGTTTTTTTTTGTTGGTATGTAGTTTTTGTCATGCCTACTGTATGTCTTTGGAACGGTTGGTCGGAGAATTAATGGAGGTTACCTGAATAGGGAGACCTGGACGAGGTTGGAGGGCCACCACATCGCCGCCGGCTCCACCAGATACCGCCGGAATATTCCCGCCCAACCGAACCCCAGCACCTACAATACGTGACAGACACAGTGAAGCTGAAGCCTCGCACGACACGCAACACGAAGCAAGGTGGTGACCAAGCAGCAAACGCTACAAAACGCTTTATCCGTGCACCGGCCGGCCGGCGGCATGCCGGCGTGCAGTGACGGACGCGCCGTGACGCCGGCCAGCCACATGTACAGTACCTGGGTGGTGAGGACGACGAGGAGGGGAGACGAAGAAGGTGATGTTCTGGCCATAAAAGACGCGGACGGCGGTGATGACATGGATAGCATAGACGGTGCCGGCGCCGGAGTTGGCGAAGATGGTGATGAGCACGTGCTCCTTGACGTTGAAGGGTCCCGGGTTGAGCGAGAACTCCCAGCGCGTGCCGCGGAGGACGGGCCGTGAGGGGAGCGCGGCGGCCATGAGACGGCCCAGCGGCACCACCGCGATCTGCGCCGAGATGGCCGTGATGGTCAGCGGCTCCTTTCGGTACCAGAAGAACTGGTTCAGGAACGACAGCAGCGCGCATGACGCCGTCCCTAGCACCCACATCCGGAACGTCAGCACCGGCGTCGATGGGTCGTCCCCCACCGGCACCGTCAGCGCCACCTCCTCGATCGGCGAGTTCTCATCCGACAAGTCGTCGGCGTAGTCCTCGTCGCCCGGCGAGCTCCGCGACGTCGTCGCTTCCACCACTGCACCATCGTCGGCCCATCATTAGGAATGAACAAGCTAGGAAACAAGATCAGCAGCAGAGACGACGACATGCACCCGACAAAACAGGGTGAATGAAGCATGGAAACAAACTGCGATAGCAAACAGCTATATGGTGCAGTGGCGGTCAAAGGTGCTTACGGAGGGGGCGGTGATCTGGTCGTCGTCGTTGCCGGCGCCATGGCGAGGCCCCTCGTCCTGTTCCGGTTCCTCTTCCTGGCGAGAAGGAGGAGGAGACGATGCCATGGTAGCTGCTGGTGGGGGATGTGGCATGTGTGCCTACCTGTCCCTGGGCGTTGGCCTTTTGGGGTCACACATTGCTGATGTTCCCGTAGTTGTCCACACTGTTTTGTTCTGTATTTTCAGGGACAGAGATGTTTGTGGAAATATCTGCGTGCAAACTGATACGTAACTTATTTGCGTGTTAGTGTGTCTTTAGACTTTTTGTATATATATAAAAAGAATCGTTGCATCTGATATCATCTATATACAACTTATATATCTGATACCTCATATATACACAGAAACAGGACCGTTTCCATCTGTCGTCTCTTGCACTCAGTGACAGGTCGATCCCCTCCCACAGTGCACGTCTGTCTCATAGCCATTCAAGACTCCTCTAATACTGTTTGAAAAGGTGGAAATGTGGAATACTGGTAATCATCAGGACAGAAGGGGCATCATCGATCAGTTGGTGTGAAGACAAATGCAAGGGGATTAATGTAATGTAATATAATATAATTGGTTGTTGTGGTAGCTGTGTTAAGGGCCGGCCTCGCTCTTCACATGTGAATGAATATCTGAATGTGCAAATCAGGAAGCAACACGAGGTCTCTATTTATTTTTGGTACTACTCTGTACACTCCATCCGTCCTAAAATATTTGTCGTTTTCACTTCCAAGTGAATAAAACTTTAATCAAATATATATTAAAATATATTAATATTTATGTTATATAATTAGTACTATCAACGGTAAGATATTTGAATCTAATTTTTTAACGAATTTATTTAGAGATATAAATGTTTTAAGTATTTTTATATATATCGAGTCAAACTTTCAGCAGGACACTCGAAAACCATAGTTAATTTGGGTTAGAGGGAATAGATGTTATGCGTTGGACGAGGACAAGGCTATGATTATGGAACATGCATGGCCCGGGTGTTGTGACGACCTTTGCTGTTGTACGTTGTCCTCGCACGAGGCGAGGAGGCAGCTTATTCGTTCAACTCAACTACCACCACCTTGCTCTCTGATTAAACATGTACGGAGGACGTAGCGTTTCCAAAGTCGTTGGATCGGATCTGGGAGATGCAATGTGGTTTTCATTTATTTTATTTATATTTTATACAGTATCTATTAGAAAGAGATGCAAATGGTTTATTTGCAATTGCATGCACTGCTTTTTCCGGCCAGGTTCAATGGACCTACCTATCCAGGACCCGTCGCTGTCGTCGTTCGTCCATGGTGTTTTTTCTCTGATTTTTTTTATATTGACAACAGCTCTCTCCTGTTTTGGTTCCTCATCAATCCGTCCTCAACACGCACGCAGAAGGAATCCTCTGTAGCTGAGCGTCGAGTCGAGTCACGGTGACTCTGTCACTGCCAGGTAGGTCCACCAGATCTCTCTGACAAAGTCAACCTCAAATCGAGCAGCTGCAGCCCTCAGGTTGCCTTTTCATGAGGTCAATGGAAGACAAGTTGCCTGCGTATGTATTGACCCTGACCATGCATGCATTGCGTGCAGCTCAACGTAACATGTTTGTACGTATGGTTGGAAGGCCTGCGAGATACTTGTATTTATTCCACGAGAATTCTCCTTGCGCACGCGGCTCCTCTCATAACCAAGTTTCCCAAATCACCAAACACAACCTTATATTGCTTCCACGTAATGCAAACCATGCTAGTTTTCCACGAGATGCTCCTTGGTGGTTACAATTCAAACGCTCAGGCGGTGTACTTCCTCACGTCTTTGCGTGCCCCAAAGAAAAAACATTCAAGGACATTGATCGACAGAGGAAAAATTTCCATTGGCGAGATCCGATAACATGAGGAAAATGCAAGGTAAATTGGCCTCGATCACCAAGACCCAAACACTTAGGATAGGCGTCCTCCATCTCAAGAAGTTTGCAAGGGCCCTCATATTGAAGTGGTTGTGGCGGGACTCGTCGCTAAATGCTGGTAGACTTTTGGATGATCAAGAAACACTCTGCAATAAAGGTAGACAAGCTCCTCTTTGCGGCCTCCACTATGCACACAATTGAAAATGGGGAAAGATCATCGTTTTGAAAAAGTGCATGGCCAAATGGACAATGACCCTGTGATGTAGCGCCACATCTCTACTCTATCTCCAAGAGGAAAAACAAAACATTGCACCAAGCTCTACTTGCCAACAATATGGGACATCAAGCTACAACATCCAAGCTTTTCTGCCCAACATTTTGTCGAGTACACATGCCTATGGTGAGAGACCGAGCACATGCAGCTGAGACCGGGGACGCCAGATGCCCTTACATGGAATTTGAGGAGAATGGACAATACTCTACTTCACCATCTTACCACGCCCAATTCATTGGTGCAATCCACAATAACTCTGAAAACACTATTTGGAAACCATGGGGCGCCACCTAAATGCAAATTCTTCAGTTGGATTGCCATACAGAACCGAATCTGGATTGTCGATAGGCTAATAGCCCGGAATGGCCAAACCAAAGGATATGCCCACTTTGTAGAGTCCATGCAGAATCGGGCTTGCGTCTTTTCAAAGAATGTAGATTCACAAAGCGCCTGAGGTGTGAAATCATCGCCCTGGGCGACAAAACATAATGTGCACCCAAATGGGCCCCCCCCCCCCCCCTTGACACCTTCGAGAAGTTGTGGACTGTCATATCAGGTGTGTCGTGCAAACAGGAAAGGTCTTCGCTCGATCATCATCTTAGTGTGTCACTGTGTTGGGAAATCTGAAAGGAAATAAATGCAAGAGTGTTTCAAAGAGCAGAGTCCACAAACTTTGGGGTCTTTATAAGATCAAGAAACAAGTGAGAGTGTGGATCATGGCGCGAGCAAAGCACCTGGATATTTGCGTGAACCAACATTGGCTGCATTTTTAATCGGCACTCCCATGGTGCGAACTTTTTAATTCTTTTGCTTTGTGCATTTTTTGTTGTGGTCGTACTTAGCCTGTCTAGGTGTCTTTAATATAGCGGGTAGCTCTCTTGCCGGTTCTTTCAAAAAAAAAAAAACAAACGCTGCAAGGCAGTCATGTATCTATCATGTTGTTTTGTTGTAAGAGAAAAACATTGTCCCTATGTTTCAAATTGTTGTTCACTATGTGTCTAGACATAGACATAGACATAGACATAGACATAGTGTAGAAGTAGGTGCATAGAAATCAATGTATCAAAAAGCCAAAATGAACTACAATTTAAAACATAAGGAATACATCTACATGATTGATAAGTCAGGTTAGAAAGTCCAAGCGAACAATTCTAGAAATTAAATAGAGACGTGCGGTGCATTTGTAAACAAATATCAAGTGCGGCTGATTCCATCACGTTGCGTCACGCCAGCTGACAAGCTAGAGAAGCGAGAATGAAAGCAACGGAGATGCTGAATATGCCGTTTTGGACGGTTCCTGGTTGCCATCAGTGATGCAGCGGAATCTGAACCTGAACCTGACTAAACAACCACGGGCTCCAATCCAATCAGGTCGGAGCAGCATTCAAGCGGCTGGTGCCCCGGCCCGTACGGCTCCTGTTCAGTCCACGTCTGTGCTAGCAGCGCTAGGCTGATGATATGAATGGTGAAAGCTTTGCTGCTGCTGCATCTTGTCCATTGACGATCGAGATGAGGAGATTCCAGGCCAGCAACTGCGTGCAACACGTGAATTCGGCAAAGCCTGGTAGATATGATGCTGTCTGCGTGCTGTATCATCACTGCTCTCTGCCTCTGAATTCTCTCATTCAGTGAGGCTGAACCTCAATTGGAAGAAGAGGCTCTCGATTTTATTGTTAGGTTGTCCATTCCGGAGTTGGCCTCGATCACCATCACCCTCACTCATCTGTTACCACACACACCCTCGATCATCCACAGTCTACTGGATTTAGATAAAAAATCTAAGAGATATACACCGTCTGGGATGTGGCAGCAAAGGAGGAGATCCAGGGTAGAACGAGGAACCCCAAGAATCTCTAGACGGTTCAACAAGTACAGATAGGAGGCTTCCAAGAGTACAGGAAGATGGAGTTGTTCTCTGAAAGTCTGAATCATTCCGCCCCTTGCAATCTGCCTTTGTACAAGAGTCAATCGAATTCGCTCTCTGTTCTCGACTTGCCGAGGCCCATGGCCCAAGGAGTTTGTGGCCCAACAAATATACTTAACATCATCTTTTGTGGTCGAGGTATAAGGCCCGCCACCATCCAGCCAGTACAACACGCTCGGCCCACTTGCAATCTCCGCCCCGCCCCGCCCCGCCATCCGGCGGCGGCGATGGAGGAAGCGAAGCGGCTGCACGCGCGGCAGCTCCGCCACGGGGAGCGCCGCCTACAGCCGCTTCTCCTCCGCGTACTCGCCGCGGGTGACCTCCGCTACGCCGCGCGCCTGCTTGACTCCTCCTCCTACCCTTCCTCACCGCCCTCCGCGCCGCTCCACAACCGCCTGCTCCACGCGCTGTCCGCCGCGCGCCACCCGCTGCTACTCCCCTGCTTCGCGCGCGCGCACCGCCTCCGCCTCCTCACCCCGCTCTCCTTCACCCTCCTCTTCTCCTCCTCCACTTCCTCGTCGACACTGTTCGCCGCGTGCGCGCACGCGCTGCTGACCAAGTCCGGGCACGCCGCGTCGTCGGGGACGCGTACCTCGCGTCGGCGCTCGTCGCCTCCTACGCCAGATCCGGCCTCCTAGTGGAGTCCCGGCGGGTGTTCGACGAGCTCCCACACAGTGCCGCGACGTCGGCCGCGCGCAACGCGCTGATGTCGGCGTACGCGCGGTGCGGGCATGTGGGCGACGCGGAGGAGATGTTCGCCGGAATGCCAGACCGGAACGTGGTGTCGTGGACGGCGATGGTGTCGGGGTACGCGCAGAACGGGAGGCACGAGGACGCGGTGCGCACGTTCGTGGAGATGTGGGAGGGTGCGGGGGTGCGGCCCAACGAGGTCACCGTCACCAGCGTGCTGCCCGCGTGCGCCGCGGTCGGGGCCCTGGCGCTGGGGAAGAAGGTGGAGCGTTACGCGAGGGGGAGAGGGATGCTTGGGAATGTGTATGTCGCGAATGCGTTGGTTGAGATGTATGCCAAGTGTGGCAGCATTCGTCGGGCTTGGATGGTGTTTCGGGGCATCGGGACGCGCAGGGATCTTTGTTCTTGGAACTCGATGATCATGGCGTTTGCCGTGCATGGGCTTTGGAGGGAGGCGCTGGGCTTGTTTCATAAGCTGAGGGTGAGGATTTCTTGCTTGCACTCTTTTGATGATCGTGGCATTTGTCGTAGTTGCTGAACCTGGAGCTGATTTTGCTCTGTTTAGATGACAGGGGCTAAACCAGATGGTATTACATTTGTTGGTGTCATTTTGGCCTGTACTCATGGAGGCTTGGTGGATGAAGGCAAGCTGCTCTTCAAATCAATGAGAGAGGAGTTCAGTCTTAAGCCAAGAATCGAGCACTACGGCTGCATGGTTGACCTGCTGGGGCGTGCTGGTCTGTTACAAGAAGCTGACAGTCTGATCGCGAGCATGCCAATGGACCCTGATGCCGTAATCTGGGGAGCCTTGCTTGGAGCATGCAGCTTCCATGGCCACTTGGAGCTAGCGGAAGTAGCAGTGGAAAAACTAATGCGCCTCGAGCCACAGAATACAGCAAACCTTGTGATCCTTTCAAATATATACGCATCACGTGGAAAATGGGACGGTGTTGCCCAGGTATGGAAGTTGCTAAAGGAAAAAGATCACAAGAAATCCGCTGGGTACAGCTTTATTGAGTTAGATGGTAGGATGCACAAGTTCTTGGTTGACGATAAGTCGCATCCACGATCTGAGAAGGTATATGATACCCTGGATAGCATCACACTGACCATGAAGCTTGTCAATACGGAAAATTCAGAAGTGGAAACCTAAGTTTCCTCTATCTCTTTTATGGGAGAAGAAACTGAGAAAATCACTTGAGATTGATCGCAGACTTCTTGCCTGATCCTCCATATTGAACAGCAAAAGGATACACCAAGGAGGCAACAGAAGATGTGACTGAATGCTATCAACGGAGTTTCCTCTATTACCAAATGGTTGTCCTCTTGTTTACTATTCAGAGATGCAAAAGTACTGGGCAGAAAGAAACATAAAATTCCATGACATGCCCTGAGCAGGTGAACTCCTCTGCTTGTCTTTTTGATTGTGAAATTTGGGTCTGACGTGCAATTTATTAACAGAAACTGGAGAATTATTATAGACAAAGCTTATATGTTTTAGTGATTTAGTTTTGATGCATTGTATGCTTTCTGCTTTGACGCATTTATCTGACTACCTCAATAACTCATCTTTTGCCATGGCAGCTCATCGCAGAGGAACTTTCAAACTATGGGGTTATGCATGAGATTGCTTGGAAGTACAATGCAGGAATGATCGGCGTTGTATCTGTACCCATCATAGTCATGGTTGCCCTCTGTAGCACTTTGCAGCCATGGTTGAGGATCACTCTCATATTGGATGCAGCCTGGAAGCAAGGCAAACATGAAATTGTCAAATGGGAGACATAAGTCTCATTTGTCCTCCGCTTTCTAGAAAAAAGAATATACCCTTCGCCTTTGCAGTATATATTTTGCTATGGTCCATTGGATTTATCATGTTCCTTAGTTCTTTCTATAGCTGTGGCTCATATGTTGAACAAGTTTATAACTTTTAGCTAAAATTTTAGTTGTGTACTATAGATATGTCTGGATCCTATCAAACTTGAAAATGACTGCTGCTTTTAAGGTGTGAACGTACCGGCACAAACAAAAAGAAAGATTTGCTCAGATAGGACACTGGTCAATGTTCAGATCGCCATGTGCTTGTGGAAAAGAACAATTTCCCTGGGTCAGTTTCACAATTAGGAGCATAATCATAATGTTAGATGCTTGACATGACCTGTAAATGCTGACGAACTGAACATGACGTAGCGTCTTCCTTTTTTTTTTTTTTTTTACTTTTGTCGTTGTTTCTCTTGTTGAAATAATCAGAGTTATGATTTTGTTTCTGGTCCATTTGCATTTGAAAAGTAGGTTGATCCAGGAAGTTAGTGCTCTTGATGCTTGATGACGCATTGAAATCAGGAAATGCTACCAGATAGCAGATGCTTTTCCCCCTATGGAAATACTAGTGTCAGAAGCCAATGGGATTATGCTCATCTTCTGAGCCATATATCTGACATTCAGATATTTATCTAAAAAAATCAGAAATTCAGATGTATGGTAGTAGACTGCTTTTTATGGTTAGTTGTTCATGTGTCTTGTAGTTGAAATTTAGGACTGTGCTGTTGTAGTTGCTTGTACACCATCAGCTAGTACAAAGTACACTGCTTTGTATCCTTCTCCAGATTATTTTAATAAGAACAGAGAAGCCTAATCAATTTGGTAACACCAACTGCCGGCACTACTTTATGGTTGACCTGCCTGGCTTAAGTCTTTGGTCTCCATATATTTCTTGGCTGCCAATCTTCTCATTCATGCCGTGTTTACGTGCAGCGATCCTGCTCGGAAATTTCGTGCGAATGAAATGGACTGAATGATTTGTGAGGTCGTAGTCAGTGAGTAATGGCAAGAGATGAGTATGGTCGGCGGTGTCTTAACCACATGATAATCCACCACCGCCCTGTCTTACACTGATTGGATGGTAGGCAATAGTTCAGTGCAGAGGTCATGCATGACATGTCGCCGTTGGAAGGAAGGGAAAGGGATTGCCACCTACTGGTGTAAATAAAATTCAGTGCCATGGCCAAGGCTGGAACATGCCAATAGATTCCTACACATATACTGCCACTGGTCACTGGTCTAGTATATTAGTTCGAGCAGATCATTTCATCACTGGATGCCAAGAATTTGTTGTACTGAACAAGGACACAGGACAGATGCATGGTCTAAAGCAAGTAGGATATTCTATATCTGCTTCTTGTTGGCACTAAGGATCTTCTTTTGTGTGTACCAAGAAGCTGGTCTGAGAATCTCAGATGAAGGTTCCTGCACCAAACTCCAAGATTTGCTGCGTGACAAATCAAATAGCTCTATGATTTGAAGCACTTAGACAGTACTATTAGTTTGGAAGAAATGAACATAATCATACTTGAAGAAGAAAATCTTGCGCTTTGCCATTGCCAACGAAATTTAGGTCCTCTTTCCAAGAACTAACTGACAAGTTTCAAAAGATCCAGCATTCCAGCTGCCATTAATCGTTTCTGTTGCCATCATTATCACAAATTGCGCTTAAGATATGTCTTCATCTTTATCTTCTGAAGACTCCGAGTCATCGCCGATTGTGCTAACAAGCCACATTGTCTGAGGTGAGGTCAGTTCACAGTTGCTACCGGTGCTTGGTTCAAGGTTTTTAGTGGTCCATTTTGATTTTTAGTATTTCTTTGTCTGAAGTTGTCGTCGTCACAGAAGACCTTGACTCAACTTAAACTAAGTGCAACGGCTCACATGGACGGCAGCAATGCAACAGTTCACACGGTATGATAATGACTTGGAACTGCCAAGCGAAGGACGAGGAAGAACAGTGCATGTGACTCACTCTTGAAACAAAGAACTCAGAAACTCGTGTCTTCTCAATAAAAGCCTACTGTTGTTACCATCTGATTGGATGAGATTTCAAGCTCAGGTAATTGCCTGTGATGTATTCTTTCACAAACGAATGTTGAATTGAGATTGTGATTTGTTTTTTCAGAAACGAATTTTGAATTGTCATGAGCCATGAAGTGGTAGTGCTTTCAGTTGTGACGCTGACAGCCCAACCAGGGTTAAATCCTTTGTCCTTACAAAGAAAAAAAAACAAAAAGGGCATCACCAAGGTTCCTAAATGAATTGTCACCATTAGCTAGATGCCTTTCTCCAGAAATAAACGGATTCGGACGTCTAAAAGCGAACAAACTCACTGACAAAATTTTACTGTGATTGATTGGTAAAATCAAACTCAGAGACAATGAGAAGAAGTTTGTCAGGATGGAAGGTATAAAAGCTCAAAAAATGTTGTTTTGTTGTCCATGGAATTATTGTATTAAAAAGAAATTTTTACAATAATTGGGAAAAATTCGATGGCTCACGTCGATCGAGAGCGGCCGATCCGACGGCTACAAAGGCCGTAGGCAATGGGAGAGCAAAGGCATGGAGGCAAAAGTTGCCTCCCGTTGTGTCTATGACAAAGGGCCCATAGGAGCAAAATTGCCTCCCGTTGCCTCCGCAAAATAAAGGGATTAAGAATGGGTGTAATTGCATTCTCGTAATTTTTTTTTTGTCAAGGGTAAAATGGTAACTCCATAAACACAAAATATTGTTTTGCCTAGTATAGTTAGCGTGGATAATACAACTACTATAGTTAGTTGGATTTGTTTTTTTCGCGAACTCATTCTAGGGTTCGTCATTCGTCAAGTCGGGCGGCACGGCGGGTTGGGGGATTGCCGCCCGATCCGCCGGCGTGGGGCTCCGAGGCGTCCGCGAGAGGGCTTGGGGAGAAGTAGAGAGAGGGGCAGCCGCCGCCGGTGTCGTGCGCCCCGCGCCAGCGGATCTGCACGCGTGGGAGAGGCGACGGTGTGTGGAGGGCACGGGCGGGCGGCGAGCGGAGACGCCGACGAAGCGGATCTGCACGCTGGGAGAGGCGACGGTGGGCCTCTCGCCCGACGCTGAGTTGGCGAGTGCGCGGAGCCACGCCGAGCGCCGCCGCCCCCGTTCTCCGGCCGCCGAGCCGGATTCGCACGCTGGGAGAGGCGGCGGCGGGCCTCGCCCGACGCGGTTGGCGAGTCGCGGAGCCACGCCAGCGCCGCCGCCGCCCTCGTTCTCCGGCCGCGCCGAGCACTCGCGGGGGAGGCGGCAGCGGCCTCGACGCGAGGTGGCGGCGAGCGGGAGGAGGCCGGCGGAGCCGACCGCGCCGCCGCCACGAGGACGCGGTTAGGCGGGCTGCGACCGCCGCGGGCACATCGATGACGCCCGTCCCACCGGCCGTCGTGGTGCGATTGGCCCGCCGACCGTCTCCACACCGCCTTGGGGCTCGCCGACGCCAGCTCCGCGCGAGGCTCCCTCCGCTGCGCCCGTGCTTGACCGGTGAGTGCCGAATCCCCCTCCCCACTTCCACACGGACGCGTGCTCCTCCACCGTCAATCAGCACGCCGCTGAATGTTCTCGTTATATTGGATATGTCGTTGAAGCCCACAAATAAGGTACTGTAATTTAGATGCTAACAATGCAAGTGCTAAGATCTTTGAACAATAATGCAATGTGTAGACAGTAGTTCTGTACTCACACTATGCGTCCCTGTGATTTCGACAAAGCACCTCGTGGTATTTGATTGGACTCCTAAGTGGTGTTCCTCGGTCAGTTCATAGGAGTACATATGATTCAACATGTGCTATCTTGATCGATCCATAATAGATAATCGTAGTTGGATGTTTGCAAAACTGGGAAGATTGTGTTGAGTTCTTGTCCCGAGGATGCCTAGCTTCTGAAGCAATCCTATTACTATGTTGTTTTGGACCACTCGCAAATTGATGATCCGAACCCCGACAATTACTCATCGAAATGTGGACATGTGATTTTATTAGACATCTAATTTGTGGTATTACATTGTTTCATTAAGCCTCTCGGGGAGCACAATGAGATGTTTGTGTAGACAGTAGTTCCATTTGTCCTTTCTTATAGATTGTTTGTGATGCTCTCAACAGTTTGGTACATATCCAATAGAGATGGCTTCGTACGCACGATGAGATGGTTTCTCGACTTTGCATTTGTAAAATTTGAGCTTACTCTTTCTTTGCTATGCATTTTCCCTTGACACGAGATGCATTGAAAGGATGATAATGGGTAGCAGTTTATATGTAGCGGTATAACTTGGTGAAGTCATATGAGTTTGGGCAATTCTTAATGTGATTCCATCATAAGAGAACAAGTATCGACTTGATCATTTACGTATGTTTAGCATCAGCTTGCCATAGAATAATTATCCAATATGCTGTTTCTTTTCTCTTGGCAAGGTAATCGACACGCATTTGTAGTATGCCACATGTATACTCATTTTGGTCATTTTGAATGGCATGCATTCTGCTATTTTTCATTTAAATTTTTAGGACAAGTTAACTTTGTATTTGTTCATACTCTCAGCAACAACTTGTTTCAGTTTGTGCTGACTGAAGCACTGAGTGAAAGGCTGTAGCATTCGTTGACACATAGCTAATGACCCTGAAGCAATTTAATGACGATGTACCGAACAGTATAGGCTGATCGGCCATTTTGCAGAATGATGGACATAACTGCTTGTGCCACACATGCGAGTGGAGATTATAGTTTCAAGAGCCAATTATGCTCATACCTCTGTTCTGTATTTGGAGCTTACTCTTTCTTTGCTCTGCATTTTCCCTTGAAACAGATGCATTGAAAGGATACTATAAGTAGCAGTTTATATGTTTCTTTTTTTAAAAAAGAATGTCAGGACCTTTGTGCTTTGTTCAGCATCCAACTTTAAATATTTAGAGGTAGCATAACCATGTCAGGACCTTTGACACTGCTTATACGATAGTAGATTGGCTTGAGATTTCACCAAGTTTTATTCTATGGTTTGAATGGAAACACCATTTGTTATCTCTCATTGTTTGAAACATAGCTACGACATAACACAATATATTGAGTAAACTGATTTTCTTATCGACATTTGTTGCAGTCCGGCTCCTTTTGCTATGCTATGATGCCGAGAGCCACATCTCGATGTGAAGCTCAAGTTCATCGATCTTTCACATGTGGTGAAGGTGACGTAAAACCCACGACCGCAAAGCTCGCGTGGCAAGGTCTTCACATCCAAAGAAAGGATTGGCAAGCCACAAGAAGTTCCACAAAGTTCATGATCATGAGAAGGTTGCGGCATCACCCAACTCGCAATGCTGAATCGAAAAGCAGCCGCTTGGATAGTCGGTTGCTTCGTCTCAACCTTCGTGTCCGAACTTACTCCATGGTGGACCAAAAGAGGCTTTATTTGTGATCGAATCTTTGGGTGTTTCTTGAGATTGTCCGTCAGACGTATAGAGTCTGGTGACCAAAAACTATAGCTTAGCTACTGATGTGAATGGCTGTTTGATTGTCCTCGGGCTTAAAGCTAGTTATTACTCCGTACTCGTATGTAATGTCATGCGTGTCTTGATAATAAGGTGTCCGAAATCTGAATTTCTGGCATGTACTCCGTATATCCTTTCACCTTGGGTGCTTCGCAGTTGCATTGCGGGCTAGCGTGCTCATTGCTCCAAAAAGTTTTTTTTTTTTTTTTTTGATTCGAAACCCGAGCAATCTAATAATCGTGCAAGACCGAAAGTAAAGAATAAATGATGCGATGCGAGTGAAGCGGGGCTCGACAATTGGGCCTGGAGGGCGTAAATGGGCACTCAGCGTCGTTGGGCGTCCATATCTTTGTTTCAAATAAACTCGCTCTCGGTTCATATCAAAAATACTTGGAAAAAGTCTACTTTTTGGTCCCTCAATTTTTGCGAAAGTCGATTTTGGTCCCTCAACTCTAAAAACAGGACAAAAGCGGATCCCTCAACTTTTCAAACCGTGCAGATTTCGTCCCTCGACGGGTTTGGGCCGGTGGTTTCGCTACAGTAACTCCGGTTTTGCTACAGTGACTCTGGTTTTTTTTCCCTTTTTTCTTATTTATTTGGTGATTCTTTCAAAAATCATAGTAAATCACAGAAAATTCATAAAATAGAAAATCCAATTTTGTTGGACTCCACATGAGTAGAGCTACGCAATGAATATATAATATGGTATACTTTAGTACAAAGTTTTTACTACAAGGTTTTTCCTTTTTCTTTTTTATTTATTTCAGCTCAATCTTTAAAAAATCATAGTAAATTACAGAAAAATCATAAAATAAAAAATTAAGGGCCTGTTGGATCTCCTAAAAATTATGAGAATAAGACCCAAACAAGTGGATTCCAGGTTTTTATCCAACCACCGAGATCCGACTAAGCACCTCCACCATGCTATTTAGATGTGAAGCACCTTCCACCATATATAATCTCTGTCTATAATCCAGATTCTAATAATGCCTAGGAGATCCAAACATGCCCTAAATTGTATAAGCCTTAAGGTAGAATACATTTTGGCACTTGACAAATTTATATAGAATAGGACCCATGGTATCTTTCATCGAAGTAGTATTAGTCTTAGTTGTATATTGTTTTATCAAACAATTTCCCATTTCCTCTGTAACACTAACAACTCAAGTGAACTAAACATGTTATATGCAATAATAGTTGCTTGCTATATGGCTCATGTAGTATTGGTTCAGCGAGAAATTGCGTTTGTAGAGTGTTTATGAAGCATCGATACTCTACAAGATTTTCCTAATGAGATATATATGATCATCGGATGTCTAAATCCTGAAAGTTTTGAAGGTCCGGAGGTTGAATCATGGACACGAATCTTGGTCAAGTACTGAGGGGGCTCGCAATGGCGGACGACGGCGCGGCATATTTGGCGGCGCCCGCCGCAGGACGCCGGCCCCTCCCGGCGCTTGGCGCTCAGCGGCGCCCGCCCGCCTGGCCGCCGCCCGGCCGCTCGCCCGCCGCCTCGGCGGACCGCTGGGCACGGCCAGCGCCTAGCCGCCGCCGCTCGCCGAGCCAGCGCGGAGAGCCAGCGAGGGCGGCCGTTGCTGCTAGCGGAGGCGGTCTTTGCTCGGGCGAGATCCCTCGATCTAGTCGGTGGTGGCTTTGGCGACGGAGGCGGCGCTGCCGGGCGGCTCCCTCGATCCGGCGACGCCGAGGGCGGCGGGCGCCGGCGGGCGGGCATTTGTCGCAGCGAAGGGCGAGGCGAGAGGATGGTGTCGGGTCTGGGTCGGGGTTCGGTCGGGTCGGGGTCGGGTCCGGGGAAGGGCGCCGGGCGGGTGGGGATAGGGAATATGCAAAATTACTTTATTACCCTAAATCAACAAAAATGCTATTTTGTGGAGGCAATAAGAGGCAATGGGAGGCAATTTCAAGTATGATAAAAGAGCTCATTAAAAACAGACAGTGAGAGCGACCTGTGTGTCTCTACATATAACACCGAGGCAGCCACCCACTCTCCCCATTAACAAAGCATCCATCCCTTCCCTACAACAAACCTTGAGTTGAGAGAGAACGAGAGGAGACAAGAAGAGACACGAACAGAGGTACATTCACCAAGCATCCTTCTCCCATCCTCCTCCTGCTCTTGGTCTTCCTTCCTTCGATCTCCCTTTTCGCACTTGGATTCTCCTCTTTAATTTGTGCTTCGTCAGTACGGTCTTTCCATGTTCTTGGCTGTTGAGTGCTTTTCTTCTGTTTGTTTCTTGCAAATTCAGTTATGTACAGTACACTGCATGATTCACAAGAACAGAGAGATTTGGATGAGTGAGTTTCCTTAAGAAAAAAAGAAGTTTTTCCCCAAATCCAAATCACTAGTGTTAGGCTTATAGGCCTAGTTGGCATCAACGAAGTTGATAGTTGTTACAGAGGTAGTTAGTGGTTACCTCTTGTTTCTGCTGATCAGAGACTTTCTTGGTCCTAATTGATTATGAGAGATGCTGTGCCATGGCCTGCAGGTAACCGGCTCACGCTTGTCTCGGTGGCCGGCCAACCATGGCCACCGTGGGGCAGTCCGGGGCCCTGAGGAGGGTCACCGTGCACTACGCCAACTCGCCCACTCGCAGCACGGTGGCAGAGGTGAGCCTCCACGACCTCGACGACGACGAGCTGCTCCAGGTCCTCGCCGATCTTCTTCCTGGCCAGGTACATGTGCTCTTCTTCACCTTCAGCTCTTCGGCACAAGCATGCATAAACATGGCGTCTCTGTCAGCCTTGTTGTACCTTTGTTTCTTCTGCTGTGTATCATTTCTGTAGCTTTCGAACTTTGGAAGTTGGATTTCAGTCTCTACTGAAATTTGAAAATAGGCTACTGTAATAAACAAGCAAGGATTACTGAATATTGAGAGAGATTTCACAATTGCAGGAGGGTTTACACCAATCGTTCTTGGAAGGAGGATACAGCAACCAGCAGAACCATATGAGAGGTGCAGGAGCCAGGGGCCCGTATGACTACTCGCAGTCACAGGAATATCATGGAGAGAGCAGCAGTGCTGCTGCAGCAGCAGCAACTGTTTCCAGGAATTCAGGCACGGATGAACAACAGATCGCCGCGGACTTCGAATACGCCAAGCAGCTGCAGCAGGAGATGGAGGACCTCAGCGTCGAAGACGACGACGACGGTATGATCTGCTCTGATCTGCTTATGGATGATGATTCAGCAAATTCAGATGCGTTTCGTTTTTACATGATGTGACACTCATCGGATTCTTGTGCCCGTCGGTCGTGGCATCTCATAATTGTCATCGCTGCCATGATTGTTCAGATATCAGCTGCGTGCCATCTCCATCTGACTCTGACGACGACCATGACCATCACGACGAAGAGGAAGAGGTGATCGCTCAACTTTATCTTTATTTCCTCAAACACGAAAGAGAACATTGCTCAACTTGGCAGGCTCAATATCTATCTATCTTTTTGAGTTAGTTATTCTTCAAAGATATGAAAAGTGGTGAACTGAAGGTTCTGATAATTGTGTCTGCAGGCTGACAGGCAGGATGGTGGTGATGATGATCCAGACAACATGACTTATGAGGTTTGTGGTTATGGAATGTTCTTTTTTACCCCTTCTTTTCAAGTGACATGTAAAGCTTGTGAACAAAACAAAACTATGCAAGGAGTGTGTGCCTTTACACCTGGGTTGGAATTTGGAAAGGCCACTGATTTCCTGGCCCTTTTTCGGTGATGCAGCAAAGAGAGGCACTTGTAGAATCTGTGGGGACTGAGGGCAGAGGTTTATCCGATGAGCTCATCTC
The DNA here is from genome assembly GCA_015847255.1 of Hyparrhenia diplandra. Lineage (NCBI taxonomy): Eukaryota > Viridiplantae > Streptophyta > Magnoliopsida > Poales > Poaceae > Hyparrhenia > Hyparrhenia diplandra. Next base: position 349,531 of record JADLZK010004729.1, read on the forward strand.
CTATCTGGAGCCATGGAAGTACAAGGCAGGATCAGGGTTCTTCTCCCGGAAAACAAATCCTGAAAAGTAGGTGTATGCCTGTCTTTTTCAGTTGAAATTCTTACAAGTTTGCTATTTAACATTAGTATGGAATATACAAATATACTCAGGCCATAAATATCGATTCATATGCACAATTACAATATGTGATTTGTTGTTTTTTCCCCTAACCCAACATGGCATCACTGATGATGTTTTTGGGGGGTTTGTTTGGATGCAGTTGTACTATCTGCTTGTCCACTTTCAGAAGCCGTGAGACCATGATAACCTTGCCGTGCAGGCATCACTACCACGCAGCTTGTGTCACCAAATGGCTCAAGGTCAACAAGGTAAATCCTCTTCTCGTGCTATTTATTAGTAATAACAAGTTGTTATTGCAGTTACATGGTTGGGACTTTGTACTAAACTTGAATTTCTCCTTGTTTTGTGAAAACAGACATGCCCTGTATGCAAATATGAACTGTTTGGACCTTCCTAGCATCCGACCAACGGAGCTGATAAGTGATAAGATAAGATGATGGGGCATCACAGCCGGCTTGTTGCATCATCTACTTTTTTTAGTGCCAAGAAAAACTGAAAATGAAAAAAAAAATCAATCCAAAAGTAAGAAAAAAAAAGTTAGAATTCTAGATGCTTGATCACCCAAGGAAAAGTAAAAGAAAAAAAAAGAGTTTTGTGTACTTTTTATTTCGCCTTTGGCTTATGGAAATGTACTTTAAAGAGTCCCAGTCTTATGTATAGTTGGTTAGAAGCTTGCTCTTTCTCTTGCCATGACTGTATTTGTTGTGCGATGAATTATGAAAACTGTTTTCTCACAAAACGTACCTCGAACCATTTTTGGATATTTAGGGGCCATATGATTGCATAGAGCATTTCCATTGCTTTTTAGATATATGAATTTTTTAGTGGAATCACTAGAAACGGTGCCAAACACGCAGGGCAATCAATCCTAAATATCAATTCCAAAATCATGGTTTCACACCAAATCTTTTCTCAACACTTCCAGACTCTTCTTAACCTAAATCCAATTGCTAAGCGATTTCAATAGTACTTAGTACTAGATAATAACTAGAAAACTTGCGCGGCGTTGCCCCGCCACTGTTGAGCTTACCCAGTGGAGAGGCAAGCCTTATCAAGTTAACGTGGCGCCAATTTGACTCTTTGAGGTGACCCAGTGGAGAGATTCTTGTTAAGAATCCTCTAATTGTGGGATTGAGAAAATCCCTCCATTAGGAGAATTGATTGAGCTCCTACTTTTTATGTCCTGAAGACTCAACCATATAAAGAGACCATTGTACCTCTATTCCTGGTAATAAAAATTGGTTCCATCATATGTCTACTTGTCTCTCTGTCTTGCTCCTAGTGTGTGTGCTTGGGGAAGGGAACGGGACGATCTACACCAACTCCTCACGTCTTCACGGTGCTATCGGGAGGGATGGGAACCGGAGAGGGGATCCGGACGGCGTGTATTTCCAACAATTCTAACAAGGTGGAACCTATAAATTCTTGGCATGGACAAATTGTAGAGCTTGGTGTGAAGAGATCAACATAGTCCTGCTCGATGTCCATCAAAGATTTGTAACTAAAAAGGATGTTAAATGTACTGCTATTACCTTAAGAAAACATTTACTATATATACTTCGCTTTATTCTATGAGATCGATGTGTCAATTGCAAAAGGCACGCTAAAGGTATTGCAATTTCAGTAAGGGCAAACAGATTAACCGTTATGTTTGACTCCAGTATGGAAACACGTTTTCTTTTTCTTGCACAATATTAGATTCCAGTTGTTAACTGATAATAAGGACAAACAAACATAGATTGGACTATGCGCGTCAAGAAAACCTCCATTTGTTGTCACCTAGTCATGACAGACATATCAAACACCTTGTCCTGAATTCAATCAGTGTGATCAAGCTATTACTAGTTGCTAAATCATAATAGAAAGTATCAAAGACATTTCACACCCCTTAGTAGATGTCACACAGTGCAGGTTCCATGCCATTTCTTCGCAAATTGAATGTAGCCATCCCACCAAGATTGACAAAAACTAGTCTTATAAATGGTTGACTCAAGCTTCAGCATGCATCATTGAGGACAGGCACCACATCAGTAGGAGAAGGAAAACACAAGGTGAGGACAAGCCCTTACCAAATTGAAGAAGACACCATGAGGGGCTGCTGCATGTGGAGAGACGTTCTGTTCGTCAGCTTGGATTGAACGTCAGCATCCCTTCAAGAGACGAGATGGACTGGAGACCGAGGCTGGGGAGAGCGATGAACGATGGCTGGAGTGGAGCCTAGTGGCGCTGGGCGGCCGAGGCCTTCATTGCGAGGGCCGAGACCTTCACCCACGGGAGGCCGTGCTGGGAGCGCCGTGGGAGGGGGGGCTGCCAAGGCTGCAGAAAGACAAATGGATATGTATATAGATTCTTGGAATCTATGAGGCTCAACACACAGTATTGGTATGAGTGAGAACTTTGTAAAATGGAAAATCGTATTAGCTGTCATGACTCATGAGTCTGGATATGAGATAAAATTTATTTTATTGTTATATGACAATGGACTTATCTTCCATGCCTCATTGTGTATAAGAGGCAAAGGTTGCTGAAGATGATGCAAGAAATTAGATGGATGGATGCTGGTCAACAGGAAAAGATGATACATCGGAAAATAATATATTTTTCTATTTTTATCTTACTATAAATATTTTAAGTTTATATTGATTCTAAATTTTGATTTAAAAAAGGTTCATAACTATGCTCTTGTTTTCTTTTAACCCGAAATCAAAAGTCATTTAGGGTATTCGACCACCAGACAAACTACTAATTCTACAGTTTTTTTCCCCCGAAGAAATCCTACAGATTCATGATCATGAATAGCTCGTCTAGGCTTATTCTCCATGTTTCATATTTCCGGTTCACATCCATTTATATCCTAAACACACACAATGGTCAAATAGAATGTAATAATCCAGAATATGTTGTTGCATTGGACAGGCAGAGGCAATAGTATCTCTAGTTGTAGCTTGTTAAGGAATGGATCAGGGGTGAGGAGAATTCTTATCTGGGATGTATAGATCCAGGCTATTGCCAAGCAAGACGATTAAACAGAGAACAAAACAAATGCATCCTCATTACATTCTGAAGAGCGAAGAATGTACCATTAACATGCCCCATTGTTTTCCTTGTGCCTCGCCACTTCTCTGAGCAACTCAAATACCTTGACCCAGCCTGACGAGTAAGTTGCAGGGGGGAGGGGACAGCCCTCCTGCGAGGCATTCCGTCGGTCGAACATTCACTTATCCAGTGCTCCAGGCCTGGTTCCCGCCATCGCGAACAGAGATGCTACCGCCCTCACCACCCAGCGCACAGGAAAACGCCCGTAAGTGTAGGCGAGGAGGAGAAATAGCGATTGGGAGCTGCAATTGTGAAAAATCACATAGACTGATTTGAGATTGGAAATTTGGGGACAGGCGCTGTGCTCTGAAATTCTGAATGGGAGCAAGAGCTGCTGCGTCTTGCAAGCATTTTGTCATACAGGTTACCTGCATGGACATGGCTCGCCAGATGCCTGCCCCGGCACCCACTGCTACGACCGCACCTGGCCAAAGCGGAATTGAGAAGCGCCTCTTCGCCTGCAATCGCCGCCCGTGGTATACCAGCTTGGCTCCTGCTGTTTTTTTTGTGTTGGCCATCGCGTCGATAGCAGTCGGCACAGGAGCCGCGCTCATCTCTGCTGTCGCGATTGCAATGAGCCGAGGCCCGAGAGGCGATCTGGACATTCCGGCGGTGGGGCGCAGTTGGCCAGGGAGACGGCGCCAGGCGTGGTGTATCCTGGCGCGGTTGCCATCCACCGTTCGCGGCCGCCGGGTGCCGGGGCTCCATGGCGCGGCCGAGCTCGACGGGTGGAGCAGGCGAGAGCAAGTGGCGGAGCGAGCGGGGCCTGGAGGAGTGGTGAAGGTTCCGATGAACCAAGTGCACAGGAGAGCTGGTTGGACGGCCTGATGGAATGTTGTCCCAGATCCAACGGTCGAGCTTGGGAGGCGACGTGGCCCAATGAGGGGTCGAGAAACTGCCCCAACTTTCGTATTTGGAGATCCAGTTGCCAAACGGTTTCAGTAGTAGGTAATTCCTTTTCGTGTTGATAAGAAAATCATTTTCGTGATAATCAACCTAGAAGTCCAGAACCCTATCAAATGCATCTTCACAGCTGCAGATGTCTGAGAAGTCTAATGAGGTGATCCCCAGAGGCTTACAGGGACACAAAGCCTGAGATCAACTCATTGTTTCTTCCATATAACCATGAGGAACACATACCCTGTGCCAGAAGCAGGAGTTTATAATTGACACTCCCTATAGCATTAAAATGATATACACGACAGAGGTAATGTTTTTGACTTTGATAATCACATCATATCATTCAGCAAACGTGTCATACACACGCTAACAGCTATGGGTTGCACCGCTCCCGCTCCCCAAGCCAAATCCAACTCACTATCTTACTCACATCTGGAGTTACATCAGTGTATGATATGATCATCTGAAACTGTCAATACAAAAGCTCCAGAAAGACCCAGGGTGGCAAAGCACTTGCCAGCATCAATCATGCTATATTGTTGCTTGACGCTTTCGGCAAACGAACTCAAGAGTAGTGAGACGTTTATATACCGTGCGACATGCTCACATGTTACCATGGTAAGGCACTACCACCCTTGTCCTGCACCGAACAGCCCGCTTCCCACCAGTTCGCTAGTGATCATGTCATCTAGGTCCTCCAGTTGAAGGAAGGAGTCATCGACCTTTGAGTTCACAGCATTGCCAACGGTAGCAGCAGCAGCAGCTGGACTGCTGCTCACCGACTTGAAGGCTGTGCTATTGTTGATCACATTGCTAGGGCCAGTACCAGCTGGGGCAGAAGCACTCTTCACCGCGCCGTTATGGTTAGAGTTACTATTATTCATAGGCTGTCCCTGCTCCCCAGTAACATCTGGGACAGCAACTCCTGATGCGAGACCACCGCTCCCACTAGGTGCATCTGGAGGCGGTTGCTGTGCTTTTGTGCGGTTGTTATTATTCTTAACTTCCTGCAGAAGCTGATTAAGCACATGCTGCTGGTATTGTGGGTTGACGCCAAAGCCCTGGAAATTGTTTTGCTGCGGCATAGGCTGCTGAAATGATGCGGGGTGTTGGAACTGCACTTGGTTAGGTCCACGGAAGGATCTGGGCGATTCCAGCTGTATGCCATTGTGCATTGCTGTAGGACCTTTGAAGACACTCGATGCCTCCTGCTGCAACAAAATTGGATTTGCATTGGAGCTTCTGAGCATATTCTGGTAGTTGTTTAAAGGTGTGGCATTCTGTAGAGTGGTATTGCCAATTGCTCCGACACCAGGAGTCTGGTTGTTCACAGAAGTACTTGTCTCTTGTTTGACCGCCATTAGTTTGGTGTTGCTCTGGTTATTGGCAAGGTTAGCAGCAGCCATGAGCTGTCTAGGGTCCTGCATATTCTGAAACTTCGCCATGGTTTTCGAATAACTGTTCAGGCTCTCTGCATATGAAAAGAGAAACTGTTAGAAGTGCAATGTAGGTAAATGGAGCAAACAGAAGGTGCAATCCATACTAAAGACCACAATACTATCCAATCAGGAATCAGTTTTTGCCATTGTTCATATTGTTTCTGTTTAATTGTTGTTTATTGCTCTGCTGATATCAGCTGAAAAACCAAATGAAGCTACACAAATCATAGATTAGATGCAAAATTTCCCACTACATAAACCATGTGCACAGGACATTACTACCTGTTATCCACTGGTATTCAACTCTACTGCATAACATGCAAATAATTCTCTTGCTGCTTGAGTAAGCCAAAAACAACCATGTCTACCAAGTTATAACATCAAACTGTCTGGGTACAGCCCATAATGGTCAAAATGGTGGATTTCCAGTGCTGTGGATTTTTATTATAAAATAAAACTTGACCTACAAATTCAATTTCCTCTGAAGACAGAACTCCGATTTTAATAGTAAACCCAACCATCTTTATACAGAATGTGGGGAAACAGCAAGGGAGAACTTAATAATCTAAAGAGAGAAAAAAAACTAATTCACACAGCTAAATGTTTGACAACTAAATGAAAATTGAATATTAAATAAATAAATGTGCACAATCATCCTACCTTTAGGACCAAGATTGTTCTTGTGGCTGAACTCAATCAAGTCCTTCATGTGATTCACCACCTCCGATATCTGACAAGGACAGACAACCATCAGCATGCTGCATGCATATGTGAATGAACTGTGCTGCATGCTGCATGCATATGTGAATGAACTGTAAAAGATACAAGGGGATTCTAACTACCTGCAGGCAGCGTACATATCTTTTAGAAAGCCCATGTTCATTTAAGGTGTGATGCTCTAGATTTTTTGCCAGTTGCCGTGATGCAGTGACAAACCTAGCAGTACAGATGAAAAGATGTAACCGCATCATTAGATAACCAGAAAATTTTGCTCAGTACACGTGGATGTCAATGTCAAGTACTCAAGACGAAATAGGATGACTAACATGTTGCAGATGGTTTGTGCATCATTGTTTGATATCCCCGCTGATCCACTTTCATTGACAACAGCTTGGTATTTCTGGGCAACTTGCAGCAGATTATTAACCTGGAAACACAGAAGGGTGAGTAGAAGATAAGTATTACTATTACAGCAACCAAAGTTAACGGCATACCATGCAAGACGAGTTAACTCAGGCACAAGGAATATGCACTTGGGGGTAGCACCCACAACGAATACGCATTACAATAAGAAACGGGTCGTGTTGTGTTCAAATTTTAATATTTTGATTCTACACTTAGTCCATGCAGCTGTAAAATAATATTGCAAGGCAAATAAAAACATAGAGAAGATAAGAAATAAATGTGAGTGCGCACAAAACGAAGGCATTTTCACCCAACAAATAATCCAGGATCCAACAACTCATGCCGCATCATATAAATTTGTACCCTATAGCCAAGCAATATATACATATAGGCAAAGAGGATTAAACTACCAGTGTCCTGCCATATTATAGACTTCAAAAATTGTAGCAAAAATTGAAGGTACAGCACACTGGACAAAGAACTCCACCTGTGGTGCTATAGTCTTTGCGAGTGGTGTACTCCTCATGGCGTCGTGAACAGAACTCCCAGGACATTATCTACACGTATCACAAGCAATAAGAAGATAGAAATGATTGTCAATTGACACCCATTTGAAATATTAAGTGCCTACAAATGCTAAACAATGCTACAGGCCATGTTACCAACATTGCTAATGCATGTGCAAGCTACCAGGACAGCTAAGCAACATACCTTCAGTTCTGGTGTGAAAATGATTCTCAGATGTCCCTCATGTATAACATGTAGATGTTCATAAACACTTTTTTGAACAACTTTTGCATGCTCAATACCATTTGCCCATTAGGCAATCGGAATTCATTGGGTGAGTCAAAGTATAAGTACTCATCAATAACACCATGGTCAAATCTAATTTGGCAGAGTCTAGGAAGCACTTCATAGGTAGCTTCTACCAAATGGAAAAAAAAAAGAAGATAAAGTTAACTTAGTGAGCTTAATGGCAGACATTGAAACAGAAAATAGGAAAAGAACGAAATGAATCATGATCTATGAGAATAACATACAGATGTTAAGAAGAAAACTACTCAGAAAGGAGAAACTAAGTCAATCATCTATGTCATCTTAATAGCACATGCAGAGTGCATATAAGATTATATAACACGAAGACAAATACATATCTGATTTTAACCATAGATTCACTATGAGAAAGCAAGAATAACTAGGGCATCACCTTGTTCAACAAAGGCCCTGTTTGGGATAGCTCAGGTAGAAATAGGGGTGTTTGAGTGAAGAATCTTGCTTCCAATTTGAGACTAAACACAGAGGGCTCAGACTCTTAATTTGAGACTAGAAGCTACAAACTTCAGATCCTTCAAGATTCTTTATTTGTGATATTCATACATTTCAAAAGTATTCAACTGATACAGAGATTAGTTTTCAACGTGGCAATGATCTTTGCATGATATTTTTATCATTCTTAATGCTTATCAACAAATTGTTAGCACTATATTTTTGTAGTCAGAAATAGCACGACCTTAGACTAATAGATTACAACTATGAACTGAGCAAACTAAGAATTCAAACAAATGAAAGAATAGTTATCATTCATCAGGTAAAGTTGACAGAGACCAACTAACCATATCCTTTTCCCACCATGTGTATTGCAAATGTCACATCGCCATGTATCCTGTACCATAGAGAAAATAGAAAACTGATCAATGTATCCCTCACATTTTTAGATGGAAAAGGAAATTGAACAGCTGCAGGCTACAATGTTACTCTTTACTGTAAAAGTTGGTACATACCAGATCTATTTTTCTACCATCAAAGGCACTTAACAAATTAAATAACCCAAGCAGAACTTTACATTGATGCTAATCAATCTAATACTGAACATCAAGCAGAAAGTGATGTTCGGCCATGAAATAAAAAGAGCAGTATACAATGTGAGGTAAAATGCAAGTAGGTGTGAAGTATTAATTACCAGAGCTTTCTGTGGAGGAGCTGCTGAAGAATTCCCTCTGTTGTCATAAGAAGAGACACACCATCTTTCTCTTGCTCGAGGTGCAAAGTACTCTTCAACAAGCTTCCTCCAGTATGTTATAGGGTTATTCTGGAAAACATCATTCGAATAAATTGTATTGCCAAGAGCTTGTACCTCATAATCCCACAAACAATTAATACTAAAGAGAAATTCACCTCAGGACGATGACGCTTGTGAAATAAATACTGCAGTATCCTGCGAGAACAAATGCCACTCTCGATAGGAGTCCTAACAGGACTGCTTAACTGCATTCCAGTCTGTGCCAGTGGTGGCCTAAGTTGAGGCTGCCGAGGAATACCAACTTGGGGTTGTTGCATGTGAGAAAATGGTTGCAACAAATGCTGCTGCTGTCTTTGCTGAAGTTGTGCCAGTTTATGCTGCTGAATCAAAGCTTGAAGCTGTGGGTTCTGTTGCCCCTGGAAATGAAGAGAATTCTGGCCATGGATCAACTGCTGAATCAGCTGCTGTTGCATGATATCACCCGGACTAAGATCAATCCTTGATTTCTTCTGAACATGCAATGCACTACCAGCATCTATCACAGGTTGTGATGTTACACTAGAAGACCTCCGTTTCTGCACCTGCTCTTGGGGTGGACTTTGCTGCATGATGGAGCCGTCAATGACTGAAGAGCCAGAGATGTTATTGGATGAAAATGACATTGGTGATGCAGGAACACGCATCAATGAATCACCATTCATGCTAGTACTTGGCTGTAACTGGGCACCACCGGAAAGTGACGAGTTGGCGTCGGTCACCAACGAGCTAACTCAATGCTTGGCCCAGAGGAATTTGTAGTGCTAATTGGAACATTACCATTCATGTCCCTGCCATATCCAAGGTTAGAACATGCACCCCCGGACATGGACGTCCAGGGATGAGTTCCGTTCATTGCCTTGTACAATCACGTAAAGGAGGCAAGGCACATTACTGGAATCGCTGATGACAAAGACCTCAAAATACTTCAGCCAGAACCTGTAAAAAGAGAGTAGGTGTCAATGGTATTAAATACATGCAAAGAAATTATGCATAAATTTTTTCCCCTTTGTCTTGCACTAACAAATAGAATTGTGCATTGTAAGCTGATCAAAGTTCACATAAGCAAAACAAGTAGCATATTGTGTTCATCTCAGCAAAACATGAACCTAAACAGGTCAGTTTCCTAACTGCAAACAAGGCACATAACAAATGAATAAGAGAACAACTGGATCAAGCTGCATGCGATAAATAAAGGAGCCTGGGCCAACTTGAAGCAACCAAAATCCAGGTATTTAGTCATCCATTAGAGTACAACAAGCTACTATGTAAGACCGAGATGTAACGTCCCTCTATTCAGATACTACTAAGTAGCAAAATTGGCCTACAAAGCTGTGATCCTTAGCCTTCCCCGAGAGACCAAGATTACAGATTTGAAATTTCGAATGTAAAATAAGTGTTGCATGAAACCTGATAGACCTAATGTCAGTGTACTCGTGAGACTGACCAGGCCATGAACTAATCTGAAAACGCCAGTCTTGGCATCGATTCTCCCCAAATTAAGCAGCAGGGTGGGGGCACTGCTACCTAACCGCCCAAAGAATGTACAAGATTGAGCTTTTCTTCGCTTCTTCGCTCATAATAAATTAATCAGAGGTATATTGCAGTCAGTGAAGTAACTCTACCCCCCTTGCAGTCAGTGAAGTAACTCTACCCCCCAAATCTTATCTTGGGAGTCAAAACGCAGATAATCCCTACACGTATCCAAGCGGGAGATATTCTGCACTGCAAAGAAGATATCGCAGGAGGGCACACGGAGAGAAGTAATCCCCCCAAAAGCAAAGAGCGTAATCACACAGAGAAGAATTGAAATAATAATCGTACTTTTGCTGGGTTGGCTTTCCACCCAAGAAGCTCAGCTTCAGCGACCCAAGAAGGGGACAAAACATAAACACACATGTATGAAACATAGAGCACGGTAATGGCGCTGCTGAGCAAGCAAAGACGTAGATTGCTACGAACTTCCGTCGTGTACCAGTCCAAGTTTAGAAAAAAAGAAAGAGAAACATTTTGGGGAACTTGCTTAGTAGATTGCTACTTTAGTAGACCTTAGTGAAGAAGGTAGAAAGAACACAACTAGATTGGGCAGATTGAAACCCCAGCAGCAACTAACTTCGCTCCACCACGGTCAGATTGAATTCAATCCTAAGCAAAAGAACTCGCTGCAAACCAAATCGAGAACACTAGCAGCAAAACCAAACCCGGAACAGCACAAGCAGGAGCAGAATTCCCTTCTCAGAATTCAGGCGCGCTGCATTGCTGGGACCGGCGTCCATCCACCCCCAAAAATCCCCACACGGCTGTATCCAGTGGCCATCCCACCACGAATCCTCCTCCCCCCGCCGCCGAGCACACGAACTCCCCCTCTCGCACTCAATCGACTCGTCCAAAAAAAAAAGCAAAGCGAAGATGGGGGCGAAAAAAACCTCACCCCACTGCCGCCGCCGCTTCCGCTGCTGCTGCTAGATTATCTCCTCCCTCTCAATCAATCTCATCTACCTCCTCCTCCTTCGGTTCTTCCCCTCCCTCTTCCTCTTCTTGTGTGTGTTGGTAGCAGCCGAGCCGCTGCCGGCGCCGCGGCCAGCCGGTGGGGAAGGGTCGGTCGAGGCGCCCGAGGCGAGGGGTGACTGGCTACAGCCGGTGGCGCGGCCCACCTTTGACCGTCCGTCGCCGGTCGTGGGGACGATCTGGGCCGTCGGATTGGGCCGGCAGAGCGCGTGGGAGGCGGATATTTACACGCGTCGGCGCGTGATTGGGTGGCAGTGGGGACGAGGGTGACCGGCAGGAGGGGAAGGGTCGGTCGCGTGCGCTACGTGCACCCAGCGGGGTGTACACGGTAGAGGTTGCGTGGGCCCACGCGGCGGGGAGGGAGAGGAAGGCGTGGGGCCCGTGCCAGACGCGCTGGGTCGGTGGTTGGTGGGTGTTGCTTGAGGCGAGCGATGAGCCCGGCACTAGTAGTCGTTAGGCTAAAATTTGTTGCTAGAGCGTGTAGCTTCTTAGGCCCTCTTTGGCTGAGCTCCGGCCGGCTCCGGCTCTGGCACTGTAGCGCCCCGTAGGCTACGTAGGGGCGGAGCCGGCGAGCGGCTGCAAAAAGCTTCACCTGCGGGGCTTCACGGTATGTGTCGGTGAGAGAGAAGGAGAGGTGAGAGAAAAAGAGCTCGATGAACAAGTGTAGCTACTGTAGAAGAGGAAGAGGAGCCAGGAGCGTATGAGAATTTGTGCCAAGAAGGGCCTTAAAGTAGCTCTATAATTCATTTTGGGTATTAGAAAGCTAATTAATGAAAATTATTGGACAAAATAAAAAATAGAGCAGCTCACTTGGCATAATCACTGATCTTCTAGGTAAGTTTTAAGTACCTCTATGATTCATTTTTTCGGGTTTTAGAAAGCTAACTAATGAAAAATTACTAGACAAAAAAAAAAATAGAGCATTTTCTTCAATTGGCATAAACATTGATTTATGGGGCATTTGTAAAGTAGGACATCAAAGTGGCACCAATGTGCTAGTGGACACCGTCTTTCTCCATGTTGTCGAGAACACACTATCGTTTGGTGCAATTCATCCCGTGGACACTAAGGAGAGATAACCTCACCACCAAAACAATTGACATTTGTAAACCATAAGGCCAATGGCTATGAAATTTTAACAACAACAAGATATGATAGTTATCTACAAATCATCTAATATTCACTTCCATATAAAACCTAATTAAGGGCGTGATATGACATCAAGAATAACAATAACAAGATATGAGAAGGAAATCATTCATCGCCTCGGTGACCTTGGAAGGAACAAAATTCAGCAATTCATTCGTTCGAGAACCTGCAGTGGCAGTAAATAGATTTTTGTAGAAGTAAGAAATATGGGTCGCCATCCCCTCCTCATCCACCACTTCCTCTCCATCCTCCCTCACTAATCTCCTAATTCTATTTCTCCTCTTACGCTCAGAGGCATATTGGTGGAAGAATTTGTATTTCGATCTCCCTCCTTTAGCCAATGAACCTTTGCCCTCTAAGACTATCCACTCATGTTCCTCTATTTCTTTCCTCTATATATCTAGTCATCAAGATTCCCTTCTTTCTGATCTTATCTTCCGCACTCATCCTTCTTTTATATCTCTACTCGATACCAACAACCAAATGTGGGGGCCCATTTATAATTTTATCTAAATATATTCATGTGTGATCTTGTTTTGAAGGATTTATTGAAACAAATGTAATGGTGTAATCAAAATTTAATTTGGACTTTTGGTTTATGAGTTATAATACTTTTTAAGTTACTTTAGACAACAGGGCCCACCGCTGCATGCCGCTCGTCCCCTCTCGTCCGCACGTTTCACCACTCTCTCTTTCATATCAGCGTGTGGTGGGGTCACATATCACTGTAGCGGGCGTCCGCTACTGCTCGCCAGATCTGGCGCATGCTGCGCTCATACGGTTCGTTCTGTATGGCTTAACGTACCCCGCTGCAGCACTTCGTTACGTTATATGGTACTCCAGGGTGAGATAAAGTATGCGCTGCAGATAGTCTAACGCCAATAAAGATTTCGGGATGTTTGGTTCCCCATACCGATTGCCACGCCCAAACTTCGTTAAGCCACAAAAACTCTTTGCGTGTGTTTGGTTCAGTAAACAAGCATGACATGCCATCGCCCGCGGAACGGTCCAGAAGTAAAATTTGCCACAAAATGCAGTGGCGTGCTTTGCCCGCCAAGTCCGTGGCCGCAAACTCCTCCCGTGACCTTCTAAAAATAGCAGGCCAGCCTCTCTAGTCCCCCTCCTTCACCTTCCTTCCCGTGAAAATAGGCCAACTCGCATGCTCATCTGTCATCCATTTGCCGCTCAGGGGCAGCGCCGCTACGCATGCGAGGTCGTCCGCTCCGGGGGGGCGCCGCCCGCATGCCGGTCTCGTCCTCCGCCGGTGGTGGGATGAGGAGGTAGGCGCGGAGCGGCTCACCGGCGACCTCGGCGCCGCGAGAAGGCCGCTCGCCTCGATCCATGCCCGCCGGCGGCGTCCACCGAAGTCCGAGTCCGTCACCCCGAGGAGAGTTGTGTGGCGCAGGCTCGGCGTTACTGGCCGGCTCGGGGGCATGGCGGTGGGTGGATCATTTTGGGATACAGGTGTGCTTGGCGGACGCCGCAAGTTTCCATGTGTCGATTGTGTTGGGCAAAATTGGTCAAACAACAATTGGGTTTGAGTTCTTTAGGTAGTAATCAAACACTAGCCACACTTATGTTGCCTAACCTTATTCACTAACCAAACATATTGCTTTTATCACATATTGTGGCAAGCCACACATGTGGCAACTACTAAGGTTAGTCATGGCAACTTTTGACACCAACCAAACATCCCCTTCTCCTCTCCTCCAAGCTTTCTAACTGGAAATTCATCAACTCCTCACAACCAATCGACTCTTGAGACACTCCACCCCTTCTGCTCTCCTCCAACGCCTTCCTTATTTTTTTTCTCCAAACCACCAAGCACATTCCCTCCCCCCAATCCTCCAACTCCCTTGCTACACTACGGACGGCACCCCCACCGTATCTCCCTCGCCTCCATAGTAAATGCGCCAAGCATTTTCCACGATCGACTCACACTCCTCCTCCTTCACCCAACCAGCTTCAAAACGAAAAGCACACTGGACGCCCCCTCCACTATCGCGAACTCGAGGGGGGTTGGTGTCAACAATCACCGGCCGATGATCAGAGTGTCTCGGTTCTCCATTAATTATATGATACAAAGGAAACCTCGACGTCCAATCTTTATTTGCCACAACCCGATCCGGTCTCTCACGGATGAAGAGATCGGTGGTATGGCTATTATTTCGCCAAGTGAAAGTATCCCCTTCAAAACCCAAACCGGCCAACTCACAATACTCCGGTGCCTCCGGAACCGATCCATGCAGCCACGACTTCGAGGTTGCCCTCCCTCCCTTCTCACCAAACAACAATATCTCATTGAAGTCCCCCAAACGGATCCATGGCCGATGTCGTGGCGCATTGAGAGTGCGTAAGGCACGCCAGGACAACAGCTTCTCCTGCGGTTCACCATAGAAGTCTTTGAGTCTCCATGTGAACCCGTCCTCCTCCATGACATCCGCATCGATGTATAGACGTGAAATGCCACGAACATGCAGATTTATCCCCCTCCTCCAAAAGATCGCTAGGCCGCCACGTGGGTAGCCGAGCAATCCTTAGCCACCATGTTTGCCAAACCAAGCTTCCACCGAAAGCCACCAACTCTGCTCTGTCATTACGGTTTTGAGGCGAGGGAGCGAATATGAGGTCCTCCGTCTTCTAGGCGTCAGGAAGACCACGGCTGTCGCGCCGTTCCCCAGCCAGCGGCGGTTCGGGGCTATGATCTTCATATCGAGTTCGCGGGGCATTCCGGCGGCCCAGCTTCAACATTTGCCAATACCACCTCCCCCAACATCCCTTGCTTCACCTTCTTCTTGTCTCACGGAGATCCACCTCCATAGCATTCCCTCTCACCTTTTCTTTTCTTGTCGCCTGCACCCCTCTCCTCACTAACACCAACCTTGTCCTTTGTCTAGACCCGACTCATTACGTCGGATCCTTGAACTTTCCTCCTTTCTTTTTCTCCGACCCATCTATCACCTCAACACCTCCCCCCTTGCGCGCCACATTTCGAACATCACTTACACTCCCCTGTTGATATCTTCCCACTCATAGCGAGGCTCCACCAACACGGTTTCTTTTTCCCCGGTAGTTTGCTTGGGATTTGCCTCCGGTTTCTTGGGGACTAGTGGCTTTTGTTCCTACTTTTTGTGACATGACCGGTGGGGTTCGATCGGAAAGTAATGGCCCTATCCTTCCGCCAAGATGGGACATTATACCTCATATTGTCTCTGAGGAGTCCGTGATTGGAGCGCCGGGAACACGAACCCCCCTCCTATCACTTTCGCCTTCCCCATGGACTCCAACTGTTTGAAGCCACCGGTTTTGCGGGGAGGAACAAAGCGTGACTCCTTGCCAAAAGGAGCCCGCTCATCCTTCCTTGCCAAAAGGTGCCGGCTCATCCTTGCTTCGGCTTCACGAGAACACTAGCGATCAACGTGCCCAACAATACCACATATGTAGCAGAATTCGGCAAGCGTTCATACGAGCGGGCACCAAGCGCTCTCCCTTATCCTCTCCTAAATCCACCATAACCCCCCCCCGAGAGGCTAACGAGCGTCGGCCCGGACTTTGATCACGTAAAGCCCGACCAACGGCTAAGCCATCATCACCCACATCCGCCTCCATGAACTCCTCCACCTCCTCTCCAATGAGGCGCTACACGGTTCATGAGTCCAAAGGGGGCCGATCCACCCGTATCCAAATTGGGAACATGGGAAATCATAATATTCAAAAGCTTTGGAAGGATCAAATTGATCCACGATCATCAACTCCTTTGAAATCGTCCACGGCCCATCGTCCATCGCCTTCTGAGCCCCGATTCGTGATTGAGCGTGATCACAAATACATTGTCTCCCTTATCATCACCACGAGATCCCCTTCCCCAAGCACCGGATCCGATAACAGTTGTTCGATCACATCACCACGGACATTCCTCTCCGTCAAGAGTTTGGCCACCGCCTTCCATGGGTGACCAACCGTCACCGATTCCCCCCCGCGCCGATCTTGATACTCTTCTTCTCCATGAGGCCGAAAGTTGCGGCTTCTCCATCATACCCGCGACCCCTTCCATCTCCACACCACCTCCACACCTCCCTCGAAGTGATGAACTTGGCGATCCGGATGAAGGTGGACCACGGTGTGCGCGGCCCGCCAGAAACTAGGGTTTAGGGTTGATGTGGTCGCGACCAAGAAGAAAGTGGTGTAGATCAGATCCAAAGATGGGCGTCGTAGGGAGACCTATGACAATGGTGGAGGCGAGATGGAGGAAGGAAGGTGTGAGATGGGATCGAGAATCGAAGCGCGCCCGAGTCGCCTAGGAAACCCTAGGCAGAAAAAAAAAAATACGTGTGGAATTTCTTTTCTAAAAATGAGACAGCACAAAAAAAAAAGGAAATAAAAGAAATACAGGGTCCGGTTAACAAAAGAAACACCATACAAAAAAGGTGGCTGGTTGAAGACAACAATTAGCTCGTTTTCAATAACATCTGAAACAAGTACTAGGAGAATATAGCTACTCTTAATAAGTCTTCAAGATGTGAGAATAACATCAGTAGCAAGGTACACATATGACAATGACAATAACATCAGTAGCAAGGTACACATATGACAATGACAACAGGTGGCTGGTTAGAGATTGTTTAAATAACATCCAGAATTCCAGATCGAGTTCTAGGAAAATATATTTCAACTCTTATATAGCAAGGTACTCATTTGACAACACCAAGGTGATCTGCTAGGTCACACAAAAGATAGCACTTTTACAACTTCATAAATATTTAGCTAACATTGCTGAATATTTCTTAAACAAACCAAAAGGTTCATTACTTATATTATTATTATCCTAGGCAGCCTTAACTCGTAACCAAACCATATATGCCAACGGTGCTGCAACAACTTGGTCATTCGTCGTCGTCGGTGACCTCCATCTGGTACTCAGCATACCTGCCGATGAGGTACTTGCGGAGCAAGTACTCATGGAACTCACAATAAACCTCATATCGGGCTTCAGAATCAATCATGCGTTTGAGGGCGGGAACGAGGGCATCGTCGGTGAAAGGCCTGAAAGGGCGACGTTCCTTCAAAATAAACTCCATGGACTTCTTGTCCAACCTCCTAGTCACCATCTTGGTCTTCCCGACTTCCATCTCCCCTCATCAATGTCCTGTTAGTTAATAATTTGGATTTCATTAAGGAAAAATAAACTAAATAAATCAAAAACAAAATTTGATAGAATTGCTTTCGTTTTTTTTTTCAATCGGTCATCGATTTGCAATCAGAAAAGGGGCAGCATGTCCTACTAGTAAACAGTTCAAACTATTTTATTGATAATACGAGTGTTCTACAAAAATTCACCGCTACACATTTAACCGCTAAAAGCATTTCAAATGTAGTTGTAGAAAGAGTACCACCAAAGGAAAACTACTGCGAATGAAAATAACAAAAATACCTCGCTCCATATCTTAATCTTCTTTGATCCGCTGCCCTCCCTATCCTTGTTTTTCGCCTTCTTCTTTGATCCGCTGCCGGATCCATTGCCCTCCTCCCTCGATCCCTTCGACTCCTTCACCGATCCGGCGTCCACCGCCATCGCGTCGTCCTCCATCGCAGCCATCAACTCGCTGCCCACCTCCCTCAGTTCTTCTTCTCCTCCTCCCGATTCGGCCGCCTTGTGCTCATGGGGCTGGCGGGCTTCCCCGACAAAGAAAGCGGGAGCAAGTCGGGCACATCTCTAACAGTGACGGGGAGCAAGCCGGGCACCTCTTGGTCTCCATCATAATCCTCCTCCTCCTCCGCAGAATCCGCCCTTTGCTCCTCCGTGGCGAGCCGGCTCCTTCTCCCTGCAAGGGCCCGCGGCAGCAAGACGCTGCATCAAGTCCCGCATCTTCTTGGCTTCCGTCACCACCTCCACCACTTCCTCGTCGAGGATCGGGGAATGGCCGCATGCGCTTCTTCTTGATCACAAAACCGAGCACGTAGAACACATGACCAATTCGAGGCGACCTCCCATAAAGTCTCATCCCCGTCCTCCATCTCCCAACTCTCACCCCGTTCGCCGCCATCGCCATCGCCAATCTTCTCACCTACGCTTTCAATCGCCCTCCTAACCATCGGTCTCTCAACCCGTTCTCTTCTATTCTAGTATATAGATGTGGGAGCAGAGGGTTGCGGCGGCGGCGGCCTTAGACTAGACCTAGGGGGAACCCCGATATATATATATATATATACGTGTGTGTCGTGATTCCCCGCAAACCCTAGGTGCCAAATGGCCCAACAAGCCCCAACTTCGCTAGCGGGGCCCTGTCCGGTTTTTACGACCCACAGGCCCATCCACCCACCGTACCCATCGAATCAGTCTCGTCTCCCCTGTGTCAAGCAATTGGGCGCTGCAGCCAATTCAGTCCCTTTTTTTTTCATGCAGCCACTTTTTAGCCATGCGGTTTTTTTTTTTTTTTTTTTTTTTTTGTCTTGCGGTGTAGATCCAGTTCGATTCCATAGTTTTCTATACCTACTAGAGTCCCCTTAAAAGACTTTTTATTGTTCCAGAGGGTACATACATACGTAGAGGATCCAAGAATGGCCTTGTTTAGTTCCCTCGAAGTTTCAACTTTTTCGCTCTTTCTTACACATACACTAGTGAGGTGGCGCCCTTTTGCGCAAAAAATCACAGGTGAGGAATTAAGCAATGTGAGGTTACCATTGATCCAGAAAGAACACGGAATATTAAAAAGTGGAATGCTACATAAGCAATAGTAATTAAGAGGACCATAGATGTGCTTACATAAATTGTACAATACATCAACACCGAAGCTGGTAGACTTAACATGTGAAGTCTCACAACTATAGATGTTCTTATTCTAGACATAGCAAACATGATTCATAGAAGTTCTAGGGATACATCGGCAACTGGATACATAAGTAGGTAGAGTAGATCCAGAAGGCATCAGATCTTGAGAAATCAGTTCAGTCTCCTTTAAAGAATTCACGGTCGGACTCCCATCCCGGTTCATAAGAATCCGAGTCACTGTCATCACGGCGCCGATCCTTTTGTTGGAGGAACTGGGAACATGATATCACCATTGCTCTGAGATTTTAATGGAACTGAAATAAACACCATAGAAATTTACAGGAATGAAGATGCAACCTTGGAACCACCAATGCATCCAAGTCAGAATCTGCAGCCGAAGGAAGGCAAAAATAAGAGAGAACTATAGGTAAGTGTGTTTTTGGTGTGTCCAATATCCCCTAATATGTTTCTGGTGTGTGCATTCCTTGTTAACTGAAATATACTAAAAACTGCAAAGAATTACAATGCTTCTCTCAATTATGAACCCTTTGAATCACCAAACAAAAACAGGACTGTGAAGGAAAAGGACAAAACTATAGGTAACTATCATCAGGGCCTAAATTCTAACTACACACTTAAAAAAAGTAGGCACCATGATTGTGTCCCTTCATTGATGAATCATCAGCAGCCTTGAAGCGATGAATTAGTAATTCACAAAATCATGTGTCTCCCATGATTGAGAAAGCAGAGAAATTCAGATCCTCGTTTATTTATCGAAGCATTCAGCATCACACGATGGGCCATCTGTAAAAGAAATGGATACATTTTTAGACAAACCAGTTAGATATACAAAAACTGAGAAACTGAGATTGGACAGCACAGAACCTTATATATAGCAAAGATATCCTCTGCACTGTAGCATATGACAACCAATCTACTTCTTGCCCTCCACATCCTTGAAAACACCCTACGAACTGCAGAAAAATCAAGCGAAGTTGCATCAGTTCAACTCCTGCTGTGGACCAACAAAAGAATGTTGTTGGGGAAGGAAATTATTTCATGAGAAATATACACCTCATCATCTTCCATAAGCATACTGGAAGAATAGAGGGCTGTCCATCTTTGTTAATGACAGGCTTCATGGGAATTCAGCTAGCATCCAGACCAGTACCTCTGCATCACCGACAAGGAATCAAGGAACCAAAAGATTAATATCGTTGATGCAAAACCAACCATATTCTCTAAAGTTTTTTATTAAGTAAGCTAAGCTAGAGATTTGATCTATTGTTATTTGTGCATGATTCCCAAGTTCATTCTCTACATCAGCATCACTAATAATGTAGTAATGTAGGCCCTTAGGCTCCTGGCTAACGTGTGAACCTAAGGAGAAGACAAATGTCAACATCAGCTATGAGTTAACCTGACATCATATTGATTTCCTCATTTTAAATTAGCTCTGATTAATTGAAAAGGTCTTTGGCTAGGCGGCAGGGTGGACTCACTTTTCCACATACACTGACCCAAATGCTCATGCAGCTAGCTAACTGCATCGACCAAATCAATCTTTCTAGGTCTGAAGTATACATGAAACATGGGTACCCTTTTAATGGTACTTTCTCTGCATAAGAGATAGAATCTCTGGCAATTTGGGTAACCTACATTTAAATCAAAGCAAGATTCACTAATTAATAAGGCAAACACAGAAGAGAAATGCAACCCTGTAGAGGAGGAATCTAAGTAACAGACCGGGGACATATTGTTATGTGACTTGTATCAAAATAAGAGTTTGGACAGTTGGAGCTTATAGAAATATTATGTAAATGTCAGTTGAAAGCTTCATTCCAAGGCATAGGAATTGTCTATCATTATTGGAGAGCACTGACTGATGTAATACAGGCAAAGCGGACTGACTTTTTGTTTCTCACTTGACCCTCGAGGAATTGCCCAAGATGGTAGATGTTTGGCCATGCCGCATAGTGGATTGTGACCCTATACTCACTGAATTTTAGTAATTAAAATAACAGGACGCAAATTTCATCAGTAAGCAGTTGCAAGTCACAAGAGTGTACTGCACATAGGACACAGGAGTGGTTCTTACATTTCTCGGCGTCCCAAGTTGACAACAAACTCCATTGATTTGAATGGCAGCTCGCATGCGGTGTACAGGCTCTTGCTTTCATCAAACAAAGTTAAACAATAGGTGAATGAGGAATTGGCAGTGAATTAGGATCGAAGAAAATGAATGGCTGGAAGCAACCGATGCATCCAGGTCAGAATCTCCAACTGAAGGAAGGCAAAAATAGGAGAGCGCACCCATCAATTGAAACTTAATTAAGGACTGACAAGATTTTTATGATCTGCTAGTTTGTCGTATACGCTGCATCTTTGAAACTCTAACATTTCCTACTTAACACTTGAGCCTAGGGAATGATAGTCTCTTATAATATGTCAGAGTGAACAAAATAACAGCCATTATAATACAAATTATCCCCTGAGGAACATGTTATATATGCACTATACTAATTATTGTAATATGTTGAACAGTCGTGCGGTAAACATTTGTTGATGGCATAAAAAAACATGGGAAGCTTCACAGGAGATGACAGAAGAAAAAAAAAAAAGGTATAAAAGGATAACGCTAAAATACTGAAAAGGCCATGCAAGAAATGTTTTGGGTCTGTTTTAGAAAAAAAAAAGGCATATAGAATAAGCATGTTATTTATAGGTTGTCGATTGTTCCTGAAAATAAGCATGAATAGCATAGAAAAAGTGAACGAAAACCAGGAATCTGGAACACATACCTGATCATGCTACCATCAACATTGTGCCCCTTTCGTGGATCCTTAGTGACATTAAACAAATCTCTTGTTGGTATTGTTCAGCGGAAACCAGACATCTGGACTTTGTTTAGGCCACCACCTACACAAAGTTAAAGTCAGCACCGTGATAACTCATTTTTACATAGATTAGATTGCAAGATAACCATGTGTCCTTCTGGATCAACACTAAAAATTTGTCACAGTTACGCCATATCAAAGTTGAATTCTAAGAATTCTCTCGGTAATCCAGTATGAAGACAGAACATTGCAGAAGCTTGAAAGGCTATCCTAAAGGTAAAAAAAAAATAGAGGCAGCACTTTGCCGTAACTCTGTTCATCAGTTTTTCTACTGCATAATTTGGAGTCTAGTTACTAACAATCTGTACTTGACAAAACTACTTAGTTAACTGCACCGCAGAAAATAACTATACAGTTCCAATCACAAATAACTATTGCAGCCCCTAAATTGCTAATAAAATTTATTGTTTGGAAATAAAATTACATATGACATGGAAGCAAACAATTAACATGACAAACCTTGGGGAAGTAGCATTAGCTTTATAGCAGGAGGGCATGAAACATACTAACCTGGATCAAGAAAATCAACCACAATGAGTGCAAATTAAACTGGTGTAATAGAAATGCATTAGATCATGTTCAAGTAGGAAATTGTAGGAAGCACGACATTGACATATTATGAACTGAATAACCACTGCCAGAAAATCAGGCCTCAACCATGGATCTTAAATAATTAATTTAGATGCTTTCCCAATGTGAATGGTTAAATGAAAGAATTAAAGAAGCACCAAACACAGTCGACTCAGGAAGGGCTTGCAAGCTTTTCATGTAACAAAGCATCAGATCATTCCTGAAATATATCTGTTAACCCCAAAATTCTTGTTTTCTGAAATAATGAAGCCCATTATTCTGAAGCTTGAAATATATCATGCCAACCCATTGTTAATTCTGGCAAGCACTAACTGCCTCAGAGTATCACCCCAGGGTTGGAATGTGCAAGACAAGCAGGTTTGGCTGACCTAAAATGTGCTAAAACAGTACTGCATAAATAAATGAAGTTCATTATATATTAAAAAACAAAGCCACGGCAAATCTGGAAGGACCAACTGCACATACAAAGCAATGTTTTGAGGTCAAAATTGGAATTAAATACCATTGCTCTTGGTTTTGTTTTTTTTATCTTAGAAAACATAATAATATTATCACAATACATGAAACATCATCGCGTACAATGAAAAAAAAAAAAGATGCTACTTATTGTGAGTGAATGTAGATGGAATCAATAATCATCATTGGCTCGTAAATCAAGTCAATATGAAGCTTGTAATGACATCAGTTCTTGTGACATGTGAATAAAACTAACTACATACCCCAGAAAGATGAGATCACTGAATGGGAGGTACCTGAACTATTATCTGTAAAGTTTGTCATCTCCTGCTTCTAAATTTATATAGAGACCAACTATAACATTCCAAAAGACAGAGAAGCACAAAAATGCAAACAAATATGAAAGAATCGGGGAAAAATTATATTCTAAAATGTCAGACCTGATTCAAATGATGACACATTTATCTTTTTAAAAAACTTAGCACTAATTGGAATATTGATGCCATGAATCTAAGAATGTTAACCACAATGGCAGCAACTACAATATAAGCATAGCCGTGTTAGAGACCTTTTATTAGTATATGTTACTGCCCAAAATTGAAATAAACATGAGAGGCGGTCTGATTTTGAGTAACTCATTTAACTTGTCCCTTGTATCACTTAACGTCAGCACCTTTTGAGTAACTCACTTAACTTGCTATCACAATTCTCACTGCATTCACAATTAATTTTGAACAAAAAAAATAAGCCACTCTCTTATTGTCAATGCCAACAAGCAGGGACACAACACAGTGGAACAAATTTGAGCCTCTGAACATTGAATCAGTTTTAGTTTTAGTTTAGACAAGGTAGACATATTGGGGGCATGCCCGTTTCACATTGACAAGAAATCAAGCAACATTTTAGTTTGGAACTTTTAGAACAACCCACATGTCATTAGGATACCTTAGCTAATTATACCTGACTATTGCTATAAATCATGGAGATTAAGTTTGTAGAAATAAAGTAAAATTAATACAATAGGAGACAGAAGGAATAGGAGAACGGAACCTGAAACCGGAGGAAGCCAAACTGGGAGAGCACATTCATAGATGCAAACTGCTCGGTTCAATCTCTAGCTCCTAGCTGTGATCAGAGAAGCAAAAGCAAAATTCAGGTACAGAGCTTGACGCACAATTGTTTTTTGGGTAGTCACAGATAAACAATAGGAGAAGAACCTACCAAAGTAGGAGGCTGCATGTGGTTTGTACATTTCCAACCTGAAAATTAAACCCAAGAAGATAGAATTACATGATTTTAATAAGGTTGGTAAAGGGAGAAAACAGATATATGGACCACAGAGAAGGAACATAGCACAAGAATTCGTTGTTGAATTAAGGTCAGTTATTTGCCTATGGCTGCAAAATGGCATGTGTTCTGTACCCCTAACTCCCTTCATTTCCATGTCCAAATCTCTTGGGTTTTGTATTTTTTCCTTAGGAGTTTATTGATCATCATTGTCAGATAGCATGCATAAAACAGTAGGAAACCATAAAACTTGAAGTGAGTGCAGGGTTGATGAAACCTACGTCTCTTTAAAAACAGATAGCCTGAAGAAGAATTGTCATTTGTCAGATCATATTGAGCATTAACTAAAAAGATCATTATTGTCAGCCTGAGGAAGAATATTAAATGAATGGTTGACGAAACCTACATCTGTTTAAAAATAGGGGCATCCACATGACTCTAGTCCAAGTCAAAGAATGAATTGAGGTCATACTAAATTGATACAAGGATAGGTGACAGGTAGACAGCACATAAGTCATGCTAGTACTTTTTTAACCATACTAAAATTGACAACAGGGAAGAGGACCTGACACTATATCAAACATGAAACAATGCAGCTAAGCGACTATCGACAGTGGACAATGTAGCTCTGACAATTTTACACACTCCAAAAGAGAACATATTTTTTCTGCACTCACTCAAAGAATGTAGCTAAGTTTAATGCTGATTTTTCTGGAAGTGGCCCATGGGCATCAGTTTGGCGTTGTTGTTGTTGTTTTTGGCCCATGGGCATCAACAAGCACCTAGTCAAAGTTAAGAAACATTAGTTCAGATCTAAAATAGGCAATGAAAAAAAAAATTTGAAAGCCATTCTAGATTTTTTTTTTTTTTTTTTGAGAACACAACAATGGTGATCCTTGAATTTGTCTAGTGTTTCCTACATCCTTGTGTAACCCTCTTATTTGGAAGAAATATAATTGTAGAACCCAACCGTCTGGTACATACCTTTGGATAATAAGATATGCCCATACACTTTTTAAGTATGGGAGAGGCATAGAATAGGGTGATGGGATAGTTCTAACACATCTGTACCTTCAAGTTGAGTCCATGTGTATACCTGAGGCTGGGCAACAGTTTGGCCATGAGAACCTGTTGGAAAACAGATTGATGAACCTGAAATGCAGAAGAGAAATGCTTTGGTCAGCTGCGGACACGACAAGCAACTGAACTGATTCTGTTTGGCATTGAAATAAAATAGACACAATTGACAACAGGGCAGAGAACCTGACACTATATCAAACATCAATAGAGTACATATAGGCTGGTCAAACATTAGAGTGCACATAGGCTGGGCAAACATAATGTAAAATAGGGCCTTGGAAATATATTGGGGCCTAAAATATCCTAAGATTTTGGGAATCAATATTGACAGGACAGAAACAAACGCTATAGAGCATAATAATTGAACCAAAAATGCAAACTTACAATTTATTTGGAGTCACTGAACTTTATAGTAGACATTTCTTTATAACTTTCAGCGTTTTCAGAAAACTGCAGAGGCAGCGAAGCACAGGAATCATAATGAGCACTAAAAAGGTAATTTTGTTGGACAATTATCTGATTCTAAACCTCCAGGTTTTATTAGATCCGCCAAAGTATTTGTAGTACATCACCTAGCTAAACAAAATGCTTCAAGTACTAAAATATGATGCTCCAAGATTTTGTCAAAGCCCACAATTTGTAATCACAGAACAAACAACAACAAAATTGGAATTTTGTAGGACAATTATTTAATTCTTTGTTCCACATTCTCTCTCACACGTTGATTTAATCATTGGAGAAAAAAACAAACACCCTTTGTTTCCCACCTTCTTAACTCTCACCTTGGCCCGTTTGCATCCAGAGACGGAGGGATTTAACTTGGATTTGTAGAGAAAAATAACAGAGCTCCATAGGAAGGTCCCTGTTCTTCCCCAAACATGAACCCGAAAATCAGAATCCCCGGATATCGGTGCATCCCCTAATAGCATTCTACCCCAAACAAGAACCCTAGAAATCAGAATCCCTGTAAGGTAAAAGAGATTAACCCATTTACCTACATGATGAAGACGCTGAGGCGGCGCTGAAGGCCGGCCGACGCGCGGTGAGGCCATGGGAGAGGGAGAGGCAGCTAGGGTTTCCTGTAGCAGGTGAGGAAACGAGTGGGAAAGGGAGGGAGGAAGGAGGGCACACCAGGGGGGGGGAGGGCGGCGCTGGGGAGGAGGAGGGCCGCCGCCGCCCCGCCGCCGGTGGCTGTCGTCGACGCCGTGGCGGCCGGGCGGAGCGGCCCGTCGCGGGAGTTGGGCGACGCAGGAGGAGAGGGAGACCGTGAGGGGATTTTTTTTGAGGGGAGGGGCGCGGTATATATTCGGTGGGGGAGAGGAGGGGTGTTTTGCAAAAGGTGCAGGCGGGCGGGTAAATGAAAAATTACTATGAAATCGAAATTTTCCCTTCTTTGGATGTAGGAGGTCGGGTAATATGGGGGTAAACGGTAAAAAGTTAAAAATGAGGTACTGTAGACAAAGGACCTGGATGGACCTATACATAAAATCGGAAGAACCAGAGGGCTTTTTTGCAATTTGTCACAGCCAATGGCTGATTTTGGGGCGACGTGGATGCCCTCTCCGAGTCGAGTTTCGTAGGGGATCAGGAGTCTTGAATGGAGTAGTTAATGAGTAGTAAATGTAGGTAAAAAAATCACAAAACGAATTTTTTAAGCCTAGTTAGTTAATGATTAGACAATATTTATCGCAAACAAACGAAAGTGCTGCAAAAGTTAAAATTTTCTAACATTTTGAATTTGGGGTGGAACTAAACAAGGCCCAAGTTCGTTTATAGTTCGAATAATAGTAAAATTTTGTGGTCACAACTCACAAGTCCCGTTTCCTTTAGAAAACTGATTCTTACTTAAGCCTACTAGTGGGGTTAATCCGCCCCAAACCCGCCTCAACCCATATTTTAAGAGCATTAATTACCACCCGCCCCGTCGGCTCAATGCCCCAACCCATCCCAACTCGAAGTCACGACGGAAGATGATGGGCCCGTTTGGTTCGGTGCCACGATTTGCCTTGCCACGTCGTGGGGCGCCGCCGATGAAGGCGCGGCGTTTGGTTGGCAACTAGTTTGAGGCGGCCATCCTTGTCGTATACGCATGCAGCTGCTGCTTTTTCGCCACAGGTTCGGCGAGAGTTTTGGCCGCCGCCGCCACCGCCACAGCGTGGCTCGCCACACGACGTCGTGGCAAACGAAGGCACGAACCAAACAGCCCCGATATGTGACTTATGTGTCGATCTATGACCATAGAGTCCCAACCCGTTTGTGTCGTCAACTCAACCCGCCTCAACCCGTTTCACAGTGTCACCTGTTTCCACCCATCCAATAGTACCCGTATTAAAACCCGCCCCATTAGCAGGCTGCAAAAAAAAAAGTGCGAATCAGGCCACCAAGGAGTATATGAAAACTTTGAATAATAATATTGTTAAAATGTTTGAGGATTGCACAAATGCAGGCTGACAAATAGCAAAAGAATTCACTTTTGAATGGCAATATTGATTCTGATATTACAATTTGTTAGTTCATTTTCTCAAAAGCTACTCCGTATTCGATGACCCAGCACAAAAAAGGACAAAAGAACCATCAACATAAGCTCACATGAGCCAATTAACCATCTTGTGCGCCTTGAGGATACCAACATGCATTTTGCAATATGCAAATGAACTACCATGCTAGTTCGAGGCAGACTTCAACAGCAGACTTCAACCTAAAAAACAAGATTACATAGTAATCAATGATATAAACACATTAGAAGAACCATATGAATTTAAACATTCATATCACAGGGAAATGACCAAGGATAAGTACATATAATAAAAAAAAAAGACAGAAGGTTATTGCAATTTGTTCTCTGAACAGGTTAATCCAGATTGTAAAGGTTATTCATGCATTACAAGAATGGAATACAGGTAATATTGGCCAACATGCCATGTGAAGGAATTTGTTACGGTTTCGAAAACTGAATGTGGGGAGGATTCGTTTCCATCTAATTAATTTTTTTTTAATTCTTTTTAGGCAAGGTCATCTACCAACAGAGGGTCATACTGCCCAACTACTTGGCTACCAACTATACTAACTGTATATAGACAAGCAGAGATGAAAACAAACAAAGGAGAAAACTATAAGATGAATGGGTGTTTTGTGGGATTATTTGCATTCGTGTCTAGATTCATCATGTCCTTGGCCCAAAATTGAGGCCCGACATGTCCAATGGGACGGGCCTGGAAAGAATTTTCTCAGTCCGAAATAAACCGGGCTTTTTTGACCCGGCCCAAACCCGGCCCGGCCTTAAAAATGCTCAGGTATAGATTCATGACTGAAGTTTGAACAGGAGCTTTTGGACAACCTCTGAACATCCTTGGCTCATAGCTTCAATTCCAACAGATCCAGTACCACTATACAAGTCCAGCCACCTACCGGGTCTAAGTGAAGCAGGAGAACCACCAGCTGACTCCAAGTTATGATCATGAATCAGTGAAGGTCTGAGTAAATCAAAAGGGAAACAATGATTAAAGTGACATCAACAAATTACTTGTAAAATGTCGAAGGCTGCTCCTCGGACAATTTAGATCATTGGGCGGGCATTCCTATCTTTGTGTGAAAGTAATTTCCTTCTGCCACCTAGCACCTGAATGAAACATACATACTTTGAGTACCAAAAGTACCTTGTTTCGAAATAACCACTTAAGTAAGTTTCAAATACAGATGCAGAAGAGGCTCCTATGCCGGTTCTAGTTCTTACAAAAATTGTGGAAAGCATATGCACCTGAAACAAGCAATAAAAATCTTTAATTTAAACAATAAAAATGGCAATCTGGCATTACAGGCTAGTGTAAGATATTCATGCATACTAGCATATAACTAGGACAAGCAACAAGCAATCCTTTTTATTTGGAAAAGCATTTCATGTTTGTTGGAATGGAAACAAGCAGAACCTTTTTATTTGGCCAAGCACAATAGCACATCAACAGACAACAGGTGGACACCCTTTTCTCAGAAGCTGCAACTTTACTTCAAGGACTGAGAAGATGGGAGAGAAATTGCTTTTTTCAGCCACAGACATGAATATAGTATAAGTGTACAGGACAATAAAACATGCCTGCATCAAGCTCAACACTTTGTATGGCTCATATATAAGGTCCATGGCATGTGATAGGAGCCAGGATGCATCACTTTTACCAGCTCAAATTTGATAGTATTATTTGCTTAAAGAAAGGAGCAACGTATGCTAGTTAAATACAGAGATACTAATTAATATTACTATTTATCCAGTCTATCAATCAAAACATAACAGACACTTGAAGCAGCTTTCAGATTTCTCAAAAGCTTAATCCATGTTGCTAGGAGCATCAAAACAAATGGCTGATCAATTACATAGCTTATGTGGGACAATGAACTACAACAAATACACACTGATCTTCAGTGGGTCTAAAAACAAAATCCCTTTCACCTAAATGAATCAGTGCAGGAAGACAAAATTACCGGGAGCACACATATATGGACAAGTGATGTCTCAACTGACTACCCCTTCTCATCTAGCGCCTGAGTGATCATAGCCATCAGCTCCATCACTGCAAAAAATAAAAATAAAAAAACCAACCATAACAAGAGTCAATTTGATTGACAGATTATAAACACATAAGCTGAATAAATAAAATTTTTCTGACACATTGGATGATTGGATAGCTGGATCTGCAATCAATTTGACTTAACTCTGGATGCAGTGATGATAAATTCCACGTCTTAATTTGCAAAAAGAAGAGCTACTTTCCAGCAAGTACTGGTTACAGTAGTTACAATAGTTTGTGATCCTGATTTCTCTTTTTTCTTTCTTTTCCCTTGTAAATAACATGGCCTTTTTTTAAAAAAAAATGTGTCAATAATCATGCTAAAATTGCTTAATAATTGGTCAACACATTGGTAATGATAATACTTAAGTGCCAAAGCTATCATAACAGAGTTTGTTAATTGCAGAAAAAGGGATATAGGACCAAGTTGAGCAGTCACATGCTGCTGCTTCTTGGAACCCAAGACAATCTTATAAAAAAATGAAGACAAAGGATTTTCGATCAGCACACATAAATAAGTAGTGGAAATAAGAAATAATAAAAGCAAGGATGGGCAGCCGAGACAAACTCACTTGCTGAAATTGAAGAGAAGGAACTCCTGGCAGCGACCTGCACCGGCATTCAAATCATTAGATAACGTTTCAACTAACTATAGTGAAGCATAATTCTTTCTAAGCTGTTCCTATGCACAACATGGTTAGTTCACACAAGTGCAGAGATATTATTAATTAAAGAACCATAAAAATTGATAAGATGAGCATATGAGCAGTATACAAATGGTCTGGCAAGAAAGCAAAGTGACATGAATAATATGTTACGGAGATTCTAGAATACATGAGCATATGGACAACAATGATCAACTTTGGGATTCAAGAGCATATGAGCATCAGGTGCTCACACATGCAATTATCCAAAGCATACCATAATGATTAACAGTCAGAAACTTTAAATATGTAATATCATGCACTTGATATGTAATGTAAAGCTGTGTTTATCCAAGGGAGCTGTTGCTCTTCTGGATCACAGCTCGACGTATATTGCGGTGATAAAACAAATACTACAACTAGTATGTCACGTCCGTGGCCGCCGGGCGAAGTACCGATGACGTGAATCGCACATAAGAGATAGGAACGACGACGAAGCGGGCAGGGTTAACCCCTCTGCCTTGGCCTCGCATTTCTGTATTCAGAAATAAGTTGTATTGGGCCCGTCGGCTCGGTGCAAGGTCGGGCGGCGAAGTCGGCCCAGCCAGGCGCTGGCGTGCGGCATGCAGGGGCGCTGTCTCGATCGCCCGCGCGATCCGCCCGAATGGGCCGCCGACTCAATGTCTGGCGCCCTGCTGGTCGGCCCCCCGGTGAGTGCGTGCGGGGGACGCTTCCCGGACGGGGTGCCGGGCGAAAAGCTAGCTAGAACCCGAAATTTCGCCTACTTTGGGTGCGACGATCGGCGTATTCGGGGGGGCGAGCGCAAAAGCGCAGCGCGCCCCGGGGCCTCTGCGGGATTGCGCGTGAGCCGGAGGGCCGGGGCGCTACACCGTTGATCTGCCTTATCCGGCAGCCGGGCGGGCGCTGGACCCCACCGGCTGCTCCTCCGGGCCCGGCCAGGCGAAGGCCCGTTGTTCTGTCGACCGCCTTATCCGGCGGCCGGGCGGGCGCGGGGCAACGTGGACACGCTGTGCCCTGGGTTCTCTTACTCTAATATATTTTTTGTTGTCACATTGGTACATAATGGTATAGAGGAAAATTAAAATTTTTGTGTTGTTGCCATAGTGGCGTAGAGGTAAAAGTCAAGTTTTATTGTATTTTAGAATTGAAGGTAACATGGTCTTTTCCCCTTCTTATTAGCTGTTGTTAATAAAATATTTGACGCAAGTAGCAAGCAGAGAAAGAAAATTTTATCGAATGGTACTGAGGAAGTATTTTCAAACCAGCGGTACACACACAGGTAAGAGGAACTTGGTCAGTGGTCACCAAGTTGCGCCACCTGCGCGAACACGCTCAAGAAGTGTTGGGAACTTGGGTGACTGCCTCCTTATTCCTCTACACGAGCTGTTCTCTCGTTGTCTTGTCAGATGATGCTGATTTACAAATAGCACGCTGGAGATTCTCTAGCGCCATGCGAAACGAAACGAAAGGTCAACGTCTATTTGTACTACTATTACTTAGAAGAAATTCATTTTATTACATTACAAATGAGGTATAGTAGAGAATAAGCATTGTAGGGCACACTACAGGTCCAGTTTCGTTTCTCTTGAGTGTTGAGATTTTAGAATGAAATATGTTTAGAACCTTCTAGGAGTTATATTTAGCTCTAAGAAAATGAGAAAATATCTATAAAATTCTCAAAACATTCGACATTCGAAGATTACAATGTCATGAAAAAATTTTCAATTTTTTTGGGATACCTTTCTCGTTTTCCCTGGACTTTTAAATCTTAGATATATTTTATGTGATCTATATATTTTATTTGGATTTTTCGTATCTAAATCTGTTTTTGGTTTAAAAGGTTTAGGAAGAATTTGTCTTGTTTTAGAGTTCAAAGAAAACTAAAGTCCCTGATAATAAAAACACTCGACTTGTACAAAGAAAACTAAAGTCCCTGAAAATATTTTTAGTTTCCTTGAACTATATAGTCAACGGCCGTCAGTTAGCAACCGCACGGCCCATCTCACCGTTTGTAGTCAACGGACGGTCGGCGAGCGCACCATCAAGACAGCTATAGTGGAGCGCACCATCAAGACAGCTATAGTGGAGCGCACCATCAAGACAGCTATAGTGAACGGAAACAGAAAGCAGTACCACTGGCGAACCACAGTGTAGTATCCTTACAAAGAGCATATCATAGGGTTCATGAACGGAAACAGAAAGCAGTCAAGAGAAGAACTACCAGTGTTTACAAACAAGCAAAAGAACTAATCCCCACTGCTGTACTCCATGCTAATCCTCATCCTCAGGGTAAATAAAATATTTGTGCTTCTCCTCCCTCATTTTCGTTTGCTCCTTCCACACCTGTTTTGGTTCATGACCAAGGATTTGCCTTACCCGATCCATAAGGGCAGATGGAGTATTCATTTGAAAATTGGACTCCTGCAATTCTTTATAGCCTGACTTCAAACTCGAATAGAAACCTGTACCAACCAAATTACAGGTGTTAACATTATGCGGATGAGTTGAATTGAGCACAGATAATAGAAGAATCTATCAGAACTTTCTGTTTGAATAATTATTAATGTTCAGCCCTTGTAGGGCAGTTGAATTGTCAATCAAAGCCCAAAAATGAACAAACATTAGCCTGTTGTTCAAAAACAAATTTCAATTTCTATTGTGCTATTGATTTGGTCATGCTTCGATCTGGCTTACAATCTGACTGGTCGTACAATGTGCAGAGATATACATTTCATCTGCTAGAATTTCACAAGCTTATAAAAAGAACAGGAGTGGCAACATTTACATTATGCCACGCAAACAGTAGCCAAAACTCACAAGATCAAACTGAACACTGTTGCATGGCAGTGTACAGTCAGATTTTTATTTCAGAAATACTAGATTCGAAGAATATTACAATCATGTTTGCTCTTACAATCAGATCAAACTGAACACGGTTACATGGCAGCGTACAGTCAGATTTTTATTTCAGCACTATCGCATGCATATTGGCCCTTATGAGGGAAAAATGAAAAGCATATCAGGAAAGGAGAAAATGCACTTCGTAGCAATGGTAATCAGAGTCGATATAAGATGACAAAAGTAGAGCCCCTCCAGGCATTTGGACAATTAGAGATCAAACAGATTGCTAAATAAGTGCCTAATTAGCGGCCAGGTTGGGTAACATTATGAAACATGAAAACCCAAATCTCAGGGTAAGCATATGGCTCAACATATGAGAAATCAGATGACAATTTCTACACAGAAACCACAGAGTATACAGAGCTAATGTGTACACTTGTACACAATTTATTTGGAAGTAAATAGTAATCACTCAGCAGCAGATAGAAGGGGAAGAAAACACTACCTCTATATTGAGCACTTCCACAATAGCCATTACCACATTTTTGAAGAAAAGTGATTCTGTTTACATCAGAACTTATCCGTAGCAGTACATCCTTGTGATTCACACTGAAATTGAGGAAAGCATCCTGCAATCGAAAACAAAATCTCAAATACATGTGTTCATTTCCAAATCCAATTTAGAATGGTAGATAACAATATCATGTGGAAATACTTCAGAAGTACCCCCTTGAAAGATTCACACAAACAGAATCCATATAATTGCCAGTGTTAATAACAAAGCATTAAGAATTATACCATGATTTACCAGTTCTTAAATAATCATGTCTATATTACTTAAAATGCTAATTAAGGTGGGAAGTTTTCAGTTTCCACTACTTAGCTAACATAACTGAAATATTCAATAGGCAACAACAGAAAACCAGCAGAAAAGGCAGAAAGAAAAAAGATATCAAACTTGACCAAGATTCTCTTGGCATAATCCCCAATATTGTCTATGATACCAACATGGAATAAAATAAAATAGCAACAAAGAAATTCAAAACTATGTGGAATGGGCCTCTTACGATTATATGGTTGAGCACAGCTAAAACTTAAAGATAATCAGTTTTCTAAAAAAAGAAACCACCAAGGACGCAAAGCGCTAGGAACTACTCAGCTGCTACAATTTAGCCATAAGTGGTGACCTAATAGGTATGTTACCAAAAAACTCCTAGCTTTGGAACTAGTCCAACAAGATAGAAGCCCAACTAGGTGGGTAGGGTGGCAGGCAGACAAACACAGTTCTATACTTCCTAGTTAGGGCAATCAGGCACCAGTAAGATGAATCCTTAATGTTACACATAATAAAACCATACAAACCATTATTTTGATTTTAGTTGACATATGAAGGAAAGTAATAAATATACAGTAACTATCCTCTAGGACCAAGTAAGAATTGAACTGTCTTGGAAGACAATTGAATTAGCAGCATTGCAAGCTTTCATGGAGACGTTAATAGTTTGGCCAAAATTTGATCACCACAAATAGCATAATGAATTTACGACATTATTTAAAAAAAAAACATCCTGTCAAACAAAGTGTAGTTTAGACCAGATGCAAAGCTGCATGGTCACAGAGCACTAAATTGACCACTTAATTGCTTAACATATTAAGCATATGAGATTTTGGAACTCCTTTTAAAGACAAATCTAGCCGTACCCATTTTCAAAAGTTTAATAAAAAGATTTGAAAATGCATTGATGATCAATGTTTGAATCACTTATTTTGACCGATGGGATACAATTGCAATAAATGATCAAAATTATGACTGGGATAAAGCAAAATCACTTTCCTGTGTCTGACCTTGTGGTGATTTCGTGAAAGAACAAGACCTTATAAAACAATTACTTAAAAAATCACTGCTCAGATCCCATATACCATTAACAGTTTACCATGATTTCAGCCAATCCTACAGACCAACGTATACCTGACTACCATCCTATCCTAGGAGTCAAGACACATCTCCATGAGAGCAGGACCCATCATGTCATGCCATCAGTAGACTTAAACATAGCTAATGTAATGATGACAGGCAGCAGAGGGTTAATCTGAATGTAAAGACCCTTGTAACATTCAGATGCAAAGTTGTAATGCAAACACAGGTATTAAAACTATTATTATGCACTGATGTTAGTGATGTACCCGATGACATGCCAATTAGAAATCCAGTAAATTTACAGAGAGAAAATAAGCAGATATTGTCCTTCACTGAGAAGACCCTTATTATGGCTTATGTTTACAATATTAATAAAGCTCCAACCTGTTTAGCCTATCTCCAGCTCCAACTAGCCTCTATTAACACATGCCAAACAAACAGGAACTTCCTGGGATTATCTTATAAGCTCAAGCCCTGTATATGCAGAGAAAATTTTTTGGAAGGCCTCCAGGGCTCAAAAGCCAATTATCCATCCATCTACATGACCACTCAAATAAATTAGCACATGCAGACAAGCCAATTATCCACCCATCTACATGACCACTCAAATAAATTAGCACATGCAGACAAGCCAATTATCCATTCATCTACATGACCACTCAAATAAATTAGCACATGCAAACAACCAAACACCATCTCAACATGCAGCCCTACTTCAGACAGTCAGCTAAATTTAGTCTCGATTTATTGAAATAACTCAATAAGATTTGAGAAATAATGGAACATATATAGGATAAAACGAATTATGATCTAATACAGGATAAATGCTTAAGCAAACAACCCAATGGATGCACCAGACCTGGACATGATTATACAATAAATGTTCTTCAGCTGTATGTAAGAAGCTAAATTCTGTTTGGCAGATTGTATATGGCAAAACAAGACTAAGACAATGTCTGGCTACCTACAGTGTGTTGGTTTAAGAGAAAATGGGCAAACACAAGTGATCACATAGAAAATGGGGAAAGTCCATGGTGAACTTTGTTAAGCAAGCAATGTCACCAAAAAGATTACACCTACATAGGATCTGCCCAGCAGAATGTAGTCTCACCCCACCCCGACCCATTCTATTCCTATATAAAAATTTCTGTGATCAAGATCTTTACCATATCCTCTGCAAAGTAGAAATTTACACCAGTGAGATAGCGCAGAGATCCAGTAGTCACATACTTCTTCATTTTAATCTTATCCTTCAGCACATCCGGGATGTGGTACTGACCTCCTATAGCATCTACTTCAGCTAATAGACTAAGTGCCAGACCAATAGAACACTTAAGGTCTGCCTGGGCACCTGCAATGATCAATTTAAAAGAACTCATTAATCAACCAATCAAAACTTTATAGTTGGCAGTTAAAAAAGTTTAAACAATTGAGGGTAATAGATTACTTTTCACTTTTCCACGGAAGTAAGAATTCATTGCGTCACTGTAACTACCATACAACTCACACTCCTCCTTTCTGTGAGAGAGTTGATCCACCTCATTCCCGATTTGTTTATACAGCCTTAGGAGTTCAGTGTTCAACTGCCTCACCCTTGGATAGACTCAATATCAAAGTGTTCCGGGTAAGTGTACTGGAACAAATAAGAACAAAGCAAAAATATAAGGACAGCAAAAAAAAAAAATTACAGGCCACAGAGGCATATTAATAGCATATAGCATATTAAATATTAAAAGCAAACAACCATTGTGAAAAGCATACAAGCATAATTTGCATGTGCAAGGATTAATTAGAAGTTGGCACATAAGAGAATGCTTGAATGAATCGTAACAGCCTAACAGGACCAAATAATTAACATATTGCCGCCCTTACGTTAATCATGTCCAGACGAGGTCCTGGGCTTGCGATTTCTTCAGGTGGTCGATATGGCAGCATTGGTGCTAC
Organism: Hyparrhenia diplandra; assembly: GCA_015847255.1. NCBI lineage: Eukaryota > Viridiplantae > Streptophyta > Magnoliopsida > Poales > Poaceae > Hyparrhenia > Hyparrhenia diplandra. Next base: position 386,931 of record JADLZK010004729.1, read on the forward strand.
CTCGCGATCCTTCTGGTAACGCGAATGATCATCACCGATGCCATATAAATGGAAACGCAGACAAAGGTAAATCGGGAGGCGGGGGACTGCAAAATCAGATCTAGATGGGGGAGATGGACTTGGGTTAGATACCTGCGATGGCGGCGCGCGGAGATGCTGATGGCGAGGGTTGCGGTGTCTCCTCGTTAACCTAGCTGAACAGCGGCTGCAGGGGTATCCAGATGGGGCCGCTGCGGGGGTATATATCCAGATGGGGAGGCTGGGATGGGCCTGTGGCGGCTGGGATGGGCCGTTCGCTCATGGGACTGACGGGCCCAAGCTCGCTACGGGCCTAAAACTGATCCGGTACACTGAGTCGCTCTGCAGCCCAATTGATAAAAGACAAGAACAACAAATAAGAAAACCATTCTAAAAAAAACGGTAATTGTTATTTACGCATAATTGTTACTAGCAAAAATGCACATGGCGAATTGCTTGTAGTCCAATGATAGGATGGTCCAGTCGGACGCTACCCACCATGGTTTAAATCATGATGCTCGCACCTTTTCCTGAGATTTTCCTAGGATTTTTCTGGCATTGTGCATTAAGTGGTAAACGACGTTCCCCTCGACGACAAGGCGCCAATGGTGACTTCGAAAATCTTTGGATCTGCCGGGTGCGCGTGCGTGTTGTGGGCGTCTGTGTTGTACAGTGTAATTCTTAAAAAAAATGCGAGGATGGTTTCCTTTTTTGCATGTTGATCAGCGTGACTGATGGTTTCCTTTCTTTTGCACCGGTGGTTTCCTTCTAGAGGGAGAGAGATTATAAGTAGGGAGGAGGAGAGGAGCGACCGAGGTGCCGCGATTTTGGGATCGACTTAACTTGATTGTGGCATTGTATAAAGAAGGGTTCGGGTGGGTTTGTGGGAAGTGGTATTTGGAGAGAAGGCCACCACCGTGCTATCAGGCTGGGATCGTACGATGATGTTCGTTTCCTTTTTTAACCATGCGGGATTGCACGGGCGGGCAGAGGGACGGTTGAAAGTTTTTACCGCACGAAAAATGTTCACGTTTCGTTCTCTTTATGTTGTATTTATGTTGTATATATGTATATGTAGAGATTTGGCATTTGAATTTGAGAGTTAACAAACAAAAGGAATTGCCAAGCAACACATGAGGAACGGTTGGAGTTGCTCTTATTGTAGCGAAACCATCGTCCAAACCGAGGAATGAAATCTGCACTGTTTTGGAGTTGAGGCATCAACTCTCGCACAAATTAGGGGACAAAAATAGACCTTTTCCGTGTTTTTTTTTTTGATAATAGACCTTTTCCGTGTTGTGTGTATGGGGAAGTGGGAAGGGGATTTTGGCAGGACTTTTTGGGGTCGCCCTATTCGCAGCCAGCTCAGCCAGCAGTACTTTCTCTCACGGCATCAGCCAGCCGCAGCCAGCCGAACAGGCCCTATAAACCGGACAGGGCCCTGCTAGCGAGTTGGGCTTGTTGGGCCATTTGGCACCTAGGGTTTGCGGGGGAATCACGACACACACGTGTATATATATATATATATATATATATATATCGGTTGTTCCCCCTAGGTCTAGTCTAAGGCCGCCGCCGCCGCAACCTCTGCTCCCACATCTATATACTAGAATAGAAGAGAACGGGTTGAGAGACCAGTGGTTAGGAGGGCGATTGAAAGCGTAGGTGAGAAGATTGCGATGGCGATGGCGAACGGGGGTGAGAGTTGGGAGATGGAGGACGGGGATGAGTCTTTGCGGGAGGTCGCCTCGGAATTGGTCATGTGTTCTACGTGCTCCGGTTTTGTGATGAGGAAGAAGCGTATGACCATTCCCGATCCCCGACGAGGAAGTGGTGGAGGTGGTGACGGAAGCCAAGGAGATGCGGGACTTGATGCGGCGGTCAATTATTCTCATACCGCACGGGCCCTTCCGGGAGATGGAGCCGGCTCGGGCGACGAAGGAGCAGTGGCTGGCTCTGCGGAGGTTGAGGATGATTATGATGGAGACCAAGAGGTGCCCGGCTTGCTCCCGTTCGCTGTTAGAGATGTGCCCGACTTGCTCCCTTTCGCTGTCACCGAAGCCCGCCGGGCCCCACGAGGAGGACAAGGCGGCCGAATCGAAGAAGGAGGAGAAGGGCTCTAGGGAGGTGGGCAGCGAGTTGATGGCTGCGATGGAGGACGACGCGATGGTGGCGGACGCCGGATCATTGAAGAAGTCGAAGGGATCGAGGGAGGAGGGCGAAGGATCTAGCAGCGGATTGAAGAAGAAGAGGAAGACGGAAGAAGAAGGCGAAAAACGAGAGGGTGAGGAGGGCAGTGGATCAAAGAAGAATGCTAAGGTATGGAGCGTGGTATTTTTGTTATTATTTTCATTCGCAATAGATTTCCCTTGGGGCTTGGGGCACTGTGTACACTCATCAATAAAATAGTTTGAACTATTTACTAGCAGTGCGTGCAGCCCCTTTTCTGGTTGTAAATCGATGACCTATGGGTAAAAAAAAAGAGTTTTTTTGGTTGGAAACCGAAAGCAATTCTATCAGTTTTTGTTTTCCATTTATTTAGTTTGTTTTCCTTGATATCCAAATTATTAACTAACAGATGGAGGGCAGTGGATCGATTGAGGAGGCGGAGACGCAGGGCAGTGGATCAGAGAAGAATGGTCCATCGAGTGAGGTATTTGTTTTATTTTGACAAAAAGCTTTGTGAAAAGCTTTCCTTTGGGTACTCTTTCAGTCTTTCTAGTCTTTCTACAACTACATTAGTATTAGTATTGAAATGCTTTAAGCGGTTGAATAGCTAAGGTTGAATTTGTTTACAACACTTGTACCGATGAAATAGTATGAACTATATACTAGAAGGGCAAGCAGGCCCCTTTCTAATTGCAAATCGATGACCTATGTATAAAAAAGAGTTTTTTTGGATTGGAGAAAAACAAAAGGAATTCTATCAATTTTTGTTTTCCATTTACTCAGTTTGTTCTCAGTGAGATTGACATTATTATTAACTAACAGATGCAGGGCAGCACATCGGTGGTGGGCATTGAGCCGTCCTGCAGAAATGGGAAGACTAAGATGGGCGGAAATGGGAAGACTAAGATGGTGACTATGAGGTTGGACAAGAAGTCCCTTGATATTTTGAAGGCTCTGCACCCTGTCAAGCCTTTCACCTATGCTACCAACCATTCTTTGATCCAAAGCAAGTTTGCTCATAGTATCGCCAAATATGAGGTTGATCGTGAGTTCCATGAGTACTTGCAATTACAGTCCATCAACAGTGGGTATGCTGATTACCAGCTGGAGGTCTCCGATGATGAAGAGAATGACCACAAGTTGTAGAACTATTGTGATGTGTAGTTGGTGTGGCAACAGTCGAGGCTGCCTAGCATAATAATAATAATCTTAATACAAGTGATGAACCTTAGCTTGTTTCAGAGGTATATTCAGCTTTGTTAGCTGTATTTAACCTTCCCCCTGTTTCAGAGGTATTCAGCTTTGTTAGCTGTATTTAAGTTGTAAAAGTTGATCTTTTGTGTACGATCTAGCAGCTTATCCACACTCGTGTCATTGTCATATGATTTCTCACAGTTGCTGTTATACTCGCATTTAAAGACTTAAGAGTTTCTGTTTTTCTAGAACTCGATTCAGATGTTATAACGAGCTGTTGTTGATGTCTCCAACCGTCAGCGGATGGGTATTTTTGGGTATGTTATGATTATGCTCCTAATTGTGAAACTGACCCAGTGAAATTGTTCGTTTCCACATGCACATGACGATCTGAAGATTCTGAACATTGACCAGTGTCCTGGAAGTTTCCTATCTGAGCAAATCTTTCTTTTTGTTTGTGCCCGGTACGTTCAGACCTTAAGAATCAGCAGTCATTTTCAAGGTATAGGATCCAGACAGATCTACACAACTAAAATTTTAGCTAAAAGTTGTAAACTTGTTCAACATATGAGCCACAGCTATAAAAAGAACTAAGGAACATGATAAATCCAATGAAAGCATGGCAAAATATATACTGCAAAGGCCGAGGGGATATTCGTTTTTTCTATAAAAATCGGAGGGCTTCTTATGTCTCCCATTTGACAATTTCATGTTTGCCATGCTTCCGGGCTGCATCCAATATAAAGGGCGCTCTCCAACCATGGCGGCAACCATGAGAATATGATGGGTACAGAAACTACAGATACAACGCCGATCATTCCTGCATCATGCATGACCCCGTAGTTTGAAAGTTCCTAGTGTCTTTTGTGATGAGCTGCCATGGCAAAAGATGAGTTAGTGAGGTAGTCAGATAAATGCGTCTAAGCAGAAATCATACAATGCGTCAAAACTAAATCACTAAAACATACAAGCTGTCTATAATAATTCTCCAGTTTCAGTTAATAACTTGCACGTCAGACCCAAATTTCACACTAAGAAAGAGAAGCAGAGGAATTCACCTGCTCGATCGGGGCATGTCATGGAATTTTAAGTTTCTTCCTGCCCAGTACTCTTGCACCTCTGAATAGAAAACAAGAGGATAACCATTTGGTAACAGAGGAAACTCCGTTGATATTCAGGATATTTCCACAAACATCTCTGTCCCACAAAATTACAGAACAAAACAGTGCGGACAACTACGGGAACATCAGCAGTGTGTGTGACCCCAAAAGGCCAAAGCCCAGGGACAGGTAGGCACACATGCCACATCCCCCCACCAGCAGCTACCATGGCATCGTCTCCTCCTCCTTCTCGCCAGGAAGAGGAACCGGAACAGGACGAGGGACCTCGCCATGGCGCCGGCAACGACGACGACCAGATCACCGCCCCGCTCCGTAAGCACCTTTGACCGCCACTGCACCATATAGCTGTTTGCTATCGCAGTTGGTTTCCATGCTTCATTCACCCTGTCTTGTCGGGTGCATGTCGTCGTCTCTGCTGCTGATCTTGTTTCCTAGCTTGTTCATTCCTAATGATGGGCCGACGATGGTGCAGTGGCGGAAGCGACGACGTCGCGGAGCTCGCCGGGCAACGAGGACTACTCCGACGACTTGTCAGATGAGAACTCGCCGATCGAGGAGGTGGCTTTGACGGTGCCGGTAGGGGACGACCCATCGACGCCGGTGCTGACGTTCCGGATGTGGGTGCTAGGAACGGCGTCGTGCGCGCTGCTGTCGTTCCTGAACCAGTTCTTCTGGTACCGCAAGGAGCCGCTGACCATCACGGCCATCTCGGCGCAGATCGCGGTGGTGCCGCTAGGCCGTCTCATGGCCGCGGCCCTGCCGGAGCGGCCCGTCCTCCGCGGCACGCGCTGGGAGTTCTCGCTTAACCCCGGACCCTTCAACGTCAAGGAGCACGTGCTCATCACCATCTTCGCCAACTCCGGCGCCGGCACCGTCTATGCTATCCATGTCATCACCGCCGTCCGTGTCTTTTATGGCAAGAACATCACCTTCTTCGTCTCCCTCCTCGTTGTCCTCACCACCCAGGTATGTATTGCACGTACATGTGGCCGGACGGCGTCACGGCGCGTCCGTCGCTGCACGCCTGCCGCCGGCCGGCCGGCCGGTGCGCGCGCGACGGTGCACGGAGAAAGCATTTTGTGGCGTTTGCTGCTTGGTCACCTTGCTTGCTTCGTGTTGCGTGCCGTGCGAGGCTTCAGCTTCAGCTTCACTGTCTGTCACGTATTGTGTGCGTGCAGGTGCTGGGGTTCGGTTGGGCGGGAATATTCCGGCGGTATCTGGTGGAGCCGGCGGCGATGTGGTGGCCCTCGAACCTCGTCCAGGTCTCCCTATTCAGGTACCTCCATTAAATCTCCGACCAACCGTTCCAAAGACATACAGTAGGCATAAAAATCTACATACCAACAAAAGAAAAACGATTTATCATTTAGGAAAGGATACTAGACAAGATATCATTACTGATTAGAGTGACAAAGACAAAATAAACAAAAGATTATCAAGTATCAGTAGTTGACGGTGTACTGATTCTACATTTGTGTTGAGTACTACTAACTAAGTAGTAGTAGTAGAGATGTAATGTGTGATGTGAGTAGTTGGCACGTATGTGGGTGCGTTTGGCGTTTTGATTTTTAAGACATAACGTCATTATAGACAATGGGCGTGGATTACCTGGCATGGGCCATGCCACGTCGGTTTGCAGTTGCTTACATCCAAGGATGAAAGGGACTGCATTGTGACTGGTACATTGGGTCCAATCGAAATGAAGAATTATAAAGAAGTAAGGACGATCACGAATATTAGGGTTCTATATTCCTGGGTATAGAGTAAAATTTCTGAATTCTAGGTCGTGACGATGAAGCACGCGATCGATCGAGAATAGTACATACAAAAACGGAGTCTCCATGCTGGGTTTTCTCCAAAAATCCAAATGCACTCCAGTTGACCGAGCTGGATATGTATGCGAAAGATTACAACTGCCTTTGCAAACCTGTTACCATACGAGTATATATGGTCAGCTCGTTCCTATTGTACTGGTTCTAAAAACGACTCACATGCAAAGAAAAAATTCGGTCTTGACAGTAAACAGGCACGGCGATACAAGTTAGAGTTTATTTTTTCAGGACCCTAATGAAAATTCGTTTGAGAATGCAGGGAAATTAATCAAAGATCCAAACAAATATACATGTTCTGCCACTAACAACTCTTATTATAAAGAAAACAGCTTACACATACATTGCAACGTGCATCTGTTTCACCAGGGCACTCCACGAGAGAGAACGGCGGGTCAAAGGAGGCATGACACGCAACCAGTTCTTCCTGGTGGCATTCATCTGCAGCTTCGCCTACTACATCTTTCCGGGCTACCTGTTCCAGATGCTCACTTCCCTGTCCTGGATCTGCTGGGTCTTCCCGAACTCCGTGCTCGCCCAGCAGCTCGGGTCGGGCCTTGAAGGGCTCGGCATTGGGGCGATCGGCCTTGACTGGTCTACCATTTCCTCCTACCTTGGGAGCCCCCTTGCCAGCCCCTGGTTCGCCACCGCCAATGTTGCTGCTGGGTTCTTCATCATCATGTATGTGATCACGCCCATTGCTTACTGGTTCAACTTCTACAAGGCGCAAAACTTCCCCATCTTTTCCGATGGCCTCTTCACCTTGACCGGGCAGACGTATAACATCTCGAGCATCGTGGACTCCCGCTTCCAATTTGATACGGAGGCGTATGAGAAGAATGGTCCGCTATACCTCAGTACTTTCTTTGCTGTCACCTATGGTGTCGGTTTCGCATCCCTTACCGCGACAATTGTTCATGTTTTCCTCTTCCATGGAAGGTGAGCAACTTCTTCTGGAGTTCCTCATTCTGATAACGAAAACAAAATAGTGAAGTTAAGAATCATGCTGTGCTTGTGTGCAGTGAAATTTGGCAGTTAAGTAAATCAGCTTTTCAAGAAAAAAAGGTGGACATACATACAAAGCTTATGAGGAGATATAAGCAGGTCCCAGAGTGGTGGTTCATCTGCATCCTCATTGCTAACATTGCTGTCACCATATTTGCCTGTGAATACTATATTGAGCAACTCCAGCTGCCTTGGTGGGGTGTTTTGCTTGCATGTGCCCTTGCCTTTTCCTTCACCCTCCCAATTGGAATAATCACAGCGACAACGAACCAGGTACCAGTTTTTAACACCCTGTGCATATTAGCTGAAGATCGCTTGTTCAGATACTTCAGCTTCTTTTGCTGTATGCAGACTCCAGGCTTGAACATCATCACAGAGTACATCATGGGGTACTTGTACCCTGGACGGCCAGTTGCAAATATGTGCTTCAAGGTGTATGGTTACATCAGCATGAGTCAAGCTCTGACTTTTCTTCAAGATTTTAAGCTGGGCCATTACATGAAGATTCCCCCAAGGACTATGTTTATGGCTCAGGTAATCTATGCATCTCTTCAGCACAGATACAGATATGACTCTGTTTTGTTGTGTCACTAAACAACATCTTGTAACATGATAGGTGGTGGGAACTCTGATTGCAGCATTTGTATACCTCGGAACAGCATGGTGGTTGATGGACACAATCCCAAACATCTGCAACACTGAGCTCCTCTCATCAGACAGCCCTTGGACTTGCCCCGGTGATCATGTGTTCTATGATGCATCAGTTATCTGGGGTCTTATTAGTCCGCGCAGAATATTTGGCGACCTAGGCACTTACTCGGCACTGAACTGGTTCTTCTTGGGTGGAGCTATTGCCCCCTTCCTAGTATGGCTTGCACACAAGGCATTCCCAGGCCAGAGCTGGATCTTACTCATCAACATGCCCGTGTTGATTGGTGCCACCGGCAGTATGCCACCTGCTACTGCAGTCAACTACACCACATGGGTACTTGTTGGGTTTTTGTCAGGTTATGTGGTTTACAGATACCGGCGTGACTGGTGGGAGCGACACAATTATCTGCTTTCTGGTGCACTAGATGCTGGTTTGGCATTCATGGCTGTTCTGATTTACTTATGCCTAGGCCTGGAGAACATCAGTTTGAACTGGTGGGGCAATGATTTAGACGGATGTCCTCTTGCCTCTTGTCCAACTGCAAAAGGTATTGTCGTCGATGGCTGCCCAGTGTATACATGAGAACCCATGGTTTGACCTGGGGAGAAGAGAATATGACAAGTGAAGAAGTGTGCGAAGAGCAATGTAAATAATTAAATTTATTTTCAAACAATTTAGAGATGAGAAATTGGTGTTATTTGCATTCCTAAGAGTTATGAAGTTTCACAATAATATTCAAGTAAAATGGGTCGTTATGGCCAAAGCAACTACTATTCCATTTCCAGCTTGGAAAGAAGTCATTCCATGGCAGAACGAAACATATAGACACAACTCATCCATAAAAGATAAACAGAGAGATGCATCTTTTAGGCTGCTAACCATTGACAATAACAGATCCTTTTTTGGGGGGTGTGTGTGTGCAAGCGCAATGTGTTACAGAACTTGTCGTGTCTCATGGTCATGGAAACACAACAACTTAAGCTGATTAATTTTATGAAGAAGCACAATGACATAAACAAAAAAAGATGTGTCTTTAGACTAGTAAGCACTATCAATTACTTCCTCCGTTCCAAATTGTAGTTCACTTTGGCTTTTCTAGATTCATTTCTTTTGTTATGTATCTAGACATAGTGTATAACTAGGTGCATAACAAAATCAATGTATCTAGAAAAGCCAAAGTGAACTACAATTTGGAACGGAGGGAGTACAAATCTTTTTTTTTATTGTGAGCGTATTTGCTACATAAGCTGTCTTATGTCATGGGCACATAACACACTAACCTGATAAATTTTCTGAAGAAGCCCAATGATGTAAGTTTCATAAGAAAAAGTATCAGAACAAAACTAGATGTTCCAAGCTTCCACTATAATCTGATTCTGTGGCTACATATTTAGCACCAAATCAAGATGTTGTTTCCATGTTTCATTTGTATGTACCACTTTTCTTATAAATATTTCCCACGATTGACCATCCAAGAAATCCTGACCACTTAAAGCCGCAACTTCAACGATAGTGAAAACAGTATCATCATGACTTGGCTCAGGAAGGCTATCAACCAATGCTTGATAAAGAAACTTGCTTGGAGTGGACCCTTTGGCCATCATCTCCTTAAATAGCGCGTAACCTTCATCTGACTTGCCTATTTTGCAGAAACCTTTGATCAAGGCCTCATAAGTCATTGCATTTGGTTCATAGCGCCGTTCGACCATGTCATCCCACACCCTACCAGCCTCCTGTAACTCTCCATTCTCACATAATCCTACAATAAGCGAGTTATACGTCAGCAGGCTTGGCACCTAACGAACCCCTCTCGAGCTCATCGAACAGCCTCCTTGCCTCCTGAACCATTCCATTCTTGCATAACCAGTAGATCAATGTGCTTACGATAGTGTTATCTGGTGGGACGTTCTTCTTCACCATCTGTTTCCATATCTCATTCGCCTCTCCTGCCTTTCCATCCTGGCATAGCACATCAACCACCTTAGCACACAGTGGTGTGTCTGGTACATATCCTGCCCCTAGCATCTCCCTCGTCAAATCACGCGCCTCTATGGATTTTCCCTCCTTGCAGCACGCTTCGATCACCACAGAGTGTGTAACCTCATTTGGCCGCACCCCAGCGGCTTCCATCTCATCCATGATCCTTGCTGCATCTTGCAACTTCCCACGGTGGCAGTAACCATCTATGAGCACCGTGTACATAGTAGCATCCGCCTACGCCCACTGGCAATAATATCATCAAAGAGCTTCTGTGCACCCTCGAGATCCCCTTTGGCGCAGTAGGCAGTGAGAACCGTGGTGTACGTGACGACATCCGGAACGATCCCCAGCCAGTCATTTCGTCGAGCACCTTGAGCGCAGCGTCGAGGTCACCGATCCCAACCAGCCCCTTGAGCAGGATGTTGCAGGAGACGAGGTTGGGCGTGATGTAGAGCTTGGTTGGCGCGGCACGGAAGAGCGCGGCGGCGAGTCGGAGACGGCGCGCGGAGACGAGCGAGTGGAGGAGCGCGTTGAAGGAGCGAGTGGAAGGGCGGGAGTTGAAGGACGGGAGGGAGAGGAAGAGGCGGAGGGACGGGAGCGGGCGGAGCGCGCGGAGGAGCGGCAGGAACGGGCGGTCGGAGAATGCCGGGAGGCGGGACGCGCGGAGCAGGGAGAGGACGGGTGGAAGGTGCCGGGCCGCGGCGTCTGCGTCGGCGTGGGAGAGGCGGGTGAGCGCCGCGGCGAAGATGGGGAGCGAGGGTGGAAGTGGAGGCGCGGCGTGGGAAGAGCGCGTGGCGGAGGGCGAGGACCGCGTCCTCCGGCGTGGACGCGCGTTGGAGGAGCCGGGAGAGTGACCGCGCCGTGAGGCGGCGCGGCCAGGGCTGGACCGGCGGCGTGACGGTGTAGCCGGATTCCGGCAGGGATGCTGGGAGAGGGGCCAGGTGCGCGAGCGGCACGGTGGTCCGTGTGGCCGGCGCCGTGGAGAAGGCGCAGGCGCCGGGGATCATCCACCGGCGCGTGCTGCCCGCCCTGAGCATGGCGTGCAGCGGCGGGCGGTGGGAGGAGTCAGGCAGGAGTGGCGAGGCGAACACGTTTGCCGGGGCTCGGGACCAAGAGAGAACTGGGCTCTGCTGAGGTAGAAGGCAGAAGCCCACCATGACGTATATGAGGCCGGGATCCAGTTTCTTGTGATAATGGATCCACGGCCCAATTTGAACTGACTCTTCACCCAATGGGCCAATGGTGTAGCCCTGGAGCCTTGGCCCAATTTCGAACTGAATAGTCGAGTGATACTCCCTCTGTCCTTTTTTTTTGCTTGTCGAAAAATAACTACCGATAATTATATATTAAAAATATATAAATAATTATGCTAAGTAATTAATATCATCAGAAAGAATTTTAAGTCTAGTTTTTTAACAAATTTATTTGAATACATAAATGTTGCACGTATTTTAGTTAAATTTGTGTCACGTAAACCCAAAACGTTTTTTTTTATGGATGGTGTACTTGAGGCCTTGGCTGGTGGCTCCACGTGGAGCTTATTGAAAGTAGTAGTTGTTTCTGATCACTTGATCAGGATGAGATCGGGTGACATTGATGTGTACTAGATACGAGTGGGTCTCCGTGTATCTAGGTTGTTGACTGTCGTACCCTTGAATAATCGTCATAGAACTCATGCATCTTGGAGATGGAGAGTCAGTGAGAGAAGGTCATCGGTTAAACACCTTAGCCGACCAGTGGCGGAGCTAGAGCAAAATTGAGAGGGTGCATTTGCCTTTGTGGGTGCAAGAGTTTGTAATATGTGGGTGCATATATGGTCAAATTTTAGGTCTTATCACTTTGTTTTTCAAAAATTTTATGGATGCTTTGCACCAGTGTCTTCTATGTAGCTTCGCCCGTGTAGCCGACTGGTCCAGCCACTGAGTTCTTGATCGATCAGAGGGCGCTCGTATACCCTCGTGTTCCATGCATAGCCTTTTAAATTTGCGAGGGTCCCTGGTAATTCCACCAAGTCGATTTGTCCATCTTTTCTCGGAAAAAATTGTGTGTTGTCCAATCTCTTACTGGCACCTCACCATTTGGAGGGTCGGGTATGTAATTCCTTCTTTCTAGCTTCTCTTAATGAAGCACGTGCTAAACATGATTTTTTTTTAAAAAAGATGGGTATAATGGTATGGGAGAGAAAGGAGTACACATAGGAGGGAGGGAAAGAGTAGGAGGGGGGTACGTGAGACAATCTTTTGGCGATACCACCATCATTAACCATGGCTGCGGCGGCGACGACCACAAAAGCGTTACAATCATATATTCAATATTGATTATCAAGGAATATTTATGATCGATGGCTTTATCTAAGAAAATAATTTTAAAATTCAATATTATAGATGTTGGTGTATTTTCTCGAAATTTTATATTTTATAAAAACAAGATAAATTTGATTTTTTTAAGATTTATATAGTACAACACAAGCGCTCAACACACATGCACACTCACTCCTATAAACACGCTAACGCAACTCACTAGCTACGAATCAGTACATGTTTATATTGATCGTTCCTAGCTACTTGTGAGCCTTCCGCACTGAGATAGCTAGTTAGTCCGATTTGCAAAAGTCTACTCAGTCTAATATCATAAACTTGTCGTCTACTCAGTCTAATATCATAAACTTGTCGTCTTGTACACAGACCGTGCAGTGCGCCATGCATATGTATGCGTCTTCACTGACGGACACGGACCCTCTACGTATATAGGAGCTGGCCACAAAACCGAAACCAAAACCACCCAAGATGGCAAAAATGTACACAGCAGACTTTGGCGCGCCGCCGCATCTTCGTTCGTTCCGATGCAGCATGACCCGGCAACCGAGCTCCGTCCCTAGCACCACGCCGTCAGAAAAAACCCTCACCCACAGCGATATTCCAGTTTCCAGTAGCGGCGGCGGCTTTATTGCCGCCGGTGCATGCGGCGGCCGCCGTCGACGACGCTGGCAGGGGAGGCGGTGCGGCGCAGCAGGCGATGGCGGCGCCTGGCGGCCTTGGAGTGCGGCGTCCATGCCCCTCTGCTCCTGCCTGCAGTCGTCGCTGCAGAACGCCGCATCGCCCCTGCATGCATACATGCGGAATTGATCGAATTAAGCACGAACACGAGCGGCGCACCATGCAATCGCTCAAATATATGAGTAGTATATAGCTAAAGCTGAATAGACATACTTGTACATGAAGATGTGGCGGTCCGAGGTGATGTCCCTCTTGCACAGGAAGCATGCATCAAGGAAGTGGCGGTTGTCGCCGCACCCATCGCCGGCGGCGGCGTTCCCCTTCTTGCCGACGGCGAGGAAGAACCGGGACGCCACCTTCACGTACCTCGCCTCCTCCATACCTATCTATATATCGCTGGCAGTGGCGGTGGTGCCAGAGCGGAAGGAGATAGTGTGCCGCTTTATACTAGTTCACCCCATCGGTTCAGTATGCCTCTCGCCATGCAACTTGTGCGTTCCGGCGGGCGTCGATCGCCACTAGCCGAGGCTTTTGGCACAATCTGACGGCCGCGTCTCCCACCGCTTTCCGCTTTCGTAGCACTTTGTTGGGTCAGTTCGGCCGGCCAGACACAAATTAAAGGCACACCTGATATATGGATGCCGTGCGTGCACCGGGGACGTACGACGTGCCGGGCTCGCAAAATACACTCCTGGATCGTCGTCATGGATGAATCAGGCGGTGCTATAGTACATTTGCAGTTAAACCTGGGTGGGTGATGCTATACATATCAGAACCAGATACACCTAAATGTCAGTAGGTGCAATATTTGGCAAAATCCGCCCCAAGGGTCAATGGTTACACCCACCAAATTGCGCAAGGAGGAAGATATTTGTGAAGTCCCATCAAATGCAACAACCTTTATTCTACCAAGACAAGTTGCACATCATCGTGTCGCACAATTCAAGTTGTCGCCAAACAAATACTGAACCCTTGACAAACCAGGGGCCAAAGCCCGTTGTTCTGAATGATTTATAGTACAGCACGCAGGTTGCAGAAACAACTGAAACCAGAGTCGGATTTATTATTGTATATAAGCAGCAAGTTTAGCTCAGGATATATAAGCAGCAAGCTTAGCTCTGGAAAGTGAAAGCCAGTAGAGGGATTCCATCCTAGACAGAGACTTGTTCTGATAGGGAGACAGACAGGAATCTTGTAAACTAGCCGGAACCCCGCTTTGCATCTAAAATACAAATTCGATTATGAGTACGTAGTCGCGAAGCAAAATTTTGCATTGGATTAAGTATTCCGATAAGTATTCCGATTGAATAAATATGAGTAAAGGATCTATGGATAAAGATACAAAAAGTTTATTGGAGGACTGCGCGGGCTAGCAATTTGTATACGACATAAATTGACTCATCAAAGACAGCATGGAGTAATACATTTCAATTTAGTATTGTTAAATACCGGCGTCTTTGTATACGACATAAATTCACTCATAAAAGACAGCATGGAGTAATACATTTCAATTTAGTATTGTTAAAAATACCGGCGCCTTTGATATTTATAATCGCTTTGTACAATCTTGTCAACATAAAATACAACTTTGTTAAATGACAAAAAAAAAAAAAACATGTTGCATGACTGCATCAGAACCGAGTGTTTCTATCGTTATTACTCAGTCTAGGTTGGTGTCAATTATGAGTGCAGTGACGTGGCTTGGATGGTTCATGAAGGTGGGGAGGTGGCCACACTCCTGGAAGGCTGCGACATGCAAGGCATGCAAGGCTGCAACATGTGGGTCAAAAAAAAAACCCCTGCAACGTCGTGGTAGAGACGTCGATGCTGCATCCCGGGGCAGAAAATTGAGGTGACGTGGCCGGCTGTGCGATCAGGAAATGGTGTACAGAAATAAGGTTAATGGATAGATTTGAAAAGCTATTGCTCCACTCTAGTAGCTTCTTCGCCCATCGCGGCTCTGTCCTGCTGCCTAAAGCCTCTCGCCGCGGCACAGATAGTCATTGAATCTCTCCTGCCAACATGCATGTTAAACTCAGGATATATAAGCGGCGCCGTTTTGAGATCCTTCTCAACGGAGCGTTCGACCTCTCCACTTTGGACCTCAACACCGAGGGGCTGGCTGAGGAGGTCGCCTAACCCCTCGTGCGTGTCGGGATGTTTTGTCGCAAATTTGTCAAGATGTAATCCCTTCATTGTATCCAGTAGTTATTAGGTGTCGATCGGTAATCGTTTGGTTACCGTTGCATCTTGTTGTTTGAACTTTACCGCTTAATGAAAAACACGCAACGGCGTGGTCTCCAAAAAAAAAACATGCATGTTAAACAACACATCAGAATAAAACCTCGATTCCTTGAGAAAAACAATGCATATCAAGAATCATATATTCTACACAGCACCCACAGAAAAGATGACTTCAGCTTGGACAAGTTGGTAGCCATGGGAATCTGACCAAGTTACTAAATACTAACATACTGACTGACTTAGAATACAAAATCGGTTATTTAAATCTCTAAAATCGGTTATCAAGAATCATATATATATTCTACATATGCATATATGCATGCGTCTTCACTGACTGACTTAGAATACAAAATTGGTATTTGGAGGAGAAATCTCTAAAATCGGTTATTTAAATCTAAGTCAGTTTTAACCTGGTTATCAACTATCACAACCCCATTCCGCTGAATATAGATAACATCAAATTTCTTCAGCAAATAACTACGATAACAAGGAACATTTAGAATAGTGATTCAGGAATGCCTAATCTAGTATGCATTCATCATTTCTAAATGTATACATAGTTCTACGCAATTTGGTGGCCATTGCATTTGAGAACATGTTGAGCAGCTGCTGTGCTATTATGAAAAAGCAAACCAACCCTTTTCCATTGAAAATGAAGACTCCAGGGAAATTCAGAAGCCTAAAAGAACAGTATCTCTTTTGCCAAAATAGTATACATGCAAGGATTATTTCTACACTGCAAATATTTATTCCCAGGAAATTAAACTAGACAAATCAAAGTCCCACTAATTAAACAAACAAGTGCAGGGCTACAAGCATACAATGAAAGAATGGCACCAGAGCGTGTAGTTCTGAATGATTTATAGTACAGCGCGCAGGTTGCAGAAAGAACTGAAACCAGAGTTGGATTTATTATTGTATATAAGCAGCAAGTTTAGCTCAGGATATATAAGCAGCAAGCTTAGCTCAGGAAAGTGAAAGCCAGTAGAGGGATTCCATCCTAGACAGAGACTTGTTCTGATAGGGAGACAGGAATCTTGTAAATTTGAGAAGCTATTGCTCCACTCTAGCTTCGGCCCATCGCGGCTCTGTCCTGCTGCCTAAGCCTCTCGCCTTCGCGGCACAAATAGTCATTGAACTTCTCCTGCCAACATGCATGTTAAACAACACATCAGAATAAAACCTCGATTTCCTTTGAGAAAAACATCAAATTTCTTCAGCAAATAATGTACAAGTACTATGATAACAAGGAACATTTAGAATAGTGATTCAGGAATGCCTAATCTAGTATATGCATTCATCATTTCTAAATGTATACATAGTTCTACGCAATTTGGTGGCATGCTACTGAGTATATCTGACATTTAGAACAAAGTAGCTCAGTAGCATGTAATGATAATCTTCTAGGTATGTTAAGGGTTAATTTGGATGTCTATAAGCATATCTGACATTATACATTTTTTTTTTCAAAAGCGTGCATTGTGCGCGTACTGCATTAAGGGAAATCAGAAATGTCTCGATTACAACCCCTATCGGTCAATCGCGAGGTGCCAAAGTCCGGTCGAGGCAACACCTAACATGGATCGCCGGCTCTAACGGCGGAGCAATACAATTGTACTAACTAAGGTCTCTTATTAGGCTATCAAATCCCCTGGATACCCCAGTAACAAAAAAATCCACTACACTTTCGGCCTGACCGGGATGTGGCAAACCAAAATTACATAGCATGGGCTGAAATCAAGGCTTGCTAGTCCTTGATAGACCTAAGCTAACCATAGAAATATGCCCCTGCAGACCCCCAAAATCTAGGGTTCATAATGATCGCGAGCGGCAGGCCAAAATCTAGGGTTCCTCTCTCTCCTCGTCCCTTGGCCTCGCCTCGCCAAGCCGGCTGGGCAAAGCAGGTGGCCAGCAGCCCACCCCCTCGTAAAGGCCCAAAGAAGAGCCCACACCCCTCGTAAGGCCCGGCCCCCGGTAGCCCACCGAGGCTAAACCCGACTCACTCCCCTCGGTCCACATCCTCATCGCCTAAGACCGGTAGCCTTGCCGCCCGCGGATTTTTTTTAAATTTATCCCTTTTTAAAAGAAACTTCAAATTTATCCACGTTTCAAAATTAATTTCACCAGGTATCCCTTTTGGTCGCGCCGGCCCGCCGGGCGCGATATTTGCACTCTGTCGCGCCCGATGCATGTGTGGCGCGGCGTGGGGCTCCACGCCGCCCCCGTGGTTGGCCGGTCTTTGGCGTGGCGGCGTGCGGCTGTAAGTCAGCGCCAACGCATGTGGCGGGGCGGATCCGTCACGCGTCGCGATGGCGCGGCGGGCCCATTGGGGTTGCGGCTTGGGCCGGGCGCATTAGTGGCGTGAACCCCCCACGTCGCGCCCGAGATGTGACGGCGCGACGGGCGCGCAGGGTTGAGCCTGGCCGGCCCATATTCTCTCTCTCTCTCTCTCTCTCTCTCTCTCTCTCTCTCTCTCTTCGTTCTTCCCTTCACGCCCGGGCCGGTTGAACCGCCGCCGTCGCCGCAGTCGGGACGTCGCCACCGGTCGTCCACGCCTTCACTGGGTCCCGCTCCCGGGACGCCGCCACCGCTCGTCCCCGGCAGGACACCGCCGGCAGAGCCCCCCCACCGGGCCCGGAGGCGCCGGCCGCCTTAGCGGTGGCGGCGCCTGCCGGACCCGGGCTGCGGCGGTGGCCGACGCCGCCTCCTTCCTCCCCATCCGATCCTCGGTCGTAGTCCATCTTCATCTACTTATTAAGGTACTAATCCTTTCTCTCCTCTGCCTCCATTTCTTGTTTTGGGGCTTATACTTGGTAGGGTTCAGGTAATTCTGAAATTATGGGTGATTGAAGCGTTTATTGATGCAATGTGGTTCGTGCAATCGGTTTAGGATATGATTTGACTGTGGATTTGACATAGAGTACAAGTTGCATGAATGTAGGTGATTGATGCATGGAGGTGTTTAGTTTTGTAATTAATATTTTTTTGCAAGGTAACATCTTCATTTTGACGCAAGCTTCGATCAGCCTAAAAATTGTAGAGGAAAGAGAACATGTACTTAATAAGGAGGTGAAAGAACTTATATATCTTGGACAAATTAGATTAGCACAACAGCAAGTTGTTTTTTTTTTTTTTGGAGCGAACAGGAGTGGCTTGCACCCCTACTGGAATTTATTAAAATCAAACTAAAAGGATACAAAGCTAAAAATAACAGCAAGTTGTTGTTGTGATAGAGAAAAATTCACAGTACAATCAAGCTTACTCTAGAAAATAACACATTGTATCCAAAATGACTGCAGTGATATTACATTCAGAAAAGAGTAACAAGTTAAGACCATAAACTCTCCTCACTAGAAACAACACACAGGTACACATTGCACTAGTACACAAGTCAATGCATCTTAACATTTGTTTGCAAAATACAGGCTACATCAATGATAGTAAAATTGCAAAAGCCAAGAGGTCACAAAAATCTGACACCATTTTGAGAGAGACAGAGAGAGAGAATGTATTGGTTATTGAGCCTAACTATGATGCATATTTGAGGGCCTTGTGGAAATTATTGAGCCTAACATGTCATATTTCTAATCTTGTGTTCTTTTGGTCTTATTCAGGATGGCGCACCCACAGTACTCCCTTCTTGACAGCTACTACGACAAGGACCACCGAGCGCTTGTTGGCCGACGAGGGCAAGGCAAGTGATTCACATGTCTTTATTTTTCAACCAATTATGAAGTGCATAGTTTATCATTTCCCAAGCTGACCTTTCTTAATTATTGCAGGATTTGAAACCGTTGCGTCCCCGCACTCACCATCCACTACAATGGGACGAGCGCTACGCCCCGTACCTGGCTAGAGCGGGCTTTCTAAGTCTTGCTCGAGCCATTGTTGCTGGACTCCCCAAGATGGATGGGCCATTGCTCACCGCCTTTGTCGACCGATGGCATCCAGAGACGCATTCGTTCCACCTGCCGTGTGGAGAGATGTCCATCACACTTCAAGATGTGGACTGGATTTTTGGGGTTGCGAGTGCACGGTACAGCCGTCACAGGCACCATCAACACGGAGAACTAGAAGGAATTGGTGTTCTAGTTCACCGGCCACCACCCACCTGCACTTGAAGAAGGCAAGAGGGAGCAGAAGACCTCGGGTGTGAGCTCCCATTGGCTGCGTACACACTTCAATAGGTGCCCTCCAAACGTCATTTCTTTGAAATGGTGGAGAGGTACGCTAAGGTGTGGCTCGGCACATGGTGGCTTCCTTTCTTCTCCCGACGCTTACGGGAACACCGTCTCCTGGATGGTGCTACCAAAGCTAATGGAGCCTTGGGAGAACATTGCCCTATACAGTTGGGGGTCGGCTATGCTCGCATGGTTGTATCGGCAGCTGTGTGAAGCATGTAGGAGGGCGAATCCGTCATCCAACTTAGGCGGTTGCGTCTACCTGCTTCAAATTTGGATTTGGGAGCGCATACCCGTTGGTAGGACACACAAAGGCCGGGTTAATGTAAGTTAGCCATACATGTTTTTGTCTCTCACATGATTTCTGTCATCTTTGTTAAAGTATATACTAATTCACACCAATTGTCTTTCATTTTGTTTTGCAGCCATGGCCATATGCTAATTATCGGGCCCCCGTGTGCTACCTTTGGCACCGGACTAAGTGTGTGAAGGGTGGGCCAGATCGGCGGTACACTGTGTATTTGAACGATTTGGATTTGTTGACTCCAAATCAGGTTGAATGGACTCCATATGAGCGTGATGAAGTGAGGACCTTGGATGTCCCCCCAGAAGTGAAGACGACAAGCACCTGTGGCGATCTAATGCCCCCATGATCTTGTACTATGTTGTCGAGCACCATATGCCAATTAGAGTCATGAAGCAGTTTGGCCGGAGACAAGAATTCCCTATACCGCACGGGGCGACGACCCGAGCGTTGCACTAGTAAGTCACTTCACATTTCACCGCCTTGAATCCTTTCTTTGTTCTTGTGCTGTTTAAATTAATTGGGGCTGTTTTAGATTATCGAGGAAGAGAAGGTTTGGTGGCGGTAACGACTGGCTCACCATCCATAACATATATGTGGGTCAGTGGATGAGCGCAGAAAGGGTGTACCATGAAAGTGGGCCTCGTTCGGTGGCCAATGAGTACCGTGAGTACCTCTTGTATTTGCACAGATCCTCCAGAGTCCATATCCACCCTCCCACATTGGTGAATCCAATATACGAAGGAGGGAGCAACCAAGAAGACCGCTATGATGAGATAACAAGGCAAGGCCGGCAGCCCCAGAGAGCTCCTCTTGATAACTATGTGGTAAGCACTCCATTTCCTTTACAAATTAAATTGTAGGTACATTGGAATTGAAGTTTTAACGGTGTTCTTTACATAGACCACACAGCTAGCTCACCTTTCAAATGAAGCCGGAGCATACCTTGCACGTGTAGGGGGCCAAGAAGGTAGTGACCTTCAAGAATTTGCAGAGGTAGTACACCGACCTGAATATATATGTTCCCATCTAACTCCATGACCGCTCATTTCATTTGCTAGGATGATACACTAACTTACCAATGTAATGAATATGATTGCGAGAAAGTGATGACATTTACACGTCGCCTAGCTCGCAAGTTGAGCTGCTATAGAGCGAAGATGTACAAATGCGGCGC
Organism: Hyparrhenia diplandra; assembly: GCA_015847255.1. Taxonomy (NCBI): domain Eukaryota; kingdom Viridiplantae; phylum Streptophyta; class Magnoliopsida; order Poales; family Poaceae; genus Hyparrhenia; species Hyparrhenia diplandra. Next base: position 407,801 of record JADLZK010004729.1, read on the forward strand.
GTGAGAGAAGCGAGGGCTCCCGTTCAAGACATAGTTCGAGGGGGAAAATCGGCATATGTTCATGAAACCTCCGATGAAACAAGCCATGATGACATCCATGATACATCGTATGACCGGGGAGGTTCTTGGTTCTTCTCAAATGTTTGATGCTCGACTTCACCCAAACTCGGGTGTTTCCCAAACCCCACACAAACCTTGTTGACAATTAGGCCACAATAGTACATTTGCACCATATATGAACATGTTTGAAACCTTCTTTTGTAGGTGGAATCGCAAAAGCTCACCACAAAGGGAGGCAGCCCGAAACCCAAAACACAATGCCAAGGACCGCTCGGCGTTGGCACTCAAACATCGTACCCACAAATCCGGGACATGGCGTCGTCGTAGACAACCCTTCTCACCGAACCCATGAAAAGGTGCGTATTTGACAAAAATGAAGTGCCATGGTGCATTGACAAAATAGAGATAGTATCACCTTGTGTGTAGGGATCGCCACCAGCTCAGGTGCTCTTTTGTCTTCCTATGTGCGAATGTGAGAAGCACTATGTGGAATTGTCAAACATTGTGCAATGGAAGTACTATGTGTGGATTTGTGAAACTAGGTTGTCGAATTTGTGGACTTTGTGATGTCAAACTATTTGTGGACTTTGTAATGTCAAACTATGTGTGTCGAATTTGTGGACCATGTATGCATGTGGAAACTATGTGTGGACTTTGTGAAACAAACTCTATGTGTGTGTGCAATGTCATATGTGATACTATGTATGTGTATGAACTATGTGTGCGCAAATGTGACTGTATGTGTATGAACTATGTGTGTGCAAATGTGAGTGAAAGGATGGGCCAAAATTTGAAAAAAAATGTCCGTCACGCCACGTATATGCGCACGACCGCCACCGCCATGCACGATGGCGAAGCACGGCGTGGGAAACCACATGAACAGAGCCGTCGCGCCCAGTACATGGCGTGACAGCGTCGCGCCGAGGACTTGTGGCGCGGCGGCGTCAAGCCTCCCAAAAAGGCCCATTCGGACTTCTTCTCCTCATGGCGCGACGGGTCGTGCTAGCTTTCGGGTGGCGCGACGAGGAAGAAGGCCACGATGAGGCCACGTGTCCTTTATCGCGCCCGAGTCGACCCCGCGGCTTTGGCCCGGCCCAACTGCGAACCCTAATGGGCTGTCGGCGCCGTCGCATCGGCGCGACAGGCCCGCCTCCCGCCGCATGCGGTTGGGCGCGCGACGTGGCTGGGCGCTCCTCCACGCCAGCACCGGTCAACAGCGTGGCCGCGTGGAAGCATACGTCGCGCCACATGCACCGGCGCGACAAAGTGCAAAATATCGGCGCCAACGGGGCGGCGCGACCAAAAAGGGATACCGGGTGAAAATACTTTTGAAACATGGATAAATTTGATTTTTTTAAAAAGGGTCAAATTTTAAAAAAAAAATCCGCCGCCGCGCCGCGCCCACCCCCCCCCAGCGTCGCCTTGCCGCTCGTCCCCCGTGACTCCGTCGCCCACAGGACACCGCCACACGGCGCCCTTGGCGCGGTCGTTCGGCCGCCGCTTCGGCGCTGTCTGCCCAGCGCCTTCACCGCCCGTCCCAGCTGGCGGCGGCAGACGCGAAAGCTCCTTCGCTCCACAGCGTCGCGCCACCTCCCGCCGTCGCCCGGCACCGGTCGAGCCATCGCCTCGGCGCTCCCTCCGGCGTCCCAAAGCGGGCGGGGGCGGGGCCGCGCGGCGGCGTTGGCCTCCTCCCCGGACCCGACCGGGTAAACCGATTGGGGATTTGAGCGAAGCCCACGACACGCTTCTTCGGTATGTTTGGTAACTACGGAACTGAACCAATTTTACCGAAACCGAAATTGCTCCCCCACGATAACCGATTTTTACGAAACCGAAATTACTCCCTACTGATGTTTTGGAGGCACCGATCGGTAATGACTTTGTAGGAACCGAATTTTCATTGGAACCGAACCGTACCCGAACGGTTTGGTAAATACCGAATGCTATAAAAGTTCCTGGCTGCGTCATTGCTCCAAAGCTTCCGTTCTACGCCATGCTCGCGGCCGCGGCCACGGCGATGGCCGTCCCCGCGGCTTCTTATTGTTTTCCAGCAAATACGGTCAGGTACGGTGGGTGGTTCATGAACCAGCCGTTTCTTTTCTTTCTCTCAGGGGGGAGATGTTATTATCCTCGTTTCAAATTGGTTTGTAATTATTCAGACAGGCAATGTAGGATTTCTTGGAGCTGTCGGGCGGCAAGAGTCGAGGCTGGGTACTCCCAATTGGAGGTGCGCATTTGCCTATTTCTCGGGGCTTCTTTGATTCTGTTTGGAGTTGGGGTGCTCCCAGTCAAATCTAGCTAGGAACCAGTAACGCATTCAGGTGTGCTGAGGTAGTGTTTAGTGTGAGTGGGCTGGTGTCTCCCACGCATCACCAAAGCGGAATATAGGTGAGTTTTGGGTCTTCAGTTTCACCAAACATCTAGTGGTGTGTATTTTACAACGACCTTGGGATTTTAAGGATATGTGTGGCAATCAGGTAAATATAATCAAGAACCAGTGGAGGGAACTGTCATCCATGACTTAATAGCTTACCACATTGCTTTCACAGTTAGGTGTTCCTAAATTCCTCCAATGTTGCATACAATGCATCATGTTACTCTTTTTGTCTTTTCTGCTAGAAGTTTGCATGACTACATACATCTAGAAAAGATTCTTCCAGCTATTAGCATCTGTACAATATGCCATCCTAAATATATAGTTCGTCCTTTTAAATTAATTATCAAATAAATTGAACCGCAGTTTCTTTCAGGTGAGAAAAGTCACATATCGATCTCCTGGAACTGAACAGAACTTGTTGAAAGAAATTAACCTCTCTCTTCAGGAGAAAACGCAAGCATATTTGCCCTGGGTTATTAATTATATTTCTGGTGGCTTTTATATACCTAACTCTGTATTTGTGCAGGTTTGGTTTGCTATTTGGACGGAGTGGGAGTGGAAAGACCACCCTTTTGCAGGTGCGCATTGAAACGCTGCATAACATTACTAAATTTCCTTGTGATCTGTCTTCCATCTTAAAGTAAGATCTTGGTTTCACAGCTTTTGGCTGGTCTATCAGAACCTACCTCTGGGTCTATTTGCATTCATTCAAGTATGATGATACTGGGAATCCTATTAGCTTGCCTGAACTGCTAACTTCTCAACGAGTTGGAATTGTATTTCAGTTTCCAGAGAGGTACTGCTTTCATGAAAGTTATGCATTAGTGGACATGCATACCTATAAACTGTGAATCTGTGATGGTTCAAAAGTTTACTGAACATAAGGACTATCATCATCTTGTTGTAGGTATTTCTTAGCAGATACTGTACTTGAAGAAGTTACTTTTGGATGGCCTAGGCAAAAGGCAGACCTCCAATTAAAAGAACAGCTCGCTTTAAATCTTCAAAATGCCTTTAACTCGGTTACTGCTTACCTCACAAAATTCTATGTGCCTAATGGAACTCCTTTACCATTTTTAAATTTACGAAATTTCTTGAAACACAAATTGTTTTGCAATTTAACTTGATGCAATGTGAAACATACTAGGTTGGTCTGACAACCATCTCATTAGATGAAGACCCACAAGCTCTAAGTGGTGGATTTAAGAGGCGACTTGCTTTAGCAATTCAACTGGTATTGTACTTTTTTGGTTTACTAGTTGATGTTCTCTCCACTTTACTTTTTTTGGAAACAGGAATTCTTATTGTTTTTGTCCGTCTCCTTAGCTTCATGATAGTGGCCTGGTGGTTTTGGTCGTCAACCTTATTTTGCTAAGCCTCGATCTTTTTTTTAATTTTCTATAGGTTCAAACTCCTGATCTGTTGCTGCTTGATGAGCCACTTGCTGGTCTAGGTATGTGATTATATATTAATCAGATCAATTGTGCATGATTAAATTACTATATTGATCAGATCAATCCTTGAACTTGAACATCATTTCAAAAGTTCAAATCTTGTTCATTCATTCATGTCTGCATGTGTGCAATATCATCTCCATTACCTCTTTCTTGGATTCATGTTAAGAAGTAAACAACATGCTGAAATCATATATTTGTAGTGGACATGTTTACTAACTTCATATTTTACATCTCAGATTGGAAGGCTCGGGCTGATGTTGTGAATCTCTTAAAGGACCTGAAGAAACACCATACGATACTGGTTGTAAGCCATGATCTAAGGTAAGTTTGAAACCACGGTAAATGGAAGAGAACGTTTCTATTCGTATGCCACATGAAGAATAGCAAAACAAATGGTTAAGAACAACAAAGTAAATGATTTATGAACCAAACTGGTTTTTTGTGCATCCGTTCTTCTGAAAGGAAACAGCTTCTAACGACACAGATTAACTGTCAAATTGCCTTGTTGAACATAATTTGCAGGGAACTGTATCCGCTAGTGGATCACTCATGGCGAATGGAAATGGGGGAAGTTTGAAGGGGAAGCTTTGCCTGTGTAAACATGTGCTTGTCGGTATACCTGTCAGACATGTTGGCATGTACATATTGGTCATCAAATCTTGTAAGATCAACTACTTTTAAACTTAGATTTTATCATCTCGGAAATTTCTTGAACATGCAATGGAATCAGAGGTGACTGTGAGTGAGTTATTTTGGTACATGGTGACATGTTCAGATCGAGAATCAGGGGACGACTAGTGCTATAAAAGTTGAAGAGAGGGATCATGAATGTTAGTTCTGAAGTTTGACTGCAGAAATGGAGAACAGTCTATGATGCAGACATTGTCGTGGTACCGTGATTCGTGGAACAGTGCTGTTGAAATTTGGATTCAGGATCTAGGGATAGCTCCTTTGTTGCACACATTTTTAGCAAGGGTTGCAGGAGGCCTGTACACTTTGAAAGGTGGGGTCAAAATGAATAAATGATGTTGATGATGGTTCGTAAATGATTTACTTTGTGGACATTTATACCGAAGAGGAGATTCAGAGAATATCATTTACTTGCACTATTAATAGTCTTACAAACTTATTTTTCTGGAAGTATATATTGCGCACATGTGGAGTACTAAGATTCTTTTCCTCCAAAGATGATTGACCTGCTGTTACTACCATTTCTCTCTATGGCTTCAGAGAATATCATTGAAATCTCCGACGTCATGGTTCCAAGCGTTGCCCTCGTGTTGGAGTAAAAGGCCGGCGCCACGGTGTAGGTCGACCAGACGGGGACTGTGTTCTCGATGGTTGCCTTGCCTTGGCGTGCAACAAAGACGACGAAGCGCCTGCAGACATTGACATCAAAGATGGCCAAGGGCACTCGATCCACTTGGACGCTAGTGGAACTGTGTACATGCAGCCATGCACATCGCACATCAATGGCCTCCATATATAATATGTGATCTTCTTGTAACGAAATTCTTGTATATGTCTTCTCCATAAAATTAGAACAAATAAATGAAATTGGGGGGCGGGGGAGAAAACTGAAGAGCGAGTTTGGTAGCCCATTTTCCGGCCTTTTCCTCATGGAAACTAATGTCCTGTTTGGTTCCTAAGGAAATAGGGACTGAAGACTAATTTTTAGTCTCATTTAGTCTCTAAATTACCAAACATGAGGGCTAGAGACTAAAAATTAGTCTCTACATTAGTCTCTATTAGTCCCCTATTAGTCCCTAGTTCACTAGACTCTTGGGATGGGCGAAGGACTAATTTTTAGTCCCTATTAATCTTTAGTCCCTGGTCCCTCCATCCAAACAAGCCCTAAGGAAGGAAATTATGCAGGGTCTTGGGCTTGAGCAAGCCCAGTTTCCACATGGAAACAAGCTCGGCCTACAAACGCAGGCCCAGAGTAATATTTGCTAGGCCGATTATTTGTCAGGACATCCCAGATTGAGATAATTTATATATTAATTTGAATGAGAACACCACCATAGTAGACCGGAAGCACTTTATGTATTGATTATCTAAGCATATTTATGATCGTTTTAACAAAACTAGTTTAACATTATCATCAAGGCATACCATTCAATAACTGATTCTATGTCTAAGACGGAAAAATAGAACGACGACCACTGACCATCAGTTGTCTCTTGGACTGACCACTGAACATTATCATGAAGAGCGAGTAGTACGTGGTTGGCTCGGCTCTTGGACTACCTAGCGATCAGTTAACTCTGAAACCTGTCCATATCTTACGTGACCAATGACGACCATCCTTGCAGTTTTTTTTCATGATGAGAAGCACGAAACAGCATATGTTTGATGCATTGTTCATTCCATCCAAGCTATACATCTGAACCTTCCGCAGGGAGATGTAGCTACGTAGCCCGCTTACAACGCATCATGTCAGAAGTCTGATCTCATAAACTTGTTCCCAGATCTAGATTTCCGGAATATCCAACATGTATGTACACAGTACACAGACCGTGCGCCATGCATATGTATGCATGCGTCTTCACTGACGGATGACCGTATATGAGCTGCTGGCCACAAAAACACGAAACCACTCAAGCTCGATGGCAAAAATGTACACAGATCACCGGACGCGCCCGCCGGCCGCCCGGCCTCCGATCGACGGACGGGCCGGATCCCGGGCACCAGCCACCAGCTACGTCCCTGCGGCCACGCCGTCAGAAAAACCCCTGGCCCACAGCGACATTCCAGTTTCCAGTAGCGGCGGCCTTGTTGGCGGTGGCCGACGAAGACGCCGACGACGCCGGCAAGGAGGCAGTGCGGCGCAGCAGGCGGTGGCGGCGCCTGGCGGCCTTGAGCGCGGCGTCCATGCCCCTTTGCTCCTGCCTGCAGTCGTCGCTGCAGAACGCCACGTCGCCCCTGCAATCCAAAGTGCGCAGGTTTTTATGCATGATTGACCCGTGTTCCCCAGCGTAGTGCAGGTGCAGAGGACGACGACGACGAGCGCACTATATCGCTACGTACTTGTACATGAAGATGTGGCGGTCCGAGGTGATGTCCCGCTTGCACAGGAAGCACGCGTCGAGGAAGTGCCGATTGTCGCCGCACCCATCGCCGCCGCCGTCGTTCCCCCTTCTTGTCGATGGCAAGGAAGAACCGGGACGCCACCTTCACGTACCTCGCCTCCTCCATACCTATCGCTTCCGCCGCTCGCACGTTCGTCCCGGTGTGACAGAATAGAATAGATAGCCGGCGTCAGCCGCGCGCTGCTGGGCGGGTGGTGCCGGAGCGGAAGGAGATGGTGTGGCTGCTTTATACTAGCATCCGCGTCCACCGGTTCAGTACTTCAGTGTGCGTCGCCATGCCACTTGCGCGTTCCGGCGGGCGTCCGCGTGCAGCCGAGGCTTTGGTTGGGTACAGTACAGTACTACAATCTAACGGCCGCGTCTCCCACCGCTTTCGTAACACTTTGTTGGGTCAGTTCGGCCAGACAAATTGAAGGCACCTGATGCCGTGCATGCACCGCAGGCTGCGCGTGCAGTGGATTATTGCTTGCCAGTACTCCTTCCGTTTAAAATTATAAGTCGCTTTGACTTTTTTTTTGATATATCTATTTTAATACACATCTAAATGTAGCAATATGTCTAAATACATAAAGAAAAAATAGATGAACCAAAAAGTTAGAAGCGACTTATAATTTGTAATTTGAAACGGAGGGGAGTACATCTCAAATTTTTATATAACAACAGCATTAGATTTGCAATTATTTTTTAAAAAAATCCCTAAACGTCAGTAGGTGCGATATTTGGCAAAATCCGCCCCCATGCATCAATTGTAGGACCAACAAATTGCGCAAGGATGCAAGATATTTGTGAAGTCCCGTCAAATGCAACAACCAAGACAAGTTGCACATCATCATGTCGCACAAGTTGACGCCAAACAAGTACTGAACGCTTGACAAACCAGGGGCCAAAAGACCAACGCCCGTTGTTCTCAATGATTTACACTACAGCGCGCAGGTTGCACAAAGAACAGAAACCAGAGTCAATTATTGACATAAGGAGCAAGTATTGCTCAGGAAAGTGAAAGCCAGTAGAAGGATTCCATCCTAGTCAGGGACTTGTTCCAGTAGGGAGGCAGGAATCTCGTGCATTTGAAAAGTTGATGCTCCTTCTCTAGCTTCGGCCCATCGCGGCTCTGTCCTGCTGCCTAAGCCTCTCACCTTCGCGGCACAGGTAGTCATTGAATTTCTCCTGCCAACATGCATGTTAAACAACACATCAGAATATAGTAAGTCTTGATTCCTTGAGAAGAACAAAGCGTATCAAGAATTATCTATCCTACACGGTATGTATAAAATAGCAGAATTCGGCTTGGACAACTTGGTAGCTATGGGAAACTGTCCAAGGTAACATACTGACTGACTTAGAATACAAACGATAAAAAAAAAAAAAATGAAACAAAATAAAAGTAATAAACGAGTGGAGTGCATATCGAGCCAAGTATTGGATGATCTCATGCATGATGCATCAAATCTACCAATTGGTATTTGGAGAGAGAAATCTCTAAAATTGGTTATTCAAATCTAAGTCAGCTTTATACCAACTATCAACTACCACAACCCCATTCCGCTGAATACAAATAACATCAAATTTCTTCAGCAAATAATGTAGTACAAGTACTATGATAACAAGGAACATTTAGAATTTAGAATACTGATTCGGGATGCCTAATCTAGTATGCAGTCCATGATTTTCTAAACGTATCCATAGTTCTACGCAAATTGGAAATGAAGACACTATGGAAATTCAGAACCCTAATATACATGAAAAGATTATTTCTACTCTGCAGATATTTATTCCCAGAAAATGAAACTAGATGAATCGAAGGACTACTAATTAAACAAACAAGTGCAAAGCTGCAAGCATACAATGAAAGAATAGCACCAGAGTGTAAACTGACCGATATATAGATGAACTGTAATGCATTTAACATATCTATAATCATTATTTATTGGCACTTATTTTTCAAACACTTCAGTATGTGTTAGAACAGGCACTAACATTCAAAATCACATTCCGCTGAATACCAGTGACATAAGTTTTTTTTTTTTTTTTTTTTTTAGCAAAGAATGCACTAGTACCAGCATAGCAGGGAACCCCATGCGTTCATTGACTCAGAGAAATTTCAGAGGAAGCCCTGGCTATTGGGCATGGCTGGTGTTAAGGCACTAGTGGAGTTGCTGCCTATGGCATCTGTATAGGCAGCTTTTGGGTCATTTTCTCTTCTGAATGTAACAGAGAACCAACCAGGAGCGCCTTTTGCAGGGATCTAATTTCTCTTTCTTAATAAGAAGATGCACTGCTCCAGCATATTTGTGAGATAAAGCATAACAGGGAACAAATAGATTGTAGTGATTTATTCTAAATGCATCCTAGTTCTTCGCAAATTGGTGATCACTACATTTGAGAACATAATGATCAGCTGTCAAGGCAAACCGAACCAGGAAGAGACTATTGAAATTTGGAAGACTAAAAAATTATTATGTAATGACCACCCAGTTTGCCAAATCTCTGTCTACTAAAGAATTATGCAAAGTTCCTATCCTCGCTTCTCCCGTTCCACTTGCCGGCCAAGCCATCTTCGCTAGGCTCCTGGACCCACTGCCACCCCACCGATTTATCCACGACTCTGCTACACATCCACCTGTGCTCCACACCCAAGCCTACACTCCAAATCCCGCCGACATTTGTTCTAGCAAATTTAACCTTATCTGAAGTGTATATGCACTTTGTTTGAAATGCATATCTACAATTAACTCTTTATTTTCCAGTTTTTTGCTGCGACATTTTAGTGTGAGTGAACTAAATAAGACAGATATTGTAGATGTCAGCTGTGGAGTCAGCAAAAGAAGCATGGTACTGGGAAGCAGTAACAAAATAAAATTGCATCAGCTAATGTCTTTGGAACTGCAAACAGATTGTTCATCAGCGGCAAATTAAATGCCTTATGTCTCAAGACATGATTGTTCATTCGCGCCAAATTAAATGCCTTCTGTCTTAACCAGTTGCTCTTGATAACAAAAAGAGACAACCAGACAAGACAACAAAAATACTCAAAGCAGAGTGGGACATACACTAGGAACATCGCACATAAGAAGGTACTGAAACCATAATTAAGGTATTGGATGCTTATATACAAACTATTGTTGTCATGAATCTAACAAATCACACAGGAAATTGCATCATGTTGCTATTGGGTTCAGTGTTGTACTTATCTATTCGAATCTGTTCTGTAGTCGATACAATGGTCGATGTGTATTTTTACCTTTCTAAAAAAGTATAAATGATCAACTCATGTGCATCTATGGATATAAAAGATCGCGTTATCCATAGCAACGAGCCCGCAGCAACACACAGACATTTAACTAGTAAGATACACATAAGGATCATTTCTACTCTGCAGCTGTTTACTTCCAGAAAATGAAATTAGAGGTACTGAACTCCCACTAACTAATGGAAGTATGAATAAAGTGCACAGCTGTAGGCATACAGTGGAAAAACAGCAGCTGAGTTTAAAATGAAGAATATAGGTGAATAGTAATTTGTAATATCACATCATTGGATATTTGGCACGCCGTATATTCTGTAACTCATCAGAGTGGATCTTGTAGTTATAGATTAAGTCCAAGTAACAATAAAAAGGTAATTTGCTCATTACAGAAAATTATTTCAAGTTAAACTTCAATTTATGTAAAGCTACTGTTCGGAAAGAATTATCGTTTTGTGCATCCTTATTGTCCCGTGAAGATGTTGTAGACTCCTATGTTTAATTAGCACTGCTGTTGATATTGCAGCATCATTGAGACAAAATGTTAAGTGTAACTTGTCGAAGTTGTTCGTCCACTTCCAGTATGATAGAAAAACAAAGGATGGCAAGAAGACATGCGAGCAATTGTTGTCTGATTGAAAATTCTACAACCTAGTACCAATTAGCACGTATTGTTCACTTGCATTTTATAAAAGCAGTAAAGCACATAGAAGAGAAAGGTGAAAGCTCAATTGGAATTCATGGGTACGCACCCTACCAGCACATCACAGGCACGCACTGCTGCAACATCGACAAAGGTGGACCCAATTTTGAATGGCACGGTGTCATGCTCTGCCAGGGCGCCGAGGCATAGACATGGGGCAGCAGTACTCCTCGGTAAACAAGGACGCATCAGCGCGCGGCGTTTTGCGCTTGAACCGCGCCAGCCACGCCTCGAACACCAACAACTCCCCTGCAGCAGCGCGCTGTATGCCGGTATCCGCGACGAAGCTGATGGTCAGCATTTCATCTAACACCATGTGGGCGCCCCTCCAGCAGCTGCTATAAAGACCTTTCTTCAGTGATGAGTGACGTACGCCCCACGCCACTCCTCGGGCGGCAGGTAGGCAGAAGGTGCTAGGAAAAGCAGACAGAGGTGTGCTCTTGTGGTCGCGGGCGGTGCAGAAGCGGAGCACGTGGAGGCCGCGGCCGGCAAGGGGGGCGAGGTGGCCAGCGCCTCAGCGTGGTGGAGAGCATGTTACAGGTGAGCAGGTCTACTGCGATGCAATCGGCGAGGAGGCCCTCGGGCCCGGAGCGGCGCCGGTCTTTCCTGCTGCAGCCGCGCCCAAGATAAGGACGCCGGCGGGCCGGACATGGGCGGTTAGTGGCGCAGGACACGGAGGGCAGACGCCGGGCGGGCCACGAGCAACGCGGGCCGAGAGAAGGCGGAGACCGGTACGCGCTCGCCGCCGATGGGCGCCGATGGCGCTTTTGGTGCGCCATGGTGGCTGCGCGCCGCCGCGATCGGCGGTTTCTAGCGCCCATGCTGCCACTCACCCATCGGGGACGAGGCCGAGAATGTTCCCGAGGATTCAGGTTGAAGGGGAACGGGCAAAGACCGAACCAAACCAAATCCGACGGACCATATAGCGAAGTTTGCTCGATCGAGCGGCCGGCGGGCTAACGGGCGACGTGGGCCCTATCCGTTAGCCCGCTTTTTTTGGTAGCAGGATTCGTATATAGAGATAGTAATTTGTAATATATACCTAGTCATTCTTGGTACTTATTTTGTCAAATGTTTCATTACATAGAGCATCACCCAACCTACCACCAAATCACAAAGCAAAAATCAGAGTGCAACCCAATCATCAGCATCAACTGTATCTGTATGAGCCACAGCACAATCTAATCCTGCGCACTGAAATCCTTAAAATTATGTGGTCTCTTATTAGGCTATCAAATCCCCTGGATACCCCAGTAACAAAAAATCCACTACACTTTCGCCCTGACCCGCATGGATGTGGCAACCCAAAATTACATAGCATCTGGCCGAAATCAAGGCTTGCTAGTCCTTGATAGACCTAAGCTAACCATAAAAATATGCCCCTGCAGACCCCCCAAATCTAGGGTTCGTAATGATCGCGGGCCTGCGGCAGGTCAATCCCGCACGGATGCATCAACCAGATCCACGCTCCATACAACCAATCTACCGACGGGAGCAGCCGAAACAAACAAACACCGTGCACGGACGGCGCAGACGTGGGGACGGAATCAGGCGAGCACGCAATCTCCAGGAAGGGGACTGAGGGCAGTACCTTGCCGCCGAAGAGGAAGATCCCGGCGAGGCCGGCGGTGGCGACGCCGCCCCAGATGACGATCGTCGACGAGAGCAGCGACCAGTTGCGGTAGATCATCTTCGCCTTCCTCGGGTTCCTCTCTCTCTCCTCCCTCTCGTCCCTTGGCCTCGCCTCGCGTTCGTGCGTGCGTAGGTGCGGCGACCCTCCACGATGGAGCTGGACGGAGAAGCAAGGAAAAGGGGCCCAAGTTGTTGCGAGCGACTGTTGGTAGGCCGTATGTATGGTATGGCCCAAAATTATGGAGGGCCCAAACGCGCGAGGGCCGTATGGCGAGACGCTGGGCGGAAGCGCCGCACGGATGGGTAAAAACGATAGGATTTGGTCTGGCTGTGCTGCCAAGGAAGGCTTCTAGGCTGTTGGGCCTTACGCCTATTGCGTGTTGGCTTGTTTTTTTATCTCAGTATATGAGACTTTTGTTGGTTATTACTTCCTTCATCCAAATTTGTAACTTGTTTGACTTTTTAACACCAAGTTTGATCATTCGTCGTATTCAAAATATCACTTTTTTTTGTCATGCCTTGCTTTATTAATAGAAGTTTTTAAGAGAACTTAAATTTGACTATGTTTACACAATTTTTTTTAATAAGATGAGTGATCAAACGTGAGGTAAAAAGTCAAATTAATTATAATTTGATATGCAGGAAGTATTAAATATATGGGATCGGGTAAAAACACGTGGAATTGTATCGTCGCATACTGCGATCCCGGGTCCTGGTTGTTGACTAACGTTCTGTTCCTGGCATTCCTCAAGTATGCGGGTTGGGTTGGGGCGACATTAACCATAATTTATTTACGTAATTGTTGTAAAAACCTAATTACATTACATGTGGCGGCCTAGGGACAATGTATATACCTACAATTAGGTGGAATCATATATACTCCCTCCATCCCAAATTGTAAGTCACTCTAAGAATCTCAAGTTTGACCAAATTTAATGATAAGATAATTATATTTATGATTAACTAAGTATCATTAGATTCCTTATTAATTATATTTTCATAGTACACCAATTTCATGTCATAAATCTTTGTGATTCTCTCTCTAATTATGGTCAAACTTGATATGCTTTGACTCTCCAAGATTCTTAGAACGACTTAAATTTTTGCCCATTTGGAATTCTTAGGCCTTGATTTCTGGTATCTAATTTTACTTGTCGACATGACCAAAGTTAGAGAGTCTAATTCTATACGACACTAGTGGACAAAATCTATGTTTTTGTTATTATTAAGTCTAAGATTCAGTGGTTCCAATTTATATAAAAAAATATCCGATTCGACTTAGAATCTACGATTCTGACAAAGCTTGAGATCGACCTGGAGTAGAACCAAACTTGCCCAAGAGTATAATCTACAAACGTTCATTCATTCCAATGTTCATTCAAAGACATTGCAATGAAAAGAAGTAGGGCAGACATGAATAGCATAATAAGAATAAGAATGTTGAGTTGATGAGTTATCCATAGCTAGGGATTAATAACGGAGACGACATTCAATAAGCCCAAGAGTATTGTTTTATCAGAACCCCGTGGAGGAAAAACGGGAGACATCAAAGGTTTGTTACATGGTGGCCGACTCTCTCGATCTCTCTCCCGACCTATATACATGTATGCCAACACTAGAGAATTCAAGTGGCCCCTTGCACCTTGCTCGCACACGGATCATCATCAGGCATCAACCAATTGACATGCATGCATACATGGACATTCGATCAGCTTTGCGCCGGCTTCTCCTTCTCCTTATCCGTCTCCTTCTCCTCCTCCTCCACAACGTCGTCCTTCTTCACCTCCATCTTGGGCTCGACCGTCACCTCACCGGTGGCGATCTTTTTCCCTGCAGGGGGCCGTTGATGGCTTCTCCTCCTCGACGACGGTCTTCTCCACGGCTTCTTCTTCTTCCTTCTCCTTCTCCTCCTTGTGCTCGGGCTCGACGACGACGACCGCCGCCTCATGAGTGATCACCTCGTCAACCTTCTGCTCGGGCTCGACGATGGCTGGCGTATTTTGTTCTGCCGCCAATGTCGGCTCCTCCTTGTCCTCCTCCACCACCTTCTCAACTACCTGTTCAGCCGCAACCTGTGCATGCATATATATATGGAACATTATTCAGATATTGTCCATCGATCATCAAGGGAAAGGCAATTAATAAAGTTTATGATCAAATGTATGTATGCATTGTCATCATCATCACATCACCTCAATGGGGGTGGTCGTAGTGGTGTCGAGCAACCTTGGGTGTGGAGATGGTGGCCTCAGCTGGGGCCTGACCCTCAAGCCGTCTTAGGCTTGGTTGCGCAGCACCCATGGCTGCTCCCTGGTTGATGTGGCGGTTTGCGGCGGATGAGTTTTTGACCGGTGGAGGAGGCGAGAAGGTGCTTGAATGTGTGGAGGTGGCTTGGCAATGGGGAGATGCTCCATATTTATAACAGATGGATATATGTAGGCTAGTTAAATTTAGACGAAGATGCATGGTAGCATTGGTTTGGAGGGTTTATAGGAACCAACCGCCGGCATGCGCGCATCTGTTAACGACGCGTGAACAAGCCGGTTCCATATAAAGTAGATGGAAGATATACTTCTGGTTGGTTTTGCTGTTGTTGACGTGAAGAAGAACGCGGAGAGCGACACACATGCGCAGGGCTGAGCTTACGTAGAGACAAAAGTGGACGACCATGTGTGGCTCTCCTTAACCCTAGCACTTAAGTCCCCTCTATTAGTGCCTCAAATTTGGTTGTGTCCTCTCAATTTTAATTGGTTTTTGCCGTGGTACCCTCAAATAACTATGAGCCGTTCATTGAATTAGATTGGATGGTTATAGTTAACTATTACCTCCTACCTCTTAGGAGGTAATAGTTTTCGATTTGGTAAAACAAAATAAAGAAAGAAAGTTTGATTAAAAAATCTTTCCTCTAGATCTAATTGATGCATATCTGATTTGTTGGATGTGGTGAATCTTTTTATTTTGGAATTTTGGATGTTACATATTTTGATCCATGTACGTAATAATGCCTAACGTGCACTTTTTTTTTTATGAATTCACACATGATTTGTAACGTGTCATTTCCTCGATCCTTTGATGTGAGACATCATTTTTTATGCACGTTGAGTATCGTTCTTTTCTGCTGCTGGTGTCACGCTAATATAGTATACGAATCTATACCTACTAATAAAAGAGAAAATTTCAGTCCCAACCTTTTTTTTCACCTTTTTCTCGCTAGTGTTTTTCTACCCGCCCGTTTCGATACATGGACTCAGCCCGTTTCCGTAAGCGGCCCGTTCGCAACGATCGCGACACCTCGAGGTCGATCCTGCAATGCTACCCGGGACTCTTGCTGAACCAGATCGAGGTGCTGCCGGAGAACAGGTCCGGACGACACCGGGCAGGCTGCGCAGCGCGGCGCGGCTGCCACCCGGGCCGGCGCTCGGGTCGAATCCCGCTGTCACCAGAGTTGCCGTGGCCGCAAATCGACTTTCGAGAGAGAACGGATCCAACCGGGGGCTTCATCAGGCCAGCACCGGCGGCAGTAACCATCAGATGGGCAGCGGCGGCGAGGAAAGCAGCAGTGCGTGGGGAAGCGGAGGCGCCCACGCCTTGGAGTCGGAGAGGAAGACGCCCGGGGATAATACTGATCCAAAAGAGTAGGTATATATTGGCTTCTCCCGATGATAATATTATGAGAAAAGAAAATTAATTAATCAAGATAATTATGATAATATGAAAAAAGTACGGTTATAACAGAATCCACGAGTTTGATATTCTTTTATACTATATATAAACATTTTGGTACATATTTATACTAAATAAAATTACTATACGTTTTTTAAAACAATGTATTTTAATTATATATATAATCTCAGGTACATATTTAGAAAGGATTCATGGCAACATTAACATAGAGTATTTAGGATGGACTCAGGGGACAGCCGTTATGTTTGGTCTCGCGAGTCAATCGAAAGGCAGTATTGTTCGGCACTAATACGAGCATGAATGCTTACCGCTCAATCGTGGGTGTATTCGGCACTCTAACGGCCATATTTATTCATGTGGCATCTGATTACATAATACGAAAAAAAAAAAAAAAAATTATCTATTAGCGGAGTGTGAATTCCTAATAGGTTATTGTAAACCCCAAAATAGCTTTTTTTTTTTTTTCCTTTGACTCAATCCTCTTCTTCTCCTTAGCATTCGGAAAAGACAAGAAATTTTCAGGGCAGGAATCCAATTTCTCAATTTAATAGAAGCCTAAAGAGGTGCATATGGTACGCAAATAAGGATATATGATATATGATAGATATGTCGAAAGCAGGTCTGATTACACCTATTTCTAATCCTAAATAATATTATATTATTAAAGATGTCATAGTCTTTATAAATTAAATTTTAAATTTTATCAAAAAGACTATTGTTTTCCCGTTGCAACGCACGGACATATTTCCTAGTTATTACACATGCTTCAAAAAATTCAAAATCACTTTTGATTCTACTGATCTTCATTGCATTAGCTTTCATACTTTCAGAGAACGAACGTGTAGCATAATACGGAAGTGGACAACAAAATTAAGTTTGAATTTATTATTGAATAACATGTTTTGGTTATCTGTATCAATTAAGTTCATAGCTCAATTAAAAATATATAATTGTATATGCGTGGATGGAAATGAAGATTGCACTAACAAGGAAGGGTCATGCATGCATGCGGCCGCTTGTCTCTCTCCGGAAATAAAGGGGATGTGAGGATTTTTTTTCCTTTCTAGTGAATTATTTAATTAATTATTAGTTTAAAAGATTAAAAAAAAATCAATGGCTGAGCTTTATTAGAAGTGTTACCTCCTAGCAAGTAAAGTTTGTACCTTAGCATTGCCAATTTTAATTTTAGTTCAAGCTCTGCCAATGACACATATGTGAATATATATGAAGTCGGGTATATAGTTTCTCGTGCCAAACGCGTTTTTGAAAAAAAAAAAGTTAGGTATATAGTAGCATAATTTCCACTGACAGTACTGCTGATACAAACTTTTATCCCTCAAACAGAAATGAGGAGATGAATAAATCAGATAAGTCGAAAGCACACGAAAATAAAACAGACGCACGCGCATGCAAAGCTGAACAACAAAATATTAAGCAAGCTGGAGATCGATGGCTTCTCTCTGTGTTAATATTGTTGATCGCTCCTTATATATCCTTAGCAACATGACTCTACGGTGTGCATTAGGTGCCGACCACAAAAAGGTGGAGGACGCCGACCACCCCCCGCGTGGGCGGCCCAAACTTTCCCTGCCCACGGCCCAAGACGACATAGCTTCTTCTTCCTCGCTGGCCGCCGCTCCTTCGTGACCCGCCCCCTCACCGTCCCCCGCCCCCCCGCCGGGCGCCCGCCTTCTCCCCTCCTCCCCCCGTCCTGTTCTTCCCCTCCCCTCTCTCTTCTTCCCCGCGGCGTCCGCCTAGCTTTCGAGCTCCATTAATGACGACGGCGCCCCGCCCCTCCCCGCCCAACCGCACCTAAGCCACCCGGCGACCATTCCGCCGCCGCCGGGCCTACCTACCTCCCCCGCCGGCCATTCTATAGCCCCACAGGAAGTTGTTGGGGTGGAGGTGGTGTCGTGGTGGGGCGCGGGGAGGCGTCATCATCGCCCGCCGCCGGGCGCGCAGTTTAGGGTTCCAGTGAGCTCAAGAGGAAGAAGACGACGCCGCCGACCGCCGCCGTCTGTTCGTATTGGGCCTCATGGGCCGGGACGAACCGTGTGGGCCGTAATATTGTCTTTGTGGGAGGGGTGGTCCGCACGTCATTTTCGCGCCGACTGGTCAGGCCGACGATTCCCAGGATGTTTGGCTGTACATTTTGTGGAATTGAATTGAAACACCCCGGCACGGTGAGGTGACAGCCGAGCCCAAGATGGAGGTGAAAAAGGACGACGTTGTGGAGGAGGAGACTGAGAAGGAGGAAGTCGACGCAAAGCTGATCAACTGTCCATGCATGCATGTCAATTGTTTGATGCCTGATGATCCGTGTGTGAGCAAGGTGCAAGGGGCCACTTGAATGAATTCTCTAGAGTTGGCATACACATGTATAGGTCGGGGAGAGGGAGTCGGCCACCATATGTAACAAACCTTTGATGTCCCCATTTTTCCTCCACGTGGTTCTGATAAAAGCAATGTTCTTGGGCTTATTAAATGTCGTCTCCGTTATTAATCCCTAGCAATATGGATAACTCATGAACTCAACATTCTTATTATGCTATTAATGTCTCTGCCCTACTTCTTCTCATTGCAATGTCTTTGAATGCACATTGGAATGAATGAACAATTGTAGATTCTACTGGGGGTAAGTTTGATTCTCTACTTCAGGTCTCAAGTTTGTTAGGCCAGTCTCAATAAGGGTTTCATAGGCGTTTCATGCACATTAAATAGGGCGCCACATCAAGAAAAGTCTACTTTTTGCATGAAACTCGAAAGAGAGAGAAGGGAAGAGTTTCATCTTGGTGAATCTCTTGGCACGAATACCAACTATCTTTGAGTCATGAAATTAAATGTCTAGGAAACCACAAGATGAAACTCTCCATTGAGAGTAGAGATTTCATCCAAGTTTCATTTTATTTTATATGACATGACATGGTCTTGGAAACAACGAAATGAAACTCATTATTGACTGGCCTTAGAATCATAGATTCTAAGTCGAATTGATGGTTTTATTTTTTTATAAATTGGAATAAAAAAGTTAAGAGAAAATTAAACTATGTACTCCATATTATATGTTTCTTGTGTACCTCTACTCATGTGGAGCATACCATATTATATATTAACCGTGTACCTCTACTCATGTGGAGTTAAACAAAGTTGGATTTTTTATTTTATGAATTTTCTATGATTTTTGAAAAATTGGTCGAAATAAAAAAAAAGGAAAAAAAACAAAACCCGGTACTGGAGCAGCCCTGTGATTACTGTAGCAAACTACTTGACGACCAAAAGTGGTCTTTTCCTTGGTTTTTTTTCAATTTTTGGCCAACATATTCTCAAAAAAAAAAAATATTGGCCCAACATCGAACAGCCCAACAAGGAGTTAGCTGTCATGGTGTTCCGACTTCCGTTCCCGTTCTCGTTCACGCGCGGCGGCGCTTCTCTTCCTCTTCCCCATTCTCGCTCGCAGCTGCGTTGCCGGCGTCAGGTGCCCATCGGCCGCGAGCCCGCTCGACACCGCGGCTCTCGTAGGCCACCGTCGCCCTCGTGGCCTCACCCTTGCGCAATGCGCCGTGGCCGTCGAGCGTCGGGTGCCGGTCATCGCTCGCCGGCCGCCGTCGCCCTCGCGGCCTCACCCCTGGCTGTGACGCTTGCGCACTGCGCCGTGGCCCATCGGCTTCGCCTGTGCCGTCGCCCGCCGGCCGCTGCCCCCGAGTGCCGGAGCTCCGCACGGCCGAGCAGGAGCTCTGGAACAGGGAGAGTGAAGGGATTTTCTTCTCTTTATTTCAATTCTTTGCTAATTTTGATTCTAAATTCTAGGTTTACAAATTAAATTTTATCATTTCTATGTAGAGTGTTGAACTTTTGATTCCAATTCGAATATAATTTCACAGATTTCTTAAGACTTGCATCATTTTTTGTTCTCTCGACCAGAAATAGTTTCTTATGGCACACATATATAGACTATATGTAGCAATTTTGGTATTATTTTTTTTCGCCTTTGAAATTTGGCCCTAGTCTTGACTGATCTCTGGGTCCGCCAGTACCAGTAGCAGTAGTATTTCTTCTTCTTCTTCTTTTGTTTCATGAAACCGAGACGCTTCACATGCCTTGTGTGAACTGAAGAATCCCCATTGGTCATTCTGGTCAATCTAGTGCAGTGACTCCGCATGTGTGGTGTTACCGATGACACTTCATTGGTACCCGCAACCCAGTAACGTGATGCTCTCTATCGGTTCAAAAGATTTAATCTATCTGCTATACAGGATGTGCACGTTGTTTTCTTTCGAGGACTTGCAACAACCCAACATTTTTTTTGGTTTAACAATAGCTCAATTCGCTATTTTCATACTGTATTAGCTAGTAGATCAGTTGAATTGATCTGACACATTCAAATTTTTTAGTATACTGCTGGGTGCATTGATTCCATTTTGAGATTTGCGGCAAGCCTGCGTGGTAAGTAGTATTAACAATGTTTTAGTTTAGTTTTCTATTCTGCCGCTGCTGGACATGCATGAATGTGACACCCGGCCCAATAAGGATGTAAAGAGGGTTCATGAGTGCTGCCGCGCAAGACATGTTTAGTACCACCTTGCTAGTTGAGTAAGGGTGGAGTCAACTTATAAGCCTTCGCCATCCAGCCATATCACCTTCGGGTTAACCCTTTTACACGAAGCGAGGACGAAAGTGTAAGCAATGTGTTATGTGTACGCTGCGCGTCGCGCGCCCTCGGAAGGGTCGTGTGCGGTGCGGCTTTGGAGGGCGGGGTGTTACAAGTGGTATCGCTCTGCGGAGTGCACGGCATGGCACATGTGCCGGCCCTGGGCGCACGGTCGCGTGTGCCAAGAGGGGAGGTCCTGGTTAAGTTGGCGCTCGACGAGGATGTCGAGTCCTTTGAGGGGGGGCGCACGGTCGCGTGTGCCAAGAGGGGAGGTCCTGGTTGTTGGCGCCGACGAGGATGTCGAGTCCTTTGGGGGTGTATGTGACACCCGCCCAATAAGGATGTGGCCCAAGAGGGGGCCTATGAGTGCCGCGCCAAGACATGTTTAGTACCACCTTGCTAGTTGAGTAAGGGTGGAGTCAACTTATAAGCCTTCGCCATCCAGCCATATCACATTCGGGTTAACCCTTTTACACGAAGCGAGGACGAAAGTGTAAGCAAGATGTTATGTGTATGCGTGCGCGCCCCTCGGAAGGGCTGTGCGGTGCGGCTTTGGAGGGCGGGGTGTTACAATGAATCACATCTATAACCCCATGTCCAGCCAGGTGCAAAGTCCATTGCAGTCTTGCAGAGCATCAGTAGCCATCACCACAAAGCACAACAATAATCAAGAGAGCAACGCAACCATGTCGTCGTTCGCTCTTGGCTTGACCAAGACGGCGGTGGAGGGGACGCTGAGCTTGGTCAAGTCGACGGTGGAGGAGGAGAAGAAGCTGAGGGAGAAGGTGCAGAATGACCTGGTGTTCATCTCCGATGAGTTCGAGATGATGCGGTCCTTTCTCCGCGACGCCGCCACCACCACCAACAACAACAACAGCCAAGTGTCGCTGACCTGGGTGAGGCAGCTCCGCACTCTGGCCTTCGACATCGAGGACTGCGTCGAGTATGTCGTCGACCTTGACCCGGACGACAAGTCCTCGGGCTGGGCGTGGCTGCGGCGCCTGTGGTACACGGTGAACTGCTGTGTGCCACCGCTGCCCCTAGACTTGGCGGTGGCCGACATCAAGCGGCTCAAGGCCAGGGTGGAGGACGTCAGCCAGAGAAACATTCGGAACAACAACCTCATTCTTCACGGCTCCAACGACAATAACCAGCAGCAGCAACCTGCAGTCACTGGTGTCGTCATGCCTTTGGCAGAGCAACCGTCAGATGCCACCACCTGCCCATCGTTATGGGCGTACGCCATCCTACGCGATGCGTGGGAGGCCACTGGGATGTGGCACAACCACAGCATATCCTATGGTCTCCAAGATCTGGTTGTCCCTAAAAATGATGATGACCATGACCTCCAGGTTATCTCCATTTGGGGAAGCAATATACAAGGAAGTGGTGGTGATCCTGGTACCACCTCTGTCTTTATTAGGAGGGTCTATCGTGACCCAAGAACCTGTAAAAAATTCAAAATCCGTGCCTGGGTGAAGCTGACGCATCCCTTCAACCACGACGAGTTTGTCAAGAGCTTGGTAGCTCAATTCTCCATGAGCAGCTCTTACCAAGCAGAGGTAACCGAAGAAGACCACCTCATGAAAGCTAAGCTCATGGAGCAAATGAGAGAGCAAAGGTATCTCGTTGTCTTGGAAGATGTATTCACGTTGGAAGAGTGGGCTCTCATCAGAATGTACCTGCTGGACCATAAGAATGGTAGCCGGATAGTCTTGTCGACGCCACAATTAAGGATCGCCCTTCCATGCACAAGGGCGCCATGTGAAGTTTTGGAGCTCGAACACATCCCTGGTGATGACCAATTTCTTTGTGCCTTCTTCAAACCCAAGGTAATTTAAGCCTCAAATTTCTAAGCAATTCATTAGCTACCCATAAAGGATGCGATTGCCACAATATTTCTTGATCAAGTCTACTACTACTTCTACTACTACTCTGCTACCGCTACCGCTACTACTGCTGCTGCTGCTACTATACTATTATAATTATTATTACTACTAGTATTAGTATTATTATTATTGCTAAATGGATAGTCTATGCGCATACGTTTGTTAGCTTTGTTAGTTATCATCTCATGTTATTAAACTCTTGGTTTCAAATAGGACGGGGGTGGACACGGGATTGATTGGTTTGGCAAACATAGTAATTAATTATTTATTATGTATTGCAGTTGAATTGCATCTAACTTATCAAACCGGTTCCTTCTTCCTTGCAGACGCCAAGGAATAATATTGGCGAATTTTACTACCAATTACGACATCGTGGTGTGATATCCATGTGGGCGCCTGATTATAATTATGACGACACAAGCAATTTTGTTGATATATTGTACAAGTGCTTAATATGCGGTTAGTTCAACGAAGTTAGTATTGAGGAGTATCCCGATGATGTGAAAGCATCTCACAGCCATATGTCGCTTGTGGCCATGCAAAAACAGGCTCAGAAAAATGGAAAATGAATCGGCATTTTATTGTTACAGCTGGGTAGATGTGCCTGACCCGTTTAATTTGAAGGTCTTTGTTCAGCGCTTATTCCTAAATTTTGGTACAAATAAAAGAAAAGATTTTGAAGCCATGACAATCACTGAGGGTGGCATGATGGGAGAGGAAGGGTTAATTAAGTGGTGTCTCAAGTTCCTGTTTGAACGGCGTGACAGCCTTGTGGTTATTAACGGTCTAAAGTCGATGGAAGTCTGGGAATTGATAAAATCTACCTTCTTATTATCCGAGGCTCATCTGCAGGTTGTATGATCCTTGTCATCACAAATGAAAAACACTGGCCACACTTTGTGTGAAGGATCACAAGTATCAAGCATTCAAGGTCAAGCATTTGAAGACCGAAAAATTCATAGCTACCGCGATAAGTAAGGTAATAACAGTAATTGTTATCATTATGCCTCTTTTTAAGGAGTGAATAAATCGCACGTTTGACTAAAGATATAGAAACAAACGACTCCCTCAGATCCAAATTTTTAAGTCGTTTTGATTTTTTTTTGTTCATCCATTTTTACTATGTATCTAGACTCATTTATTTTGCTATGTATTTACACTCATCCATTTTGCCGGACTCATCCATTTTGCTGTGTATCTAGACTCATCCATTTTACTACGTATCTAGACTCATCCATTTTGCTATGTATCTGAAATAAAAAAAGTCAAAGCAGCCTATAAGTTTGAACAGAGGGAGTAATATTTATGACGCAACAAGGCATGTGTTAGAGTTGAGCTAGCAAACCGCGGTTTGAATCCCGTGTGCACAGCATTAAGCCATCTTATGGCCGCAGTTTGACCCTATTAGATTTTTTTTTAATATTTATGACACATCAGAAGTAATCAATCGATAAATCATGGAATGTAATTTAATAATAAGTCACGTAATTTAATAATATATAAACCTATTTAAAGACAAAATTTGTCATTTCTTTTACGGATTTAGTCAAGCTTTTTAATTAAAAAATTGGCCAAGTCAAAACCTAGGATAATATTTTTTTTGATAGGAGGGTACTCCTCTATATTGGTAATTCAAGTAGTTTTGGATAGGGACACGATCTCCAAAATGTAACTTTGACTTGTTATTTTTATTTATTGAAGATATATGTATATTTTTACAAAAGTATTTTTCCAGACATATCTACTCATATTAATTGTATTCACATTTTCAAACTCAATAAAGTAAAAGTTATTCATAATTCGTGTATATTCCCGATGTTTGACTCAACGACTTGAATTACCAGTATGGAGGAGACATCCCCTACCGCTGCATGCGCCTTCATAATAACTACTAGTATGAGATTTCTATTTTATTACTACTTGCAGGGCTCTTGGCACTATGAATTTAGAGGCGTAATGGGTGGCTTCTTGTCCGACAGAAGGAAAGATACACATGAATGGATCAATAAATTTGGAAATGTGAGAATTAATGAGGGAAATGGCGAGGAGGAATTTGGTGTCTTCACGGTGCCGCCGTACATTGAGGATGCAGATTTTTTGGGTGGATTCAAACCGTCTTTACGCTCACATTTTGTTCTCAAACATGTGTACTATGGTACATTTGAACAAATCCAATGGCGCAGCTGGGTGGTTGTACCTTACCCGTTTGACTTGTCGGAATTCTCCTGTAGGTTACTTCTGGATTTTTTATTCTGATGCTCCTCAAGTCAAGGAAACTAAAGCAGTTAGTCTAATGGAAGGCACTATTGACCCGATTGAAGAGTGCCGTGAGTTGCTTTGTAATAATAAATGCTTGGTTGTCATCCTTGGCCTGTGCTCCGAAGAAGACTGAGTTTCCATCAAAGACACCTTATTCGATCATACTCAAAGCATTATCGTCGTAGACGCATTCATTCATGAAAGTTTCCACATTTACTTTGAATTTGAACCTAAGGTGCTGCGGCTGGGTACCCAACAACCTTCTTCATATACTTTCGTAAAGGTATGGCTAGCTATCTTGGACGACCCATTTCATTCAACAAGCTTCGTTTATAGAGGTTATTGATCGCGTATGTATTTTGTTTGCTTCATTGGTGTTTAATTACATGAGTGCCTTTGAAGAGGCGTCGAGTCAATAATCTACCTGCTTGCTTGCTACTAGGAATGTACTTACTCTATCCTAGAAATAAGTTTGTTTCGGACATGATTTAGGATATGAAGGCGCCACGCTCTTAGTCTTAGGCAAGTGGTCAGCGCTTGTTCAACCTCTAGGTCGCTTGTTTTTTGTTGCGTTTTTTTTTTTTGGTTATTTTTACATGGTCATTGGTGAGGGATCGACTTCTTGCAAGTAGAGCTCTCGCCCGCGTCTTTTTTCGCATGACTGCGCACTGCTTGCTCTGTATTAAAACGGAGCCATCCTCATTATTACCTTGATGGTGGCCGTAGCTGAAGCGACTGTACTGCATGCACTGGAAAAGAAGAGGCTGGCCGGCCAGGTGAAGTACTCCATACAAACGAAAGGGTCTCTAGCTTAAGTAGCATTTAGGCATGGATTCGACTCGGGAGCAAATTAAATAGATCGGGAATAAAAAAAATTAATAAAGGTTGGAGTCATGCTTTACATACTGAATGCGTGTAGCCATATAGCCCCCGGCTGTTTCCTTCAGTCTCCACGTGCGTGCTGCTGTGGTTATTGTTGTTGTTTATAATCTAGCCTAGTTTTTCAAAATTAGTTACAACTAGTGATTTGCGCGCGCCCATGTGCGCGAGTGATGGCCGAGGTTCTATCTGGAATTTGAATAACATTGATAAAGGATGTATATGATAGGTTGATACAAACTGAATATATCAAGACTTAGCTGTTCCCACTATCAAGTTTATAGCTAGGCCAATAACATGGCACCACACGCAGGGAATAGAAGCCGAATTTCCAAAACAACCGTGAGATGTTCACACACTACATATATATTACTTGAGACGGAGGATGTCCTAATATTACTTACATCTTACTTGAGACAGTCCAACACCAGGACGTTAGATGTCCAAACTTTACATAATTTTACATAAAACATTCTTGGGATAGAGCACCAAGGAGGCAGCCTTTGAGACGACATAGTACAACATAAAAATAGTCACAGTAGGACATGATCATATATAGGTCTCAAGCAAAGTGGCATCATCTTCTGCGGTTCATTTGATCTTCACGCCACTAATAAAGTTTCCAGCTTTGGTCTGACTGAAAGCTGCAGGCTGGGAGCAATCTATTTAAATCAGCAAAATAAAGTTCAGTGCTTGTTATATCAGTGCAAGCATGGTCTATGAACTAATGTAGTTGCAGTCGGTGCTTGCTGATCATCCAAGGGATTTGCAAGATGGAGACCTCACTATTGCATACACAGGTACTGAAAGGGAATAAAGAATTAAAGAAAACCCAGATTACTTTAGTCCAGTCGTGGCTACACAAGAGGAACCTGGAAATCACCAGATCACATCTGATCTGAAAAAAAAAGAAGGGTGCACTGATATAGTTCAATTTCAAGGATGGGTTACTCCAAAGATTTCACAAATAAAATCCACTTTTGCTAGACAATAGAAATAGTTGGGGAAGATGCAATTATTGGCAAGCTGCTAGCATGGAAAACTAAAGATAATCCCCAACTGAAATTATCGGCAAGCCGCTAGCATGGAAAAGCTATCCCTTTCATAAGCCCCACAATATCAGCAAGGCAAAATTGTTATCCGAAGCAAATAATGCATCAGAGCAAAGAGTAAAAGTTGAAAGATCATATACAGAGGATGTATACCTGGCAGCACATTTTCAATTACTCTACAATTCTATATGGACACCTTGAGGAAATTAAGTAAAAGCAGAAGCAACATCAAAATGCAATTACTGGGAAACCCTTCACCAACATCCTGTTTTCAAAAGGTGGACCTGATTTTTGCTTATGCCTCAGACTACAAAAGGTAGTCATAGAGCAATCAATCAAGGACAGCAAGTAATTGTTTTTTCATCTAGAATGAGAGGTTTTTAGTAATCTTCACATAAAAAGAGTGCACAAGGCACATAAGCACCTTTCATTTCATAGTCTATTCTTGAGTTTATTAAATATACTAACCAAGATGCACAACACAAACTTACAATGCTACTGGATAGAATCAGTCAACTTTCAATTAGCTTTTTTAGTCCACCATTGGGAAACCCCCCATGCCATCTTCTTGGTTTTCAAAAGACAGAACCTGAATTTTCTTTAGCTTCCAAAGAACAAAAGAAATGATAAATCAACAAATTAACTTCAATGCAGTAATAGAAACACTGCAGCGTAGCTACAAAATATCTCCCATACATGTATTGGCAGCATCTCATACAGATAGATGAAACAATAAATTTGAGTTTTCCGATAAGCAGTTCATAGGTAAAAAAAGTATAAAACATCACACAAAGGTTTACTCTGTACACATCATGAAGAAATGATATAGATATGCTGATGGAGAATAAAAGAGATTAGTCACCCTAAGAGGGTAGGAGAAGAAATTTGTCACGCTAGAAATGCCAACATTTTTTTCCAGTTCTCATGCAATGTACTACCAAAATAGGCTGGACACATTTAATAAGATGCTTATCCAACAACACAAGCTTGACTGTAACAGGAAACCGTCACATTGCAGGCTTAGGACATAATCACAGAACACAAGCAATAATTAGATCCGGGACTCTGATTCACAAAAAAAAAGGAACCAAAAAGGGTTGCGTACATGCTGCAGAAACATCAGGGATGAGGAAGAAATATATCCTGGTGGTATATATTGCCGCGAGAAATATACCTGTTGCCAGCACCATCAGGAGCGCAGGACCTGCTGCACTTAGTGCATGAGTTGAACCACCAGGATGCCCCTGGAACAAGGCGACCAACAGTGACAACGCAGCGGTATCCATTTTCCTAAAAATGCAGAAGAATTAGAGCATGGTAAGGCAAATAGAAAAGAAGTGTTTGTTTATTTGGTCTTACAGAGAAATCATATGGATCTCTGCTGTTTAGCTGCTGGAGCGTCTTATTCTCAAGCGGGGCGGGAGTGCGGGTATGAGCATGCTGATCAGATGGAGCATCAACAAATCTCATCTCAATAAGCTGGTCTTTGAAGCTACAGAACAGAAGAGCATAGGTATAAGTATACATCCTAGCACATGTATTAATCTCTAGCAGACTACAATAAGGAGTAGAATGTTGAATAACAGGAGCTATCATAAAAGAGCTGCGCCTCAGGGATTATAGGATTAAAATACCAGCGCGAAGCAGCGCTAGCACTTAGATAGTAGCTAGCTATAAAACATGAAGAAGGTCAGCATGAAACCCATAGAACAGGCATGTACAAAAGCTATCCCTTGCACACGCTAGATATGGAAAACATGAGAGGAACATACACTGACAGGACTTCATGAGGCCTCCAACAAACAGGACAACAATTGGTTTTGCCTCAGCACAGTTGTAAACATCATCAATGTTGAATCAGCAGCTCTCTATCCCCATAGAGTAGTTTGAACCTTAGAGTATCTACATGGAACAGCAAAGGAATTCAGAGACATAATAAGGATATAGGTGAAAAGCAAGGCTATAAAAATAATATATGACCAGCAATGGAAACACACCTCATGTCCCTTAAGACTACATGCCTAGAAAGTGTGGGTGCAGGCTTGTTTGGCAAGGCGAACCATGTGAGCATCGAAACCTCCATCAACAGGCCAATAGTGTCTCGCGGGTTCATCTATATTAATACAAAATCGTAACATAGATCAAGGAAGGATGTGCATAAACAGAATATAACAGAGGAACCTCTAGTCGCACTTTGTCGGGCGCCCAAAAAGAACATACTACGACATCGACACGGGCTCAATGGGGACCTCGAGCTATATTACATAAATAGCAGCGCCGGCGCAATCCATCTCACTAATCATGGAAACATACGGAAGGCCGCAGCAAACTGCAGCCGCTCGTAACAGGCAGAGGTAGAACGTCCCGACGACAAACATCCTGAAATTTTCCAACAGCCCACTTTACGCTGGCGGGAGCAGAGCAACGACGGATCCGCGAACCGAGGCCGAACCCAAAAGGTAAAAAGGGAAAATAACGGAAAAGAAGAGAGAAGATTGGACACGTAAGATAGATCCATCATCAACCACCGATATCGTCTTTTTCGTTAACATTAACGAAACAGAGCATGCACCGCCGAAGCCGCGAAACGAAACTCCCCGAGCAAGAGGCGGCAACACTCACCTAGGTAATGCCGCCGACACTCCAGCCACCAACGCCGGGCCGGTCCGCCGTCCCGGCCTCTGACCTTCCCGCCTCGCAAGCCAACCGCACCCAGGAAACTGGATCCGCTACAGCCGCGTCGCCTTCTATCCCCTCGAAATCGAAGCGAACCAAATCAGCGGTAAGAATAGCAGAATGGGGAGGGAGCGGGATCTCGTTTCACCGTACCGGAGGAGGAAAAGCGGAGGAACAGCGGACCCGGGCGAAGGCGCCCGAGGGGCACCATCGCCCCAGGCGCCGCCGCAAGACAGCCGGGGCCCAAACGCAATGGCTCCAGCGGCGCCGCCGTGCGGGGGGGCACCCTCGCCCGCCCGCCCGCAGGCGTCGGTGAGACGAGGAGACTTACCAGATGGATGGATTTGGCTTTGAGGCACCGGACCGCCATCGCGTGCTCGCCCTCGCATCGCCGCTGCGCGCCCGCTTTGCGCCACCGCGCCGCCCGCCGCCTAACGCCGCCGCACCGGGCACAACCGTGTGGGCACCGTGCCGGGGTGCCGTGCCGGAGGGGAGAGGGAGGGGTAGGGGAGGCCGGGGGGGGAGCATGGGGAGGAGCGGGGGGGAGAGGAGAGGGACCAGCCGCCCGCGCCTAGGCGCCTGCCCTAGCCGCCACCGCGAGAGAGGAGTGAGAGGGGAGGAGGCGGATGCGGCGCGAGAGAGAGCTAGGGTTGGGCCGGTATATATTGGGCATGGGAGGAGGGCAGCAGCACCGTCCATCACAGAATCGACGGCCGGGGAAAAAACGACGCGTGGATGCCCTGGCCGAGCGTTTTCTCCACACCCAATTTTCTCTTTAAATTCTCTATCTTAATACCTGCAGGAATTCAACAGTGTACTTTATACCGAAAGATGCCTGAAGGCACTCGAATGGATCGAGAAATTTCCACTCGTCGGGCGTGAATGGGATGAGATACGGCTTACCAGCTGTGTATCCAATGACGATCTGCATTTTGTCTCGGTATGGGGATCCCAGGTGTTGGAAAATCATCGCTCGTCACGACTGTTTATTACAAGAAAATGCTTTCTTCAGCGGTACCATGGGGCAGTGAGCATTTCGGAGCATTTGCGTGGGTGGACGTCCCCAGTCCATTAAATTTGACTCAAATTGCTTGGTGCTTACTTCTTGATTTCTATTCTGATGATCCCCAAGTCAAGCAATCTGCAATAATTAGTATGATGGAAGAAGGCCACGCCCCAATTCCAGAGTGCCATGATTTTATTGCAAAGTACAGATGCTTGGTTGTCATCAATGGTGTGCGCTCCACGCAAGACTGGGATTTGATCCAAACCACTCTCAGATTACACACGATTTCAAGCACTATCGTTGTCATCACAACTGATGAAAAAGTTGCAATGCATTGTGTGCAAAATAAAGACAGAAAAGCAGTACTGAACATCAGAAGTCTCGATGGTGATGTGGCCCTTAACCTGATGCTGGAAAAGGTGTGTTTACTCCCCAACCTAGGATTGACCGAACAGTCTTTCTAATCTCCATTTATCTAATTATGCATACTTTTTCAATGATTTTTTTGACCAGTTAATTGTTCATACTAACAACATATGTAATGTTCACCATCAGAGTCGTGATGAATGATAGTTTTTTGTCGAGTTCAATACTACCGAACACTGTATGCAGTCTAATTTATCCAAGATGCCTCAAAGATTTCTACACCTAGCTAGATGCAATCCAAAGATCTTCACATCGTAGCTGTTTTTTTTTTATCGGTCACATCGTAGTTGTTAAAAAGTAAACCTGCTGCTGGTTTACTTCCAACAACAACAACAGACAACAACAACATAGTCTTTAATCCCAAGCTAGTTGGGGTTGGCTAGAGATGAAACCCATATGAAACCTTATCACACTAGAGTATTAGGCCATTAGTTCTTGGGGAAAGTAAACACAGCCTGAAATGATAACCTTTATATATAGTTAAACCTTGAACTTGCTATAGGTGATTAATTCAACTTAGATCTTAAATATATGTAATTTTCTTTCAGCTCAAGTTCAATTTTATTACTTAAAAATAAGATGATTTCGAGAGATTGAATATATACTATATTTCATAATTTGTTTTATTTGTCAATTCTAGATGGCTTCCAAAGGCAAGCAATTGAATTCTCAAGAGATAGAGGCATCAAAATCTATTCTCGCCAAGTGTGGTGGGCTGGCCAAAGTAATAGCTACCATAGGTGAAGCGTACAAACGAGACATATGGCAGTTGCAGTTTCTGTGTGACAACTTTATGGGCAAGCTGGAGACGGAAACAAGATTCCATAGTTTAAGGCCTTTGTTTTCTTGGCTGCAGTACTACTTTGATTCTTGCTCCGATTCAATCAAGCCTTGTATCTTCTACATGTCAATCTTTTCTGCAGAGAGGAAGATTAGGCGGCAGCGTTTGCTGTGGCGGTGGATCGCAGAGGGTTACTGTAGGGATACTTCCGATGGTAGTACTTGTGATGAGAATGGTGAAAAATTCATCTCTGAGCTAGTCAACTTGAGCATAATCCAACATTCAGAAAGAAATAAAGTCTTTTGTGAAGTCAACCGTTTCATCCATGAGTACATCATCTCACGGCCAATGGAAGATAACCTTGTCTTTGCATTGGAGGGGCGTTGCAGCCTCAACTCGACACGTACTGGGCAACACCTCACCATAAGGGACAGCTGGGACAGAAGAGATGAGATTGTATATGAGAGCATCGATTTTTCACGGCTACGGTCCTTGACTGTTTCTGGGAAGTGGGAGTCATTCTTCAACTCTAGCAGAATCAACATGAGGCTTCTCCGGGTGCTGGATCTTGAGGATGCAACAGATGTAACTAATGATGACCTTGAGAAGATTGGGAAGCTACTGCCTCGACTCAAGTTTCTCTCCCTACGGGGATGTATAAGGATTACTTGTTTGTCGAGTTCAATGGGTGGTCTGATGCAGCTGCAGACTCTTGATATCAGACACACTTCCATAGTAACTTTGCCAATATTTATCACGAAGCTGCAAAAGCTACGTTACATTCGTGCGGGTACAAGTACAATGGAAGTATGGGATTGGGAAGAAGGTGATGATGTCGTAGCAGCAGATGGCGAGGATAGGGCAGACGTGGTACCTACGTTGCACCGATACGGGATACGGATACGGCGATACGTTGATACGGCATTTCTCCAAAAATAAGGACACGCCGATACGGCAAGTACATAAAATATTGTATAATAATTATTACTAATATGCATAAGTATAATGTATATTTAATAGCAAAGATAAATAGCTAAAACAAAGAGAGATCAATATACCGAAAGCCACACAAAACAGAGGCCCAATCCAGCCCAACAGCCCAAAGGAAACTTACCTGCATACAAACCCTATCTCGTGCTGCTGGCCGCCGCCGCCACCCATCCCAAGCTGCGCGAAGTGCTAGTGCTATGCATCCTTGCAGCTGCTTCTTCGATGGAGCTCCCAAGGTTTCTTCTTCGATGAAGTGCTAGTGTTAGTGCCACCCATCCCAAGCTTTCTTCTTCGATGGAGCTCCCAAGTGATATGAATCCGAGCTCCCACCATGCCTACGAGGTACCACTACCGCGAGCTGGCAGCAGCGACCGGCAACTTCGATGAGGAGAACGGCGCGGCTGCTTCGTCGTGTCTACCGCAGGTACCTTGCAGGACCACCGCGCGCCGTCAAGGTGCTCTCGCCGCTCGCCGGAGACCTCCAGACATGCCGATACTTCCCAGAATACGTATCGGATGTGTACGTATCGAGATTAATCGAATTTTTCTTTTTTCCCTGATACTTCCCGATACCGTATCGGTCGCGTGTCGCTGTATCGCCGTATCGGATACGTATCCCGATACCGACACGGCGATTAGCGCACGTATCGGTGCAACGTAGCGTGGTACCCAGCTGCTTCGTGTCCAAGTTGTGCAGACGTGGCAGCAGGCTCGATGGCAGTGTTAAGGTTCCTGCAGGTATTAAAAAGCTGGTTGTTTTGCATACTCTTGGTGTTGTCAATGTGAATTGTACTTCTTGTGGTGAATCGATCTTCAAGGTGCTCAATAAAGCTTAGCCAGCTGCGTAAGCTCGGCGTGTCAGGCATCAGCAAGAGAAACATCCAGAAGTTTTGTGAAGCCATCTCTGGTCATGCCCATCTCAAATATTTGTCAGTGGTACTTGACAGTGATGACAAATTGGATGGGTTATCATTAGATGGCATCCCCCAACTACCCAAGACCCTAAAAAGTAAGTTGTTTGGGCATGTAAACAAATTGCTAGTCTGGATCAAGGACCTTCCGGATCTGGAAAAGCTCAAGGTTGATCTCACTATAGAAAAACCAGATGAGTTGGCATTGATTCCACCATCAACTATCGTCACTCATCTTCGGATCAGCCCTATTCAAGACGGTACTCTCAACTTTTCAGGCTTCTGGGAATATTCCACGCAGGTTTTGGAGATTCAGTGCAGCTCTAAATTGCACATAATGTTTCCTGGCAATGTAATTGATGTGCTCAAGGTCCACTTCTCCGGTGGTTCGGGTTCGTCTTTGCAGATTTCTGGGCTAGGCCGGTTGCCATATCTTAAGGAAGTGTGGCTCAAGGGATACAACGACGCACACAAGCAGTACATGCAGCAGCAAATTGACGAGATGCAGCTGTGGGATCAGCAGAAGAGACCTGTGTTGAAGCTTGTGCAACCATGCTTATCCTGATTCACTGTTTTCATTTCCGTCCCTTGTAATAATAGATAACCGAATCAACCCTTTTCAAATCGGGAGGCCTGCGTGCCGTGCAACACTTTCTTCTTGCTTCTTCTTCCTCTTTCATTTCATCACAAATAGGTATTATTTGTTTCCTAGATCTGTCTCTCTGCATTGTTCATGTGCTGATGGTTTCTTGGCGGAATGGATTATTCTAGTAGATCTGTTGCATGACTGCTGAGTGTATGCAATAGTCAAAGTTCCACTCATAATTCATAAAGCTCTGAAACTGTTCTATTAATACATTCATTTACTTTTGAGTTTCAGGGCATCGTTGCTTTACATTATCACAGACTACTCTACTTACATCGCACCATTTCCATAAATAAAAGCATATGCAGCTTCAAAATCCAACAGCTAGTAAGAGTCTGGCTGCAAACATGATTGTGGAGATTGGAATTTGGAAACAGTAAACTAAATAAGCCTGCAGCATACAGGCAATCGATCAGGTCCTCCTATATATACCCACAATTCAGAGAGCATCATCAACAGAAACATTCTTCAGAGATCAAGTGCTCACGTCATGCATTCACTGTGCTAATCAGATTAAACGCTCAAAGTAGCAGGACAATGCGACAGTTGCAGACCAACGCCGTACTTACTGATCCAAAGGGTAGGACTTAAGATGGGTTTATTCAACACAAAATACAAACTACGGAGTACTAGCTACTAGTTGGGACTTGGGCAGAGGAACTCAGCACGCACCGCGGCGGAAGCCCACGGACCTGCCGCCGACGTCATAGAGCACCTCGATGGTCTGTTGCTGCACGTTGCCGATGATCCCCGGAGTGCGGTCGTCGCCGTTGGGCGCGAAGGCGAGGCAGTCGTCGATCAGGATCCCGGAAGGGTCCAGCTCCACGGTGGCGTTCCGGTCGAACACGAGCGCGACCCTGGGCACCCTGACGACCATGACGCCGGTGAAGTCGTAGCAGGTGTCGAGGCTCCCTTTCGGTGCCGCCAGGCGGTACGCGCCCATCCTGCTCCGGAACGCGGCGCGCAGCGCCTGGTACGCCGTCGGCGGCAGGCGGGTGATGGCGGTGCGCGAGTCCATCACGGAGCCGGCGGCGAAGACCGTCGCGGGCACGTTCATCAGCCGCTGCCCCGCCACGGTGACGCCTCGGAGCAGGACACGGTACAGCGTCGGCGCCTGCCTGAACCTCCCCATCGGCGTCGCCACGAACGTCCTCGTCCTGGAAGACGGTGGTCTGCCGAGGACGAAGAACCCGGCATCGCTCGGCGTCGGTGGGACGCAGTACGAGAAGGCGTTCCCGTGAGTAGCCGCCGTCTGGGACACCAGTGACTCCGGGCCGCCGCCGAGTGACATGGTCCCGGATGAGGTGCTGCTCTGGCTCAGACCCTGCTCGGCCTGGCTGCACCCGAACCGGAAGCTACGGACGGCGGTGGTGCGGGTGATGGTGAGCAGGTCGGAGCTGTACGTGCCCAGCGTCGACGACCCGTCGGGGTAGGTGACGCGGTACTGGCACTGCCCGTTGATGCAGCCGTTGCCGTAGGGGCCGAGACGCGCGCACGCCGGCGAGCCGCACGGGAACGGGGCGTAGGTGGGCGACCTGGTTGGGTCGAAGAATCTGCTGCCGCCCGTCGGCGGCGGGTGGCATTGCACCCATGGCACGTCGCTGGCGGTGTCCACCATCATCGTCTGCACCGTCCCCGGCATGCTCCGCCTCGTCCCGCCGCCGGTGGCCATCGGATCAATCCTAGACTGCAGGGGAAAAAAAAGGGGAGATGGATCAACGATCGATCGATCGCTTGCTTAATTACACAGAAGAAAAACTAAGGAATAATCTTGGTGACGAAGAAAAATATGGTTTCGTTGGTAGTAGTACCGTGGAAATGCTACTTGCTGAGCCGACGTTGACGTCGACGACGGGCCCGTGCTCCATAGCGGTTGTGGTGCTTCTCGCCGCGCGCTTCTTGGCCTTCTCATCGTCGTCTTCGTCGTCATCACCAGCAGACAGCAGCGTCATCTGGATGTTTTGCACGCGGAGCTCGTCCTGCCGTAGCAGCTCGGCCAAGGACGGCGGCTTCTGCTTGCGGCGGTGCGACGACGGCGAGCAGGGGCCATGGGAGAGACTGAGGCGTAGCCACGTGGCGTTCTGGTCACCATGGGGTGGAGACACTGCAACAACCAACATCATTCAGTTCGTTCAGTAGTATTGGTTTAGATCGATCATTTTTTTTTTCAGCTGTTTGTGCGTGTGTTTTCGGATCGTACCCCTGTGTCCGGTGCAAGCAGCTTTGGGCTTCAGCGAGCTGATCGCCACAAATGTGTACTCGTGTTCTGCCGCGTCTGCTGCTGCACGGACGGCGACTGGGACATTGCTAGTAGGAGAAGAACCGGACAAGCTGCTGAGGCTGAGCACTACAAGGAACAGAAGCAAGACGACAGCATCCGCCATGGCTAGCTGTGCCGAGGAAGATCGATCAGAGTGTGTATAAATCTATCTTGCTCTCTAGTCTCTAGATACTGCACAGGTTTGCCGTGCAACTCGGGTACTCCATTATATAGGCAACAAGGAAAGTGAATATATTTTTTCTTTCACTTTTCACATGTACACAGATCGAACCACCATCACACGCACACCACCATCACACGCACACACAGATCGAACCACCATCGAACCACGTAGATAGATTCTACATGAAAACAACAAAAACATATGCACACAGGATGACAGGACAGTTTTTACTTTCTCACGCACAGTATTCTTCTCAAGAATGCAGGCAGAGACTCTATACCGCGTTTGATTCTGAATTCCGAAACAAGTAACACACTTTCGTTCTCTCATGAACAAACTACTCCTAGACAAGTGGGCGGCGCAACCATGGAGAATCGATCTTTTTGTTTTTGATAACAGGAGAACCGATCATTGACTGCCCAGGTTAGTCGTGCAAAGCACGTCCTTCCTGCCATTGGAGACCTCGCCGCTCTTGCTCCCGCCGACGAGAAGCGGCCGGCAGTAGTAGGTGACCTGCATTCGGGTCATGTTGAACCCGGAGCTGACCTCCGTCACGAGGCTGCCGTCCACCCGCAGCGTCATGTCGCCGACGACGGCACGCTTGGTGTAGAGCAGCTCGAAGTAGGTCTGGTTCATGACGCCAGGGTCGTTGATCGCCTCCACGCTTGTCATCAGGTCCACCGCCATCTCCTGCCGCACAGCCTTGTCGATCGGGTTGAAGAAGATGATGCAGTCCTCGTCAGGCTTCGGCGTGGACGCCGGCGTCGCGCCGTCGAAGAGGTACGCGGTGACGTTGAGGAAGTACATCCGGGCGCGGCCGCTGGGGTTCTCGGCCCGGAGGTTGAGCTCCAGGGACACCGTCTCGGTCGCCGGCAGCGGAGTGGAGTACACGGCGCCGTCGACGACCGAGAGGCGCAGGGACTCCGGCCGGAGCACCACCTTCACGGAAGTGACGACGACGGCGACTATCAGCACGGTCACCACGGCGGCCACCGTGTACCGTGCCGCGTCGGCCAGGCACTGGAACGCCGAGGTCTTGCCGTCGTCCCCGTCGTCTGCTCTCATGTCTACTCACTCTCCACTGCAGCAATGTGGCTTTGTCGTCAGTTGATGAGAACGTTCCGGCTGATCATGAATACGCGACAGAATCATTTAATATAGTACAACTAACAATTGACCAATGATGAGTGATTAACTTGTTCATGATTGGTGCTGACACTCTGAAACAAACTTAAAATGTCACTTTTCTTATGTTTTCGGTGCATATTTTCTGTTTTTGTCGTTTTTTGGAGTAATGCTCCTGCTACTTTGTTTTGTTGTTGTTCACGAATAGGTAATTTTATCATTGTTTTTATAGAAAATTATAACTTAACTTGTCTCTTGTGGGTTGTCCATTTTAATTATATATTTGGTTATATAATAATGAATTGTTTTTTGAAAAGCATCTAAAAGGTCACACCTAAAATAGAACCACTCCATTGAAATATACATTATGACAAGGATGGCAAAAGGTTGACATGGATGCCCTCGAATTGTTGGTTGAGGTTGACAGCGATCCTCCAATTCTGATGGGTAAGTTGGAAACAAGCTTCGTTAACATTTTGAGAATATGTGTAGCACATTCAAGATTTGTGGTATGGGTCAATGACGGCTGGACCCAAGGGTATGCGGTGGCCTATATCCTACACATCCCCGTGGGTTCGCCCTAACCCAGGGCATGCGGTGGCCCACCCTGCATACCATGTGGGCTCGCCCCCTAGGTTATAATAACCTATGTAAGCTAGATAGACAACCTGTAGCGTTTCCATTTCAGTTCATATAAGGGGAGATCTGGTTAGATGTGCTAAATTAGTGTCAATCATTCGGTTAATTAATGGGTCCGTCCAGCTTCTCAGGAAACGACTACTGAGTACTCCTAAGGTCAGTCTCAAGGGGATTTCATGTCACAGTTTCAAACACATTTAGATTTTCGAAACAGTGAAGAAAAGTTTCATCCCCATGAAACACTCTCTACTTCCATGAAACTCTTATAATCTCTCTTATCTTTAATAGGTGCCACATCAGCGTAATTAATACCCATAAAACTCTTTTGAAACTACATTTAGTGGAGAGTTTCACTTTGTTGTTTCTAAGACTACCATGTCAAATGAAACTTGGATGAAACACCCTCTCTCACTGCAAAGTTTCATTCTATAGTCAAAAACATTAATTCTATGACTCAAAGATAGTTCGTTTCAAGAGCAAGCCTTTCAGTGGTGGTTGCAATGCGAAAAAGCTGATTGCAAAGGAGCACCGCCGAGGCTTCGACTCCTTCTCCTTAATCGTGCGGATGCTTAAGAAAGGAATGCACGCGACGTTCAACGGGATCGCTTCGATCAGTTCTTCGGATGGTGGGCGCCATCTTTGCTGAGGCTCCAGCGCTGGTGCTGGCGAACTACCGTCGGCTAGGGCGTCTTCCGGCGAAAGTACTCAGGCTTGAGGATTTCAGTTTCCTGGGCTAGTTTTGCTCTGCTGCTGCTGTTCTTGCCATTTCATTTGCCGTGACACTGTTGTTCCTGCTCTTGCTTGTTTGTTGGTGTTCAACTTCTTTTCTTTTGTCCGGTAATTAGGGTATTACCATGACTCTAGTTTGTATTTGGTTTTGTGTTGTCAACACCTCGCTTAATGAAAACGCAATGGTTTAGGCGGGCGTGGTCTTAAAAAAAAAAGATAGTTGCTAATTGTGTCAACAGATTTTAATCTAGAAACACTCATTTTTTTATCTCTCTTTTTAAATGCACTGTCATGTCATAAAAATACATACCTATTTAAAGCAATTGAAACTTAAATAAAACCCAGACTAAGTGTAATGCAAGTACATAGCCAAAAGGAGCTTGTGTCATATCATATGCAACTTAGCCACTAGTGTAGTGACGACAAATGACCGTACCAAAGTAAAAAAAATGGAGAGGGCCGGGGTGGGCTGGAGTCAGCGTCGTCGTACTGGCAGGGCACATGGAGACCCTACTCCGATTCATTCGCATTGGCACTCACCTGCCAAGTGTCGGCACATTAAACCCGCTCTAGCAGCTCTCAACAGTCAACAAGTTGAAGTCGTCGTCCCGCCCGACTAAAAAGAGCACGTTCGAGGGCTCATAGGGGTAGGGTTTGCGTGCGTGTGTTTATAGGGGTGAGTGTGCGTGCGTGTTGGCGCCGCTGCGTTGTACTTGTGTAATCTAAAAAAAATGAGCACGTTCGAGGGCGTCTTGTTACCGGTGGAATTTTTTTTTTTTTTTTTTGTGAAAAGGAAGATATATTAAGCATCAGACAAGTACATCCTCCCGTATTACAAACTGAACTTCAAAGAAAAAGAAAATTACAATTGAGTCATCAAGATCCAATCTCATCTTCCTCATC
Source organism: Hyparrhenia diplandra (assembly GCA_015847255.1). Lineage (NCBI taxonomy): Eukaryota > Viridiplantae > Streptophyta > Magnoliopsida > Poales > Poaceae > Hyparrhenia > Hyparrhenia diplandra. The sequence continues at coordinate 448,053 of JADLZK010004729.1, forward strand.
TCTCGATCTCCGGCTTCGCCATCGACACCACCACGACGATCCATGTCCACCTTTGCTTCCGCCAAGAAACACCAAGCATTGGAAAAGCCGCATCATCCATCGCCCAGATCACCAAGCGAATCGATTTCGTTGAAAGAAAATCGGCCAGCCCCTTGGCAAAAGGAAAGAGGAAAAGAAAATCCGCCGCCGTCGGCCCGAGGACCAACGACCAGGAAAAACATCCATCGCCGCCCGGGGAACCCGGCGACGAGGAAGAACCACAAACCCATGAGGATTACCGAAGAGCTCACATACCGACACCAATTAATCGCCCGCACGCGAAGCACCACGGCATCCACCGGTACCCAGAAACTTTATTTGCCGTGCGGTGGCGGCGCCACCGCCGGAACCCTAAACTCCATCGGACATGGAGATATACTAACCCTAAGAACTCGATCTAATAGGAAAAACTTATGGAAAAACAATGGATCCCCACTCCTTTCAGCCTCCGGCCCGGATGCCGGAGGGGAAGGGAGGGGGACCAGCCCGGTGGTAGAGAGCGGCGGCGGCTGCTGCCTAAGCCCTTCTCTGGTAGAGAGCGGCGGCGGCTGCTGCCTAAGCCCTTCTCTCCGTACGTACCAAGCGGTAACTCCTAGCCTTTACCGGTGGAATTGATGGCACGCACTAGAAAGAATTTAGCAACAAATGATGCTAATGTTTTTATAACAAAATAGTGCTAATGTTGAGTACGTAGTAGAGACTTTGAACCTAACGAACGTGTTGTAAGTATGTGTACCAAATTGCCCAACAGTAAAGTACTTCAAGATTGTCTCCGATTAAGACATTTGTCGTGCGCCAAAACAAATAAAATAAAGGAGTGTCTCCATGAGTGAAGTGTGGGTTATTTGTAGCTGGAGCCCACACATGAGGAACCGAGCATGCATGCATGCATTTAAGGATAATGCTTGCCGGGACCTCTTGTGGGTGAGGGTGGCCACCAATTCATTTCAGTCTGCAGCTACGTGTGTTCTGATGTCGTCATCTCGGATACACGTCACTTGCTTTTCATAGTGTGACGTATGTAATTCATACGTGCTTACTTTGTCCTTTCTGGGCAGACCCAATATGTATTTGTGGCCGTATAGTTATTTCCTTGTGTTGTAACTTAGAGCACTCACAATGCAGACTCTATCATAGAGTCTAAGACTATTTATTATCTCGAATAACGTGGACTTGGAGTATAAGACTTGGAGTCTTATTTTTTCCCATCTCTCTTCCATAGATGTACTGCCCTCATCAGCACTACATTAGTAAATTACAATAAATATGAAAGTAATAAATGTGCTTAGACTCTACGGTAGAGTCTGCATTGTGAGTGCCCTTAGGCTTTTGCTATAGCTGATCGGTAAATTTTTGCTACTTTCATGCAATGCTAGCATCTTACCCGTGAGCTTGAAGTAGCTGAAGTTAGTTGATGTTGTAAAATTATTCCTTACGTCTCAATGAAACATGGGTTTTACGAACTGGTTCGCGAAAAGGATGGCTAAAGATCGACATGGATGCACTAGCTCGAATTGTCGGTTGAGGATATGACAACGATGCCCCAATTCTGATGGGTAGTTTGGCCAAAAAAACGGAAATGAGTTTCTTTATGTAGTGGGCTTATTAATAACACCTGGCCCCTAACATTTTGAGAATGTGTGTAGCATATTTTGTGTACAACGTGTACGGAGTACGTGCTAGGGTTATAATAACCTACGGAATACAGTACGTACTAAGCGAGAAAGAAGCTCCAGCGATATTTGTTCCCATTTCAGCTCATATAAAGGGCTCGGATCTGTTTACATGTTCTAAATTAGTGTGTGTCGTGTCGATCATTTTGGTAAATTAATGGGTCCGTCCAACTTCTCGGGACACGAGTACACAGCCAAAAGGAGCATGCATGTCAGCTAAGAGCAAATATTATAAGGGGTTGTAAATTTTGCTTAAATCTACCGATGTGAAGGAGAGAAAGGAGGAGAGAGAAGAAGCGGTTGTAAACTACAGTAGAACTTGGGCAAAGAACCAATACTATCGCGTGAAAGAGACAGGTGGGCATATTTTAAGCTGTGAAGAACTAACCATTGTGCGGGTGGGTTGTAAGAAGAATTTGTAAGGGGGGCTTTACAGGTAGAACTTCTTCAGGCGTATTATAATATATACTTGCTCTAAGTAGTAGTGACAACAAAGTAATGACCGTAGAGGACCGGGCTGGGGTCAGTGTCGTCGTACGTACTGGCAGGGCACATGGAGACCATCCTCGGGTTCATTCGCGTTGGCATCTCACCTGCCAAGTGTCGGCACATTAAACCGGCGCAACAACATCTCTCAACAGTCAAGAAGTCGAAGTCGAAGTCGCCCAGCTAATGAGCACGCTTGAGAGGCGTCTTGTTATTGATGGAATTGATGGCACGGACTAGAAAAGAAATTAGCAACAAATAATGCTAATGTTTTTCTATTTTAAAAAATAATGCTAATGTTGTTGAGTACGTAGAGACTTTGAACCTAGCCAACGAACGTGTTCTAAGTGTACCAAATTGCCCGCACAAAGTACTTCAACATTGTCTCCGATTAAACATTAGTCATGCACCAAAATAAATAAATAAATAAATATAGGATTATCTCCATGAGTGAAGTGTGGGTTATTGCTGAGCTCACGCATGAGGAATATAGCATGCATGCGTACATGCATTTAAGGATATTCATGCCCGGGACCTCTTGTGGACCTCTTGTGGGTGAGGGTGACCAGAGCATGCATGATGCATACATGCATGGGCACCAATTCATTTCAGTCTGCACCTACGGGTTTTCTGATATCATTACGGATACACGTAATTTGCTTTCCATAGTGTGACGTATGTACTCCCTTCGTTTTAAATTACAGTTCATTTGATTTTTTTGACCTTAAGTTTGACTGCTAATCTTATTCAAAAAAAATTGCACAAAAAACAATCAAATTTATGTCATTCTTAAATACCATTTGTTAATAAAGCAAACCACAACAAAAGAAGTGATATTTCGCCAAAACTTTGAATAAGGCAGTGGTCAAAGCTAGGTTTGAAAAAGCTAAACGAACTACAATTTAGAACAGATTTAGTAGTATATCATACATATCCTTGCTTCTTTGAGGGAAGACCCAACACAATACGCGGCGATAAACACAAAAATAATACAGTAGATTTGTCGTGGCTAGCCAAAAAGTAGCTTTGGCTTCTTTTACCCATGCATGACTTTGAGACTTTCTCTTACCCTGGCATGGTTACGTGCTTCCTTCAAGTAATATAAAGGCTTCCACAATGCAACGCTCCAATATCTATGTTAGCGCTCTAGCTGATATCCATGCATGTCTTCAAAGGCTGTTAAAAGCTCTTGTAGAAACAACGATGATATGGTTACCTCTAATAAAAAGACGGAAGCAAACAATCGGGGAATGTGCTAAGGCGAGATGTGGCTTGAACACTGATGTTTGCTTGCTCGCGACGACCATGCTCTCGGCTCCTGCGTTTTCAATCTCCACACACGCGAAAATCACCATCGCTCGCCGCCGCCGCTGCCTCCCGCCCGCGCGCCCACGTCTCGGCGGTTCCGCGAGGAAGGGCGATTCGACGCCACCCGCGCTCCCACGTCTCGGCCGACGGTTCCGCGAGGAAGGGCGACTCGACGGGCTGACCGGAGCGGCCGCCGCCGCCGCACCCGTCCGTTGCGCTCCGTTGCCGCACACCCGCGCGGCCCCGGCTAGCCCTCGCCGACTGCACGAAACTTTCCGAGAGGCGCTGCTCGACCTCAGGCGCCACGACACCGAGGCCCTAGGCCGCACTCCGGCCCCGCGACGCCGCCTGCCTCGCGTCCGCGGTCCGCGCAGCTTCACGTCTTCGTAAGTGTTTTCTGACCGCGACGCCGTCTCGTCTGCCGTTGCCACATCTGTTTCCTCCAAGAAACCGGCAGCGACGGCGACGCTCATGTCCTTGCTGACCCGAAGCAGCAAGGCGGCTGCCACCGACGAGGACAGGGAGTTGACGAGTGCAGATGTATGTTGCGTATGTTTGCTGGCTTCCACGGCCTCGCGCTCGGTAAGGTTGGGTGCTCTGTTCCAATTAAGTCACGTATACCATGCCCACGACCTGTTTGTTGAATTGTGTCACTGGTTCCTATTGCCAGTCTTAGCCTATGCGACTGTTGATGAATCATTTAGCATGTGCCTCTCTGCTCTCATGCTCTAAGTCGACAGCGAACAGGTATGAGTGCATACCTCCTCTCTAAATTTGGATTACCGATTGTGGCACCATACATCCATTCATGTGTACTAGGATTCTCAATTAGGTATGAGTAATGTTGTTTCAGTAGTATGCAGTGTTTCACATCTGGAGCTCGAGCAAATTCAGGTGTGATGACAGATTGCGGTATCGCTTCATGGTTTCAGTTCATACTTTCGTCAACTTACAGTATGAGTATAGTATGAGTTCATACTTTTTTTAGACTCAAGTACCAGTTGATACCAGACCAAATTAAAATAATTTTAAGAGCTTCAATGCATTCGTTTACCTCAGTGAATGTGTGGAAATTTTACAATTCCAGTTATTGGCTGTGGCTGCACTTTGTTGGTGAGAACTGAACGAGTTTTGGCAATATTGCTATTTTCCTTATGTTGCCTTCCTAGCAAAGTGCAGTGCAGACTGCATAATGGTAATTTTAGTTTTGAGGGTTTCTATAATCTAAAAATTAATAGAGAAATAGGTATTGCCCTTTTGATGGTCAAAGTGCATTGTGCTTTTAGGATGTCCCATTGAGGCCTGGCATGACTAATTAGGCTTGGATTTCCTATGCTCGACTTATCCATGGTTCTCATGTGTCACACCTGAATAAATATATACAAACTCGATAAACATATACACATTGTGGACTTGAAGTTGGGTAGATAGTTGCTATATCTGCTGCAGTAAAGAAAATATTTCTGAGTGACTCACATGATTTTCCATACCACTCATGTCAGGTTGTGGCCTTTTTTTTCAGGTTTTGATGCATAATGTAATCTGCATGTCATCTTCTGCAGACATTGAAACTTGGTAGGCTTATGAACTCTATTTTTCTTGTCTTGCCTTTCTTAAATGTTTCATTACTTTTTATTCATACAATTGATAGATGGTCAGGATGCATCTAAAAAGGAAAATATGGACCCAATGATTTACTGGTTTTTTTATCTTGTTCATATAAAAGTACACGGAAGCCAACAATGCTAATAAACAACGAGACTTTGTGTGGAGTTATATTTGTGGTTTGATCATGATTTTTTTCCCTATGGGTTTGTGGCTTTGTGCCTCATGGTTACATTGTATGTTCCTTCAGAATTTATGTAGTGCAGGGTCTATGTTCAGATTGGCTACTTCCCGGCAAAACTGAATCTTCTATCATCATGAGTCTATTTTTTTAGGACTTGGATTCTAGATTAATCATATACATGTCTGATTGACTGATTGAGGCTTGGCATGATAAATTAACCTTGGATTTCATGTTGTAGTTGTTTGGTTGAATGGCTGGTTGACTTATCTGTGGTTCTCTGATGTCACGAATTCATGTTGGTACTAGGTATTGGACTTACTGAGACTTAAACATTCTTTTTGGGGGCTCCTCTAAGATACACAACAACCTTTATTGGAGTAGTAATGTTCAGGCCTCTGTTCATCCTTGACCTCACCTCTAATTGTAGTGTGTTTTCATTACTTTGTGCAGCAGAAGTGGTGTCGTGATGTTTCAGGACACAAAACTTGGATGATGATACTATCAGGAACACCCGAGAGTACCGTTGATTTAATGAGCAGCTCACTAAAAATGTATGTCATATCCATGTGTATAATATGTGTTATGCATGTATTTTTATTCATTCTTTTCTTGTCATATATATGTATATACTCGTGGTGGTTGATTTGGAATGAATAAATTCAAAACAATGATATCTGGGGAATGGATGAAAATATTGTGCAATGACATCTTATGAAATATTTAACAAAATTTTACTACGACTCAGACGGTAAAATCGTTGTCATTTCTGTATGGAACCTAACAGTTACTTGACTAGAAACCAACAGCATAGCAGTGAGGGAAATCAAAATTTCATTTGGAGGCAGTTAGGTAACATGAAAAATTTGGATGGTTTTGAGGGAAGCTCTATATTTTTAGTGGCATTGAGGGATTTGGTTTGCTTACAAATATGTATTCCCTCCATTTTAAATTATAGTTCGTTTGACTTTTTGACACTTTATTCAAAAAATTTGCACAAAAATAGTCAAACTGAAGTCGTTCTTAAAAACCATTTGTTAATAAAGCAAGTCACAACAAAAAAAAAAGTGATATTTTGCACAAAATTTTGAATAAGATGGGTGGTCAAAGTTAAGATTCAAAAGTCAAACGAATTACAATTTGGAATGGATTTAGTAGTATAATATTATGCAATGGTATCCTCTCCCAACAGTCCCTTGGTGGAGGCAGGGAAGTCAATGTCCTCTCCTGGCAGTCCTTAGTGCCTTGATCCCTGGCTGCAGCGGCCAGAGCGATGGCGGTCGCTGCACCTCTCAGACGGACAAGACAGTGCTGCTTTTTTTTTTTTTTTTTTGCGACTCCATCTGTGATATGCATGTGTCATTTTTTTTTAAAGTTAGCAATCTTGATATCTTGATACAATATATGAAAGGTGAATCATAATGAATTAGATTAGATTTTTGGTCCAATTATTATAAAATTTTTTTTTTTTTTTTTTTTTGTATCAGATAATATGAATTGGATTGTTTCAGTTTCCCAATAAAATATGAAGTTTTATTTTATTATCTATCATTTATGAAGACTCGTGTAATATAGATGTTACAAACATCATGATTGTAATATCTTTTTTAGGTAGCAATATCACACATATATATGTTATCGTGCTATTAGTTTTCCGTTGCAACGCACGGGCATTTACCTAGTGCATGTAGAAATTGCAATGTGTAGAGTTGTGGACCGTAAAGAGATAGGGCGAGTATAGCTCGTGATGGGCAATATGTTGTGTTGCAATCTCTCGGGATTTACATAGAGGAGGATGACTCTTTTTCCTGAGGTTAACACACTACTGTATGCCTGGGTCTGTTGGGATCAATTAGCTCTAAAATTAACAACTATAACTAGTACTAATAGTTCCAAACATACATGCTAATAAAACTTATAATTATTAGCTGATGGAGGGCTGCAAACTATTAGTTTTCATTAGCATGTTTGAAGTTGCCAATAGGTGTTAACAATTTATATGCACTTCAACTCAATGATAGTTGAGAAAACCAAAGGTCCAAAACACACCAAAGGTTGATCGCATCACTAATAGTGTGGTGAGTGGTGACCTTGCTAAATAGTGGAGCTAGCGACGACTTTACTTGTGAAAGTGGCATCCGGACTTCTGAAAGAGTGATTGGGCCACACTGTTGATGATGTCACCGTGGTGCAAATTTGAAGTTTAGACGAATTCATAGTTTCCAAAATGAGGATCTGAATAAAATTTTGACAACCTACGCTTTCTACAATAAGAGCTTTAAGAAAAGACTTTATTTGCATGACATCACAACAGACGTAGGACATTTTCTTTTATTAATTAAGAGGGACGATGTACTAGCTTCATGGAAAAATTTCTATAGATTCACACGATAAGTGGCCCTAGAGATGATTGTTCTAGCTTGACAAGATAATTGTTTTAGATTTAAGAGAAAAATACCCTAACTCCATGAGAAATTTTTTCTAGGTTCATTAGAAATTTGGTCTAGATTGGGATAAGAATGCTCCATTTCGGGATAAAAAGTTATTTCTTGTGCAACAGAACTTCTTCGCAATGTCATGTCAAATGTTTGCCGCTTCACAGGAAAAATGTTCAAGATTCTTGAAAAAAAAGGACATTGTTCTAAGCAAGTTTGAAATATGAATATGATGAATATACATGATAACTATACAAATGAAGAAAAATAGGAAGGAATAAAATATAAAATAAAGAAAATAAATAAGAATAAGAAAAGGAAATGATAGAGAGGGAGAGAGAGGTTAGAAAAAAGAATAGAATAAAATTATCTTTCTTTTTTTTCTACATGAAAAAAATTATCTTTCTGATTGGCAAGGACACCATTTTTTAAAAAAATTAAGGAAAAGGACCCTGATGTAGGTAGAGGGGTGGTAAAGGGCCTACCACCCCTAGATGTAGCTTTTTTTTTTTTTTTTTTTTTTTTTTGAGCTCAACCCCTAGATGTAGCTACCAGCACAGAGTCAGCAGGCCTAGATTCTGCTAACAAAAATCAGGAAGGCCTAGATTACATGGGCAGATGAAGATGCATTCACTCAGCCCAACTCGGAGGGAAAAAAGGATGAAACAAGCCTTCAAAGGAAAATATGTCGGCCCACATAAACGGCCGGCTTCAGCTGAAACTATGCAAGTAAACTTTAGTTTCCTTTTTAAAAAAAAAGGCCACATACACAGCCTAAACACACTAGAGTACTACTACCTACATTTTCTACATGCACTTCTTTTGTTCCCTAAAAAAAAATGCACTTCTTTTATTTTAGATAAATGATTTTCCCCATCCTCTATAAGAATTTTGCATTCAACCATCTATTTTTATTATAAAAACTCTAAAAAAAAAGTGACAAAAGCGTGAGAGATCATCGGTTCAGGGAGAAAATAGTCATTGCTGTAGTATCCATCACTCTTAAATCTTAATCACAAATACGGTATGAAGTTATTACGTTGAAGTTCAAAAGTTGTACTCGTAATCACAATCCGATTGAAGCAAAATCAAAATCTTCCATTACACATACATCGATCAGATCACAAATTCACAATGCAACACACTACACTGGCACGAGTTGTGCGCGCCGTCAATAACATTCCCGGCCAGAGTGATTAGCTAGACACATGGGACCGTCGACGGCAGGGCAGCTGCGCCGCCGCCGGCAGCGGCGGGGGGCACCGGCCGGTCTAGCTTTGGCGGGGAAGCTGACGGGGCTGCAGGAGACCTTGATGTCGTAGAGCCGCGTCAACGCGACGCCGACCTTGAACTTGGCCTGCGCGGTGACCATGACGGAGAAGCGGCCGGTCGCGGTGAAGGCCTCGGTCCAGGTCGTGTCCACCAGGGGCACCGTCACCTCGATGTCCACGGTGGTGCGCCCCGGCTGGTGCAGCGGCATGGGCGTCTTCACCGTCGCCCGCACCCAGGTGTCCCACTGGGCTCCAGGCGCCGTGCTGTTGCTCACGTCCACGAACATGCTGTAGTACTTCACCGTCGCGCGCCGGCTGGGGTTGTCGGCGACGAGGGTGAGGTCCAGGCTGATGCCGCTGCCTGCAGTAGTCCCCGACGACGACTTGTTGCTGCTGCTCGTGTGCGTGACGGTGAAGGTGATGCGCGCCGGGCAGAGCAGCACGAAGAAGCCGGTGACGATAGCCGCCACCGCGAGCGTCACGAGGAGAGCCGCCAGAGTGTAGCGCTTGGCGTTCACGGCCATCAGACCCGCCGCCGACGCTGGTGGTGGTGGTGGTGGAGGCGCCATTGCGAGCACGCTTATTGCTGCTCGAATTAACGTGATGTGCAGTGTGTGCTATCTACTTTTCCAGTGCTCCTAGTTGATTGCGCGCAGGCACTGGGGCAGAAGAGAGTTATTGAAGAAGCCAGACGTACGTACGGTATCCATGCATGATTGCGTACAATTATACAGCATAGTACATGATAAAGTACAGTATATACGAACTACTGCTATAATGTATCACTGCACATTACGTTAATTCGAGCAGCAAATGTTACATGACTTTAGCTATTTTATTATCTGTTGATAAAGTTTTTGATACTAAATCATTCAGATTTCTATACGTTTGATTTGTGCTTTATATCTTTCTACTCAGTTGCCTAAATAAAAAAAATCTAGTAGATATGACCATAAAAAAATCTGTGGGCAGACAGCTAGAGTTGTAGACACTCCCATGTTTATAATTAAAGAGCTAGCTAAGTAGGTAACTGTGCTATACTATATATATGCCGGGGCACCTTGACAGCTGTGCTAATAACTGAGTCCACGAGTGCATACCACATCACATGTGTCTGAAATCATTGCTAATAACTGTGCTATGTTGCTCCGCCTTGAGTGTTTGGAGCGTCTTCTTAGTACTGAGTTTGACCAGTGGCCAGGAACCTGAATATGACCGGGTTGGAAGAGGAGAACATCTAGCTCCTCACACCACTGCTGCTTAGTAGTTTATTTATCTTGTAGCTACAAGCTCATGCGAGTTTGGTGAGGTTGTTTGGTGTGAGTATCGGTAACTGTTGGATTACCGTAACTTAAAATTGTTTGTAACTCAGCTTTTTTTTCTACTTAATGAAAAACGTGATAATGCATGATCTCGAAAAAAAATGTTGCTCCGCCATAAAATGTTGTATTGTACTACCATCGTGCTTCTTGCAAACACGATGGTATTAACAGGTGACGCATCCGAGATGATGTCAGCAGTTTAGAAACCAGCTGATGCATGCAGCGGCCAAATGGCTAATGGGTGCTCTCGCGACATGCATGTGTTGGTTGGCGCACGTCAATGCAAAACGATCCAGCTGCACGTACGCAGGCAGGCTACAGTAGTTTCTGAGCGAGAGATGCTGCCAAAGACGATTGATGAGCTGCACAAGCGCAGGCAGCAGCGCATTGACGCTGGTCGATGTGGTCACTCAGATTCATGAGTGGACGTGTGGCCCTAGCTCTGGTTGCTGGACCCATCTGCTCCGGACCAGGATGGAGCAGCCTGCCCTAGAACACAGCGTGGACATGGGTCACCGTAAACCCTGGAGGTACTGTAGCTAGAACTGTGCACTGTGCAGCGCTCATGTCAGTACGAGCCAGGCAAAGGCAGCTAGTAGCGACGACTGCGAGATGTCTACACGACGACTGCCCGTACGATACACACGGTGGCACTGCAAACGATGCTGGCGGGGGGCCAGCCATCATTGTGACCCCTCGGCTCCTCCACCGTCCTCGACGCCGAAGACGAAAGACGACCGTAGCCAGCCCAAGTCGTCGTCGGTCGTCGTCGGCCTGCTAGGTAGGAGTAGGAGTAGCTCTCCAGGACGAGCCAGAGGAGGACCGACGCACCTCAGATCTCAAGTCAAGACTGCAGTCACAATCGATCGCATGGACATCAGGACATGGTTTCAATTCTTCCGGCAAAAAGTGAAAAGCCTGAGTTGCAGGAAGCAATCAATTGGATGCAAGCATCATGCATTGAGAGTCTCAAATCATCACTCAGCTGAGAGTAGATCACACACCAACAAGGGTTACCACATTGAGCCTGTTCGCAGCCAAGTCAGCCAGCAGTACTTTCTCTCCCAAAGATCAGCCCGGTGGCGCCCGGTCGGCGATATTTTCTCTCACAAAGAAGTACCCAGCAGCCAGCCGAACATGCTTGACGACAACTCCACGGAATTGTGTTTAATTGATCCACCAAACAAGTACGAATAGATCGATCAATCATCAAATCGATCTGTTTTTATAGTGCATCAGCACGAGCCACGCAATACAATCAACCAGGAACGCATGCAGCTAGTGACGACGATACGACGACTACGTACACATGCACAACGCACGTACAGGTAGGTGCAAATTAAACGCTAGCTGTCGTCGGCGCTCTCATACCGCATCGATCAGTACGGGGCCCATGGAGCTGGTCGTAGCCGACACCCCCGGCCGGCCGGGCCGGCCGTCGTGACCCGGCCATGTCGTCGACACGCTGCCGATCAGCCGGCCTGCTGCCACGACCTGCTCGATCAGACCTCAAGTCAAGACTCCTCACACACGTATGGACATGGGCATCATCAGGGCACATGGCATGATTCATGAGGCTCCGGCAAATGCCTGAGCTTGCAATGAATTGATATTGGACGATTGGTCCACGCATGGCCCATATGGCCAATATATAGCCATGCATGCAGGCCAGTGCACGCACACGTATACACGCACTAGTGTACAGCAGACGTATACAGGTCGAGTTGAATAATTGGACTGATCTGGTAGAGGAGAGAGTGACGCTGCTGCGCACATGTACACTGTCACTATGCCAGAACCTATCCGTGACACGGGTAGAGAACAAGCGTCACACAATTATCAGTGACGCGTCTCGTCTAGAAGAGATACTCCTATGTCTTACTATTAGTGACCCTTCTATATAACACGTGTCAGTGACGCGGCTTGCTGAAAGTGTCTACTCTCTGTGACGCATCTGGAGAATACACGTCACTGATCTTATCTATGACGCGTCTACTTAACCTGTGTCACTGATATGTAACTATTAGTGACGTGACTTGTCCGTGGAGTATGGGCACCATATTATCAATGACACGTCTCATGAACCCGCTTCACGATACTTTATTAGTGACATGTTTTCTTTATGTGTCACTAATCGAGGCATCACTGATAGCGATTTCCGGCATAGTGTGTGCAAACAACTATGTTTTCAGTGGTTGCTGCTGCATCTTGGTTGCTGTTGCATCTTGGATGCTTGAACAAAATAAGTCCTTGACTAGAGATTCAGGCAGGCATGCGGGCAAGAGATGACAGGTCCTTGAATACAACTCAATGCCTGAATTTCTTACTACTGTTTATTAGGGAATTTGAGATGTTGCATCAACTCCTTGCTTTCTTTATTTTGATCTAATTGCTTGCTTCTTTTCTAGATGAAGGGGTGAGGCATTGAGTTCTAGGTGCAGAGGACTCATTTCAATTTGGACAAGCATCATTTCTTTGGTATTGGCACCTGCATGGTAGTTTCGATTTAATTTTTAGGTTTTTTTTCCTGAGATCTTACATGAATAAAACTGCTAGCTCATACTAGATTTGTAAAGAAATAGTGTGTATGTTTTCTAGGCTAATTAGTCTTGTATTTACAGTCTCATATGACTATTTTTTACACTTTGTTTTGTAATTGTAAATTTAGTTTAATAGTGGTGTAAATTTTTTTGATTTGCCCAATTGTAATTTTTTTGCAATCTGCTTTTTTTTTGTTTAGTTTGAAATTTGAATATCTCTAAATTTTCCTTTCATAGAAAAGATTTGGCATTTGCCAAATTTGTTTATATATTTTTATGTGTTTATATTCAGTTTGCCAAAAAAAAATTCTTTGTTTTGAATTTCTTCCTTTTTACCTTACATAGAAATATGATCCGTGAATTTTGCAATTTGTCTGTTTGTATGTCTTATTAGTTTGCATTTCCCTATTATTTGACTTTGCCTTCCATAATAAATATATGTCCTTTGTTATTTGTCTTTGCATAATTTTTTGATTTGTCTCAATGGCTATTTGTTTGAGTTTGCAGGATGAGGCGGGGCTATGGGCAGTGGTCGGATGGCTAATTTGATTTGTTGCAGTGTTCATGCCGCATGAAAGCTTGCTTCAGCATCTCTTCCACCGTATGTTTCTATTCTCCTTCATGACTCATCTCTGAAATCATCTTGTTATTTCATATATAGTTCTTGGGTCGTCATTTGTCTTGTATGCATATATATTGACTGTTGTCCTAAAATCTTTTTCATTGTCCTTTTTGTAGATCCAAATGGTTCATTGCATTTAGCGAAACCGCTTGTCCGGGTTCTAATATAGTATTTTTCATGATTGGTTGGAGTTCGAAGTTGTTAAGGATGTTAAAATCATGTATCAGGTTATAATATGGTGTTCTGTATTGTCAGGTCCTAATTTACACTAGATGATTGTATTTTTACACTATTAAAAAATACGCCTTGGTAGGATTCTTTTAAACGTCGCCTTTCGTGACACGTCGACTTGGTCGGAAAAGAAGGAGTGTTTCAAGATTCTTTTAAACGGATGTTTCGACGTAACAGGCTTAGATCTAGACTTGGCAGGATTAGAGGACGAGGTGTAGGTGTCGGCGTGTTTGCTTTTTTAGTCGTTATTGTTTCTTTGTAATCACATCCGCCCGCAAGTTGTTGTCGGGTGTGCTTCATGTAACCGCAGGTTGCCATCCGGGCCCCCTTGTTTCCTGTATTATTTTTGTCCGCCTAATGAAAAACGTGTCTATTTACGTGGACTAAAAAAAGAGAATGTTTAATTTTGTACAAATCATATATAGTTCAACAAGTTGTTCTAAATACTTTCCATCCAAAAAGAAAGTCATCTAGAATTTTGTACATATACTATACTTTTAAGTTTAACTACAGGTTAGCAGCAGGGCAAGCAAGCTAATAAAGGCCGGCCACATGCATTGTCCAAGCCAAATAACACAAACATCGCCAGACTTCTTGTTTCTCTCTGTGGCGCCGAGATAGTACACAGGTAGCTGTTGACTGTACCAAGCAGCGTACCATTACCATCAATGGCACCATGCAGGCGCAGACCGCTCGCTAGTCATGATGAGTGGTGACTCTGCTACTACACGACGACTTCTTCCAGCTCGGTGTTCTGCTTCCTGCTGCTGCTGGCCATCACCGTCGCCGGGGAAGGAGCTCAACGTGCCACACCGGCGTTGCATGTTTGCCGCCGGCACGGCACGGTGCGCCATTGGACAGTACTCCCACGCGCCTTGTTGTGAACTAAGTGTGAATTTGTTGTCCACTTTGTTGTCACTCTAAAACAAAATGTGACATTGCTAATGACAGACGACCAAAGACCTACCCTGGTCAATATGTCTATGTTTGCAGTTGTAAGCCTCCTATATAGGCACAACCCCAGCTCCCAACCAAACAAGCCAGAGCTTTGTAGCACGCTGCAAGAGAGGATTCCTCAAAAACTGAAGCTTTTGTGAGCTACCAAACAGTACCAGTAAGCTTGGAGGCCGGAGCAATGGACGCCATTCGTAACCACACGTGCCCGCCATACATCGACAAGTACATCAAGAACCTGACCTCTTCCTACACCGAGAAGAGCAACGAGGCGAGCATGGTGTCCGCCTCCGTCATCATGTTCGTGCTCGCCGGCCTCTTCTTCAACCTCAACCTCTTCAGCGGCATCTCCGACGTGAGCGCCACGCTGGACCCCAAAGTCCGGCTCTTCTTGTCCTCGGCGCTCTCCCTCCTGCTCCCCGTCATGTCCTACCTCTTCTCCGAGGCCAAGAACGCCGCCGTCGCCGGCGCCGGCACCTTCTCGTCCTCGGCGACGAGCGGCGGGCGTGCGGGTGCGGCGGCCGAGCTGTCGATGGGGGCCGGGCTGATCCTCGCGTGGATGCTCCTCGTCGAGCTCCTCCGCAAGAAGGTGGATGAGATCCGCATGCGCGGCTTCTCCGGCTCCATCCAGCGCGCCGGCCGTGTCGTCTGGTTGGGAAGCCTCGTCTTCTTCAACATCAGAAGCACCGGCCGGAAGGCGCTTTTTGCCATTCTCTGGATCCTCTGTGCTACCAGGGTCGTGCAGAGGATCGCCTACACTGAGATCGGCAAGAACTCGTACGCCCATGGCAAGAACGCCCGCCTCATCAACTCGTACATGGCCAAGAAGCTAGAAGAAGAAGAAGATGACGAGGAGCATCAGGGTGTCGCTGCCGGCGACGGTGCTCGCCATGACGACGTCGAGGCAGCTCCCAGTGTCATAAATGGACGGGACTTGCTCAAGAGATGCAGCTACATCGTCATGGGGAGAAGAGAAGTTGGTGCGGCAGCCAACCGCAGACGGCTACGAGCTGAACATGTCCACCATTGACGGTGGCAATGGCGTCGTCACTGTCGGCAAAGTCTGGGAGCTCAACGAGGACGACGACATCTTCGCCTCCGCCGGCGAGGTGCAGCGGCTGAAGAGGCTCTGCCTCTCGTTCGCTCTCTTCAAGCTGCTGCGCCGGAAGTTCGAGCGGCTGCCGGCGGTGACCGACAAAGAGGCAGAGGACTGCCGGAGCCTCATCTTTAGAGGCCTTCTGCACAACAGCCACGCAGAGGAAGTGTTCCAGGTGATGAACGACGAGGTGGTCTTCCTCAGCGAGTACTACCACTCCGTCGTGCCCGTCGTGCTCGCGAGCCCCTTCTTCCTCTTCGTGAACTACTTCCTCGTGCTCGCCGTCGTGGCGGCGCTGTGCGTCATGACCGTCATCCTCTGCGGCAACGGGGACGCCATGTACACGTTCACGAGCATCAAGGACGACAACTACACCTTTCAATCCGGCATCCCCAGTATCGCCATCTGCCTCATCCTCAAGGCCAAGAACTCGCCTGAGGCCTTCTTCTCCATCGTGGACCTCTCCATCACGCTGCTCCTGTTCGTCATCTACTTCTACGAGGAGATCTGGGAGTTCTTCGTCTTCCTCCTCTCCAACTGGTTCATGGTCTCGCTGGTCTGCAGCTACATGGCCAAACCCCACTGGCGTGACACTCCGTGGATCCGGTACGCCTTCCACCGGATCATCTGGCTGAGGAGCAAGCTCAACCATGGCAGCCTCAGCTTCCGGCAGTTCTCCGTGCTGCACCATCGCTGGCCACTCGGACTGCCGTTCTACTCCACGCTGTCCTTGGTGCTCAGAACAGAGCTGGTGCCCAGAAACCTGATGCGCTCCATCATAGAACGCCTCTTGGAGCTGGACCAGGGCCATTGCACCGGTGGCAGTCCTGCGTATCTTACTCCTCTCACCAACGGCAAGGTCGCTCTGCAGAACAACTTCCTCTTCGAGAAGCTCTCGTTCGCGTGCCGTAGTAACAGCGTCTCCGAGGTCTTCCTCACATGGCACATCGCCACCTGCATCCTGGAGACGCAGTCTGGGCGTCAGCATCAGCGAGGAGACGAAGCGGCGGCGGCGCGGAGGACGACGGCGGTGAGGCTGTCCAAGTACTGCGCTTACTTGGTGGCCTTCCACCCGGAGCTTCTGCCGGACAGTCCGGAGAAGACGGAGCGTGTCATCGACGACATGAAAGCCGATCTGGGAAGCATCTTCTGGTGCTGGGAGTACTACCTGTTGTCCCAGCGCGTCCAAGCGAACAAGATCATGCAAGCAGCAGCGGATACTAGTAGTGATCTTCAGGTGAATGGGGTTGTCAGAAATGGTGGAAAGCTGGGGAGCTCGCTGGTCGGACTCGGAGAAGCTGATGCATGGAAGGTGTTGGCGGATGTGTGGACGGAGCTCATCGTGTTCGTGGCGCCGTCGAGCGACGAGGAGCGCGTCAAGGGGCACCAGGACGTGCTTGTGCAAGGAGGCGAGTTCATCACCGTGCTCTGGGCGCTCACCACGCACATCGGCGTGTCTCACCGTACCAACGTGAAAACTTTACAAGACCTGATGGGTGAATCCATGCGTAATGCGCCCCCCATTATTGAGCCCCAGAGATCAGCATCATGCAGGATCTAGCTAGACTCAATGCAACTAAAATTCATGACATTGTGCATGATATTCCGAAACTCCGGCCTTCGAGATATATGTATGTAACCTAGGTCATTTTCAAGTTGAGTTCTATATCTATATATGGCCTCTATATAGACTGTAATGGTTATTATGTATATTATATATCACAAAAAAATGTGAAAATGTGATTACACGTGGACAGAGGCATGGAGATTGCTGAAGTGGCAATATGGATCATGATTCATGAACCATAAAAGTCTAGGTGCAATTACCATTGGCCTTTTTAATTCTTATGCAATTGATCGATGGAAATCTAAAGGTGCATATTAATTTATTTTTTAATTAAGTTCATTAATTTGTAGACTTGATAGACAAACATGGAGCTCCTTGAAGACAACACAATTTTTGTACAAGGAAAGACATACAACTAAATTTAAAAATATATAAGACAACATACCAATTATAGAATAATTCTTCCACAGAAACAACTCAACATCATGAACATAGGGGTCTTCATTTACAAAATGAACAGCTAATGTTTCAACAATATGATATTAAAACAATATGATATCTTACAAAATTATTAAGCCATGCAACAACACAACATAGATAGATGTCCTAGTCTCAAACATAACTTAGATAGATACTCCCTTCATCCTAAAATGAATGTAATTCTTACTTCCTGAAACATCTAACAATTATAAGTTTGAGTAAATCTATATAAAAAATTACTCACATTAATGGTACTAAAATAAATATCATTGGATTAGTTGTGAAACATATTTTTACCAGTTACCACTACTTCTGTTTATTTTTTTTATTTATTATTTTTTTTTTGCCTTTCTGCTACGCAACAAAACTCAATTATCACTTGTGGGGAGACGGTGTTACGCCGGGGCCCCGCACGAAGTTAGATGAGGCGCATGCATGCATGGACGCATATACCGGTCCCAGCACAGCGCGGCACATGCACGCAAGACCTCGCGTTTTCTGCAGTGTACAGAAGGCAGGTAGCGGATCAGGCTGCGTCAGCAATCAGCACGAGGCAGCCAACCACGGAAGGTTTCTAAGAGCGTGTTTGGTTCGCGTTTTTGGCCCAGCCAAGCGCATGGGATGCAGGCGAGCCGCGTTTGGTTGCCCGCGCACCCCGGAGAGCCAGGCCGGCCGGATGCATTTTCCTTCCCGCCGCCAGATCCGGAGAAACGCAGAAATCTTCCGTTTCCGGGAGCCGGGGCTCGGCTGATGCAATTGTTTCTCTCACTAATAGTGTATTAGTGAATAATTAGTAAATATCAAGTGATATTAATGTATTTTATGGATAATTAAGACATGATCGATAAAATAAGTCCTTTAAAACTGTATTTACACAAAATAAAAATTATAATCATAATTTTTTAAATATTTTAAATATCATACGACTTATCTCGAAAGCAACCAAACGCCGGCTCTGTCTAGCCCGGCTCAATGTTCGACAATCAAACAACGATACTCTACACGCCGAAGCCGGCTAGAGGGAGCACGTATAAGGAGATGCAGGCAGAAAAACAGAGAAGGGAACCAAACGCACCCTAACTGCAAGGCATGCAGCTAGCGACGACGACGAAGACGTTGACGAGAGTCCTGCTAGCTAGCTAGGGCCGTCGCAAATTAAACGCTGTACTATGTAGCTGTCTCAGTAGCGCCAGGCATGCAGAGAGACGCGGGACCGTCCGTATACGGCGATGACGTCGTCGACGGCAGCCGGCCGCAGGGAGACCATCCTACCTACCTGGGTCCACGGACCGCACCGCAGATTGACGACGGATGCAGCGGATCAAGGGACGTCCTCGCTCGACGACGCGGCCGTAAGACAGAAGACCCGAGGTCGTCGTCGTCGTCGGCCTGCTCGATCTCCAGGACGCGAAGACGGACCCTCAGACACCTCACATGGACAGACATGATTCATGAGGCTAGCTCCCGGCAATAGCCTGAGCTGCAATGAATTGCACAATTGGCCGCGCTGTAACGTACGTGTGCCTAGTACTATACTACTGACTGCGTATACAGTAAGTAGAGGACCGATGAGTTGAATTATTAATTGGAATGGTGCACTGCATGTCTCCGGGGGTACTGCTCGTACAATGCAACTTGCCCTAGAGCTTAGCAATGGTGCTGCACCAACCACATATACTACCATCATATAGCCTGTTTAACTCATTTAAGTTGTGCCGGTGGCCAATGCTACTGCCGGAGCAATTAGGGCTACTGCATGCATGTCTTCAACTGGGTGGGGTGGCCACCATTCGCTCTGCAAGGGTGTACAGCTACAAGACAAGGACAACGACGGGTAATATATATACTCCTCCCAGTCTCTTTACAAAGTTATAACTTTAGAGGCATTGAATCAGTACATGTTCCAGCTGTCTCGAGTTTGAAGATACCTCCTAGAGTTCATTTCTTCCTGTGGCCAGTGATTAATAATAGGGCTTTAACCAGAGATAATCTAGCCAAGAGGAGAAAGGTTGAAGATGATACATGCTTGTTCTGTGCTGAAAAAGAAACAATTCACCATCTCTTTTTTTATTGTGTTGTTGCTAAGCAATGTTGGAAAGTAGTATCTGGTTTGCTGGGATATCAAATAGGTAGGAGTATGTTAGATGTTGGAAATTGCTGGTTAAGTAATAAGAAGTTTTGTATTGCTAATATGATATCCTCAGCGGTTATTTGGCCTCTATGGAAATTAAGAAATGATATTTGTTTCCAGAGAATTGGATGGAGTGGCATGGAAATGCTACTTTTCAGGTTGGCAAACATGTTGATGAACTGGGCAATCCTTTGCTATTGCAAAGCAAATCAAGCTAGAGGCTGGGAGAGTTCTCTGGCTTCCAATGAACCAAACTGCAAACTGAAGCTGCTGAAGGGCGGTTTTACTAGAAAGGCAGGACATCCACTGGTGGCCGAGTTTTCTACACTGAAGATGAAGAACCAATGCAGGTTCCTGGTGGGTGGAAATGAATGCATTGCTCATGTAATAGGCTGGTAGATGCTTCAGTTGGTTGGTCTGTATCTGTTTTACCAGTTTGGCGTGGCGGGCAGCTGGTTTCTTCCTGGACTTGAGAAATGTGCTGTAAAATGTTTTGGTCTTTTAATGAAATTTGAAAGGCCGGGGCTGTGGTACTCGAACTCTAAAAAAAGAAAAGTACCATCGTTGATTCCATGCATGATTGATTGATTCCAAATGGAGCCACGGGATTAAGATAGAAAACAATAACTTCAATCCAAGGACTTATTCGACCCATAGTGATGATATATAAAGTTGATGCCAATACTTCAATCCAAGGACTTATTCGACCCATAGTGATGATATATAAAGTTGATGCCAATAAGTACAGTGGGATGCATGAAAAGGACAATTCTAGTCAAAAATACTGGCGGCAAAAGTATTTTCAAGTAAAAAACATGCATGCTATACAAGTTTTTTTTTTTTTGTCCTTGTGCTAGTCTATAAGACATAAGATGTGTTTTCTATACTGTAAGATTTGTTTTTTTATACTAATTTAACCAAAATATATCCAACACAATCATCAATCTCTTCGAACAAAGTTAACAATTTCCGTACTAAGTAAAGACTTGAGTGAGGACTGAGGAGAGTTATGGAATGTACCACACGGAGATGGTATGATTTAGCTAGGCCTGAACTGGTGTATAAATTGTTGGTAGCCGCTCATCCCACCGATCCATATTGCTTTAGCTATGCATATGCGCGCATATTTAGAGAATCTAAGCTTTTGTGCTGCCCTGCAGTGAATAAACCATAGTACTCCCTCCGTCCCATGGAGTTCGTCGTTTTTTTGACTTTTTAAACTTCATGTTTGACCATCCGTCTTATTCAAAATATTTATGCAAATCATAAAATAAATTAATCAATATTCAAGTATCTTCATTGATAAAATAAGTCGTAACAAAATAAATTATATTTGTGCAAACAATTTTAATAAGACGAAGCATCGAATAAGATGGCACGGAATCCAGGGGTGACAAACTCGGTGGGACGGGAGAGTAGGTAGTAACTCTGCAGTTAGTCAGCGGGCGGCGGCGGATTGCAATTAAAAATAACGGAGATTTTTTGTCGAGAACTTCCCTAACAGGTGCTCGGCGAAGAATTTTAATTTTTCAAAAAACGGAAATTCTTTGCCGACCGATCTCCTGACAGTGCTCGGCGAAGAATTTCATTTTTTTTTAAATGGCAAATTCTTTTGCCGACCGCTCTATGCTCGGCAAAGACCGTTGTAACTGCCATCGGTTACAACGGCCGTTACCTGCCACTTTTCTTCGCCAACGGGCGTAATCGGTTCTCGGCGAAGGATTCGCCGAGAGCTGGTCGTTACGGTGCCCAGCATAGGACTTGTGCCGTGAAGAGATTCCCCGTCAATCCTATGCCGAGCACAGTTCTCGGCGAAGAGCCAGTTTCGTGTAGTGGATGGTCCGTAACAAAAGAAAAAAAAAACCTGGTCCTCGCGTTTTCTGCAGTGAAGGCAGCGCACTGGACAGTTGTCTGTGTCGGCACGAGGCAGCCAACCACACGGAGGGTTTCTACCTGCAATGGCACCAGGCTTGCACCTAGCGACGACGAGACGACGAGGACGACGACGAGAGTCTACAGATCGAGCTGCTAGCTAGGGCCGGCGGAAATTAAAACGCTGTACGTAGCAGCAGACATGCAGAGAGGGTAATTTATATTTGTTTGCTGAGTCGCCGACGACGTCGTCCACGGCTGGGCCTGCTTCTGGCAGGGAGACCATCCTACTCGATGGATGTTAGTGTGATGATGATATGGTTGTTGGCACGATGACAGGGGATATAACCAATGTAGTATGCTTGAGGCAACAATGGCTCTGTTGTTGACGCTGAAACCGGGCTTCACACCAACACATCGGGAGGGCCTTGGACGCCCACGAAGGTCGCGATCGACCTTTGTAGCAGCCGAGCACCTTGGCGTGGCAGCCCAAACCGATCTAGGGATCGGTAGGGGCGCCGTAGAGCTTCGGTGACGGCTGGAAGAACCTCAACGCATTACCTCGGGAAGACCCGTCGGGAGGAGGACGCCGGGGTGCTCTAGGACCAGCGTGGCCGCCTAGAACGCCGACGAAGAACGCGGAGTTCGCCGCCGAACACAGGATAGAGGGGTTGAAGGAAGAAGATGACCTACAAACGGGACAGGAGGTAGATTGATTGTCGATTGGATGTAGATGGGATCAAATCGGCCATGAACCTCTTTATTATATAGAGGAGGGTGGTCTTATCCTTTTAGGAAACCATCCTTGGACGTTTCCAAGCATCAAAAACCGACCTAAACACGATTGGAAACAAATCGGTTCGGATCTCGTGACGGACACGCCTGCGCGGCCGGTGACCGGACGACGATCGGCCTTGACCGGACGCTCCGGTCAACGGGTCCGGTCGGTTCCAAAGAAGGTTGCACGGCTCACGATAGCGACCCGACCGGATCCACAGGACGGACGCTGGACCGACCCATGGGTGCGTCCGGCCGATGGCCCGAAATTAGCCTCGGGTTCCGGCCGCCCCGTCCGGACTCGCGAGGGGTTGACCGGGACGCACCGGTCGGTCGTCCGATCGGTTTAACGTAAAGGTCCGCAAACCGATCAAGGCGCCAGCGACGACCCGAGGGACGCTAGGACCGACGCCGACCGACGCCGTCGATGAGTCCGGTCACACCCGTAAAAGCCCTTTTCGATCCTCCTCGAGAATTTGGCTAAGTCCGGAAATTTGCGGTGACTTGGACCTCCAAAATATGGCTAAGTCTGGATTTTTACCGTGACTTAGACCACGCCATTTTTGGGTGTCAACACATGCCCCCCTGTTTTCAGGTGAGAGGTGCACGAACCTGAAAACAAAACAAGAAAAACCAAACAACACGAATGCCCATCGTATCGGTTCCGATTGGCTAAGGGCGATACTATGTATCGGCCATTTTTGCTCTAAGGGCGATGCATGCATCGGCCATTGTCCTGAGAGCACTAGGCCTCTTGCCAAACACTAGGGAAATACTTTTTCAAATACCTCCCGTTAATCGCCTTATCTTGGCGTTTTCCATCACTTGTTGACTCAAGCACATAGGAGTTCCCAAATATCACTTTGACCACCTTGAAAGGACCTTTCCAATTAGGTGACCACTTGCCAAATTGATTGCTCTTTCGACTCTATCGGTAATATAGTTTGCCAAACTAAATCACCGATTTGGAACGATTTGCTCTTGACTTTCTTGTTGTAGGCTCTTGCAACACGGGCTTTGTCCTTTTCAATCTCCTTTAGAGCTTGTATTCGCTTGTCGGGTTACCTCATCGATGTTGTCCATCATCAAATCATGATACATAGTAGGAGATAAATCATTTTGTTTAGCAAATCTATATGCATCCAAATTTACCTCAACGGGTAACACCGACTCTTGGCCATACACCAACTCATAAGGAGTAACTTTAGTTGCACCATGCCTTGATATGCGATGAGCCCACAAAGCTTCTGACAAGACCTCATGCCACCTCCTTGGATGTTCTATTATTTTCTTCTTAATAAGCTTGATCAAAGTCTTGTTAGTCGATTCCGCTTGACCATTGGCTTGAGCATAATATGGAGATGAATTGAGCATCTTGATCTTATATGATTCGGCAAAATCCTTTACTTCCTTCGCCATAAATGACGTCCCTTGATCCGTAGTTAGTGTTTGAGGAATGCCGAATCTATGAATAATGTGCTCTGCGGATGAACTCAATTACCTCCTTGTGTGTCATGTTCTTCAATGGAACCGCTTCCGACCATTTAGTGAAGTAGTCGGTAGCAACCAAGATGAACTTATGCCCCTTCGAAGATGGAGGATGAATCTGTCCAATGAAATCCAAGCCCCAACCACGGAAAGGCCACGGTTTGATGATAGGATGAAGCATAGCAGCCGGCACTAGCTGAATATTTCCAAACCGGCCGACACTCTTCACAACCTTTGTAGTAATTTAAAAGCAATCGGCCATCATAGTAGGCCAATAGAAACCAGCCCGTCTCAACAACCACTTCATCTTCTGAGCCGATTGATCGTATTACCACAAATGCCTTCATGAACTTCTCCCATTGCCACTCGTGCTTGATCAGCCCCTAGACACTTTAGCAACAAGTCTTGGGCGGTCCTCCTATAAAGCTCACCATTACGCAATGTGTACTTGAAAGCAAAGTCGAACATTCTTGTCAACTTTGGCACTAGGATCCCGCAAAAAGACAAGAGAGGAGTTCTCCAATCCTCTAAATCGGTGCTACCATTGTCCAAAATAGAAATAGACCGATTTAAAAGAACTTTTACATTGTTGTCCCAAATCATTAGTAACATCGGTTTGTCCAATTAACTTTGGTTGAACCGAATTTTTACTAGAATTTGAAACAAGCAAACTTTCATGCATCGGCAAATGTTGTAAGTGGAAATACTTATCTCTTACCTCAAAGCCGGATGCACGTTGAGCAAGCAAGTTTGCTCTTTGCACATAATTCACATGCAATTGATCCTCTCCTTGATGTAAACCGAAAGCACATTGAGCATAGAAATTGGCCTTATGATTTTCTTCTCTTGGAATATGCGAATCTTAAATTCGGTAAATTTACCAATTAAATCAAGGCACATATCGAGGCGAGCACGTAGTGATCCATCTAAACATTGACATTCACGGAAACTTGTTGCACTACAAGCAATGAATCACCAAATGCTTCAACATGTTCAACCCCCATAGCTTCTAACATGATCAACCCGAATAAAGAGAGCTTCATATTCCGGGTTTGATTATTAGTACATGGAAAATCTAATCGGCTTGACATAGGAAATTCAGTACCACAAGAATTAACAAGAACAATTCCAACTCCGGCACCGTCCTTGCAAAACCGATCCATCAAAAAATATAACCGCCATGGGGTAGAAGTGACATAATTTACCTCATAATCAAGATTAATACCATGCTCAACAATAAAATCAGCAAGAACTTGACCCTTTAAAATTCTCAATGGTTCAAAAGTCAAGTCATATTCAATTAAAGCGTATGCCCATTTGCCTACCCTTCGAGAAAGGATTGGCCGAAACAACATATGTTTGATTACATCGGCACGGCATGCTACCACACATGTGCTTGACAAAAGATAATGTCTCATCTTGGAACAAGCAAAATACGTTGATAAGCATAATTTCTCAATATGGGCATACCTTGTCTCGGGATCAAGAAGACGACGACCAAGATAAGCAACAACATACTCCTTTCCTTCATCTTCTTGAGTAAGAACAGCCCCAATCACCTTCTCTCTTACGGCGATATACAATCGGAAAGGTACACCCCTTCTAGGCGCGAAGAACAGGTGGTGAAGACAAATATTCCTTTATCTTGTCAAATGCATATTGTTGGTTTGCCCCCGGGCAAAATCAGCTTCATTCTTCAACTTAAGTATGGGGGGTGAAAGGAATAATCTTCCGGACAAGTTAGCAATAAATCTTCTCAAGTAGTTCACTTTACCTAGGAATTTTTGCAAATCCTTTTTACATTGAGGTGCTTGAACTGCCTTGATCTTCTCTATCCTCTTGGGATCAATCTCTATGCCCTTATCATGAATAATAAACCCAAGAAACTTTCGGTAGACACTCCAAAGGCACATTTGAGTGGATTCATCTTCAAACCATAGTGGCGCATCCTCTCAAAAGCAAGCGCTAAATCGGCTAAATGAGGATCATGTGAAGCCGATTTAATTACCACATCATTAATATACACCTCCATAATCACACCAATGAGATCATGAAAGATAAGATTCATAGCACGTTGATAGGTGGCTTTTTGCATTCTTGAGGCCAAAGGTCATAACAATCCACTCAAACAAACCAACAAATCCGGGACAAATAAAAGCAGTCTTGGAGGTATCTTCTTGACCATAAATATTTGATTATATCCAAAGATTACCATCAAGAAAGCTAATAACCTTGTGCCCCGAAGCATCATTGATCAACATGTCGGCAATAGGCATAGGATACTCATCTTTGGGAGTGGCTCTATTTAAATCTCGAAATCAATGCACACTCTAATCTTCCGGTGTCCTTCTTCTCAAGCGGCACAATGTTAGAGACCCACTCCGCATACCGCATGGACGGATAAAATCTGCCTTAAGCAACCCGATCAATCTCCTCCTTGATTCGGTCATTGATGGCCGAATTGAAGGCGTCTTGGCGGTTGCTTGTAAGGTTTAAATCCCTTCTTAATGGGAAGCCGATGCTCAACAAGATTACGGCTTAACCCGGGCATCTCTGTATAGTCCCATGCAAAACAATCAACATATTCCTTGAGAAGCGATTAATTTAGCTTTATAATCGGCATCCAAGTTTTGGTTTACAAATGTCGGCCTTGGCACTTTGAACCATCCCCAATGTCAACTTGTTCCAAAGGGTCGGCCGACGTGAAACCTTGGCCCAACTTATTGAGCTCATCAAAGTCATCGATAGCTTCACAAGAATCGGTCTTTTCGGTCGATAGTGTTCAAGTCTATGCTTTAACCATTGAAGTTTGTCTTCCATTAAGAAACAATGTTTATAATATAATATTGAGCCGATTATCCGTCGGCTTCAATGTTCTGAGCACAAATCCACGCTCATCATAGCTAATGTACCTGATAGTTGGATAAGTCTCTACCGAAAGACAAGCAAACCTGAGCTCTCAAGCGAGGCATCGGTTGTAGAAATCTCAACCGAATTATCCGCATGAACAATCTCTATGGCATCTCCCACCCATTGGATGAGGAATTGGTGCAAACTAGAAGGAACACAAGGATTGGCATGAATCCAATCACGACCAAGGATAAGATCATAGCTACCTTCCACGTCGGCGATGAAGAAAGCCGTAGCCATGGTCTTGCTACCAACGGTTAATTCGGCGTTGGCGATCCCCTTTGAAGGAATTGGTGCGCCTCCTCCTACGCCGGTGATGGTCATGTTGGTTTGAATTAGCTCCTCCTCTTTGCCACCAAGCTTCTTGAATAGTGAATAGGGCAAAAGATTGACAATTGCGCCACTATCCACTAACATCTTCCGGACTGGTTTCCCATTGATATGTCCGCTCACATGCAATGGCTTGAGGTGTCGACGGGCACGGCGAGGCTTCTTGAAGATAGCATCTTGCACCCCAAACGCAAACTCCGCAGCAGCGACCTCATCATCTCCATGCCCGATCATATAATAATCGGGGAGAGAAAGATGGTGTTCACCTCGGCGTGTGGCGGTGAAGGCTCATAATCCACCAACTCTTCATCCTCAATCGGCATTTCAATGCCAACCATGGCGAGAGACGGCGGCAGCAAAATCTTCAGCACTGCGGACACAAAAAACAAGAGAATTTGGTTCAACCGACTTCGGAAGTCGGTAAACCGAAGTTTGGGCAATAACAGCCCCGTCAACCATCTCGGTTGAGTTGTCAACTTGCTCACTTAATTTGGCTGTCCCATCCGCTAGAAGTGCCAAAAGATCAATTTTGGTTCGGGCACCTCTTCCACAGGCTTGGGCGGCTGCTCTTGCACTATGACCGACTTAACCGATTTATCAATCGGTTGAGACGCCCCTCTTGGCGGCGGCGATCATCTCGGCCTCTTTATTCTTGATCTCTTGCACAATCTACGGCAAGATCGGCCCCTCACCTTGCGCGGCGACAAACGCTTGAGCATCTTTTGTCTTGCTTGCTGAAGCTTCCTCTTTTGTGTCTTATCGATATCAACCGGGCACCACTTGGGTTGCGAGAAACGCGAGGATATACGAGCTTTTTCTTCTTATCTTGAGATTCAAAGCAACCTCCTCCATGGTTTGATCTTGATCACCCTTGGGAGGCCCTTGCTCCTCAATCACAATCGGTTTGTTGACATCACTTATAGGAGCTGTCATCGAACCGATAATGATGGAAGGTGGAGGAGTAGCAAGCTGGGCGGGCTTCTCAAAGAAACTTCAATCTTCTTGGGAACATAAACTCGCTGCATAGGCGCCTTCCCCTTTTGCTCAAAAGTGAGCTCCCGGGGCGTGGGCACCTCCTTCTTCTTCGACCGCTAGAGCTCGACAGAACCCAATCGGCTAAAGACGGTAGGCTTGGCCATGCTTGCGGCGCCTCCTTCCTTTATGGGACCCGAAGGATAGGGAACAAACACTCCCTTCGGTCCCCATTGTGGTGGTGGTGCCACATGGGATAATGGTGGCCCCCAACGAGTCATCCTTGGACGCCGCAACCCGTGAAGAAGAAACAACATTTGGAGGAGTCATAGCCACTTGCTTGTTTCTCCCTTCATCACGCTTGGGAGGCGTAGACTCTCTTTTTTGTTGGCCGATTCTTGGAATCGGCCTTTTTCTTTTCTTTACTTCGCCAAAAAGTCGGGTCAAATTCACATAAAGGCTTGATATGCTTCTTGACCTTTGGCTCATTGGTTTTCCAAACTCCAACTTCCGGCTTTTTGTGGAACGAATGTCTTTATCGTATGCACGCCCGGAAGTGAGGAGCTAGAATCCTCAGGGGCCGGCCGACCCGACTAAAGTAGTTGGTTCAACCCGGCTTAGTTAGCGCGAGGGGCTTGATCATCTTGGCCGATTGCTTCAATCGGCCTAGCGGTCTTGTCTGCGCCACCACGACCATCTAGCCACGCTTGACGCCGTAATGCTTGCGCCGAGCTAGCCACAATGGTAAGCCGTCTTGCCTTCTTCGGTTTGGTTAACCAACACTTGCCATCCCGAATTCTTAGGAACATTCGGTGCGGGCGAGGCTCACCAATGATCACGTTCTTGCCTTGAGTTGTAGAAGCTTGCTCGGGGACGGATCAAGATGGCGAGAGCCTTGACTTCAAGTGTCTTGGCTTCGGGCTTCTTAGCTTCAACCACATGCACCGGAAAAGGATTCTTGTCTAGCCGCATGTCCAGAAGACTTAATCGCCCTCATTAAGAGCCGATTGTACCTGTAAACGAAAGCATGACAATCGTTAGTTGCATGAGAGTAAGATTCATGATATTTGCAAAAAGCCCGCTTCTTCAACACATCTGCGGAAGGCATAACATATTTAATCTTAATGTACCCGATTTTCAATAATTCATCGAATATTCGGTCACATTTAGATGTATCAAAAGTAAACTTTATTTCCTCATTCGATTCCTATTAATCGGCTTGAGAGAAGGGCAAGTTACTTGTTTGTTTTCCTCGGCCACCTAATTTCTTGACCAATACCTCTTTAGTCTCATCGTCGGACGAAGAATAATCGTCCACATGATGCACGCGTTGGAACGGCGAGACTTATAATCATGATCTTGAGAATTTAAACGCGTGACTCAACGGCAATAGCTTTCTCAATTAAATGAGGCAAAGTAGTAAATTGAATATGCTCAAGCTTATCTCTAATCTTAGAATGCAAACCATTAAAGCATATATCAACCAAGTCACGTTCGAGAAATCATCAAATGAAAGCATCGGTTCTTAATTTCTTTTGCAACGCCCTAATGAACTCAAGCGACTCACTACGACCTTGCGACCGATGTCAAATGTGATAATCTAGTTTCTGGACTCCATCATAAAAGTGAGCATGAAACTTTTCCTCTAATACAGCCCAAGAACCAATAGTAGATGATGGCAAAGATGTAAACCATGAAAAGCAAGTACGATAAGTGACAAAGGGAAATTACGACACTTCATGTAATCTTGAGCACCCCTTCACCCAACCCGAGCTAAAAACATACTAACATGTTCCATGGTAGACTTATTATCATTGCCACTAAATTTTGAAAATCAGGTACCTTCCACCCGGTGGGTTTTTCAAAAAATCGAAGTGTGGAGGGTATGGCTTGTTGTAGGTGCCCCTTGAAGTTTTAATTTGGACACCGAGACTTTCACGCAAAGACTTATTCAAATCTTCCTTAAGCCGATTAAAGCGCATCGGTCATATCGGCGGGAGGAGGATTTGGGGCTGAAGTTTCACCGCCTAGAACAGGAATTTGACTAGGTGATTTCGGTGGGTTGGGTAACACGGTGTTGCCCCCGAATTCCTAGCGTTTATTATTCTATTAATTGTTCGCCAATTACGATCTTGTACATCGGCAAAGCGTAACAATTTGCTTTTTATTAACCGGTTCCTTAGTAGTGGAAGAACGGCTTTATAAAACTTCAGGAGGAGCCGATTGGGGACGATTTTCCTTTACTATAAGCGGTGTACCATGCTTGATTCTCATAAAAATTAGAAGGCATGCCATACTCATACTTGTTCATCATCAATTTCATCTAATTTAAGCACTCTACCTTCTAATTTATCAAATCTAGCCATAAGCATGTGGGCAATGTTAGTCATAGTCGAATCTACTTCTTTCTTATGGCCCTCAAGCATAAGCGCATAATCAGCGTGTTGAGGATAAGAATCATCAAATTTAGGACCGATTGCTCGTTACCTCAACCCTGCGGGTAGATGAATCGACGGGAAGGACCGGCGGTGACGGGCTGTACAGCTCCACCTTGTCGCCCACGACCCGCGGCACAACTCTCCATGAGCATACGTTGAGTAGCTTCAATCATCTGTTGCATCTTGGCTTTCAATTCGTCGGGAAGCTCATCAACGGAAGTAGGGTGGATGACGTTGTCGTCATGTATCTCGCTAATTGTATCACCACCGCTCTTGTTGTTGGCGGGCATGATGTTGGAGTCTTCAAAACGTAATTGGCGTCTTGTTTTCCCCGGAGTCGCCAAAAAGTGTGTTGACGCGAAAACGGGGCTTCACACCAACACACGGGAGGGCCTTGGACGCCCACGAAGGTCGCGATCGACCTTGTAGCGGCGAAAGCACGCTAGCGTGGCAGCCCAAACCGATCTAGGGATCGGTTGGGCGCCGTAAGCTTCGATGACGGTTGGAAGAACCTCCGAGCGTACCACCGGGAAGACCCGTCGGGAGGACGCACGCGAGGGTGCTCTAGGACCAGCGCGTGGCCGCCTTAGAACGCCGGCGAAGAACGCGGAGTTCGCGCCCGAACGCCAGAGGATAGAGGGGTTGAAGGAAGAAGATGACCTACAAACGGGGCGGGGGAGGTAGATTGATTGTCGATTGGATGTAGATGGGATCAAATCGGCCATGAACCTCTTTATTATATAGAGGAGGGTGGTCTTATCCTTTTAGGAAACCGTCCTTGGGCGTTTCCAAGCATCAAAACCGACCTAAACACGATTGGAAACAAATCGGTTCGGATCTCGTACGGACACGGGCCCTGCGTCGGGGTGACCGGACGCCATTTTGGGTGTCAACAGGCTCCAATAGATT
This sequence comes from Hyparrhenia diplandra, assembly GCA_015847255.1. Classification (NCBI taxonomy): domain Eukaryota; kingdom Viridiplantae; phylum Streptophyta; class Magnoliopsida; order Poales; family Poaceae; genus Hyparrhenia; species Hyparrhenia diplandra. The sequence continues at coordinate 479,690 of JADLZK010004729.1, forward strand.
TTTTTTCGAGACCACGCCGTTGCGTTTTCATTAAGCAAAAGAAAGTTGAAAATACAAGAAGCAACGGTAACCAAACAATTACGAAGTGAAACCTAAGTACTACTTTGGATACATCACATTGGACTACATGGTGACCAACTTTGCGACAGACCAAGCAACCGTACTAATCCCCCTCATCGGCGAGCCCCTCCAAATTGAGCTCCATGGCGGAGAGGTCAAAACGTCCGTCAAGAAGCATCTCGAAACGGCGCCGCTTGGGACGGCGGCATGCCGCGCTGAAGAGGGTCCTCACCTTTTCCTCGACAACAACTGGGGCCTCTCCGCGCCCACCTCGCAGCCCGGCTTTTCGTAGCAACAACGATTGGGCCTGCAAGGTCGCGATTAGCAGCCCTTGGTCGTGCGGCAATACGGCCATTACGGCCCAGGAGTGCGGGTGGAGGCGGAGTGCGTGCGGCCGTGGCGTGGCCCCGACTTGAGAATTGGCGGCGGCAAGGGCGCGCAAAAATCCTGTCTTCAATCTCCTTCGTCGCGGCGCAATGGCGGTGGCCGTCCGCGGGGACATTGGAGGGGAGCTCGAGGGGAGCGATAGGTTCCTCCGGTGTCGGGGCCACCACGGGTCGTCGGCGACAGTGGGCAACAGTCCACGAACTCCGCCCCCCACACGGATCGGCCCACCAATCGGTTGCCGGCGGGGTAGGGGTTGGAGAGCGGGCGCCCCCGCAAGAGACGCGGTGCAGGCGGCGATCTCCACAAACATTGGGTCCCCGGAGCGGGAGGCTCCGCGGCCATACGCGGTTCGCTCGCCAACGGGTCAACGAGCCGATGAGGTCGGCCGCGGTGTTGGTCGACAACATCCGGTCAGCGGCTGTCGGCGGCCGGGCTGCCACCCTCGACGGCGGCACGACGTCGCCGTCGTCGCCGCGCCGCCGACGGCGGCCCATACCGGCGCCCCCTACGGGCGTGCGCCGGGCCAACAACGGGAGGGCCACCCACCGCAGCGCCTCGCATCGTCGACGTCGAGGGGGCGAACGAGGATCTCTCCAACACGGATCGGTACCGCGTGCGGCGGTGGGCGCCCGGGGGCCCGGGCTGCCGCCACCCACGCCACGACACCACGGTGTGGGTGCACGCGCGCAAGGCTCGCTGGAGGGCGCGAGGTGAACGGTGAAGGTGACGGTACCGCGGTCCCGTGCCCGATGTCCGGCGCCAAGGCGCGGGAGGGAGCGGTCGGGTCGAGAGGTGCCGCGGCGGGCGTGGTCGGGCGCCGGGCGGTTGAAGCGTAGTCCGGCGAGCGCCGGACGGCGCGGGCGTGGCGGCGACGGGGTGAGGAGGTCTCGGCGGCGACGCCCCGACGACGGCTCACGGACCGGGCGAAGCCATCGGCGTCCACCGCGCGCCGCCGGGAGTGCGATGGCATCGAGAGTTGAAGGACGGTGAGGACGCCGGTCGGTCGAGCCGATGGCGCGCGCACCCCATCGGCCGGGGCGAGGACCGAAGTCGCGCCAAGGGCATCCGCTCGACCGGGCCGGAACCGAGTCGGTCAAGAGCGGGCACTCGAAAGGTACTGGGCGCCCTCGTCCTGGCTCGGCCGGCGACGACGACGACGACGACGACATCGGCCCCCGGAGATTGCAATGACCACCGTAGGGCGGTTCGAGCCGGAGCCACGGGTTACCCCGGCGGGAGTGGATGGCAAGGCGTCTTGCGCGACGGTGAGGGGCCTCAGGCCGATGATCCCATCCTCATCGTCGAGCACTGGGAGAGATTGTCCACCCAACGCATCTCCTTGGACCTTCCGGCGGAGGAAGTAGGGCGCCGCCCGGGAAAGGGCCTTTACCTGGCCGCGGGAGACCACCTCCCGAGAGGACGTAGGGAAGCGCCCAGCGGCGAGCCCCTCCTGAGGCGACACGCGACCCAGCGGCGGCGCCCGACATCGCGGCTGGTGGCGGCAACAACTCGCCGCGCCCTCCTGGCCCGGCGTTGGCGGTGGTCGAGGAGGATGTCGGGGCGGTGGAGCCGACGACGCTGCGGCGCGCGGTCAGCAGCCCGGATGGCCGAATAAAGTGTGGTGAACGGAATCGTCGCGCGCGGGCGATGGAGACGGCGACGGGTCGGAGCAAAGATTGTCCCCCAACAGCGGCGTTGTCCCCCAACAACGGCGGGCGTCGAAACGGCGGGTAAATCCTTCGCCCTCTTCAACGTCGTCGACATGGATCGCCCGGCTGCAAAACCACCACCGTGGCGTAAAGGGCGTGGAGGGGAGCACGCCGGCCGAGTGGGAGGTCAATCGAAGGTGGGCCCGGTCCCACGCGGGGCGCGACCCCGGCAGCGGCGGGCTTCGCGGCCGGCGGGAGCGGGGGCGCGGTCGCGCGGAGGGCATGCGCGTGCACCGGCGAGGGGGTCGACACGGCCGGCGGCGCACCGGGCGCGTCACGCCCGGGCCGGCGGCGTGGCCTCCCGGCGGGCGGTGGCGTCGCCGTGAGCCGGCGGGCCCCACGGCGGCGGCGGTCGCCAGCGGCGTGGCCGTGCCGCGCTTTCGCTGCTCCGTTCAGCGGCGAGCTCCGGGGCTTCAAGCGTCGGCGGCGCGCAGGGCTTTGAGGAGGCGCGCTCAGGGCGACGCACGCCGAGAGGAGAGCGGACCGCCCCCACTCTTGCCATGGTCAAGTAGATTGGCGGGGGCGACTTCGGATCTGGGCTGGGAAGGGCGGAAGGTGGATGACCGGGCGGCGGCGGCGCGTGCGGCGCCGGCGCCCGTCGTCGCCAACGGTCGGGTCGGGGGGAGGGTGGGGAGGGACCGGGAGGGTCCATGGCTTTGGTGATCCAAGCCCGCATTTTCGGACATTGTTCCCTGGGCGGCTCCAATAGACATGAGAAACATAGTAACACGGGATAATTTAGGGCAACAAGGAAATTGCCTATCTCTCAACAAAGATTGAAAAATTTAAATTTAATTAAGAATAAGCTATAATAAGGAACTAAATGCTTTGTGTGACTTATATACAATTATTATCATGAGAATTGGAGCTCACCAAAATAAAATTTAAGAAATGGAGCCACGGGATAGGAGTATAGGGAAAAGAGAAATAGAAGAGATAGAAAACAATAACTTCAATCCAAGGACTTATTCGACCCATAGAGATGATATATAAAGTTTATGCCAATAAGTACAAGTGTGATGCATGAAAGGACAATTCTAGTAAAAATACTCACTACGAGAATCACCTGATTTCCCATGAGTATCTTCCTCACGGGAAAGGCCGTTTTCCCCAGGGGAAAACCTTTCCTGGGTAAAACACGGGATACGGATGACGGGGAAAAAAAGGGGCGGGAAATAACCCTTTCCCGTGAACACAACAACTACACGCCACGGGATATATCCTTTCCCGTGAACATGTTTAGCACACGGGATAGACTTAACGCTGGGGGTGGCGCCGTCAGCGGGGAGGGGTGTGGAACCCGTTATGGCCTACGTGGCTGTTGCATAAAACGGCGTTTTGGGGTTATTTCCGTGAGCGTAGCGGGTGGCTCACGGGATATCGATCACTTTCCCGTGAGTCATCCTCGCTCCTCACGGAAAGATTTAACCTCTTTCCCGTGAGCGCCTCCATTCACGGGAAAGATTTGGCCTCTTTCCCCGTGAGCTACTCACGGGGAAATTGTTTTTTTTTTTTTTTTTGTTCCGGCACATAATTGACACATATAAATATATATATACATACCACAGATTGCATAATATCACATATATAGCTCGATAAATCCATAATACCACATATATTACATAAGATCCAACCAAGTCACAAGTTCAACCACATGTCCATGAGTGCAACCACAAGTTCACAAACTCACATAAAATCCAAGTTCACAAGTTCAAGTGCACAAGTTTTGAACCTAAATCATGACAAATTTACGGCCACGGCCTCCAACCTTCCGAAGCGCGTTCCCAAGCGTCCGGTTGAGATTGGTTCGGAGTTGGGTTCGAGGCATGAGAATTATCCTGCACGTAGGCAAAGATAAATAGTTAGAAATTTGTGAGACAAAATTCAAGGTAGATTCTATTAACTTGAAAAAAGAAGATAAATAGTTAGAAATTTCGCAGCACCTCCCCCGCATGGAGGGGTTTCCAACTTGCAAGAAAACAACGGCTCGATGGCCGACAACCACATGTCCACGCAAGCACATCTCATGGTGCATTCAAAACTCAGATCATATCCATTCACATTGATATATGCATATTTCGAGTTACGGAGACAAACTCACGGGAGAGGCTCCATGCGGTGCGGGGAAGATCGACGACCGACCGTAGACGGGCGGTGGGACGAAGACGGGCGGTGGGACGAAGGCGGGCGGTGGCGGGAAGGCGATCTCCGGTGGCATTTTGCACACCAAACGGCCACCAACACGCGGCTGGAGGTGCGCTAGGAGAGCTTCCATGCTCTTCCTCGGGTGTCGCCAGCCCTCTCTTGTCTCGCTCGAGCCCTCTCTTGCTCAAGATGAGCCCTTGCCGCTCCCTCTCCTCAGCCTCCTCCCCGTAGCCTCTTCTCTTCCTCAGACCGGGCGTATTTCAACACAAAGTTAGAACACGGTGACAGAGTATGTAATGATAAATGAACCTTAAATAAAAATAAATAAACCTCAAGTCCGAGACCGTAGCTTTGGTAAGTGGTTGGCCGCTCGCGTATCACCGGGCCCCGAGAGTGCTCGAGCTCACATAGCTTCTTTTGTGTGGTGCGGGTTGATAACGCTATCACCCAAATAGTACCGCCCGTGCTTCTTGCCTCCTCCGCGATCATGGCGATGTCCCCTCAATGTCATGGCCGCGGGGGATCGAAGCTTTTCTCCATACTACTCCCTCGCCACTCGGTGTACGCGTTTTGATCTTCTCAGAGGCGGTCGGGTTGGTGTAGGCTTCGGGCCCAGCCTCGGGGTTGAAGACGACCGCATGATCTTTATACTTGCTCGTGTGTGGGAGCAAGCAAAGGCCTCGAGCGTCTTGATTGGCACGCCATGTGTCCGCCTCCGTGTGAGAAAAAGAAAAGTAGCTAGAATGCTTAGAAAGTATTGAGTTGCACATCGAGAAAATAAGAATTGGATAACACTTACATATCTAGCTTGGTAGGCGTAAGATTGAGGCTGCCTTGATGGTGTGGTACACGGCATCATGGCTTTTTGCATTCGTAGTCGCTGTGGACCGCCTAATAATCAGATCGACCCACTTGTCCACCGAAGCTCCCAAAGAACGCCTATGAAGCAAGCACCACCGCGGAATCACCTAGGACACCAAGTATAACACATATTATAAAAATCACATTAAGCATAATTAAACTTAGTATGACCATTCAATATTTACCGCATGTATTGTTCTTTGGTCGATTCAACATTTTCCATTCGCCCTTATCGAGCCTCCTTTTATCGTATGTCGCTGCGTACCACGTCCCCCGACGGCGGCCGCGTGCCTCGTACCACATGTCCGACACAAGCTTGAAACGGCGTTTAGAGCCACTTCATCCTTTTCCTCGAATCCCTCCTCGATCTTGAAGTATTTCTACACATAGAAGCAATGTAATAAGTCATTATTTCTAACATTAGAATTTGAAGCGATGTATTTGTACACTACAAAGGCGACATAGACTTACCCAAACTCTTTGATCACACGACCTTTGCCTTGTTACTATATTTCATGCCATCCTCATCATAGTTGTCCTCAAAGTCCCGCATCTTTGGTGGAACGACGTGACAAAGATGCTCTACTCGTCGATGGTAACAAGGCGGGGTAGTGCTTCTTGACCGAGAATACCAAGAATGCCATTGGGAAGGCGTCCTTGAACCGAAGTTCGCGGTGACAACAAAAGACCTGCCCAAATGATCAAGAATAATGATTAGTTCCTATTACGATTTTGAAACCCGAAAAATAAGAAAGTAGTGCTAAAGTGTAAAGTAAATTACCTTGGGCGTACTGGTCTTATGGTCGGTTTCTAGTCCTCGATAGGTACTCGATCCGGGAGTCCGGAGGGGCCTCGCAAGTAGACACGCCTCTGAAAGCGGAGGAAGAGGAACCCCGTCCCCTCACGGCTAGTCCCCTCCGCGTGGTCCGCGTGGTGCGGACGCCGAGCGGTCCGCGTGCTACGACGCCGAGAGGTCCACGTCCTCCGCCTCCGCCTCCTCCTCCTCCTCCTCCTCCTCGTGCACCACCGGGTGGTGGCGGTGGTGGGTGGGTGCACGACGCCCCTGCCCCTACCCCGTGGGGGTGGTGGTGGCTCGACGCCTCGCTTCCTCTTGCCCTTGCCTAGCGAGGCTACACTTTCGAACCTCCTAGTCATTTTCTTGAAGACATTCGTTCGAGGCATCTTTTTGAATGACCTGCAATTAGATGTACATAATTAGTAAAAATGCAAAATTAAATAGAACATAATTATGAAGAGATGAAAAACCAATAATCAGAACATAATTATTAAGAGATGCATAGTATTACATGTATTAGAAATAATCCTCATCCCATCCACGATTTTCGCCTTTGTCGGATCATAATCCTCATGATCACTATCATCCATGTCTACGTCTTCCAACATATGAAGATTGGCGGGGATCCATGGGAGGAGGCAGCGTCAACTTTGCATTTGTCCTTAAGTAATTTCTCAAGTAAGCGTAAGTCCTTCGTATCTCGAACCTCCTCGTCCTCCTCATCATCAATAACACTTTCATTGTCTACTTCCATTTCGTTGGGCCCGGTTAGTTCTATCACAAATTTACCTTGTAGCCCTTCTTCTTGGAAGAACTCTCCCTCATATGTGTTTGCATTAAAATGGTAATCGCCCCCCGTTTGGGGAGGTAGTCTACCGTGTGGCAATACCTTCTGCACAACATCACAACCCTTAAGCCGCTCGTTGTCACGCAACACCATGGGAGATAATAAACTTGTGTGGCATGTTGAGCCACAATGTAGACATCATCTCCCGGCCATGGGAATCTTGTCAAATCTGAACAATCCCAAGTTGTTCGAGGTCCGAATTTATTATTTCAGGATCAAACCAATGGCACTTAAACACGGCAGGAGCAAGCCGTTTAGAGCCGGGAAATGGAGCTCGTATATTTCTTCAATTCTTCCATAATAACCTTTAGTGCTAGTTCCATCATCACCTTTAGTGAAAACTCCGGTATTTGTGGTTTTTGGGTTGGTCGATTTCGCTCATATCTCGTTGTGTGGTAGCGATATCCATTCACGTCATAACCGGTAAATGACCTAACCCCTGGTCTCAAAGCCATTGGCAACCCTGTATGAGCTCGGGATGCATAGCCGGATCGGTCAATGCCACGCAAGCTCAAGCGGGATAAATGAAATGAGACAGTTCGTTAGCATATCAAACGAGATGTTATTTAACACTAATTGGACAAGTAGACGGGCGTTTGAACCAACTAATGAAATCGGGTTTTCCATTGCCGGCACCCTGTCTAAGCGGGGCATCCAATTCATGTGCTTCAGGCGGCGTTCGTTGACGCTAGAATTGCCTTTGAAATTTCCTATACCAACGAGAGACAAAAGGGTTGGATGCATAATATTAAATACTAGAAGACAAGTAGGTTCTATGCTTAGAGTTGTGACTTACTGTATGTAAGGAAGCACTTCGTCCAGGTTGAAAAGTATATAATTCATTATACTTATCCACTGGATTTGTCAAGATCTTTATTTTTGAACCACTTGCACGCCCTAGTTCTCCTTGGAAAAGGCCGAGGGTTGATTCATTTTCATCGGCATTGTAACGAGGGGTGGATAATGCGAGCTAGGAAGGTTGTCACCATAGTATTTTTGATGTGAAGTTCGACACCTCCTGCCGAACCTTTGCTTCGCGATGGAACCCTCAATCTTACACTTATTGTTACGGTCGGACCGAACATGCTTCGTAACTCTCACAACAAAGATAGCACCAACGAACTGCGTAAGCGGGGCCACCCACCCTTGCCTCGTATGGAAGGTGCAAAATCAAATGCACCATCGAAACAAAGAAGCCCTGGCGGAAATATCTTCTCCAACTTACGGACCAACACACAGGTGCCATTTTTTCCATTTCCTCTAGTGTGGTCCGAGATAACTCTTTAGCACAAAAGTCGCCGATAGAAATTGCTCAACTCGCCATCACATGCCGGACCGATCGGGGACATAGCCTCGAAGCATCACTGGAAGAAGCCGCTCCATCCATATGTGGTAGTCATGACTCTTGAGCCCATTGATTCACATAGTAGATGAGTTCACTCCCCTCCTCGATTTCTTCGCATACCCATCGAGGGGAAAATTAATTTCGAAACCATTGCAAGTACTTCCGTCCTTTGGGGCCTGCTCAACACGTAATCGGCCTTAGGTTTTTTTTCCATCTCTTGCCATTGCTAGGAGGCCTCATTTCTTGCTTCGGTCTGTCACACAACTATGCCGGATCAATTCTAGCCTTAACGTTATCCTTTGACTTGCTAGTTTCCATGAATGTTCCAAGAAAATACTCGGCGATGTTCTTTTCAGTATGCATTAAATCAAGGTTATGTGGAAGAAGAAGGTCATCATAATAGTGGAGCCTCTCTAATCGACTTGTGAGTCCATGCATGATCCTCGCCATAACCCACAAAGACACCATTTTCATCACCACAAGAGAATCCACTTGAGCCCGTACCTCGGCCAGATGTCATCATCTCCGGTTCGGGTCTCAGAAACTTGGAGACCTTTCGTAAAGTTCTTCTTGTCTAGCCTGAATGCATGGTCGGGAGGGAGGAACTGTCGATGCTTGTCGAACGCAGAATACTTGCCACCCTTCTTCAACCAGTGAACCTCACGGCCGCTTTGCATACCGGGCAAGGGAACTTGCCGTGCACACACCGACCTACGTAATATCCCATACGCCAAGAAATCATGCAGGGAGTAGTGGTACCACATGTACATCCCGAAATTTCTCTTCAAAGCTCGGTCGTACGTCCAAAACCCTTCATTCCAACCTTTGATCAATTCATCAATCACGGGCTCTAAGAACACACCCATTTTATTTCCCGGGTGGCCGGGAATTATCAAAGACAAAAGAATGTTCTTCTCGTTGAAAGCAGCCGGAGGGAGATTCAGTGAGATAACGAATACAGGCCAACAAGTGTATGGGGCAGCCATCATTCTATAAGGATTGAACCCATCATTTGCGCGCGCAACACGCACATTACGAGCCTCCATAGCTTTGTCGGGATGAATATTATTGAAATGGGTCCATGCTTCGGCATGGGATGGGTGTACCATCTTATCCGGATTGTAGGGGACGCCCATCTTTGTGCCATGTCATCTGTTTCGCAGAACTCCTCAGTCATGTACATCCGTTGTAACCTCGGTCCGAAGGGAAGGTACCGTAGGATTTTCACGCGGGGACCTTAAGCCGCCTCTTCTCACCGTCTTCACCGGGGTCTACCTCTATGAACCTTGAGGATTTACACTTTGGGACAAAGGCGTATCATCTTTGTACTCTTTCCTAAATAAGACGCACCCTTTCTCACAAGCATGTATCTGCTCGTATGGCATCTTGAGTACCTTGAGGAGTTTTCTCGACTCGTACATATTCTTTGGCAAAGACGTGACCTCGCGGAAGCAAGCCGAGAGAGATCGTCAACATGTCGGTGAAGCCGTCTCGACTAATATTGCATCGGGCCTTCAAGTCCATAAGGCGTGAAATGGCATCTAGTTTGGAGACCTCACAATAGTCGTGAAGGGGTTTCGCGTGCGCCTCCAACAAGGTATAATAGGCCTTTTGCGGTTTCTTCGGCTCCTCCTCCCCCCTCATCCCCAAGTCCTTGCTCAAAGTTTCCCGGCATGAAAGTCATCTATCATGTCTCCTATCCCGGCATCGAAGCAAGATCATCGATGCGTTGCCTCACCACCTCGTCTCTCGATACGCTCGGTTTCACCATGGAAGATCCACCGCTTATAGCCATCCGTCCATCCATACATGGGAAGATGTTTAGACATGTCATCCTTACTTTGCCTTTTTTATTCTCACATTTCTTGCATGGACACCAAACCTTACTCGCACCTCGAGCATTCTAAAAGCTTTGTCCACGAAAAGCTTTGCTCTTCTTAACCCATTCATGATCATAATCTCCAAAACTCCTCCGACCATTGTATATCCACGCACCGGTCATCCATTGTCTATCATATGCGCAAGAATATAAGAATGCAAAGTGCATCTACACAACGATCCTACCATCTAATAGGTGAAGATAGGTCCTAATCCCACCCGAGGATGCGTAGATGAGGTCAGTTCCATGCTCCACTCCTATCAAGGCGAATTTCGGCGGCTTTTCCTCGGGCCGTTCTCCAAATACACGCCCTCCCCGAGAGGGGAGCCGTATTCGAAGAATAACCGGGAGATGCTGCCTAAAACTCGAATCGACAGAGTGGAGCATGGAACGAACCTCATCTACGCATCCTCGGGCGTCCAAAACGTGGACAATTCAAAAACAGATACGGTTATAGGTATGCATGGATCTGCATACTTCCAACCGTATCTCTTTTCGAACGGAGACGCCTTAACCGGAAGCTGCGCGATCTAGCTACGACCATGACACGGAAGGAGGGGTCATACCTAGGGTCGCGGTGGAGTCGGCTAGCCGGCGAGGAAGAAGATCGGGGGGCCGCCAAGAGACTCGGCTCGGCAAAGCAACTTCGGCTCAGAGGGTTCCTCTCACGCATAAAAAAAGAAACACAGGGGATAAGTTCAAAATTTCGACAACCCCCCTCGCACGGGAGGTTTCCACACGCAAACAAAGCACACGGCACAATGGCCGACAATCACATCCAGGCACGATGGCGACAATCACATCCGGGGCACGATGGCCGACAACTTTCCGCGAAGGCGAAGACGACGACGGGCGGGCGGATGGACGACCTCTCCTCGGCCGGCGGGCGGCGGCGGTGCAAAGGTGTGCGGCGCAGCAGCGTCGGGGCACGCCGCGGCAGCGTCGGGACCTCTTCCCCCCTCCCCCCTTCTCCTTCCTTCCTTCCTTCCTCCCTCCTCCTTCCTTCCCCCCTCCCTCCCTTCTCCTTCCTTCCTCCTCCTCCTTCCTTCCCTCTCCTCCCTTACGCTTCCTTCCTCCTCCTTCCTTCCTTCCCCCTTCCTTCTCCTCCTCCTCCCTCCACCGCCCCTCCTTCTCCCCCTTCCCCCTTCCGGTGGTCGCCGGTGGTGGCCGGCGAGGCACCGGAGGCGCCGGTGGTGGCCGGGGCGGGCCGCCGGCGGACGGCGGACGACAGGCCGGGCGGGGACGGGGACGCGGCGGCCGGGCGCGCCGGTGGCGGGCGCGGACGCCTCGGCCGCCGCGGCAGGGCGGCGGGGATGGTGGCGGCGGCCGGGCGCCGCACGGGCCGGCGGGAGGCGGCGGCCAGGGGGCGCCCTTACGCGGCTCCGGCGGACAGGCGGGGCGGCTCCGGCGGGCGGCGGGCAGGCGGGCGGCGGCGGGGCCGCCGGCGGAGCGGCGGCGGCGGCGTGCGTGTGTGTGTCTTTGTGTCGTGTGAGAGTGCGTGGAGGGAGTGAGGTGAGCTAGGTTGACTTTGTTTTATGTGCGGTAAACGCCTTTCCCGTGAGAGTTCCGGGGTGACTCACGGGAAGGCAAAGCTTTCCCGTGATTCGCCCGGATCTCTCACGGGAAAGGAAATAAAAAACCCCCGAACCCTAATCCCGCCACGCCCACGGAGGTGGGTCCCACCAACCCTTTCCCCGTGAGCAAATCACTTGTTGGATCACGGGGAAGAGCTTAGCTTTCCCGTGAACGACTCACGGGAAAGCGGTTTGCCTGAAGTAATTTTTATTGCTCTCTCTTTCTTTTTTTCTAGCATATATATTTTGAAAGTTTGATCATGATAACTTCATAAATACCTTTCCACATACACTTACCATTCCTAATTGATCCTTGTGCGAAAAATTGGCCATTATTTCATGTGGTTCTATCTCTATTTGCATTTACTTAACTCGCAACAAAAAATAATAATAATTACAAAAATAATCCAAAAAAATTCTCAAAAATTGACATGACACAATATCTCGAGGTGCATTTGCATATAGAAAAAGTTTCATGAGCCAAACCACAACTTGATCGCCACATCCACATGAAATCACTAGGATCATTCTCAACAAACCTAAAACTTCTACGTAGATGTTGGAGCTTGTGAACATCGTGACGTGCCAACTTGTGCTTGAAACGTTCCCAATTTTTATCATAGCCTCGGCATAAGATATCATGACATATTATCAAATTTCATGATTTTTTGCACATCGGTTTATTTTCTAGAATTTTTTTAAACCACTCGAACAAGGATTAACGTTTCGTGATTTCGTATTAAGATGTTCCAGATTTCGTTATTTTTTTAAATGCAAGGTCTTACGTTGTGTTGAGTATGAGGAATATAAATTTTCTACTATTTTTTCAACAATTTGAAGCACTTGTAGTTCAAATTTGGCCTCATTTCAAAAATTCCCATAAAAGAGAATAATTACCTAAATATATCAAATAACGTCAATAATTCACTAAACTTTAACATGAAGTGCCATATGATGTGCTTTGGAAGTGTAGAAAAAGTTTGGAGAAAATGAAAAAAAAAAAAAAAAATTCCGTGAGCTTCTTTCCGTGAGCAGGATATGCCACTCACGGGGAAAGGGGCTTTTTGCCGAGAGGCGCCTGTTTGGCCCACGGGGAAAGCCTGCTCCACGGAAAGTGTTTCCCGTGAGCTTGACGGAGTTCTCACGGGGAAAGGGGCACGGAGGGACGGAGCGGGGCTGGGGCTCGCGGCGGTTCCCTTTCCCGTGAGCCCCGTCTCTCACGGGGAAAGGGGATGGGAGTTTCCGTGAGCTATGCCTCACGGGAAATATGTTTTACCGATGCGTTTTTTTCTTTCCCGTGATGTTTTCCTTTGGCTCACGGGATAGCTTGTTATTTCCCGTGATGTTTTCCTCTTAGCTCATGGGAAATGATTCCCCCGGAACGGAACGCAGAAATCCGGTAGTGACTGGCTGCAAAAGTATTTTCAATTAAAAACACATGCATGCTATAATGGAAAAAAAAACTTGCTATACAAGTTTTTTGCGTGGGTCACCTTGCTAGTCTATAAGACTTTTTTTTTTTGAGAATGACACAGCATAACGCCTTGACACTCACAACACGCACGCACACTCACCCCTATGAACACACGCACGCAAAACTGTATGCGAATTTCATCAAAATATATCCAACACAATCATCAATCTCTCCGAACAAAGTTCACAATTTCCCTGCTAAGTAAAGACTTGAGTGAGGACCGAAGAGTGAGTAATGGAATGTCCCACACGGAGATCGTATGATTTAGCTAGGCCTGAACTGGTGTATAAATTGTTGGTAGCCGCTCATCAACCGATCCATATTGCTTTAGCTTTGCATACACATATCCAGTGAAGCTCAGCGCTTGTGCTGCACTGCAGTGAACAAACCAGAGTATAGGTAGTAACTGCAGTTAGTCAGAGGCGGCGGCGGCGCAGTGGCTATGACGGCGGACGGCGACGAGAAGTCAAAGTTCCGGTGGCTGGACGCGGCGCGTTACGCGGTGGCCGCCGCGGTGACCGTGCTCATCATGGCCGTCATCGTCAACGCCGTCAAGGTGGTCCTTCGCCCCGACTCGCTGCAACTCTCCGTCGACAAAGGCTCCATCTCCACGACGACGCAGTCTCCATCTCCGGCGCCGCAGCTGCAGCTGGCCCTGGTCATGGAGCTCAAGCTCCAGGCGCTGAACCCGAGCGGCCGAGTCCGGATGTACTACGTCGGCGTCACCGTTTACCTGTTCGACAACACGACGTCGGCGTCGGCGTCGTCGGATCCAGGATACGATTCCATATTCTACTTCAACCCGAAAGACATGGTCGTGGCTCAGCAGGAGACGGTGGACAACTCGATTCGCCTGAAGGTGAAAAGGAAGCAGATGGATCTGTCCCACTTCGACAAGCTGTACAATGGCAGCTCCATCAGCGACATGACGCTGCGGGTGGACGGCGACCTCATCACCGAGGTGACGTCCCAGGTCAACATGACTCGCCGGACCATCTACTACTGCGAGGACCTCCTCGTCGGCGGGAACGGGGATGACGACGCTTTCAAGCACAGGCAGGATGCCATTTGCAAGCAGCGAGAAGGACCCTGAATTAGACTAGATAGGGCATCATCAGTTCGATTGTATAATGTTTCTTAATTAGCTGTATGCATTCTCATATGGTTGCGTTAATTCCAACCTAGTACTATCTTGTATTCTGTTATAGATGTTGCTAGTATCCTTGGAGAGATTGCTTGGTTTGACCAATACTCTGTTGCTTTCCACGATCTCTATTCTATTCATCTCTAGCATGTACTTGTTTGTGAAAGTGGGCACAAATAAGACATCTCGTTTTTTTTTGTTTTTCGAAGGCTCGCAACCATTGGAAACGATCGCCCTAGTAAAGGTATTTCGTGTTAACAACCACCTCAACAAATACCAAGGTCGTCATAGGGGTAGGGTTTACGTGCGTACGTATGTTCATAGGGGGTGAGTGTGCGTGAGTGTTGAGTGTTATACTGTATAATCTCAAAAAAAAAAACCTCCACTCCTAAAACTTAATTTCTAGGCCTAGAAATACATCAATTTTAAGATATTTTAAAATTTAAAAGTCTAAATTTAAGAAGAGTAATTTGAGAACTCGTAATGAATATCACTGTCCCACACACGCACATCCAAACGATTTCGAATCTCTCTCTCTCTTCCAAAAATCGTGACATCATGAGGCCACAACCAAGTGACTGGCCATGGATGCATTGCCTGTTGTTCCCATGGCCTATATAAACGTAGCTTGGAAACTACTATGGGAACTTGCAAAGCACAGGTGGGGCACTAGCCCTACTAGAGCACACAGCCATGGTTGTAGTTTTGTCGCTATTACTACTCTTGTTCGGTTACTGTCCCAGTAGCCGTGCAGCTGGTGCTGGTGACGAACATGGCTTCACAGGCGTAGGGATGCAGAGCTCACTGAAACCACATGCCGCCGCCTGCTCCGGACACAGCCCCGGTACGTCCGGTCTGCAACATCTTCAATGAGAAACATAAATGATCGATGCAGTATTTTGTTTATTTGCTGACAATTACTGTGTGTGTTAACGTAACAATATTTGACGCACAATGAAATGACAGTGATCCCGCCGCACAAAGGCACTTGGGCCCCGTTGTACCGCCATCTCGGCCCGTGCTCGCCGGCGGCGTCCTCTTCCGGCGCGGCGCCGTCATTGGCCGACCTGCTCCGCCAGGACCAGCTCCGTGTCGATCACATCCACAGGAGGCTGTCGTCGTCGTCCCATGACGTCCGTGTGACCAAGCAGCCCGGTCCTGTCAAGGAACCGGTGCGTTCCGAGGTGATCTACCTCCACGACCAGCCGGTTATCCAAGTCACAATCGGCTCCGAAAGGAAGACCTCCGGCAGCGGTGGTGGCGCCGGCGGCCAGCAAAGCCAGCAGGCCGCTGGTGTTGTCCAGACGGTGGTGCTGGACACGGCCAGCGACGTGCCGTGGGTACAGTGCCACCCGTCGGCGTCGGCGACGACGGACTCCTCGTCATCATCCTACGACCCAGCTAGGTCGACCACGTACTCCGCCATGCCGTGCAACTCCCAGCCTTGCGCGGAGCTTGGCCGCCTCTACGGTGGCGCCTGCGTCAACGGCCAGTGCCAGTACCGCGTGCCCATCCCGAACTCCCCCGCCTCCTCTTCGTCGTCGGGCACGTACGGCTCCGACATCCTCGCGCTCGCGACGGACACCACCGCCAACGGCGCCATGAACTTCAAGTTCGGGTGCAGCCACGTCGAGGCCAAGCAGGGCGATGTAGGCAGCGTCGACAACGCAACCGCCGGAGTCATGGCGCTGGGCGGTGGTCCGGAGTCACTGGTGTCCCAGGCCGCCGCCGCTTACGGGAGCGCCTTCTCGTACTGCATCCCGGCGACGGGGAGCCGACGCCCGGGGTTCTTCGTGCTCGGCGGCCGCGGCGGTGACGACGACCTCCGCGCCGCCGGGTACGAGATGACGCCCATGCTCAGGTACGCGCAGGTGCGCACGCTCTACCGCGTGCGGCTCCTGGCCATCGCCGTCGACGGGCAGCAGCTCAACGTGACTCCGTCGGTGTTCGCCGCCGGCTCCGTGCTGGACTCGCGCACGGCGATCACCCACCTGCCGCCGACGGCGTACCAGGCGCTGCGCGAGGCGTTCAGGAGCAGGATGGCCATGTACAGGGAGGCGCCGGCCAAGGGGAACCTCGACACCTGCTACGACTTCTCCGGCGCATTCTTCGGCGTCATGGTGCCGAGGATCGCGCTGCTGTTCGATGGGAAGGCCGTCGTGGAGCTGGACCGGCAGGGGATCCTGTTCCATGACTGCCTCGCGTTCACGTCTAACAGCGACGACCGCATGCCTGGGATACTTGGCAACGTGCAGCAGCAGACCATGGAGGTGCTCTACAATGTCGGCGGTGGCTCCGTGGGCTTCCGACGCGGCGCGTGCTGATGATCTCAGACTGCAGCAGGATGCCGGGCTACTGGCGGCTGTATACCCCCAGTAGTACCCAAATTATCTACCGTAGATTTCAGGCTTGGCATGTGCAATTGTTGTTTGGTTCATTATGTTGTGACAAGCTATCTTATTAGCAAATATGATGGTGTGTCGTAATTAAGTTGTAACGGGACGTTTGTGTAACTTGTTGTGCTGTTATCTAGACTTTTTGCTTGTGGCAATATAATGGTGAAGCAATCTCTGTTGGATTAAACTGGGCTCGTGTGTCACAAATCACCATTAATTGATAGTGGGAAAGCAGCTAAATAACCAGTGACGCGACAAAAATGGGAAAGTGTCCGACACGCTAGCTACCAGCTAGGGGTGCAAATTATTTGTACTTGTTCTCTTTTTAAGATGTAGTATAAATAATTTAACTAAAAAGAGGGTCGGAGGTGCACCTAAAGTTTATCCCTTTGCATCCTTACTACCGGCGACTCAGCGCATCAACCAGCTGGCCATGTGTCGCAGAGGGATGAGCTTGTGAATCGCTAATCAAACCCCTGGTGAGCTTGTGAATCGCTAATCTAACCCCCTCTATCTCCATAGACCTATGTCATGGGTGGGTTCGACTGAAGGACAATGGAGCAAAAAGAGGGAACAGATCTGTAGCACGAACTCTAGAGTGAGGGAAGATGGAAATAAGAGAGAGTGATGGGCCAAGAGGGGCTGAAGTGAGACACCAACGGGACAGAGGAGAGAACAATGGATCAATAGACGGTTGAATAAGTTTTAGCTCTTTACCACCACCAAGGCACCAAGCGAGGCGGATAGCTTAGGCCTTGTTTAGTTACCCAAAAGTTAGAATTTTTTTAAACTGTAGCACTTTTTATTTGTATTTGTATTTGGCAAATATTATCCAATCATTGACTACCTAGGCATAAAAAGATTCGCTGCCGTGATTTACAACTGAACTGTGCAATTTGTTATTTTTTACCTACACATTTACTGCTCTATACAAGCGGTTAAAGATTGATGTGATGGAGAGAGAGTGAAAAAATTCTAACTTTAGGAATGTAACTAAACTAGCTAGGCCTTAGTCAGCCTTGAGCGAGAGGATTGTGGACATTGTCAATCTGGGACCGGGAGCTAAGTAAATGTGGTATGCCATTCGTGTAGATGAGGAATGATGATGGAGCTAATAAGGCACGAAAGCATGATGTGCCTTCTAGGATAAGAAGTAAGAATTGACACAAAACAAAAGTCTAAATGAAATTTGAGGATTGAAATGGCTCTACTTGATAGTTTAGGATCAACTTGAATCCAAAAAGTAAACTTTATGGCCAAAACAAACACTTTAGTAGTTTAGGAAAGAAATTGAGAATTACATAATGAAGAGATGAATTTAAAATGGTTAGTATTCTACAAGGAAAAAACTTGTGTAGTTTATATGTTTGCAGATTATTTTGTAAGTAGTGAAGTAAAAACACGAAAAGACTTCGCAAGTCTTAGCGAATCTGTGCTTAGCAAGGAGAGCAGAGGACTGCATCTTTCTTGATATTGTGCTACTTTGCGTGGCCATTGGCCTATATATACGTTGCCAGGAAACCACATGGTTTTTAGAAAAGGAGGAAACCACATGGTAACTTGGAAGTAGGATTCAGTAATAGTGAGAGCAGCTAGCAAGATACACAACCATGGTTGTTTTGCCAATATTGTTGCTCTTGTTGGGTTCTTCTCCAACTTCCCGTGCTGCTGATGAACAACTTGAGCTCACGTCCAATGTGAGCTTGCTCGAACCACATGCCACTTGCTCCGGACACAGGGGTACGTTCTTCATTGTCGTCCACAAGCGGTGCATATGAGCGTGTAAAGTCAAGTGTAAATTAACATTGTTTGGTTTGGCACACAATGACAGTGATGCCGCCCCACAACCACAGCTGGGTGCCGCTGTTTCGTCCTCTCGGCCCGTGCTCGCCGTCGTTCAAGGCCGCCGCGGCGGCGGCGAGGGCGAAGCCGTCGCTGGCCGACATGCTCAGGCAGGACCGGCTCCGCGTCCACCACATCCACAGCAGGGTGTCCGGCTCCCGTGGCGCCCGCGCAAGCAAGGGCTCCGTGAAGGACCCTGTGTCCGTCGAGGAAACCCAGATCCACCACCAGGCCGCCATTAACGTCGGGGTTGGCACGTCACAGACGGGCTCCGAGGTAAAATCGAACTTGATTCGAAATCAATAGTAGTGCACTTTGCTTTGTGGGTGAATTTGGTCGATCTCTTTAACTTTCTGTGATTTCTACATTATATATCAGCCTAGTAGCAGCATTCATCCGGCGGCCACTGACGGCAGCTCGAGCCCACCGGTGACGGTGGTGCTGGACACGGGCGGCGACGTGCCGTGGATGCGGTGCGTGCCCTGCAACTTCGCGCAGTGCCAAGACTACGACCCGACCAGGTCGAGCACATACTCCGCCTTCTCCTGCAACTCCTCCGAGTGCAAGCAGCTCGGCTCCTACTTGGCCGGCTGCGACGCCAACGGGAAGTGCCAGTACAGCGTCACCCGCAACTTGTCAACGGGCCAGTTCACCACGTCGGGGACGTACAGCTCCGACGTGCTCACCATCAACTCAGCCCGCATCGAGAGGTTCAAGTTCGGGTGCAGCCAGAACGAGCAGGGCAGCTTCGAGGGCCAGGCCCAGACGGACGGGATCATGGCGCTCGGCCGCGGCGTGCAGTCGCTGATGGCCCAGACGTCGTCCACCTACGGCGACGCCTTCTCCTACTGCCTCCCGCCGACGGAGACCACCAAGGGGTTCTTCCAGATCGGCGTGCCTATCGGCGCGTCCTACAGGTTCGTGAACACGCCCATGATGCAGGAACAGGGGTCGTCGCTGTACCGCGCGCTTCTGGTGGCCATCAGAGTCGACGGGAAGGAGCTGAACGTGCCCCCGAGGTGTTCGCGGCGGGGACGGTGATAGACTCCCGCGCCATCTTCACCCGCCTGCCGGTGACGGCCTACGGGGCGCTGCGCGCGGCGTTCAGGAACAGGATGAGGTACCGCGTCGCGCCACCGCAGGAGGAACTGGACACCTGCTACGACCTCACCGGCGTCCGCTACCCTAAGCTGCCGAGGATCGCGTTGGTGTTCGATGGTCACGCCGTCGTGGAGATGGACCGGTCCGGGATCCTGTTCAATGGCTGCCTCGCCTTCGCGTCCAACGACGACGATAGCTCGGCGTCGATCCTCGGCAATGTGCAGCAGCAGACGATCCAGGTGCTCCATGATGTCGGCGGCGGGAGGATAGGGTTCCGCAGCGCCGCCTGCTGAACGGCTGCTGTGACCGATAACTAGGAATCTTAGCTTTGGTTCCTTTTGCATGTTGTGCACGCCTCTATGCACAAAACTGAGCATGTTCTGTGTTAGTGCCAGTGGACCTTATTAGCTTGGGTATGAGACCGCTTACGTGTAGCAATGTACCTTAGGCAATGGAAATTCTATTTCATCGAGCACGGAGAGAGTGTCGGAACCATGTTGTGAATTCATTGTGATCGCTCTTGTGGGATGGGAGGCATTCCTGATGAAGCCAACTCAGACATGGTGGGCCCTTAACAAGGCTATATACAGTACAATATAGAAAGTCTAAAAAAGAACTACAACTAATATACATGATTACTTTGGGCATTTCTTAATGCAAAACAAAAATCAAGGAAAAACCTAATTAATCATCATGAATGTGTAGGGAGGTGGATCCATGCATACTCCGGTGTTGAGGCAGGGCGTAAGCATTTGCACGAGACCCATATAAGACCTTGTTTGGATACTTTTGTATGCATCCGAATGTACATGTGCGAGGATGGATTAGAGTGGAACTTAAATTAACTTAGGACACCTACATTGTGGGTTGCGAAGACGGTCCTATGCATTTAATGCAGCTCAAGGACCCAAGCTATACATTGTGGGATGAGTTCTATGGAGATCCGGGACCGACGGAACCCAGCTCCTTGTAATAAAAAAAATATATCACACCCAGCACCAACGGCTCCAACACAAAGCACCAAAAGACTCCAACCCAGCCGGTTGGATACACTGCTGTGTAAACCTCAGGACGAATTTTGTCATGGTTGGGACCCAGGATTCGAGCGGACTCGGTCCTTCACACTGTTGTCTCTCTTATACTCTAATCCACCTCAATGCATGTAGACGGGAGTGAATACACAAGTAACCAAACAAGCCCTAGCTAAGTATACTTGGATGGAGTATTTAGGTGCATCGAGTAACCAATTTTGATTAGAATTCCCATACGTTTTTTTTTTGAAGACGTCACCAATTAAAAGGATGAGAGTTCTGCCTGAATGAGCTTTCCATTGCTTAGGGAAGCCGGCAGATGGAATTCCAAGGAGATCAATTGTCATTGGGGGTACAACATTACATATTTGAAACACACATGAATATATACCTATCCTTTTACTTAAAACAATATATGGTTATACCAGAATTTCATATGAGTTATACCAGAATTTCATAGAAATCCATTAATTCATTCTTCACAGTAGAAGAAATGCAGGAATCCATTTGTTCTTTGCCTGACGCAACAAGCACAGTTCAACACTCGCTGTTTATCGGAGAGTTATCGATCGGTAGCCGGATCCTAGAAACACGAGTTGTACCATGCATGTTTCCGTAGGACGACGGTGTTATTGCATGCGCCAGAGGCCGCTGGGGCGAAAATAATGGCATGCGCCAGACTGAGAGAGGCACATGCATGTACTACGTGCAGTACAGAGAAGACTTGCTGGTCGTCGACTTGCATGCATTATCGTTTTTGTCGTTGATAGTACTAAACCCATTTAATACGTTTAATTTTTTTTACCTAAGTTTGATCATTTGTCTTATTTAAAACAATGTATAAAATATTACATCTTTTGTTGTGGCTCACTTTATTAATATAAATGTTCTTAATGACTTAAATTTTTTACTATATATTTGCATAAATATTTTGAATAATACGAAGTAGTTAAATTTTAGGTTTAAAAAGTCAAATGTCTTATAATTTGGAATGTAGGAAGCACACAACACGGATGGAGATGAACACATGCACGCATATGCTAACTAAACTTTGCATTCAGTTATGGCCTAAATGGCAGTGCTGGATAGTTTCCACCCTCCATTTCAGACGATGGAGCGTTCAGTTCGAGATGCGCCAACATGCATGCTTCCTTTGGGCCTAAATCCTTGTCTTCGTTGGGCCTGGCCCATCTCTCTTCAGTTTTTGCACTTACGGCATTTCTTTTAGGCTGACTCAAACTCAGCTTGGAACATGTTTGAGGAATTGAGGTGCTCCGGTCTCTAACTCAACAAGATTATTACCAGGGAGTACAAAGCGCCTTGATGAATAAATAGTACAGTACTTACTATACGTAATAAATTACACATGATGATACACAGAGATGTGATGACACTGGGAGGCAAATGCATGCTCCCGCTGGCAGGTCTCTCAGGCTTGGTCCTTGGAGACTTAGGGTGTGTTTAGAGGCCAAAGATTCCCTCCAAATTTCCTGCACTCCCATCACATCCCATCACATCGAAACAATAAATGCATTTAAAAAGACGCATTTTCGGAGTATGAAATGTAGGTAAAAAAATAAACTAATTACACAGTTTAGATGTACATTCTTGAGATTCGATTTTTGAGCCTAGTTACCCCATGGTAGGATAATATTTACCACAAACAAACGAAATGTCTTACAGTATTTTCAGTTCGCTACAGGTGCGAGAATTCCAGAATTTTGAACCAAATTCTAGAATTTTGGCCCAAAATTTTGGTCTCTAAACACACCCTTGGAGGTCGTCGTCGGCTCGGAGGAGCAGAGCCGCAGAAGGCGTCAAGGCGGCAGGCCCCAGTTCGACCAGGGGATCAGTCGATCAGAGCTTTTTGTAGTAGTACGTACGTACGTACGTGTAGCGACGACGACGACTTGCGAGGTTTGCATCATCAGGTCGTCGTCGTGTTCGACGGTGTGTAATGCATGGCGTACGTTGGGGCCGGTCTGGGACGAGTTGGCATACTCAGCGCGACGGCCGGGTCGCCAGTTTTTTTTTTTTTTTTTTTTTTTTTTTAAGATACCTCTTATCTCGGGTACAATTTATAGTATCTGTTCGTACAACTCACACCACTACACACGCACACCCCACACACACTACCCCGTGTACAAGCAAACCTACAACTACACTCGACTAGAAGATCGCCTCCATCCCGAAATCACCGAAATCACCGACTCAGTACGACGGCGAGGGCGCCAGATTTCCGTTGAACGAACCACGCGAAGAGCAAGGCTCGAACCCACGATCGGCCGCTCCACCATCCGGAGACTAGCCAAACGAGCTAGCGCTCGTTCCCGCCGGGTCGCCAGTTAGGCTTCACGAATTCCATATGCTAACTAAATTTCGCGTCCTATTCTGGCCTAAATGGCGGCCGGGCCGGATAGTCTCTTTCTGGGCCCATTTCAGATGGTGCAAAGCCTAAAATATTGGATAGAATTTCACTTCAAAATTAGTTCATGCAAAACAATGAAAGCTCACTGGGCTTAAATCTTCCTCGTCGTTGGGACTGGGCCCATAGGTCTATAGATTAGTTATCGCTCCTTCGTCATTTCTTTCGGCCGATCGAGTCAACCTCAGCTTGGGCCTTGGACCAAACCACCATCACATCTACGTATAACCCTACCAATATGCCTTGTCTAAAAAAATGCATAGATATATAGTTGTGTATAAAATACTTCCTCCATACTGGTAATTCAAATCATTTTGGACAAGGCTAGATCAAACATTGGGAACATACTCCTCCGGGATGGTATTAGAAGTCGTTTTAGACAAAATTTGGGTCAAACATCGGGAATATAAATCATCAATAACTTTTAAGTGGTTGAGTTTGTAAATGTAAAAATTATATGAGTATATTTGTCTTAAAAACTACTTTGATAAAAGTTTACATATATCACATCTCCATAAATATTTTTATAATAATAAGAGGTGTTGTGTTTTGTAGACCGTGTTCTTTGTCCTAAACGACTTCTAATACCATCCCCGAGGGAGTATATCACAAATAAATTTTAATTTGTTGAGTTTGAAAATAAAAACCATATGAATAGATTTGTCTTGAAAAGTAGTCCAAGTTATGCTTTGGAGACCGTATCGTTGCCTTAACAACTTGAATTACTAATATGGAGGAGAATATAAGTAAAAATTATATTGATGGGTAAAGCACACATACGGTTGGCTTTTGTAAAAAAAATGAAAGTTGTCCAGCCTTTCTATAAGCTATATGCATTGAACCATGCTCTACAAAAAGCTAGCCTCTGGTTGACAAAAGCAATATCTTAAAAGGCTCTACTCATGTAGCAACTAAGCACTAGTAAAATATTAGAAAATGGACGGAGGGAGTAACCATCTTTGAGGTAGCCATCCTGCTAGTACCGCTGATGACGACGGCTGCAGCCGATCGTCAGACCTGCTCGGCCTCGATCGTCCGCGGTCGTCGTCGTCATCGGCCTGCTCGGCCTCAGAGGCTCAGGCACCTCGCATGCATGCATGTCGCATGGTTGAGGCCCCCGGCAAAAGCCTGAGCTGCAATGAATTGCACAATTGGCCGGCAGAGTACACTGGTGTGTGCACTGCAGATCTGCCTACCTCATTCATATCCTGTTTTATGAGCTGTGATAGGGCTACAGGAGAACGTACATATACTGCATGCATGCATGGCGCCGTGCAGCAGCAATTACTCCCTCCGTTCCACAAAACTAGCAATTCTTTGACCGATAAAAACTGTGTTTGACCTTTCGTCTTATTTAACTTTTTTAATAAACATTACCACTTTTGTTATGACTTATTACATCACTAAAGATATTGTAGTAATGTTTAGTTTATTTTATAATTTACATAAAAATTTTGAATAAGACGAAAGGTCAAACACAGATTCTATCAAAAAGAATTGCTAGTTTTTGGAACGGAGGGAGTACATGCAGGCGTCGGCATGGGCTACAGTCAGAGGCGCGCTCTGGGCACTATGCGACCAGGAAGACGAGACTCATGACCATCTTCTCAGCAGCTGTGTCTTCCTTCACCCTTGCCGCTCCGCTTCGATCTCCCGCTGGTGGCTGGGATCTCGGCGCCAAGTGCCGCCAGCATTCGGAGTGGGGTATGACTCCCCTGGTCCTACTCGTCGGCTGGGTCATCGGGGAAAGAGCGCGCAACCGGCGACATCCGCGGTTCTCTCGAGGCAGTTGTTCCTCGACATCAAGTTTGAGGGTGACGAGTGGCTCACGG
Organism: Hyparrhenia diplandra; assembly: GCA_015847255.1. NCBI lineage: Eukaryota > Viridiplantae > Streptophyta > Magnoliopsida > Poales > Poaceae > Hyparrhenia > Hyparrhenia diplandra. Next base: position 504,538 of record JADLZK010004729.1, read on the forward strand.
CGGGCTACAGCAAGCTGTCACCGTTCTTAGCCCTACTGACGTAGCTCCGTCTCATCATCTGCTCCGTCTCATCATTAGTCATAACGCTCAAAACACCACCGTTGAAGCCGGTGATATTTGTAGTGTGTATGCTTTTCGTGTTCTAAGGCAACTCGTCAAGGAATGCGTCAAGCAGTGTTACGAATCCTTTTTTCCCTTAAAGCAATACACACGCATACGTGATTGAAAAAAAACATGCAGGCTCCTAGCTACTCTCTCCGTCCCTTTTTAATTGTCGTTTTTGTATGCGTGCCACATGTTTAACTTCGATTTATAGAAAATATGTGCAACATTTGTATCTTTAAATGAATTTGTTAAAATTTAGATTCAAATATATTTCTAATAATACTAAATATATACTATGTTAAAATGCAAATGATAAGTACTTAGGGAAGGAGGTAGTAGTACACTCTAGCTGTCCAGAAAAGCATAAAACTATAGGCATGTCAAAATTATTCATGTTTTTTATATATTTATAACTCTAAACTAATTTATTATGAAAATATATTTCACATTATCTAATGATATTTATTTGATGTTATAAATGTTTATAGTTATTCATCTATAATTGGTCAAACATGATACACTAAAACATGATACTGTGCTAGCATTGCATGTATTTCTAGACTGACGGAGTAGTTCCATTGAAAGCAGCTCGAGCGTACTCCATCTATTATATTATGTAATATGATGCATTCTAGAAATTTTAGGACAGGTTATGAGAGAACATAAAAGACACATGTATCCTCACTTTATTTTCTAATAAGACATTATCATTGACAAAATTAGTATTGATTGTTTGATAAGTAAAAGGTATTTAACGCAAAGCTGGTTTCTATCTCGTATAATGCCCTGTATATTTTAAAGAAGAAATTTTCTACAATAATTGGGAGAAAATTCAATGGATCAAATCGACCGAGAGCGGCAGATCCGACGGCTACTAAAAAGGTAGGAGGCAACATGAGGCAAAAAAAGCACGGAGGCAAAAATTGCCTCATATTGTGTCTATGACGGTGGGCCGGAAGAGCAAAAATTGCCTTCCGTTGCCTCCCGCCAACGTGGGGATTAACACTAGATAGTAATTGCATTCTTGTAATTCTTTTTTTTATCAAGGACAAAACGGTAACTTCATAACTTCATAAACGTGTCTATAGTTAGTTGGATTAAAAAAAATCAACAACTCCTCAGTCTTACGGTTCGTCGTTCTAGGGTTCTAGGGTTCGTTCGTTCGATTTCGTTCTTGTAATTCCACGAGTGGTTTGTGGATCGCCGCAAGAGCTGATCCGCTGGTCCTTCCCCATCGCCGGAGGGACCGGTTCGCCATGGAGCACCGGTTGGTCCGGGGATCGCGCAGGCCTGGCCACAGTCCGCCATCATCCTCGTCGCCAGGCTCCCCGACAAGAACGGGCACATCGATGATTGGGGGAGGGAGCGGCGGCGGCCGGCCGTTTTGATTCACCTGTTGTTCCTCGTGCTGTTCGCGGAAGGCGCGCGGTGGCGCTGCTCCTCATGGTGAAGATCGCCCGCTGTGGGAGCTGGCGATGCGCGGCGTGGACCAGGTGTAGACGGGCAATGGCCCGGCCACCATCAAGACGTTGGCGTGCATGCTCTCGGTCATCGTCATGTCCAACGTCGCAAATCCTTGTCTGCAGGAGGCAGATCAGCCCTGGTCCTGTACTTCGTCCACACTCAACTCACAGTGAGACCTATCTCTGCATCGTCCTTTGGTTTAGGTGTGCAGATTTTTTTTTATCTGATTCTTTGGCTACTTTCTTTGCTTGCAAGTTTGATCAATTTGGATTCTTCACTTACATTGTTTTCCACGTTCCAGGTATATCTGTCAGTGATGGGGTTACAAGTGTTTTTTGTTAGCTTCCTGTTAGAGTTTGACTGAAAGAAGGTAGAAGATTCAGTGAGAGGTGGCAAATTTGAGATAGGACATGTTTGTGACAGCGACCTGGACTGCGTTCCAGTTCCTACTGTTTCTTGCATCTTATTAGCATCTTATTATTGTTTACATGACTCGCGTATCGGCGTCGTGGCCTCTGAGACTGACACGTTGCAGCAATGCACCCTCCATAGCACATTGATTCAGAGCGACACATCGGCTGGCCTTAACCACCCTCGGTGGTGACGCGGTCAAAAGTAGCACACAAAAAGAACAAGCCTCTGTTTCTCGCGCTCTTCATCAGATCCTCTGTTAGTAGTGCCATGCCTGCAGCAACTCCATAACACACACATTGATTCAGAGCGACAGAATTCGACAACTTGAGGCCTTGAGTACAATGCATCATTCATGCAGCACAAACAAAGCCCTAGCATACACAGCAACCATCTACTCACTCCATCATTCATTCACAAATCAGATTGCGAGACATACAGATCATATTACTGCAGGTTCGCTATGTTAGTAGCATATAACAGCAGTAATACACATAAACCAATTTTGACTGGTGATGATCGATTCACTAATCATTATGAAATGACTTTACTGAACCCAGTAAATTAGATGAACGATTTAACTGAAATTATTGCCTAAAACTGAAAGTTGAGATGACAATGATCTGATTCAAAAAGCAATAACAAACAGCATAGATGCATTCATTAAGGATGCTGGAAATAAGAACAGGAGCCGAATACTATCATCAGATTAATCTTACAGATTTGTACATGTCACTTTGCCGGGCCACTGTGCTGGAATGTAGAAAGCCAGCTAGTGAACGGCATCAAATTGTCCTTTAGGTCTTCAATCGTTATAATTTTTCCCTGGGAACAGTAAATAAACATAAAAACTTGGTGGATCTCTTCAATAATAGAGCTATTCTATTTTGTTCCTAAAAAGTTCATTTTCTTTCTCAAAATCAACATAAATGGCATTGGAACCTGCACCACGGGCATTTCCAAAAGACATTTGTGCTTCAAACTTATCAGTAACACACCAATTCACTGTATTTGAGCGATTGGTTTGCATGTTCACTTCAACTATGTTTTCCACCTTTAATGTGCTTACAACTAAAATTCAGACATGAGCATTACAACTAACAATTCAGACCTGAGGAGGATTAGGGTATGCTATAGAAATTTTGCTTATGCACCACATGACTCCAAAAAATTGAATTCCAAATTCAGGTGACTGTACTTAGGCAAGATCATTAAAGAACACCTATCCAAGGATGGCATGGCTGGTCTAAGAAAAATGTTCAGTACATATGCAGACATGAAATTATTGAATCAGAAGGATGGAGGATCTCACACTAGTGCGACGGCTCTTTGTTACAATCGGCGTGATCGGCCGGGTCGACGCGACGGCGTTGTCCTCCGCCCGTGCTTGTGGCGGCGCAGGAGGGGAGCGCCGGCGAGGGTGGCGCGGCTTGCAGCTGCGTCGCGCGATGGAGACGGGCGAGGTGGTGGCGGCAGTGGTGGGTTGGGCGAGATCGAGGTCGTGACGAGGCGGGCGCTGTCCGAGTGTGGCAAACGCCCGGGCGCCATTCAAGGCGGCTGTTCAGTTCCGCTCAAGGTGGTGGCGCGGCGCGCCGTGGCGAGGTCGAGAGGGATGGTGTCGGGGTTCCGTGGGGTCGGGGTTGGGTTGGGGGTGCGTGGCTGGGCCAAAGGCCAGCGGGTGGGACGAGGGATACTACCCCAAATTAATAAAATTGATATTTTAGGGAGGCAATGGAAGTCAATAGGAGGCAATTTCAAGAGAGTTTTCCCCCGTATATCCTTATGAAAGTTTCCTTTGTGCCTGTGTACCCCTCAAAAAATTTTCTTTGCCTCTGCATTCAACTTGAACTTTTTCCCCTCTACGTGCCTTTCGCCCGCTTGCCTTCCGTCCAATTTCCTCCGTTAAGACGATCTGACGCGTGGGACCGTATTGAAAAAATGTCCATATTACCCTCCTGGTTCAATCGGACAAGTCTGCTGGCTCGACCCGCACCCGAGTGAACCGAGCGGTCTCGGTCGAGTGAACTTTTCTCTGTTTCTCTCCCGTTCCCGCAGGAACTCGCGAGCGGCCGGAAAAAAAAATCGCGGAACCCTAGGTTTGTGGCCGGCGGCGCGTTTCGCGGGCGCAGGCTGCACGCGGCGGGCGCGGCTCGCGAGGCGGAAGCAGCGCGCGCCGGGCACGGCTCGCGGGCAGGGGGCAGCGCACGGCTCGGGCGCGGCTCGGGCGGAGGCAGGGGCAGCGCGGGCGCGGCTCGGGCGGAGGCAGAGCGCGGCTGCGGGCCAGGGCTGCGCGCGGCTGCGTGGTTGCCAGAGGTGGCGGATGGCTGGGAACAAGAGCGTCACGGAGCGCCCGGAGAGATCTCTTCTTCCATATTGGCCGCCATTGAAGATTGGTGATACAATTTATGAGCCTGATCCAACCTGCCTCGCGGTGTCGTCGTGATAGTAGCCCCTCCAGTGATGCTGGATAGCAAGTGTGTACAATAACCTACATTTCGTGGAGCTTCATTGATGAACTGAGCTCCAGTTTCAATTCTCTCAGAATATTTGTTTCCTGAGTGTTGCTTGTAAATTCTTTTTGGCTGACCGATTTTGATTTCCCTGCCGGTTGGCAGATGCTTGTTCAAAGCACGGAATAGTGCAGTGCCTTGCATTTTGCAAGTTAATTAAATCGGTTCCTCTGTAAAGTCTATAATAACTCTATATAGAGCAGTTGCTGAATAAGTATTCAAATTCAGCGTTCTTGCACAGTTGCACTGCAGAGCTTGATGTCGTTGTAAGCTTCTGTCTTCCGATGCTGTAAGAGCTTCTGTTTACATGTACACAAAAATCATCTAGGAAAAAAATGTCACGGTTCTTATGGTTTCCCTTCTGGATTGCAAGGAACGATCGCAAGTTCGGAGTCTAACGTTGTGAATTTGCGAAGCTCAAATTTCGTCTTGGATCTATCTATTTGCAATTGGTGTATGCAGATTTATTGATTGACTAATTGTTAAATTGTGGCATTGGTTTAATTTTTAATGATGATATCCGCCTTCTTGGGCCTGATCTGTAGAAAGCTTAGAGCCTGCACACCTGTGAATTGTCTGTGCTCAGTTGATCATTTCTTGGGCCTCCTGGTTGAATCCTTTTTTTTTTGTGCCAAAATAGCAAGCACAAACAGCCAACAGCAGCTCTTAGAACAGCATGTGCGCCGGGGCAATCTAGTCTTTTGGTCAAGCGGTTAACAGCCGTTATCTTGAAAAGTTGATGAGAAGGGTATGTGGGGTAAAAGAAAGTTTAAGTTGGACATACAGGGAAAAGAAAAAAAATTTTGAGGGGTACACGGGAACAAAGAAACTTTCATAGGGGTATTGTCGGGACCTAAATATTGGGCCCCGAGACATTCTCCAACAACGAGAATACGCCGGCCCATCGGGGCCCAAGAAAACTTCATTTGCTATCATCCCGCTTGGAAGGACGGCCCAACAGACGATGGACCGGGCCAAAGGGCCACGACGCGTACATGAAGACGGAGTCGGCCCACGACGGCGGCCACGGAGTTGGCCCACGGGCGGCCACCTGAAGGAGTCGCCACGATGAAGGAGCCCGATATGCTCACGAAGGACAAGGTCGAGACCTTTACAAGACGAAGAACCCGGGCGCACCACGTCATCACCAACCCGACCTAGGGCTCGGACTCGGCCCTAATCTCGTCTCGCCCGAGGATGGCTTAGCTCACCGGCCTCGGACGAGACATCTCGCCCGCCCGAGGGTGGCCTAGCTCACCACCCTCGGGCGCAAAATCTCCGCCTCGTCCAGGGAGACCCGGCTCTCTATCCTCGGGCAAGGTAGCCCAACCAACTCACCGGTGGTCGCTAACCCTCGGGCATGGGAGGTTCCGTCGAAGGAAGGGAAGGTTGCATTCAACGCGGTTACAGCCAGACGAGCGCGGGGGGCCATCGATTACGCTTGATCAAATCGACCGCCAAATCGTCTCCCAATCCGGCCCGACGGGACACAAAGCGAACCGGTGGCGATTACGCCGCCCGGCACGGGGAGCCGGGGCGACACTTCGTTCATTCCCCGTAAACGCCGCCAAAGCGCCCACGTTGGGCCAGCCCTCGGGCTCATGACACGCCGCGACGGCGTTCTGGGACCGCCCTCGCCATGCGGATCGCGAGGGACGCCTCAAAGTATCCTCGGGGCTGCGGGGGGAGCGGCACGTCCGCCCGCCGATCGGGACGCGTGTCTTCATCAAACGACGGCCAAGCCGGCCAACCCTCGGGCGGTGCACATGCGGGCGAGCATAGCCTCGGGGAATTAGCCACCTAGGCATCCACATATGTAAACATTACTTCCCTCTTCCTACTATAAAAGGGGAGTAATGCCCCATTAGCGGGGATCGAATTCCGCATCCACACGAGCAAGGAACAAAAACCACCACCATCACCACCACTACCACGAGCGTGGGGCTTGAGACCAAAGCAACTCTCCCCGCACCGCTTGTAACCCTTACTACAAGCTCTCCGTTTGAGCGCGAGGTAACACGAGCGAGACACCACCATTTGGGCGTAGGGCCCCGTTGGCTGAACCAGGATAAACCCACCGTGTCCGTGTCCATCTTGCGCCACGCCATCGAGGGAGGGCACGCGGCCTATAAATTCTTTATTGCGGCACCGAGGCACCCCGGTTCTCGGAGCGCCCGGCGATTGGCGCGCCCGGGTAGGGGAGCCGTGTGCAATCCACATCTCCATCGCCCTCATGGCGTTTTCACCTTCGTTTCCACCCCGCCGCCGGGAGCACGAGCTCCCACGCAGTAATCACCACCGTTCTTCGACGCCGGAGTTCGTGGGCGCTTCGGTCACAATTATGAGATGATCCTTTTGCCCGACATGACGGCGGAAAGAAGGGCAAGATCGCCGATGAGGCGTGTCCGCCATCACGCCGCCGCAGCAGGCGTGCAAGGCGGATCCACCGGCGCACCGGGCGCGTTCACGCCACGGATTCCGAAGTCCGACGACGCACCACCGGTGCCGATTCACGTGAGGGTCCCTGGGAACCCTAGGCATCGGAAGATCCTTCTTCGGGCGCCGCCCGCGGCAGGATGCCCGTAAAACCCTAATCGCGGGAGAACGCGCCCACGCCGGGTGGTACCGAAGGAATCCCCGTAATCCCTCGCCGGCTGGAAACTTCAGCTTGAAGCCGCCCGAGGAGAGCGGGCCGAACCCCGCCGCCCCACGGAACGTTATCCCACAGACGATTACGCGGAGGAGCGCATCCGCCAAAGGATGCCGGGGACCCCGCCCCCCGCTCCTCGTCCGGGCACGATTGGGGCCAGGTCCCGAGAGAGCGACGGAATCGCACTATCGTCTCGGAGAACAGAACTTCCTCCGCCGCTCGCCCCCCGAACCGACGATGAGGACGACTACTATGACCCCACGGGAATGCTTCAACGTGGAAATCCAGAGCAAGATGGCCGTCTCACCGACGTCTCCGACGAAGGGGCGGACGGACATGGTCACACGACGGGCCCCGGCACCCGCGGCGGCTTAGCCTCAATCCAACGTGGCGGCGCGAGGCACCGCCGGTCGAACGCGCACGCCGCGGGATCCGCGGGGATCGGATCCGGCGCAGTCCGCCACGACCTAATTTTAACGGAGCGGAACATCCAACGGGGGGCAAGCCTGGCCGGGCGGGCCCTTTAGGCGCCCATGATAGCGGTGGCGGACGCCGGGCGGACTTGATGGGGTACCTCGGCTCCCGAACATAGCGCCTCGCTCAACGTGAGCCGACCCAATGTGGTGGCGGCTGCCATGCCGGTATCGCGAAATGCCCGAGCCTCAACCACGAGGGCAGCATTCGGGAGGGCCGACAACTCCTCGACAAGGCAGCCGTACAACAGATTTAAAAAGCTCCGCTTCCCGGGATCGGGCCGTGACGCCGCGACGACGGGAGGAATCCGGCGAAGCCGGCAAGGCTCCGCCCAACCCGAGCAAAGCCGAGCCGGCGAGGCCGGTCGGGGGCGCCTAGTCGACAACCGCAGACCAATCGACCCGTCCCGGGAGCGCATAGAAGACCCCGCCAAGACCATAACCGCGGGCGCCCCGACCTCCGAGAAGAAATCGATCGGACGGGCTCGCCGCTGGGGCGGCTCGCCTCGGGGCCGACCAGCGGACGAGACGCACTTTCACGTGGGGAGACCGAGGGTACTCCCGGATCCACCCGGGCCACGAGGCCTTCACGAGGATATCGGGAGGGGCACCACTCCCCGCGCCGTCGAGGCCTCCGACCCACCTCGAGAAATATTCGGGGGAGACTCGCCCCGAGGTATGGCTGGCCGACTATCGGCCGACATGTCGGTTTGCGGGGCACACGATGATAAGGTGATAATCGAAATTTGCCCTTGTACCTCTCCGACTTCGGCTAGGGCTTTGGCCGAACACCTTCCGCCGGACCTCATAGCAAATCAGGCGGACTTGGAGAGAACCTTCGAGGGGGGTAACTTCCGGGGCACGTACTTACGCCCGGGTAACTCATGGGACCTCGAAGCGCCGCCAGAACCCGACGAGTCCTGGTGTGACTACATCCGGCGCTTCTCTAAGCAACGGACCGAGCTCCCTAACGTGACGGACTCCGACGTCATAGGGGCCTTCTTGGCCGGCACCACGTGCCGTGACCTCGTGAAGAAGCTAGGGGCGCCGGACTCCAACCGAGGCAACGAGCTAATGGACATCGCCACCAAGTTCGCCCGCCAGAGAAGAAGCTTATCGGGGCTCTCGTTCAATCGGGGCTCGGGCAAAGGAAAGCGCAGGGGACGAGGAGCCCGAGGGTTCCCGGCCTCGGGAGAACAAAAAAAAAGAAGAAGAAGGACAAGAGCCGCAAAAGCAAGGGCCAAGCCCTCAACGCCGATGATGAGGACATGGTGGCTGCAGTCGACCGCAAGGGCCCCGGCCCCGTCACAAGAGACCTTCGATAGCGTGCTCAAGAAGCCATGCCGTAATCACGGCTACCCGGTCAAGCACACCCTCGAGGAGTGCAAAATGGTGCGCAAGCACTTCGCCAAACTCAAGGCCATTCTCGAAGAAGAAGAGGAAGGAGGGCGCTGAGGGTAGTGCCGAGGGCAACAAGGGATTTCGAAGGTGAACAAGCTGCTTCATGATCTTCGGCGGCAACACCAAAGAACATGTCGGTGCGGCAACAAGAAGAAGGAGCGGCGGGAGGTATACGCGAACCGAGCCGGCGATCCCGGCTGCGCAAATGGTCGATCAGGCCATCACCTTTGACCAATCGGATCACCCTCGGCACATTCCAAACCCGGGGGCTTATCCATTGGTGGTGGATCCCATCATTGCCAATACCCGGCTCACCAAGGTCCTCATGGATGGTGGGAGCAGCCTTAACCTCATTTCTGAAGAAACACTCGACCTCCTTGGGGTGGACAAGTCCAAGATCCGACCGGGAGGGCCGGCATTCAACGGCGTCGCCCCCGGCAAGCAACTAAAGCCCCTCGGGCGAGATTGACTGCCGTGCCTGTTTCGGGGACCCCTAGAACTTCGGACAAGAGACCCTCACTTTTGATATCCTCGGGTCCGGGGGTACTTACCACGCACTCCTCGGGCGGCCCCCGCTACCCCAAATTCATGGCGGTCCCGAATTACACCTACCTCAAGCTCAAGATGCTAGGGCCGAAGGGGCGTCATCACGACGGCCCCTCGCACCATCATGCATATGAGTGCGGCGTAGAGAGCGTGGAGTACGCCGAGGCGCCGCCATTGCCGAGGCACTCATTGCCGACGCAAAAGAAGAGCTTCGGCGAGATCACGATCGAGCACGAGGCCAAGCGCCCATGGGAGCTTCAAGCCCTCCTCGGGCACCAAGAAGATCCCGCTTGATCCCCAAACAACCGAAGGAGAAGCCGGCCGACCATAAGCTCGGAGCTGGATCCGAAATAGGAAGCGGTGCTCGTCGACTTCCTCCGTGCGCGAACGCCAAGACGTTTGCATGGGGACCCTCGGACATGTCGGGCATACCGAGGGATGTTGCCGAAGCACTCCCCTAGACATCCGGCCGGGCTCAAAGCCAGTCATGCAGCGCTTGCGCCGTTTCGATAACGCCAAGCGGAAGATCATCGGCGAGGAGATCCACAAGCTACAGGAGGCCGGATTTATAAAAGAAGTATTCCACCCCGAGTGGTTAGCTAATCCTGTATTAGTAGAGAAAAAGAATGGGAAATGGCGGATGTGTGTGGACTACACTAGTCTCAACAAAGCATGCCCGAAAGTTCCCTTTCCTTTGCCTCGAATCGACCAAATTGTCGACTCCACCGCTGGGTGCGAAACTTTGTCCTTTCTCGACGCATATTCCGGTTACCATCAAATCAAAATGAAAGAGTCCTACCAGCTTTCGCGACTTCATTCAAACCCCTTCGGGATGTATTGCTACCTCACAGTGCCCTTCGGGTTGAGGAACGCTGGGGCAACATACCAGCAGTGCATGCAAATCATCTTCGGGGAGCTCATGGGGAGGATCGTGGAAGCCTATGTCGACGATATAGTGGTCAAGTCCAAGAAAACTGCAAACCTCGTGGGTGACCTCGGGGAAACCTTCGAGTGCCTAAACAAGAAGGGAGTCAAACTCAATCCCGAAAAATGCGTGTTCGGGGTCCCCAGAGGGATGCTACTGGGCTTCATCGTCTCACAACGAGGCATCGAGGCAAACCCAACCAAGGTTGACGCAATCACGAAGATGGGGCCAATCCGAGACCTCAAAGGAGTTCAGAAGGTCATGGGCTGCCTGGCTTCACTAAGCAGGTTCATCTCCCGCCTCGGGGAAAGGGGCCTCCCCCTCTATCGGCTCCTTCGCAAGACTGAGCACTTTGCTTGGACCCCCGAGGCCGAGGAAGCCCTCGGCAACCTCAAGAAGCTCTTGACTAGTCCACCAATCCTGGTGCCGCCAAACCCGGGAGAAACCCTACTCCTCTACGTCACAGCCACTACCCAGGTAGTCAGCGCAGTGGTTGTAGTAGAGCGTCGGGAAGAGGGACACACGTTGCCAGTTCAACGCCCCGTTTACTTCATCAGTGAAGTGCTTTCCGACACTAAGACTCGGTACTCACAAATGCAAAAGCTGCTGTATGCCATCGTCGACGCAAAGAAAAAACCGCCACTACTTCCTCGCGCACCGAGTTGCCGTGGTATCCTCGTTCCCCTCGGGAAATCATCCAAAATCGAGGCCACGGGAAGAGTGGCGAAGTGGGCGGTGGAGCTCATGGGCGAAACCATTTCATTCTGCCTCGCAAAGGCGATAAAGTCTCAAGTCTGGCCGACTTTCCGGCGAATGGACGGACTTGATTGCCCCCAAAGACCAATCGGGCGAGTCTTTGGACCATGTATTTCAGCGGGTCCATGATGAAGACAGTGCGGGGGGCGGTTTGCTTTTCATCTCACCCCTTGGGGTTCACACAAGGTATGCCATCCGGTTGCATTTCCCGCCTCCAACAACGTCGCGAGAATACGAGGGCGGTTAACGGTCTCGAGGATCGTGGTTGACCTCGGGATCCGGACGGTTGGAAACCGGGGGGATTCTCAAGCGGTTATTGACCAAGTCATGAAGGCCTCGGCCCGCCACGACCCCAAGATGGAAGCATACTGCCAAGAAGTGTGCAAACCGGAGGAAAGGTTCCATGGGCTTGAGCACAAGCACACCCCAAGACGCTACAACGAAGCTGCGGATGAACTTGCCAAGGTCATTTGCGACACGAGGTACCTTGTTCTCCCGAACGTACTCACCCGAGATCTCAATGAGCCCTCGGTTAAGTACACTCTCTTGGAAATACCCTCGGGGGCTCACGGAGAGGACTCAGAACAGACCGCGCCCGAAGCCATGGCGGTCGACCAAGCCCCTGACTGGAGAGAACCACTATTGGAGTACCTCTCCCGGGGAGAATTGCCCGAGGATAAGACCGAGGCTCGCCAGTTGGCCCGAAGGGCAAAATCCTTTGCGCTAATTGGAAACAAAAAAGAACTTTACAAGAAAGGGGCCTCGGGAATATATATGCGATGCATACCCTCGGCGGAGGGCAAAGATTTGCTTGAAGACACCCACCAAGGGGAGTGTGGCCATAATGCCGCCCCAAGGACACTTGTCGGTAAAGTCTTGTGACAAGGCTTCTCTTGGCCCTCGGCGATACGGGGACGCGGGCGAAGTTGTGCGCACCGCAAGGGGGTGCCAATTCTACGCACGCAAGACACATCTTCAAAGACAAGCCCCCGAGACCATACCTCCGACATGGCCATTTGCAGTATGGGGGCTCGACATGATCGGTCCCCTTAAAAGGGGACTGGAGGACACACTCACGCCACGGTTGCCATCGACAAGTTCTCCAAATGGATCGAAGCCGGGCTGTGGTGAACCCTCGCCTGAAGGAGAGGCGGTGAAGTTCTTTACGAACATCATTTCCCGTTTTGGAGTCCCGAACTCCATCATCACGATAACGGAACCAACTTCGTGGGGAAGAAATTCCTCGACTTTTGTGACGACTACGGCATCCGGGTCGACACCTCGGCCGTAGCCCACCCAAAGACCAACGGTCAAGTGGAGCGTGCCAATGGCATGATCCTACAAGGCCTCAAGCCGAGAATCTTCAATCACTGAACGATGCGGGGAAGTGGTGGTACCGGGAGCTACCGTCGGTTCTATGGAGCCTTCGCGACATACGACCAAAAGCCGAGCCACGGGTTTCACCCCATTCTTTCTAGTCTATGGAGCCGAGGCAATCTTGCCCACGGACATTGAATATGGGTCCCCGAGGCTCAGGAGCCTACACCGAAGCACGGCAACCAGCATGCAAGGCAAGATTCCATTGACCAAGTCGACGAGGCCCGAGGCGTCGCGACTTCGAATTCAGCAAGATACCAACAAGCTCTTCGGAAGTATCACGCCAAAGTTTGAAGCCTCGGGAGTTCCAAGTCAATGACCCCGTACTCGGGCTGAAGCAAGATAACAAAGGGCGTCACAAGCTCACGCCACATTGGGAAGGGCTATATTTCATCGCCGAAATACTAAGGCCCGGAACCTACAAAAGTGAAGAAGAACGAGAAGGGTGAAGTCTACTCCAAACGCTGGAACATAGAAACGACCCACGTCGCTTCTACCCTTAACCTCGCACGGAAGTTAAACACTTATGTTTTTCGCTCAATAAAAGATCTACATCTTTTATGAAACTTCTTGTGCATACCTTATGGGAGTCTTAGCCTCGTCCAGCACAAGACGAAAACTCCCTCGGGGGCTACACGGGGGACCCCCCTCGGGGAACCCCTCCCTTTTTTTTTCAAAACTTTTTTCAAAGGAAAAAAAAGTTCTCGCGCACATTTGAATTGATCATTTAAGTTGCGAAGGTCGCGCACGCCCACAAATCCTAAGTGAGATAACCGAGTCAAACGGACCGCCCCTAGTGGCACCCGTATGGACCGCCCCAGTGGCATCCACGCTCAACATCTCGCTGAAGCGAGAAAAAAGCGACACTGGCCACACAATAAACGAGAAATTCAAGAAACGCAGCTTAAACATAAATGCACCTGCCGAGGTCACCAATCTCGAGGCGGCGCCATTGTTTATATACATCTCTCTCACAAACTTAACTTTGTCATACAAGGGGAGATCAAGGAGCGGCGTGAGCCTCGTCCACCCGCGCCTCGTGATCGACCGGGATGAAGAAGCGTCGTCGGCGGGCGACATCCTCGGCGATGGCTTCCCGAGGGTGGCGTCGGACCCGTCGGCGCATCCTCGGAGATGGCATCCGGCATCTGTATCCGCCTCATAGTTTGACTCTATGGGGGAATATGGAGGGCACACCTCGTCCTCAAAGCGCGAGGCCGGCCGAGTCGCGGCATAGATCGTCCCACAGTTATACAACTCCCGGGTCTTGGCGGCATCGGCGGCATCCTTCCCCTGCGGGGTCGGCCCGTCCTCGTCATCGAGCCGAGGAAGAAGCCCCCGCGGGGCGTTGCTTCGGTACCACGGGCTGAGCGCAGAACCGCCATGCACGTCCGCACGCCTGGGCGGGAAGGCATTCCGGAGCTCAGACCTAAAGGAAGCCACCCACGCCGCGAGGCGGGTGCAAAGCCGAGGGTCAACCTCGCATTGTCCCCCCAAAGCGACGGATGAAGTCGAGCAGGGCCTCCTCCCGGCTCGGGTATGACTTACGCTCTTGTTCCGGCCGAGCGAGCGGCGTGGCCGAGGTCTCCACGGCCTCGGTCCGGATCTTCTCCGCCTCGCGACAGGCACCAAAAGCAACGTCGGCCAAAACAAAGGGATCAAAGACAAAAGACCTACAGAAGGAAAAGAACGTGCCTTGGCACTTGTTTGCCCGCCCGGCATCACGCCGTGCTCGTCATGGCGACTTATGGAGCTGCTCCTTCTCCTTTCACGAGGGTCTCCCCTCGGACACCAACTCCCCGTCACGGGTGTTCGGGCGTCGCACATCTCCGCTGCTTCCTCGCCTCTTCCGGGGATCTGTCCCGCTTCGCCATTGGCCTCCTCCGTGGAACTGGAGGGACTGCTTCGAGCATCCTCAAAGTCCCGGCTCATCCCGAGCCATTTCCTCGGCCGCCACCTTGGCGGCCTCGGACTGGCCTTGACGAGCTCGGCCTCCAGCAGCTGCCGGGCCGAGACTCCCTCTCCTCGGCAAGGGCGGTAAGCCGGGACGTCTCGCTTTGGGCCTTGATCAATTTCACCGCGTGCCCAGAGGGCGGTCGGGATTCAGGACATTCTGGCGAAGGAGCTCGGACTTCTCCGGGCAAATCGCGGAGATTACTGCGGTAAAGACACCACCGGTTATGGCCCATACATAAAAAGAAAATGCAGCGGAGAATGGTAGCCAAGACACTCACCGCATCGGCCTCGGCGAGACGACCGGTTATGGTGTCACCCATCTTCGCAAGGCCGTCGGCGACCCACCGCGGATCTGCTCATGAGTCCTCCACGCCAGGACCTCGGGGACGGTCATCGATCACCACGGGCGGCCGGACCCCGGGCACATTACCCAAGGTCAAGGGGGACCGCCCCAATGAGTCGGCTCGGGAGGAAGCATTTCATCCACCGGCGGCTCGCAGCTCGGGAAACCCAGACCAGTAAAAGTCCGAGAGGTCCTTTCGCCGACCATGGGCACGGACCTCACAGCCGCCCAAGACGACGCCGCCAAAAGGTGCGCCCAACCCGGGCGCATGGAGCAACGAAGTCGAGGGATTGTGCGCCTCATGAGCCCCGAATCGGTGGGAGCCGACACAAGTGAAGACCTCCGTGTCTCCGCCGCCTCGAAGAGCCTCCCGAGAGAACTCTCGACGAAAGGGCTTGGCCTCGGGGTGGGCAGGCTGCGTCGTGGGGACCCTCAAACGGCGCTTAATCGCCCGGGCGCCGGGTCTGGCCTCACGCAGCCCGGCCGAGCTCTCGAGTCGATCACCATAGGCTGGGTGGACGACCCACCATCACCACCGCGGGCTTGAACCACCTCGGGAAATCTCGGGCCGTCCGGCTCGGGTCCGAGGCCCCTCGGGGCTCGGGGGGCTAACGCCACGGAGGGGCCCGGCGCGGTAGAGATAGCGCCCGACAGGGTCGCCCGGCCTGGCCCCCTCGCCGAGGCCGCGGGCCTTCGGGTGGCCTTCTTTGGGATGCAAGGTTAGTGTGGGGGCCTCCGCTCAAGACAAGAACGCCGAAGGAAGCCAAAAACACCAGTAAAGAAAGCCGACAACGAAAATACGAAGAGACTCACGAGGCCCGAGGGATCGCCCGGTATGGCCGAGGCGCTGAAGATTGCGCACCGGGGCGTCGCACTTGACGCATCGGGCCATCTCCTCCACGGTTCCCGTAGCACGGAGCCGGGCCGGAAGGGGCGTCACCGGCTCTTCGGCCCGAACAAGCACCTTGCGGCCTGAGGTGCCCACTCAGGAAGCGCCGGCCCTTCTGCCGGGCCTCACCTTGTAGCACCAAGTTACCCACATTGGGTAAAACCCTCGGGCCACCCGGTGGGCACAGGGGCCTCATTTGGAGGGACCCTCGCTGGTCCCGGCTTCCTCCGGCACGCCTCGGGCTCGGGCTCATAAGCCGAAGCCCCGAGTGAGTCGGCAACCCGGGCCCGGTCGTCCACGGGCCCCACGTCATCGTCCGGCGAATTCACGACGAACTCGTCCTCCTCATCCCTCGTCCTCCTCGGTGGTCGAGGTATCGAGCGATTGGCCCCGCCTCTGTTGCTTTCGGCCCGACGGTTGGCCGGGCCACGTTCCTCTTCTTCTTCTCCCCTTCAACGCCAATGCCCCTCGCCGATCGTCCCGAGCACGGTTCGCCGCCGGCATCATCGGATCCGATCGGGCACGGGAGGAGGAGAGTCGTGATAGTTTAAACGACCTCGCAAGAAGATGGAATAAGAACATTTGTGGTAGCAACGCGGCAACAACAAGACAATGCGAGAACACCTTGAAGCCAAAAAAGCACTTACCAAGGAGATGTACCCCGGGCGGGCGTATAGGGATCTCGGGAATGCAGGGGCGGGGGTATTGGACCCCAATGCCTCCCTCACCCTCTTGGCCAAGGCCATCGGTGGAAAGCGTAGGGATGACATCCGAGACTCCTCAAGACCAAAGAACCGAGGGAATCATCCGGTACATGCACAAAGGGCGAGCCATCGGTGGCAACACCCGACGCCGATGAAAAGCAGCGACCACCGCCACTGCGTTCACCTCCTTTTTTCTCGGGCGCAGGATCGCTTTGTCTCAGGCCCTCGGTAGGGATGATCCCGAGGGGGGACCCCAGTTCCACTTATTCGGACGCCGTTTAAGGACATGTCCGGTGTATGCGGAAGAAGCGTTCCCATCGCGGCGGAGGTAGAACCACCGATCCTGCCACCCCTTGTTAGAAGAGGTAAGCTTGGAAAGGATGTACCCATCAGCTCGGTTCGGCCTTGTCCTCCGATCGGACTTGCAGCGCAACGCCCTCCGTGCCCCTCCCTTCACCACCGAGGCGTGGTAAGATCTGCCTTGAAGAACCACAGCCCAAAGGTCCCAATGCGGCTCGATCCCAGGAATCCCTCACGAGAGGGTAACAAAGATAGCCGCTGAGAGATCGAGTTCGGGGCGGATGGTGGAGCTCGACGTCGTAATGATGAAGAATCGCTCGAATAAACCGGCCCGCAGGCATCCCGAACCCACGCCGGTGAAGATCCATCGGGCTCACCACGTAGCCATCGGGAGGGTTAGGCTCCTCCTCGGTCAAAGGCTTGGCGCAATCCACTCCGCGGCTGGCGGCGCCGGTGGGGCGAAGAAGCCCTTCCTCGACGAGGCGCTGAAGCTTCTCCTCCGTCGCCGTCGTTCTCGCCACGGCTCGGCATCAAGCACCTCCCTCGCGCCGTCACCACCACGGATTGCACCATGGGACGAGCGGGAGGACGAAGAACGGCAAACCGGTGACACCGTTCACACGAGCCCAAGGCAAGTGGATCTTTTCCTTGATTTCTCCCAAACTTTCTTTCTATCTCCTAATTCTGCAGCCGAGGAAGGCAAGAAGGCGATGGCAAGAACAAAAGAGGCAACTATCCGCCGAACGACCCGTGATTTATAGGGGACGGGAAGGCAAACCGCCGCCCGGGCAAACGAAACGGAATCGGAATGAACGCCCATGATGAAACGAACCGCCATCCAACGGCTGGCCCGGCGGTGGAGCCGTCAAGAGCATTAATGCACCTTGACGGTGCTCTCGACGCATACGACAAAAGCCCGCAGAGCCACGTCCCATCGGATCGAGCCGCACACCTCGGGCGCGGGGCGAGGAGACGCCTCGTCTCCCGGTCGGGGGTAAAACCGTCCGGCCGTCCATATTCAGCGCCCGACCTTAAGGTGCAAAAAAAGTCGGTCCGATGACGGTTCTCACCTTCGGCGGGGAACCAAACGAGCCTCGGGCTGGCGACGCCAACGCACACCCTACGATCCGAAGGTTGCAATTTGGGCCCACAAGGGTTTTTCTGATCGCCTCGGGATAACCCGAACAGGGGCAGGATGGAAATGCACAACCGGCTATACCGGGCCCTCCGGGGCCCGGATTTCCTGAACGTGTTTAAGACCGCGGGTGCTGCTTATAGAGATGTCCCATCCGTGGGAGGCCCTACAGGCCCTCGGGGTTGACCCGTCAAACCCCGGGATCGCTAAGCGGTCCGAGGGGTTCTCATGGGGTGAATCCTAGATCACACGGCCGACCCTTGCCCGGAGCGCGCAAACCAGGGACAGGATGGAAACGCGCAAACCCCTTAAAAACCGACCCGTTACAACGTTCAAACGGAGCGCACCATGGTCGTCTTCTTCGGGGCACCGAGGTGTGTCTCCCCTCCTCCTCCCTTCGGGAGGGCGCAGAGGAGCGTATAATCAAAGTCGAGGAAGCCCGGGTCGACCTTGCGCACATAAGCGGGCTTCGGCCGCCCACGCAAAAAACAAACAGACTCCGCACAAACAAGCGCAATTTAAAGAGCTGTTTCGGCCTTGCCGGCAGGCGAGGTATAAAAAGACCTCGAAGGAATCCGCCATTCCGTTCGAGGCCTGGCTACAACAACCGGTGCGCTTCGCCAAGCACCCATTGTAGACGAACCACCCCGAAAAACAAGGCGACGGAACGGCACAACCCCTGGGCGAGTCCACACTCGCTGAGGGCTACTGTCGGGGACCTAAATATTGGGCCCCGAGACATTCTCCAACAACGAGAATACGCCGCCCATCGGGGCCCAAGAAAACTCACCTGCTATCATCCCGCTTTGGAAGGACGGCCCGCCAGACGATGGACCCGGGCCAAAGGGCCACGACGCGCACATGAAGACGGAGTCGGCCCACGACGGCCCATGGAGTCGGCCCAGGCGCCCACGGAGTCGCCACGATGAAGGAGCCCGATATGCTCACGAAGGACAAGGTCGAGACCTTTACAAGACGAAGAACCCCGGCGCACCACGTCATCACCAACCGACCTAGGGCTGGGACTCGGGCCCAATCTCCGTCTCGCCCGAGGATGGCTTAGCTCACCGGCCTCGGACGAGACATCTCCGCCTCGCCCGAGGGTGGCCTAGCTCACCACCCTCGGGCGCAAAATCCGCCCCGCCCGTGGGAGACCCGGTTCTCTATCCCTCGACAACGTGAGCCCAACCAACTCACCCGGTCGCTAACCCTCGGGCATGGGAGGTTCCGCCTCGAAGGAAGGGAACAGCTGCATTCAATGCGGTTACACGCCACAGACGAGGCGCGGGGGCCATCGACACGCCCGTCAAATCGACCCGCCAAATCGTCTCCCAATCCGGACTGACGGGACACAAAGCTGAACCGGTGACGTATTACGCCGCCCGGACGGAAACCGGGGCGACACTTGTTCATTCCCGAAACGCCGCCAAGGCGCCACGTTGGGCCGACCCACCGGGCTCATGACACGCTGCGACCAGCGTTCACGGGACCGGCCCACGCCATGCGATTTGTGAGGGACGCCTCAAGTATCCCTGGGGGCCGCACGAGGGAACGCACGCCCGCCCGTCCGATCGGGGACGCGTGTCTTCATCAAACGGCGACCAAGCCAGCCAACCCTCGGCAAAGTGCACATGCAGCGAGCATAGCCTCGGGAATTAGCCACCTAGGCATCCACATATGTAAACATTACTTCCCTCTTCCTACTATAAAAGGGGGAGTAATGCCCCATTAGCGGGGGATCCGGATTCCGCATCCACACGAGCAAGGAACAAAAAACCACCACCATCACCACCACTACCACGAACGTGGGGCTTGAGACCAGCAACTCTCCCCCGCACCGCTTGTAACCCCTACTACAAGCTCTCCGTTTGAGCTTGAGGTAACACGAGCAGGACACCACCCGCTGGGCGTAGGGCCCCGTTGGCCTGAACGGGGATAAACCCACCCGTGTCCGTGTCCATCTTGCGCTACGCCATCGAGGGAGGGGGCACGCGGCCTATAAATTCTTTATTGCCGGCACCCGAGGCACCCCCGGTTCTCGGAACGCCGACAGGTATATAGGGAAAAGGCTCTTTAAAGAAATTTGAATGCTAGAATAATGCGCTATATATTACACTACAGTACTCGAAGGAGAGGGGGAAGGAAAACAGCTGCATCAGCATCACCTTGGAGGGCTGGTGCGCTTTCCTAGCACCTGCTGGCCGGCAACAGTGTGGTCAATTTTCGTCATCGTAATACAAATGTGTCAGAGAGTGCTGTTCACGAGTGAGGAAAGACTGGGAGGAGTCAACGAGTCCGCGGTACGGAGAAGGGAAGGATATTATTTTTATTAGTTGTGCACTAAAATCATGTCACTTTAGAGCTTCCCTCAACTGCACAGATGTTAGATTAGGAATGGCTTGTAATTTAAAATGGAGGGGAGTTATGTTTAGCTATCTGCTTACAGTACTACCACTTGAAATAGGTTTGCGGGAGGAGCTAGGCACCTAATAAATAGGTAGCCGCGACCGATCGATTCGGCTATTGTAGCGTTTTTTTATGGCCCATCATACACTAACTCAAAAGATTCATCTCGCACTTTTCCATCAAACTGTACAATACATTTAATGCTCAATGCATACGTGAATCGATTCGATGTGGCGGGTACTGTAAAATTTGTTGAACCAAACGGGCTCGAAGTCAAACTAACTCAGCCTAGCTACACATATCCTAGTATTTATATCCATTACCTGCTTACCCGTCGAATGTAAAGTGGTGGTGAGCTCTAGGCCTAGGTTAATTGCATATATATCCCACAGACATCAAGCTAGCTAGCTGAAGAGACAGATAGTCAGTGACGACGCCGGCCGCCGGCCGTTGGCCTGGTGGTATGGCACTCGGTGGCGGCGAGGGCAAGGAAGAAGGACATCCATTGCGGTGTCTAGATGTGGCACGGTACGCAGCAGCGTCCATGGTGACGGTGCTCATCCTCATCGTTGTTGTCAAGGCCACCAAGGTGGTTCTCTTCCCCGAAGCCCTCTTTGTCTCAGTCCGCTATGGCTCCGTCCTCGTAACGCGAGGAGAGCCAAACATGCCGCCTCTAGTTTCCGGCGAGCTCAGCCTCCGGGTTTACCCCAACCCCAGATCGAGAACCGGCAGGCCCGCCGCGTGCATGTACTACGTCAACATCACAACCTACCTCTTCGACAACGACACTCCGGCGTCGTCGTCAAATCCAGCCTACGACAGCATCGCCTACTTCAAGCAGCACGACATAGACGTGGATTCGCGTTTTGAGGTGGTAGATGTGCTGAGGTTGTATGGAACCTAAGTTCTTCGACTTGCTGTACAACGACGAGAGCGCCAGCATGAGCGGCGTGACCATGCGAATGGACGCCATGCTCCTCACCGAAGATGGTTCTCGTCGCTATAATACCAGTCGCCGAGTCACCTATTACTGCTGGCCGCTCGTCATCCTGCATTACCAGAAGTACCTTCCTGACGACGACGTGTTTTGCAGGGACGTGCGGGGAATTCATTTCATTTGATTTCATCATTCAGTTCATCTCTGTAGCTAGCTTATATAGTTGTACGCATGCATATGCATCATATGGATGCGTTGATTCAAGTAAACTATTGAAGGTTTTCTGTACTTCGACCGTTATTTAAAGATTTTGTCTGTATTCCTCGAAGCAAGTGATTTTTGTAGTGGACACATCAAAAGATGGGGGAAAAATGACAGTAGCGGCCGGATGGGGACAAAAAAACTAAAGGTCCACAATAGAGCTCAAATTTTTTTTATCTATAATAAGATCAGAGATCAGGAACTGGGTAAATAAGGCCTTAAAAACTGATTTTTATCGGCAATAGAGCTCACCAAGATGAAATCAAAGACTAGTTGATTTGGCATCAACTAAAATTGCATACTCACAAGATATAGTATCAGAAAAGGAAATAAAGATGACAGTAGCTCTAAGTCGTTTTGAAGTTTATACCATTAATAGATAAAGTAAAGGCGCATCGAGAAAAGGTTTTAAAATATAACCAAATATTTAACTGTCACATTCAAAAAAAAAAAATATTTAACTGTCACGTGCCGGGAGATAGGGCCCGGGAGGACAGGTCCACGAGGCCAAGGGAGGCAGGCAGGGTTGCCCCTACGTCGTTGTTCTCGGTCGACGATCGATATGAGTTTGCTGGCAGCATGTATAAACTGATGCATGACTCTCAGTCAAATAGACTCGAGCTTTGTCATCATCACATCATCATAATCTAGAATGACGATGGCGTTCTTCAACCACACAAATCCTTGCCCACTGTACATGTCCTCATACATCCGCAACCTGACATCGTCCTACACTAACAAGAGCAATCAGTCCACCATGGTGTCTTCCTCTGTCATCATGTTCGTCCTCACCGGCCTCTTCTTCAACCTCAACCTCTTCAGCGGCATCTCCGGCGTGAGCACCATTCTCAACCCCAAAGTCCTGCTCTTCCTCTCCTCGTTGCTCTCCGTCTTCCTCCCTGTCATGTCCTATCTCTTCTCCGAGGCCAAGAACACGGGGCCTCGAGCCCCCCGCTACACGTCTTGGTGCGGGCCGACGACCTCGCTGAGGGCGGGATGATCCTAGCATGGATGCTTACGGTGGAGCTCCTGCGCAAGAAAGTGGGACGAGATCCACATGTGGGGTTACTCGGGCACCATCCGGCGTCTTGCGGGCGTGTCATTTGGCTGGGAAATCTGGTTTTCTTCAACATCGGAAGCACCGGTCGGAAGGCGGTGTTCGGCATCCTTCACTACAGGAATCCGCTTCTTTGCCGAAAGCGAAAAACGTTTTTGCCGAGGAAAAAATCGGGCACTCGGCAAAGAGCATCTTTGCGAGAGTGCCAAACTAAGCACTCGGCAAAGACTTCTTTGCCGTGTGCGAGCCGTCGGCGGTGTTCCCCCACTCGGAAAATTACATCTTTACCGAGCGCTTAACCGTCGGCAAAATAATACACTTCGGAAAAGAATAACTTGAGGACCAAGCGGCCACGTTTTTCCATTACCTTTGCCGAGTGTCGGCGTTAGGCACTCGGCAAACTAGGTATCCTTTGCCGAGTGCCTCACATAAATGCACTTTCGGCAAGCGGGGTCTTTGCGAGAGTGCCCGGCACGGCACACTCGGCAAATTATGCATTTTTTTTTTTTCGTCTCATATTTTGTGTGTGGACTTGGTACAGTAATTACATCTCATCTTGAGAATTTGGGACAATTTCAAGTTGTTTTTGCTATATTTCATGAATTATTTCTATTTTCTTGCATTTTACGGACCACTCCAAATTTAAAGCTGCAGGTACATGAAATAATGGAATGTGGTCATTCAAAAATGTTATTCATGATGTTTGGCGTATGTTTAGGCTCAATCCGGGGAACTTCCAAGCGAAATTACGAACATTTATGTGTCGGAACATGACGAGTTACATGCGGGGGAAAAGTGTTTTTAAATTCTATAAAATCAAAACGAAGTTTAAAAATCACAGAAACTTGGCGAGGTGTCTTGTCATCTCATGAGGAGGCTGTGGTAAAAATTTGAAAAAGTTTCGAGCAAGTTGTGGCGTCGGATGTCTAAAACTTCGAGACATCCCCAAACTCTCCACATGTGATCAAGTGTGGGGATCTATGAGTTTTAGCCATCCGACGTCACAACTTGCTCGAAACTTTTTCAAATTTTTACCACAGCCTCCTCATGAGATGACAAGACACCTCGCCAAGTTTTGTGATTTTTAAACTTCGTTTGATTTTATAGAATTTAAAAACACTTTTCCCCGCATGTAACTCGTCATGTTTCGACACATAAATGTTCGTAATTTCGAGCGAAGTTCCCGGATTGAGCCTAAACATACGCCAAACATCATGAATAACATTTTTTTTGAATGACCACATTCCATTATTTCATGTACCTGCAGTTCAAATTTGGAGTGGTCCGTAAAATGCAAGAAAATAGAAATAATTCATGAAATATAGCAAAACAACTTGAAATTGTCCCAAATTCTCGAAGATGAGATGTAATTATCGTACCAAGGCCACGAAAAAAATATGGGACGAAAAAACAAAAAAATTCATAATTTGCCGAGTGCCGGTGTCAGGTAGTCGGCAAAGAGGTTCTTTGCCGAGTGCCTACGCACGCGACACTCGGCAAAGAGTATTGTTTTAAAAAAATAAAATAACACCTTTGCCGAAAGTGCCTCATTTCCCGCCACTTTCGGCAAAGCCGATAAATATCCGGGAGCCGGCGGCCATTTCACCTCATTCGTCCGCCCGCGCCCATCCCCGGCCGCCGCCCAAATTGCCGCCGCCGCCACCACCAAGCTTCTCGCCGGACCCCGCCGCCACCCCGGGTCGCCAGATCCGCCACCCCGCCACCGCCGACCCCGCCCCGCTCGCCAGCCCTCCCGCCCGCTGGGCGAAGCCGCCGGCGCCGGCCGCCCCAAGGCGTCTTGATCCGGCGGTGCGGAAGCACCACAAGGCCGATCCGTGGTGCCGGGCTCACGGCCGCCCGGCCCCGGCCATCGCCGCCGGCGCCCCGGCCAAGGCCGGGCCGGGCGCCCGCCAGCCCCGCCCCCTCGCTCGCCCCTCCCGGGCCGGGCAGAGTGAGGAAGGGAAGGGAAAGAAGAGGAAGAAGGATGAAGGGAAGGGAAGAAGAGGAAGAGGGAGGAAGGGAAGGGAAGAAGAGGAAGAGGGAGGAAGGGAAGAAGAGGAAGGGGAGGAGGAAGAAGAGGGAGGAAGGGAAGAATAGGAAGGAGGGAAGAAGAGGAAGGAGAGGAGGAAGAAGAGGAAGGGGAGGAGGAGGAAGAAAGTGCCTGACCGGTCGCCGTTTCTTCGGTTCGCCGCGCGGTGATCCACGCCGCCGTCGCCGACCGTTGCTCTTGCCGTTCCCGCGGCCAAGGTAAGCCCTACCCTTCTAGTAGTGGTTAGTAGTAGTGGTTAGTAGTAGTGGTTAGATGAGTGGTTAGTAGTAGTTGTTAGTAGTGGTTAGTAGTAGTGTTAGTTGTAGGGTTAGTAGTAGTAGTTAGTAAATAGTTAAGCAGCTCTTAGTATTAGTAGTGTTAGTAGTTAAGTAGGTGTTAGTAGTAGTTGTAGGGTTAGTAGTAATTGTTCTTGTACTACTTGAATACTTTCATCTAATTGGAAAAAAGAAGTAAAGTAAATGGCTCTTGTTGGTATATTGGTGGTTATTGGCCTCGTGTCGTGTTCGGAATATATATGTGGTTGTTGGCCTTCGTGCCATGTTTTTTTGCAGGTTTTGGGAACCTCCCCGCATGCGGGAGGAGGTGATGCCGAAATTTTGAGTCGACACTAACTATTTTTTACCCTTGTTTTGTAGGAGGATCGTGGGAGGGACTCGGGCGACCCCGATCATCCTCCGTGGGCTATGCGTGTCTTGCCGCACAGCGTCACCACCGACACCATAGGTATTAATCACCTCCCGTCCTTATAGTTGTCTTACATAGCGTGACCCGGTTAGGCGTCTCCGTCCGAAAGAGATACAGGCGTTGGTATGCGATCCGTGCATATCTCGCGACCGTGTATGCATTTCGGATTGTCCACGTTTTTTGGACAGCCCGTGGATGCATAGATGGGTTAGCATCCATGCTCGCCCCGTCCGAGCCGGATTTTCGGCAGCACCTCCCCGTTGTTCTCCGGATACACACTCTCTCCGCCGAGGATGTGTATCGGGAGAACAGCCGGGAGGTGCCGCCGAAATTCGTGTCGAATAGGAGCGGAGCATGGAAGCTAACCTTGTCTACGCATCTTCGGGTGGGATTAGGACCTATCCTCACCTATTAGATGGTACGAAGGCGTGTAGATGCAATTGCCGGGTTATATGGCTCGCCGACATGGGCGTATGATGAGAGGATGGATAACCGTGAGTGGATGTACACGCGGCTTCGCAAGTAAGAGCCTTGAATGGATTAGGGGACCGATGCTTTCTGGAGCATGCATTTGGCCCACCGCTAAAGGGTCTATTCGGATGCCGTGTCCCCGCAAAGAAATGTAAGAACAAGAAAAAGAAACGAAAAGATTGAAATGGGCAAAAGATATTTACAAGCACGGATTCGTCCCAAACTATAGCCATTTGGATCTTCCACGGTGAAGTCGATCGTATTAGAGAGGACGTGGTGAGGCCCCCCTCCTCGAGGACTATGATGCGATGCCGGGATGGCGACATGATGGCAGACTTTCACGATGCACGGTTCAATGAAGGATTGGAGGAGGAACCCGAGGAAACCGTAAAAGGCGTTCTACGAGATGATGGAGGCGCACAAGCAGCCCCCTTCACGAGAAGACAATGGTTACGGCCGGATGCCATTTCACGCCTTATAGCGTTGAAGTCGCAATTGAGCATTAGTCGAGACGGCCGACACCCGTTGTCGATTATTGGCAACCGCTTCGGAGGGTCACGTCCCCGCCGAAGAACACGACACAGTCACGAGACTCCTTCGTGGACTCAAGATGCCGTATGAGTCGTACCATGCTTGTCCAAAGGGGTGCGCCCTATTTAGGGGAGACTCGAAGGAAGCAACACACCGTCCAAAGTGCAAAGCCTCTAGGTTTGTGGAGGTAGAATGTAGTGATGGCGGGAAGAAAGCAGTCCAAGATCCCCGAGATGGTCCTATGACACCTTCCTTTCGTGCACCGAGGCAACAACGGCCGTACATGACAGAGGAGTCCGCGAAACAAATGACATGGCACAAGAAGGGCAAAAGATACAGTCCCGAGAAGTTGGTACACCCATCGGATGGTGATGCATGGAAGCACTTCGATAATATGCATCCCGAAAAAGCTATGGAGGCTCGAAATGTACAGCGTAGCGTTCGCAATGATGGGTTCAACCCTCACGGAATGTTGGCGGCCCCGCACATTGTTGGCCCATGTTCGTGATCCTCTCAATCTTCCTCCCGGTGTCATGTTTGAGCTCAAGCACCGTTCTTGACGCCGATAATACCCGGGCACCCGGGCAACAATATGGGTGTGTTCATGCAGCCAAGTGTGGGATGAATTGCAAGATGCTTGGCAAAATGGGGTAACCGACGCATTCGGCCGAGCTACAAAGAGCGAACTTTACAATGCATGTGTGGTACCTATATTCAATGCATGACTTTCGGGCTTATGGCATATTCAGCGCATGGTGTGTTCATGGAGGTTCCCTTGCCCAACATGCAAAGCGATTTGTGATGTTCACCGGCCGAACAAGGGTGGCAAGTATTCTTCGCTTGACAAACATCGTCAATTCTGCCCGAGAACCATGAATTCAGACTAGACATAAAGCACTTCACGAAAGGTGTTGAAGTCACCGACCCCATCCCAAAGTTTATGACCGGTGAAGAGGTCCTTGCTGAGCTAGCTGGTCTCAAAATCGATGAAAAGAAAGGTTGTTTTGTTGGATATGGTACCACACACATGTGGACTTATATATCGGGCTTGACTAATCTCCCTACTTCAAGGATCTTCTTCTTCCACACAACATCGATGTAATGCACATAAAAAAAGAATATCTCCGAGGCACTCTTCGCAACAACCATGGACCTTAAGAAGTCAAAGGACAACGTTAAGGCTAGACTTGACATAGATGATGATGCGATAGACCAAAGCTAGTGATAGAGACCCCTAGCCCCGGGAAGAGATGGAAAAAGGGCCCGGCCGACTACATCATCAAAAGGGCCGATAGGAAGGAAGTACTACGATGGATGAAGACGTTATCGTTCCCGATGGGTATGCGGCGAATCCGAGTAGGGAGTGAACTTGCGGACTATGAAAGTCTTAGGGATGAAGAGTCATGACTTCCACATATGGATTGAGCGGATCCTTCCTCGCGATGACTCGGGGATACCTCTCCGAGCCGATTGTGGCGTGTCCTGGCGAGTTGAGCTTTTTCTTTTTGCCGGCTTTGTGTTAAGGAGTTATCTCGGGATGCGATTGCTGATCCGGAGCATCTTTGCACCTATGTTGATCCGCAAGTTGGAGATGATATTTCCACCGGCTTCTTCCCCGCCGATGCAAAGACCGATTTTGCACCTTCCTAGCGAGGCACGATGGGGGGGCCCATGCGATTTGTTGGTGCTATCCAATCGAGAGGGCTCTCAAGGTACTTGAGAGAAAATGCAGGAATAAAGCCAAAATTGAGCCTTCCGTGGAGAGGCATACATTCTAGAGGAGGTGTCGACCTTCACACAAAGCGTACTATACCGAGAAACTTTCGGCGTCCACAATCCTACCCCTCGTTACAACGCCAACAAGAGTTCATCGAACCTCGCCTTTTCGGGAGGGCAAGTCGGAAGAGGAAGCGCAAACTACCCACAAGCACTTGTCCTTTGATGAGTGGCGCACTATCATGCTCTATGTGTTGTTGAACCTTGACGAAGTGACTCCTTATCAACAGTAAGTTCTCAATGAGCTTGTTCCATACGCGGTCACAATCCTCCACCTATCGATCCGACCCAATTTTGCCTTGTTTTTTAGGGAATTTATTGGTCAACACCGAGAGGGAATGGGGCTCCTACCTTGCAACAAGAAGACAATCTTCTAAAAAATGGGCAGCCCGATTTTATTTCCTCGGTTCTGTTCAAAGGTACCATCCAACTAACCTCGTTCCGACTTTGATATTCCACTTTGGTCCTAGTAACATATAATGTAACGATGTACGTGGCCTCACCTTGCGTGCCCCCGCATTTATGCCAAAATGTGCGAAGATTTAAAACAGTGGGCAATGGCTTCCCCCGTAGGGTCAACTCGTTCACCATTTATGATGTGAATGGCTATCGCCAGACGAGAAGCTACGAGGAGAGTCGGCCCAACCGCAAAACAACGCGGCACCGGAGTTAAATGACGCCCGGCTTGGATAAGAAGGACTATTACGACTATAGATGTGCATGCAGCCGGGAGCCGTCGTCTGGCACGCAGGCCCGTGGCACGGGAATTTGGCGGCCGAGCACGGCGCGGCCCGGCGACCACGGCGAGGCAACGGCACGGCCCGTGACTCAGCCGTGCAGGCGCCACCCCGGCGAGGCGCGGTATAGGCATGGCCCGACGGCCCGATGAATTATAGCAAACTAGGAAATTTGGCCCACCCACAAGTTTACACTTCTATTCCCTAACCCTAACTAACACAACCCCAACGATCACACACACGCCGCACGGCTCCCGTCCGCTTCGCCGGTTCCGTCCGCTTCGCCGCCTCCTCACTCCTGGCGGCCGGGCGGCGGGCGACCTCCTCCACCGCGCTGGCGCCGCCCGCCCCGACCGGCCGCGCGGGACGCCTCCCTTTGCTTCTCGCGCCCGGCCGGTGTCGCCTCCTCGCAGCTCGCGGTGCCAGCGGCGGCAGGGGCGGCGCCAGCTTCGCGCCACGGGCGGCGGTCATGGGGGCTCATCGGGTAGCGGCGCTCCCGCTCGCGGCCATGGTGGCTCCCCAATCCGCTGCAAGCCGCGGCACTCCTGCCTCGCAGGTGCCGCCACCCCCCCCCTCTCGGGCCGCCTCCCGACTCGGCACGCCGGCACGACGGCGGCACGGCACGGTAAACAAGAGACGGGCGCCAGGCGGCCCGGGCTGCCCCCTAAGACGGAGGCACGCCCTTTGGCACGCAACGGGCAAAGACGCCGCACGGGCGGCATGCGGGCGCGCCGCACGGCGAGGCGTGCCGGCACGTTGCCGCCGGGTCGGGCGGGTACGGCCCGATGAACATATATATTATTTATATAGTCGAAGAAATATATGAGCTCAACTTCGGGGTCCTAAAGAGCTCAAGCTAGTGGTATTCAAATGCCATTGGTTCGATCCCATGACACGAAAGTAGACCCTACGATTGGGCAAGTCGAAATTGGACCGGATTCCCGTATATGGAGGAGAGGATGTCAATATTGTGGCCAATATACACGCCACACAAGTTTATTACCTCCCATGGGCGAGCCAAAATCACGAGGACCCCGCGGGTTGGTACCTTGTGCGGCGAGGTATCGCCGCCACGGTAAAGCGCCTGTTCGAACGATGATGATTACAACCTTGACCCAAACACCGAAGAGTTCTATCAACCCGAGGGGCTAGAAGGACGTTTGGAGATAGACATTCTTTTCGCCGATGGGCATGGAAGTAGACAACGCCATCGATGAGGACGAGGGTGATGAGGTGCGGGATGCTAAGGACTTACAAATTCTTGAACGATGGAGGATGGTGCGCCGAAGGAGTTGTGGAGGGCGATGCACATGCCGAGGGCGATCTGAGATGATGAGGATGGTGATATTGATGATTACCCTAGTGATAGTGATAGTGATGACTACACGCCGGCCTTTGCCATTCGGGAGATAATTTCTAAATCATGTAATACTATTTTGTTATTATTGTTACTTTTCAATTATGTTTTGTTCATTTTGCAATACTAATTGGTTTACTCTTTTTGTTCGCAGGACTCGACAAAATGCCGGGCGGAAGGCGGCAACGTCGACGGGGTCCAAATCCGTCTATGCGAGCCCCCTCTCCCCACGCCGACGAGGAGGAGGCCGACGAGGAGGAGGCCGACGAGCAAAGACTCGACGATGGAGACGTCGTCGAGGCGCAGCCGACGTCGCCCGCCGACGAGGAGGCTTGAGTTTGTTTCTTCGCCGGGCCACCGGGTCGTCGGAGGGCCGGCGGGGGCCGCCGAGGGCGCCGACCCACACCTCTTCGACTTCGGACACCGGTGCCGAAGAGACACCCCCGAGACATCTTCCTCGAGTTTGAGCAGGGTCTACCCAGCGGGGCCTCGACCCTCCCGCATGGGACGATCCCTTTGCCCGCCGCCCTGATTCGACCCCACGGTGACAAGTAAGTAGCCATTGATATTTTCACTACTTGTTCATATGACATGTTGCAAATCGAACTTCGGACTAACAATTCGCCTTAATGGCTCGTCGCAAGAATCGGAAGATTGTAAGTTTTGAGGGGGCAGCTCACACCATATCAATGGCATCCGTGAGCCTCCCGACAAAGCGAACTACCCCGGCCTCGGTGACCGCCGGGCGGTGAGGGAGCCGCCCTATACGTGGGAGCACGGCCAAGGTGGAGGACGGCGCCCTTTGCGGCGAAGATCAAGACAGAGTTCGGGTGAGTCCGTATGCATGATTACTTCACGTTTTTTAAATACTATGTTTTTTAAATAATAGAATGATACATGTTGTCTCGTATGCGGGATTAATTCACGTGCAAGGCGGGGCAAGAGGCGCCGGTCGCTAGAGTGCGGGACAAGGTCCGCCGAGATCGGCTCAAGGACTGCACCATGAGGCACGTGTCCAAAGGCATCATCTCCTTCGCCGACGTGCTTGGCAAGGTGGTGAGGGAGCATGAAGCAAGGGAGATGATGCTCGAGAGGGAGACCGACCTCACCGGGGACCAAGTACATCCGGGTTCGTAGAACACATTTATTCCGATTCCTTCAATGAAAAATAAGCGGGCTTCCATTCATCCTCCGCTATGTCATGCGATGTGTCCGGGGTGGTGCGGCAAGTACAAGGATGGGCTGGGGAGGCCATTGTGGACAAGTGGCTCTTGGAGGGAGACGACGAGACTAAGAGACTTCATCGGAGATGTCGCTTGGAGATGGAAGGAAGCCACACCACCAAGGGAGCGTGCCCCTCCCGGTGTATATGGATAGATGGGTACGATTACGTTGATTTTTTTATTCAAGCGCTCAAATCTCTTCACTTTTAACCATCTACGTGTTCTCCTCGCGATGCGCTTCGCATGAAGGCCGCACATCCCGAGTACGCGGGGTTCGCCTTTGAGTCACAGCGGCAGATCGACCGACAAGGACAATGTCTACGACCCGGCGAAGGGCCCGAGGCGTACACCAACGCCAGCGTCTACCCCAAGCTTACCCGACACCGAGGCGGCAAAATGGGCTATGGGGGACGACTTCGATCCGACCACCGTGCCCCTAGACACGTGACCTCGTGATGAGGTTGGGAGGAGCAAAGACGGCACGGGTCTTTGGATGGCCAAGCGATCGACCCGTCCTGTTCCTAGGCCGAGCGAGATTCGCTCAAGGAGCACGACCTCCTCCGACATCCCCATAGCACCTCGGCGCCAGAGCTCCACGTTGATGATGCGGCGTTTGTAATTACGGTTTCATTCGTCGTTCACCGGTTTTACACATGTCATTTGCCTATGCATTGTTTCAACGTTACGGGTGTAATATTGCAGGCCGGATGGCAGAGTTGGAGGCCGTGCAGCGGCCCAGCGGCGAACTTTGAGGCAGCAGCGGCCCAAGCGAGGCCCATCGGCGGGAGTTGGAGGCATACCAAAGACTCGGTGCGTCGGATGCGGGGGCGTGGCGGCCTTCTTCGGTGGCCTCCAAATCCCGGTGTGACCCCGCCTCCGTTGCCTAGCTCCGTTCGCTACACCCCGTTCCCCGTTCCTCCTCTGTAGCAGGGACTCCGGTGAGTATATGTTGTTGTTTATTTCTTTGGCTTGTGCGGCTCACCTGCAGGTACTAATGAGATCGCCTCTCCTTTATGCAGCCACTGTCGGCGGGTTCGAACCCGACTCCTCCAGGTGGCCCTTCTCCACCCCATCCGGTTGGCCCGACTACACAGTACACGTGGCCAGGTGGCGTTCCTCCTCCGGGCACGCAGCAACCACACTACGGGCTTCCACACGTCCCTCCTACACACCACGGGTGGACGTACCAATCGGCGCCACAGTATGGGTGGTCTCGGGGCAAGGTGAGGGCCCCTCACACTCTTCGCACCAGGGGAGGCCACGGGTCCGGGGCAAATGAAGTTGAGTTGGTGGTGATTAGGTTCGACTCGTGGCACCGTGATGGATTTCTTTTGGATGTTGGACATGTTGCACCGTGATGGATCTCGTTTCGATGTTGGACATGTTAGATTTCGTTTTGGATGTTGGACATGTTGAATTTCGTTTCGATGTTGGACTATATGTGTGAATTTGTGATATATGTGGATTATATATGTGAATTTGTGATATATGTGGATTATATATGTGAATTTGTGATATATGTGGATTATATATGTGAATTGGTGATATATGTGGTTTATGTGTATATATGAATGCTTATGGTATATGTATATGTGTATTGGCAGCATCAATCAACAGAAAAAAAACAAAAAAAAAAATTCCCAGCTTGCACTCGGCAAAGTGGGCACGCCGACAAAATTGCGGCTTTGCCGAGTGCATGGGCGGCACTCGCAAACCGACCATTACTTTGCCGAGTGCCTCCAAAGATTGCACTCGGCAAAGTTTATTTTTTTTTATAAAATAAGTAATTTGCCGAGTATCGACATAACACTCGGGCAAGTTTTTTTAAAAAATTCAAATCTTTGCCGAGTGCACGACGTTAGGCACTCGGCAAAGGGGCGCCCAGTTATAACGTTCGACGTTTCCATTGCCGAAAGACGACATGGCACTCGGCGAAACCTTTGCCAAGTGCCGACATTTGGCACTCGCAAAGAATGTTTTGCCGAAGTTATTCTTTGCCGAGTGGGCTTCGCGAAAGACGGCACTCGGCAATGCCTTTGCCCGAGTGCATAAGTGCCTTTGCCTAGTGCACCCCGCACTTTCGGCAAAGCAGCCGATTCCTGTAGTGCTTTGGATCCTCTGCGCTACCAAGCTAGTGCAAAGGATTGCCTTCACCGAGTTCGGGAAGCGCTCATATGGCCATGGCAAGAACCCTCGGCTTATAAGCTCCTACATGGCTCAAATGCTAGAGAGGGGCAACCACTTGCGTGCCGGTGCTGGTGCTGATGAGGTTGGGAATGAGCTGCTGAAGAGGTGTGGGTTCATCGTCATGGGAGAAGAGAAGTTGGCAGAGGCAACCACAGCAGATGGCTACAAGGTGAGGAACATTAACCCATCAGAAGATGGTAGCGTTGTCGTTACAGTAGGCAAAGTTTGCGAGGTTGCCGAGAAAGACAGGCTCTTCACCTCCTTGGATAGAGGCCAACGCCAACGCCTGAAGAGGATCTGCCTCTCGTTTGCTCTCTTCAAGCTGTTGCGTCGAAGGTTGGAGTACCTGCCGGCGATAGCCAATGAAGAAGCCCGCAGTTGCCAAGATGCCATCTTGAAAGGCCTGTACAACGATGGTGAAAGAAACAACGCAGCAGCAGCAGAGGCAGTCTTCCAGGTGATGAATGATGAGGTCACATTCCTCAGTGAGTACTACCATTCCG
Organism: Hyparrhenia diplandra; assembly: GCA_015847255.1. Taxonomy (NCBI): domain Eukaryota; kingdom Viridiplantae; phylum Streptophyta; class Magnoliopsida; order Poales; family Poaceae; genus Hyparrhenia; species Hyparrhenia diplandra. Next base: position 538,663 of record JADLZK010004729.1, read on the forward strand.
TCGTCCCTGTCGTCCTTGCAAGCCCCTCCTTCCTGCTGCTGAACTACTTCCTTCTCCACATAGTCGTAGTAGCCTTGTGCCTTATGGCCATCGTTCTCTGTGGGAACTGAGATGTCAAGTATGCGTTCAGCAGCATCCGCACAGATAACTGTTGGAAATAACAGCAATTCAGTAACGCAATAATTAATTCCGACAATAAGAAAAAGATCTACAACATGTATCAGAAAAATATGATTCATCACTAGCACAACGAAACTAGACAAACGCTGGTAATCTAGTGCTAGCAACAGCAAGAACAAGAGGACGAACAGAAGAGAGAAGATCGACATTCTTACGTTGGGGCTGTCGGCGCTAGGAGCGCAAAGTAGACGAAGCAGACCGGTGATGGAGATCCGACGTAGAGGAAGAAGACGTCCAGCGAGCAGTCGCGACGGCGCTTCCCAAAAAAAATCGTCCCTCCCCCCGCAGGGACACGAGGAGACGAGGCTTCGGAGCCTGCTCTCCCGACGACGATGGCACGCCGGCGACGGGATGGGGAAGACGGGCGGCAGCGCAGGACAGAACAATTTTCTCCATCCATGCAAAAATTTCGAGTAGCAAAAGGAAGCCGCGCACCGCAAGCACGAGGGCGAAGAATGGCAGGACCATTCACACGTCGGCGACGGGATGGGGAAGACGGCGGCAGCAAGCAGGACAGAACAATTTTCTCCATCCATGCAAAAATTTCGAGTAGCAAAAGGAAGCCGCGCACCCCAAGAACACGAGGGCGAAGAATGGCAGGACCATTCACGCCGCATGTCATGCGCCAGCGCCTTTCGCCACGCCACGCCCGCGCCGCCCGGTGATTGAAGCGAACGCAGCGTGTTGCTTTCCTTTTCCTCTCACACCATAGCTACATCTAGTTGGAGATGGCTCACATATTTAAGTTGGCCTCACTCCTTCTAGACTAGCAATTTGGGACTAAAGTCCCCCACCATATCATGCATGTGTGAGTGGGCCTTTGGGATTTATATTTGGGAATATTTGGGCCAAAAGCCCAAATCTTCTAACATACACTCTAAGATATGGCATTCCTAGCATCATCTACTGCCTTGTGAGCAGGGTCACCTATTCACCCGCAGCCTCTTCTCCATAGTAGACCTCTCTATCACAGTTCTTCTGTTTTTCATCTTCATCTACGAAGAGGTATGGGAACTCTTTGTTTTCCTGCTCTCCAACTGGTTCATGGTGTCAATGTTGTGCAGCTACATAGCTAAACACCACTGGCAGGAGAGCCGCACCTTTAGTGTTTCCTTTCGTGTGCTCACGTGGCTCAGGAACAAGATGATCCACGCCAACCTTATTAGATTGAAGCAGTTCTCGGCACTGAACCTTCGTTGTCCAGTCTACATACCATTGTTTGCCACATTCTCCTTGGTTTTGAAGTCAGAGTTGGTGCCAAACAACTTGAAGCAATCAGTCATCGAGTACCTGTTGGAACATGGCCGTGGTGCTGCTACGCTGACCAACGGCAAGTCTGCACTTCAGAGGAATAATCTTTCTAGTAGCCTCTCGTGGGCATGCGACGGCGATGGTGTCGCCGAGGTCATCCTCACATGGCACATCGCCACCAGCATATTGGAGGTCAAGTGTGCACCTGATCACAGTAAGACGGAGGAGGTAGCCTTGAGCAAGGTGGCGACTAGGCTGTCCAAGTACTGTGCTTACTTGGTGGCATTCCACCCGGAGCTACTGCCTGATTACCAGGAAAAGGCAGAGCTTGTATTGGAGGACATGAAGAGGGAGCTCAGGGGCATGATTGGTTGTCGAGGGTACTACTTCTCTTCGCGGCACGCGCGGGTTGACAAGATCTTAGAAATGTTGGCGCTAGAACGCCCGACGGACCAGGAACGACGTCGCCGGTGGCGACCGTGGTGATCACGGCGAGGACGTTAGTAGATGGAATCGATATAACTTGTAAGAACGAGAAGATATGGATTAATGCTGCCAACCCGCAGCTCGACCAAACTTCCTTGATTCATATATATAGACCTAGGGGTCTAATGACTCCCCACGTCGTAACGAGACGGGACGACTCACTGTTTCTTGCGGTGGACGCCACATGCGCCGTTCACGCCACGACGCGGCCGGACTGTCGACTCCGGATGGATTACAACTGAGCATGTCTACAATCGTATCCTCCTCTACCCTGACTAATGCCAATCCTAACTGAAACGAAAGATTACAGACTCGATGCAACTAATTGGCTAACAAATCACCCCCTAATTGGTTGCACATCGACGACGCCAAGAGAATTCCTCAGCTCCACAAACCGAACACGCCCAAGCGGCTTCGTGAAGATGTCGGCGAGCTGATCCACTGTCCCAACATGTTCTACCTCCACCTTGCCTTGTTCAATGCACTCACGGATGAAATGATACTTTGTATCAATGTGCTTGCTTCGATCGTGATGCACAGGATTCTTACTTAGGGCGATCGCGGACATGTTGTCCATCTTGAGCTTTATTGGCGTCTCCTTCGCTCCCAATACATCAGCTATTAGCCGGCTCAACCACACACCTTGACACGCTGCCGCTGCTGCTGCAACATACTCAGCTTCGCATGACGATAATGCAACGACTTTCTGTTTCTGCGAGGCCCAGGTCACCAGATTGCTGCCAAGGAAATAGACCCCCCCGCTGCTGCAACATACTCAGCTTCGCATGACGATAATGCAACGACTTTTCTTCTTTCTGCGAGGCCCAGTCACCAGATTGCTGCCAAGGAAATAGACCCCCCGTAGTGCTTCTCCTATCTTGCAAATCACCTGCAAAGTCACCGCCGCTAAACCCCAAAAGAATAGGTTGCAGCCATACCCTATGGTGCCTTTTACATATCTCAGCACACGCTTAACAGCTGTCCAGGTGCTCCTTACGGGGGCTTCCATGTACCGACTGACAACACCAACCGAGTATGCAAGATCTGGTCTGGTATTGACAAGATACCTGAGGCTCCCTATGATGCTTCTGTATGCCGTCACATTCTTGGCTTCACTCTCCCTTCCTTTGTTGAGCTTCAGTCTTGCCTCCATAGGCGTGTCACATGGATTACAGTCTTTCAAACCTGCACTCTCCAAGACTTTCAATGCATACGAGCTTTTGACTGATCGTGATCCCGTCACTTCCTTGCTTCACTTCGACACCCAAGTAATAGCTAAGGAGACCGAGGTCACTCATCCTGAATCTTTTCTTCATCTCTTCTTTGAACTGAATTATGTCAGAAACTTCAGGACCCAAGATGATCAAATCATCTACATACACCCCAACAATTAGGAACGAGTTCTTGCCATCCCTTCTGTACACGGCATTGTCTAGCTTGCTCTTGACGAATCCAAGAGCTACCAGCTCCTTGTCGAGCTTAGAATTCCAAGCACGAGGTGCCTGACGCAGCCCATATAATGCCTTCCTTAACTTCAGCACCTTGTCACCCTTGCCAACTATAAAGCCAGGTGGTTGCTGCACAAACACCGTTTCAGTGAGATCTCCATTCAAAAACGCGGATTTAACATCCATATGGTGTACCTCCCATCCACTTTGTGCCGCCAATGCAAGTAACACTCGACGGTCTCAATTCGAGCAACGGGTGCAAATACTTCATCGAAATCAACACCTTCTCGCTGCTGCGTAGCCTTTCGCTACAAGTCTCGATTTGTGCTTGACAATCCTCCCCTTGTGGGTCCTTTTTAACCTTGAATACCCACTTGAGGCCGATGGCTTTCTGGTTTCTTGGGAGATCACTCACGTCCCAAGTTCCGTTTGCCTCAATCGCCTCCATCTCGGTTGCATAGCATCCCTCCAACATTTTTCGGCCGAGGCGACCAACCGAGCTAGGCTCCTCTGCCGCTATCAAGCACACTCCATCGTACTCTAACTCCATAGGCTCTGTAGAATCTAGCAGATCCGGTATCATTCTATACCGCTGTGGCACACCTTCTGAGTCAACTGATCCTCCTGTCGGTGGAGTTGCCCACTGAAACTGATGACCACCGCCTGTATTTGAGCTACTAGCGATTGTGGATGCTCGGGAGTGTGTGGTGACTCGCTATCCACACCCCCTTGTGATGGAATTGATGGAACAGGAGATCCCGGCTCGGTCGACCCATCGCCGGTCTCGAATCGGCTGAATTTAATCTGTTGTCGGATTTGCTACTGTGCTGTCTTCGGGTTCCGGAAGAAAAAACGATGGCGATCGTTTCTTCACCGCCGCCGCTGCTTTGTTCTGTCTCCCCCAATTCCAACACTTCTTCTCATCGAACACAACATCCCTGGACACCATGAGCTTCTTGTGCACCGGATCATAGATACGATATGCCTTTGTGCCCGGTTCATAACCAACAAAAATTCGGGGATGCTACGTCCGCCAATTTACTGATGCTCGGACCAACCCGTTTGGCATACGCCACACACCCAAATGTTCGTAGATGACGAACTCCAGGTTTCTTGCCAAACCACGCCTCGTAGGGAGTTTTACCGTCCAAACTCTTTGTCGGTGCTCTATTCAGCAAGATATACTACAATCAAGCACGCCTCCCCCCAAAACTGTCCGGGCACCTTCATGCTCTTCAACAGACAACGAGCCATCTCAACCACCGATTGATTTCTTCGCTCGACAACGCCATTCTGCTGCGGAGTATAGGGTGCAGTTGTATAACGTTTTATACCTTCATTGTTGCAAAGATTACAAGAAACACACCTGAGTTGAACTCTCCCCCTCTGTCGGTCCTGAACGCCTTCAGCCTTCTTCCACTCTCAGATTCTGCTGCGATCTTCACCTTCTTGAAACTAGCCAAAGCTTCATCTTTTGTCTTCAAGACCTCCAGCCACATAAACCTGCTTTGAAGTCATCTACAACGAGAAGAAAATACAGCCCGCCTCCGAGCGTGGCGGTGTGATCGGTCCACATAAGTCACCGTGCACTAGCTCCAATCCCGAGCTTGCACGATCTTTGTGATGCTTGTGGGAACGGCCTACGGTGTTGTTTGCCAAGTGCACACCCGTCCACTGCACCTGTTCTCCACGCTGAATCAGCGGTATGCCATCCACCATGCTTCTTACGCCTAAGTCACGCAAGGACCTGAAATTTAGATGTCCATAGCGTGCATGCCAAAGCCATCTTTCTTCCTCCATCTTCGTCATGAGACAAACAGGTGCTGTAAGGTTCACCTTCATCACATATAAGCGGTTCTTCCTTTCAGCCCTGACCAACAGATTGAGCCCATCACGTGTGCGCTCAAACACCTTCATGACGCCATGATCAATCTCGACTCGGCACCCAGCTTCTTCTAGCTGTCCCAGGCTTACAATATTGCAGCGTAGCGATGGGATATAATACGCCGGTCGGGACTCTATGGTCTTGGTTCTTCCCTTGAATCGTGGCAAAGACCGATCCCACCGATCTCAACCTTCGATCCATCACCGAACGACGCGCCCTTATTTGTTTCATCGAGAGATGCGGTGCATCCCGGCAACCCGCCATATGGTTTTGTGGCCCCGGTATCCAACACCCATGCTCCTCTGCCGTACTTGGATGGAAACACCCTCTCTCGATTCGGATACCGCGCTGTGTTGTTTGCTCCGTGGGTGCGAACCACGTTACACACTAGCGACAAGCAAAGCACCATCACCTCCTTCATTGTTGACATGATGCGCGGCCTCCTGGCGTTCCTCCTGCGGTGGTTTCTTGCACTCTTTTGCAAAATGGCCATAGATCCCGCACTTGAGGCACCTTCCTCTCCGACGTGGAGTACCCATAGATGTGAGTCTATGGTTTCGAGGCTCACCACCATTGTTGCCATTGTCTCGAGGTTTGTACTGCTTCTCCTTCTTCGCATTGTGTCCACTGCCTCCACCTGACTTCCCCGATGTGGGACGATTCGGTGGTCATGCGACTCTTGTTCCTTGCGGCCCATTCATCCTCCCGTCAACAAAAGCTTCCCGTCTTCTCCGTGATCTTCTCCACTGAAGGCTCAAGCCTCCCCTCCTGCCCCTCGGATGCCCAACCAACTCTTCTATAGTCAGCTTCGTAAGATCCGAGAACATCTCGATTGTCACGGCAACCTGGCTGTACTGGGATGGTACAACCCGTAGAAACTTCTTCACGACACGAGTATCTGTGATGCTTTCTTCCCCTAACCCCTTAAGATCGGTGACCAACTTGGTAATCCGGATCGCGAAATCATCGATCGTCTCTTCCGGCTTGAACGTGATAGATTCAAATTCAGCCAGAAGCTTTTGGGCATTTACTTCCTTCACACGGTCTGCCCCAAGACGCATCTTCTTGATCCCTTCCCAAGCCTCCTTTGCCGATTTCTTATTGAGTAGCATGGAGTGCATCTCTTGTGGCACTCCGCGGAGCATAGCCCCGAGCGCCAGGCGATCCTTCCGACGTTCCACCTTCTCATTCTCGACGGCTTCCCAAAGAAACATCCCTTCGAGATTACACTGGATGTGTGACGCCCAGCCTTGATAGTTTGTGCGAGTCAACATCGGCCAGGACAGATTTCCTGCTGCCTGATTGTATGCCCGCTCCATCGCATCTTTGTCAACATCACCCATGGTGACCACGCCGGTGTTCACAGCTCCTCCTTCTCCGACGAGGCCAACGACTGCCTCCGATCTCCTCTACTGCACCTCGCAACCACCGAACGCACCCTTCATGGCTCCGATACCACGTGTTGGCGCTTAGAACGCCCGACGGACCAGGAACGACGTCGCCCGGTGGCGACCATGGTGATCACGGCGAGGACGTTAGTAGATGGAATCGATATAACTTGTAAGAATGAGAAGATATGGATTAATGCTGCCAACCCGCAGCTCGACCAAACTTCCTTGATTCATATATATAGACCTAGGGGTCTAATGACTCCCCACGTCGTAACGAGACGGGACGACTCACCGTTTCTTGCGGTGGACGCCACATGCGCCGTTCACGCCACGACGCGCGGCCGGACTGTCGACTCGGATGGATTACAACTGAGCATGTCTACAATCGTATCCTCCTCTACCCTGACTAATGCCAATCCTAACTGAAACGAAAGATTACAGACTCGATGCAACTAATTGGCTAACAAATGATGCAACTAATTGGCTAACAAGAAAGATGCACGCAAGCTGAAGAGGAGGCTAGAAGGGAAGCTGCTGCTGCTGCTGCTGAAGTCCAGACGGAAGAAGCTATTCCAATTGAAGAGGAGGAAACTGCCGGCGGCCAGAGTGATCATAACAGGGTTGTGATGAATGGCGCAAAGCTCAGCAGGTCACTAATGGCGGAAGCAAACAACAGCGGCCTAGAAGCCGTGTGGAAGGTGCTAGCCGATGTGTGGATTGAGCTCCTCGTCTTCGTCGCGCCGTCTAATGACGACGAGCGGTTGAAGGGGCACGAGGAGGCCTTGGTGCAAGGTGGCGAGTTCATCACCATGCTCTGGGCGTTAACCACGCACATCGGCATATCCAGGCAACAGACCACCAAGTCATCAGCAACGGGTAATCAACCGGAAGTTTGAAGAGAAAACCTTGTCCGTCCCTCTATGTATGTTGTATGTGCTTCAGCACTTCGTCCTCTGACGAGTTGATGTATTTGTTTGCATGGATGCTTGTATTGTGTAGTGTCAGCGTACGTGCTTTTTAACTTAGAGATTTGCTAAAAGCCTACAAGTCAGCTGTAGATCCACACAAAACCACCGTGCCGATCGAGGTCCTCACCTGATTTCTTTTCTTTATTTTTCCCTCTGCCCTAAAAAAGTAGGCATCTTGTTTCTAATTATTGATGATCAGTGAAGTACACACCGGTTTGTTTGATCGGTGTTGATGACGATGATCTCGACGGTGAACGCATAAAACAGTGATCTATCTCACCCGTACTAGCTACCTCGCCCAGGCGCTGACAGATCGCCTGCGCATCTACCTGCTGATGGGCTCAGTTCTACTGTTCTGCACCATACAGTGTGCTGCCTCTATGGCATGGAGTGCCTTCAGACATGGTGGGCCCTTAACAAGGCTATGTACACTACAATATAGAAAGTCCAAAAAAGAACTACAACTAATATATATGATTAATACAAAAAAAACAAGGAATAACCTATAATCATCATGAAGGTTGTAGGGAGGCGGATATGTATGCATACTCCGGTGTTGAGGCAGGGCGTGCAACATTTGCACGAGACCCATATAAGACCTTGTTTGGATACTCTCATATACATCCAAATGTACATGTGTGAGGTAAAGCACCCGCATTGTTGGTAGCGAAGATGGTCCGATGCATATAATGTAGCTAAAGGCTCAGTGCTATACATTGTGGGATGGGTTCTATGGAGATCCAAGTCCGACGGATAGAATCCAGCTCTTTGTAATAAAAAGAAAATATCATACTCAGCACCAACGGCTCCAACACTAAGCACCAAAGGCTCCAACCCGGCCAATTCGATACACTGCTGCCTAAACCTCAGGAGTCATGTTATGGTTGGGACCCAGGATTCGAGCAGACCCGGTCCTTCACACTGTTGTTGCTCTTATACTCTAATCCACCTCAACACATGTAGACTGGAGTGAATACACAAGTAACCAAACAAGCCCAATATGCTTGGATGGAGTATATACTTGCATCGAGTAACCAATTTTAGCTACCTCAAAATTTAATTTGTACATAATTAGAATTCCCATACTTTTTTTTTGAAGACATCACCAATAGGATGAGAGTCCTACGTACCTCAATAAAATTTCCATTGATTACGGGAAGCCGGCAGATGGAATGCCATGGCGCCTAAAAGGTGAGGAGACCAATTATCATTGGGGTACAAACATTACATATTTGAAACACATGAATACCGACCCTTTTACTTAAAAAACAATATGGTGTCTTACATATTTGAAACACATGAATTTCATATGAGTTCTACCCAGAATTTCATAGAAATCCATTCATTTTTTACAGTAGAAGAAATGCAGGAATCCTAGAAACAAGCACAGTTTATTCATGTGTTTCTATGATGGTGTCTTAAACACAGTTCATTCATGGATTTCTAGAAACAAGCGAGTGTTAAACTGTGTATGAAATTATAAACTGCGAGTGTTCTTTTGCCAGACGCAACAAGCACAGTTTAACACTCGCAGTTTATCAGATAGTTATCGATAGCCAGCCGGATCCTAGAAATATGAGCATGAGTACCATGCATGTTTGTGAAGGACGACGGTGTTACTGCTTTCGCCAGAGGCCGCTGGGGCGAAATCATGGCATGCGCGCCAGAGAGGCACATGCATGTACGTGCAGTGTACAGAAGACTTGCTGGTCGTCGCTGGTCGTCGACTTGCATCCATTATCGTGTTCTCTCGTTGATAGTACTAAACCCGTTTAATTATAAGACATTTAACTTTTTTTTACATAAATCTAATTGTTTGTCTTATTTAAAAAAGAATTGTACAGAATATCACACCTTTTGTGGCTTGCTTTTTATTAATAAATGTTCCTCAAGAATGACTTAAATTTTACTATATTTGCATAAATGTTTTGAATAACATTAGTGGTTAAATCGTAGATAAAAAGGTTAAATGCCTTATAACTTGGAATGCAGGAATTTTCATCAAAAAACTTGGAATGCAGGAAGCACACAACACGGATATGGAGATGAACACATGCACGCAAATGCTAACGAAATTTTGCAATCAGTTCGGGCCTAAATGCCAGTCCTAGATAGTTTCCGGCCTAAATGGCCCATTTCAGACGATGGTGTCACGCCCCACTTTTAATGGGTCAGTTAATCACACGTGTTTTGCGCCAGGGATCGCCACAAACACGTCTATTAGTAAATGATTAATGGTAAACAGAATTAATAATAAACCGAGCTATAGAAATATAGGATGGATATGGGCTTACAAAGTGGCGACGATGAGTCACCAAGCCGGGTTACAATATCGAGTTGGCCAACCGAGAAGCGGTGGATTAACTATGATACTCGCCCGCACTACAAAGTGCGCAGACTTGTGCATGGATGAAATCCGGGCTTCAACGTCCTTCTCCTAAGCAAACACCTCTCGAACTCCCTACGATACACTTGGTCCTCTACTTGTCGCCGATCTTACCTTCACATGTGCCGATATCCGTAAAAATAGAGGGGTGAGTACAAACGCATTTCAAGCAAGTCCCAACGAGGGGGTTGTAATTATTAAGGGTTTGGGCCCTAGCGAGTCTCTAAAACTGCTCTCACTAGTTCCCGAGGTTATCTCATCTGGTCATCACCTTCTCATCATCACAGACGTTAGTTATTGCTAATCATAGATGTTCTTTCCTAGCATTCGCCCATTCCAAGGACGTGGCTATTCGAATAGATTCTAATAAACTCTGCAGAGGTTGTACAAATTTCCCCACACAATAGGCGTTGTCTACACCATGGCCCATGGTTCGACAGGCCTAACGAGATCCGTACCCGCTTGGGTGCTACCCTAGGTATATTGGTATAATCTTCACCACGACTTCGAGGGGGTCGGAAGGATGACGATCATCCTAGACAATATGGTGATACCAAATCACCCACGGCTTTTACGTGTAATACCTTATTACCCAACCTATCTTGTCAAACACCATACCCAATCATTAATCATAAATATGTGCACCTAGCACCGTGCCCATCTGCGCCCAAACACTTACGTGGAAGATCACTCAACATCCACGCCAACCGGACCATAGGGCCACTCTCCCCATGTCTTCTCCTAATAGGTCGTTTGCCTACTCCGGCCACCTTGGCTCCCAATTATACCTCAACCCAACGGGGTGTGAATCAAGCCGTCCCATTTACGGCGTGTGGCTGTACGAAATATCTCACTAGGTAGAAGGTCTATGAACCAGGTCCTTAGGGAGGCGAGTATCTCTCTCCGCAGAACCCCTCGCGGCGATTCCCGACGTGGTATTTAGGCTCTACCGGACTACCACTACTCACCTCTTTTGTTGGTTAGGGTTCATTAGGCATTCTCATGTTTCTCTTGGATTACAACGTATGAGCGTAGATAACGTGGATGATTACGTCATCCCGCTTAGCTCCATAGCTACGTTATCGACTCATACCACTATTTACTAATCCGATTATCATTATCAACATTCTCATCATCTCATTATATCATCATATTAATTAAGGTCATGATTAGGGGGTAAGGACTTGCCTGGGAGGTTCTTACAAATCGGCATCGGCGCCGAGCGTTCCTAGCTCGCCTGACGGGGACGCTCCTAACGGGTCGTCGAATCTACTTGCAATCGGGCGATGAAACCTAGCTTGAACTATAGCACACAAAACAAACATAGAGCATTATGGTGGCAATGGGTTAGATGCATAGAGCTAGATTTTAGATGAATTATGGAAGTCGTTTCACGCTAAACGGAGTTTATTTGCATGAGATATGGATTTTATAATATTAATCCCTAATTAAATCATTAGGGTAATATTATAATATAATTTTATCATGTAATAAAATTGTAAATAATTACATGATAAAATTCTATAAATCAAATAATGAATTTACAAATTTTTCTGGAAATTTTTCGACACGGGAAGGTCTACTTTTAACATCCCGTGTACAACTTCCGGTATCTCTAGCATTTACATAAGTGTACACGGGACCGTCTCCATACACGTGGGTGCCACGTGGGTCCAGTGGATGCCACGGTGGCTGCCACGTGGCTGCCACGTGTGTTCGAGATGCCACGGTGGCATAGGACGGCGTCGGGGCGGTGTGGGACGGAATGACGGCGTGTCGGTCTTCCGTTGGTCGGCGTTTGAACGCCGCGGTATCGCGTAAGTTTGACGGTGGAACCGGTTGGTTCCGTCGCCGACGAGTCCCGACGGGCGGAGGTTGGCCGAGTCCGCCGGGATCGGATCGGCGTCTCGTCCGTAGCTCGCCGCGTGGGTCGTTGGACTCCCCGCCCGTCCGATCTTGGCGATGCCTCATTTGGCGTGGGCATAGGGGGCGGCTTCCGCGGCGGCGGCGGTTCGGCGACGCCCGACGACGGCGGCGCTTCGAGATGGCGCTGCACAACACGCGATAGCGAACAATTCATGCGGATAATGAATGGGGACAGTTTAGTTGAGTGTACCGTCTCACCAATTTCGATCCATGGTGGCAAAAATCGACGACGACCCTTTGACCTAACCGGGCGGATTGTGTCGAGCCCAAGTTGGGGAAGATGGGATTAGGGACGAATGGGGTGGATGTGGGGCGGATTGAGAGGAGCACCGGCGTTCCACTCCCCTCGCGGGGGCGAGCTCCGGAGGGGAGGGGTGAGCTCGATTGGGGTCTGGGGGGTCGGTATTTATAGGCGGCCATGGAGGTGCTCGCGTGCCGAGATCTTTTCCGCCACCAAGATCTTTTTCCGGCACCATCATTTTTCGCCTGGGGCAGCTTTGAGTCCGGTGTGCCCTGAGCCGTCCCTCGCGTGCGCCACGTGCTCCCGCGGCGGGCGTCATCCGGTCACCTCTCCTACAGCGAGGTTGTCACCCGCCATGGCGCACGGCCTGGCGCGGGCGCGGCCGAGCGTAAGTTGACCGGCGCCCGCGGCGGAGGATGGCGACAGGTGGCCCCGTGGCGGTCAGACCCTCCTGGTCCTTGGTCCTCGCTCCTCCCGATACAGTCGTCATGGCGGACGCGGCCACCGGCGTTCTCGCTGTCCGTCTCGGCGTAGCGGCAGCAAGGTGGTCCACGACGCCCGTCGTAAGTTGACCCGGCCAGTCCGCGGCGGACGACGACGGAATGCCTTGATGACGGGTCCACAGCGGCCCTGTGCGGAGGTCGTCTTCGGCAGCGAGCTGGGCCACGGCGGGACCGCGGTGTCATGCGCGCGTCTTGACGCGGTCGGAGGAGGAAGATGGTGTGGGGTCCGTCGGTCAATGAGGGAGTGGGAGTGGAGTCGGGCTCGGCGGGTTGGGTTGGGCTGCTTGCGTGCGTGGGAGTGAGGGAAGGGATGCGACTTGGGCCGGCCCGTTCGAGCGGGAAAGAGAGAAGGGAGGGAAAGGAGGCCGTGCTGGGCCGGGGAAGGGGGGAGAGGGAAGGAATTGAGCCCAAGTAGCGCTTTCTAATTCCTTCTCTTTTTCTCTTCTCTATTTCCCTTTTTTTTTTTCATTTCTCTCCTTTTTTTCTTCTCTCAACTTTATGTGTGTCACACATATATGTTTATGTTATAAATATTCATACAATTACATGAATATTCTCATGACCTTCATCTTGAGAATATTTATTTAATAGTATTAGAAACATATAGGTGTACTCACGTTTCTGAGAGTATTATTTCATGTGTAATATATATTATAAATATTTGTATGAGCACATTTAGATTCCCATGACTATCATAGTCGAGAATAGTTATTTATTGTGCTCATAAAATATTAATACATATATTTGGTACACATGGGTTTTCGGTATTTGATTCCCGAGAGAAATTCATAAATCATTCCTCATGCAATATTATACTTCCATAAATAAAATCTAGGGCTTACCTTGCACCTTTGGTCACCATAAAGTTCGGCAAGCAACAACAAGAAAACCTAATTTTCTAGATGGTGAGAGTTTTGAATGCAGGGTATTCGAAAACAGGGTTTTGGTTTAGCGGAAAATAAATCAAGTTTTAGTTGTAATTCGAAAAGTTTAAATTTTTAGTGAATTTTAAAATGATGCAAAAACACGGGTGTTACAGATGGAGCAAGCTATAGCATGCGTACAGTTCGAATGCGTCAACATGCTTCCTTTGGGCCCAAATCCTTGTCTTCGTTAGGCCTGGCCCATCTCTCTCAGTTTTTTACAATTACGACGACATTTCTTTAGGGTGACTCAAACTCAGCTTGGGCCAAGCCACCATCACACCTATGTATAATATAAGTTTCTCAAAAAAAAACTATGTATAATATAAAAAGTTCTTCAAAAAAATATGCTTCTTCTAAATGTATGTCAGCAGCAGAGGTGAATCCGAAAGGGGAAAAGGGGCGAGCAACGTGGGGAAGAAGAAGAACTACGAGGAACTATGATATATGATTGAATTCAAATGTTTGATACAAGTTTTGTCATGCCTCTCGGGCTACAGCTAGGAACAGAATATATGTCACGCCCATTCAGAGCCAGCAAGGAACGTGTTGGGCCTTCTCATCCTCTTGTGCCTGCTTGGTTCGCCTTGGGCTTCTAGGTCATCCCCCGGGTATTGGCTGGTGTAGTGCTTTGCTCACATTCCCCCCATCTTGTGAAATGGCTTGCCCCCAAGCCGGCGATCGAGGGAACTGCTGCCGGAGCTGCTCCAAAGACTCCTAGGTTGCCAAAGAGCGTGGCATATGAGACCATTCAACCAACACCTCTTCTTGGGATGCACCTTCTGTCCAATGGCGTTGCAGGATTCGTCGAGGCACTTGGAACTCCACCAAGTTAGAGGGCACATCCGAGTCACGATTTTCACCGGGAGAGCGTTTGAGTTGGGACACATGAAATATAGGATGAACTGTGGCACCAGGACGCAACTGAAGACGGTACGCGACGTTCCCAATGCGTTCCAGGATCTGAAACGGGCCAAAGAACTTGAATGCCGGCCAGTATGATTGGCTCGGCGATGCACTGAAGCTTGGACATATGGTTGCAGTTTTAAGAAGACCCTGTCGCCCACTGCAAAGACACACTCAACACGATGCTTGTCCGCCTGACGCTTCATACGTTCACGGGCACGCAGGAGATGTTGATGCACTAGCTGTTGCATCAAAGAGCGCTGATCCATCCAATCAGCCTGAACAGGTATTGGAGCTGTGGCATCCAAATCAAGCCCCAAGTGCCGAGGAGGAAATCCATATAAGACCTCAAAGGGAGAGCGCCCCAAAGACGAATGGCTGCTTGTGTTATACCAAAACTCGGCCATAGTCAGCCACTTGGACCACTGCTTTGGACAGGCATTCACAAAAAACCGCAGATAGGTCCCCATGCATTGATTAACTCGTTCGGTCTGACCATCAGATTCGTGGTGTCGAGAAGTACTCATCCTTAGATCGGTACCAGTTAACTTGAAGAGAGTTTTCCAAAACAAGCTTGTGAACACCGGATCTCGATCTGAGACAATAGCCTTGGGCCAGCCATGAAATCGGAAGACATTGTCAAAGAAGACTGTGGCCACAGAGTCGGCAGTATATGGATGTCGAAGTGGGATGAAATGAGCAAACTTGGAGAATTTATCCACAACCACAAAGATAACATTGAAAGATCCAGAGAGTGGTAGCCCATCAACAAAGTCCATTGTAACTACCTCATAAGATTGGCGTGGAACATCCAAAGGCTGCGGTAATCCCGATAACCAAAGACGATCGGGTTTGGCCTGTGCACAAATGGAGCAGGATTGGACATAGTCAGAGACAGAAGCACGCATACCCGGCCAATAAAAGAGAGGGCGGAGCTTTTGGAATGTTGCTGGCACTCCGGAATGACCACCAGTGGGACTGTCATGCAATGCTTTCAACACCTTTAACTGCATCGCTGTGTTAGAACCCAACCAAATTCTGTCCTTGTACAGAATAAGTCCATCTTTCAATGTGAAAGGGGGCTTAGAAGAGGCATCCATCAGTCTAAGAGGTACCATTGCTTCAATTCATCCAGCCATGAATGCACTGGGGAAGAAATTTCCAAGATTTGGTGGTCATGAGCACGGCGAGACAAAGCGTCAGCTGCCAGATTTTCTGTACCCTTACGGTAAACCACTTTGTAACGAAGTCCCAACAACTTAGAGAAAACTTTCTGCTGCCATGGTGTATGTAACCGCTGTTGATTTAGGTGAATCAAACTCTTATGATCAGTGTGAATCACAAACTCTGAATGTAAGAGGGTAATCATGCCACTGTTCCACCGCTAGTAATATAGCCAAATATTCCTTTTCATACACAGACAGGCCTTGAGTACGCTTGCCCAGAGCTTTACTGATGAATGCTAGCGGGTGACCGTCTTGGAGGAGTACTGCACCCACACCATAGCCTGAAGCATCTGTTTCGATGTGGAAAGGCTTATCAAAGTCTGGAAGAGCCAAAACTGGAGCTGAACAAATAGCTTGTTTAAGGAGGTCAAACTGGGACTGATGGACTGAAGTCCAAATGAACAACGAGTCCTACGGCAAGTCATTGAGAGGCCGAGCAATGACACCGAAATGCCTGATAAACTTGCGGTAGTACCCGCCAACCCCGTGAAGCCTCTCAACTCTCGGACCGAAGTAGGAACAGGCCAGTCAGTGATTGCTTGAATTTTTGCAGGATCAGTTGACAGCCCTTACTCACTGATAACATGCCCCAGATAAGAAATCTCCCGTTGTGCAAACTTACACTTGGAGAGCTTAATCTTCCACTGATCTTTCTCCAACCACAGCAAGACCTGAGACAAATGCTCCAAATGCTCTGCAAAGCTTTCACAGTACACAAGGATATCATCAAAGAAAACAATAACAAATCTCCTTAGACCAGGTGCCAAGGTGGCATTCATGGCACCTTGAAAAGTTCCTGGTGCACCAGTAAGGCCAAAGGCCATAACCTAGAACTCATATTGGCCAAAATGAGTTTGGAAGGATGTCTTGTATTCTTCACCAGGCTGTAATAAGATCTGATGAAAACTCGCCCTCAAGTCTAAGGTGGAGAACCAACTAGCACCAAGAACTTCATCCATTAACTGATCAAAAACAGGGACAGGAAACTTGGATTTAGCAGTGATGGCATCCGGTTATGCGAAATCGACATACGAATCTGTAGGAGCCATCCTTCTTAACCAACAGAACTGGAGAAGAAAAAATCGCTTTGTACTGGTCCGATAATTCCTTGTTGTAGCATGGTCTGCACCTGGGACTCAATTTCATCCTTCAGTTTTGGTGGATAGCGGTAAGGCCTGATGAACACTGGCTGTGCTCCAGGAATCAGTGGAATAGAGTGGTTGCATGCCCGAGATGGAGGAAATTCAAAGTGGGAGGAGCGCAAGCACCGAAGGAAATTGATCTAGGATGTCTTTGAGCAAAGCGGGGGTTAATAGGTTCTGGGGCCTGAGCATTCTCCTCAACTATTTGACAGACATGAACCACCAATTTATCAGGAGATTCAGCATCAACACCTTGTAACAGAGCCCAATGACCCTTATATGGAATGATAAGCCACTTCTCTTGCCAATGAACCTGCATAGGACTCATGGAAGCTAACCAGTCCATACCCACAATCATGTCATAAGCTGTCAATGGCAAAGTTCTGAAATCATTCTGAAATTGTAGATCACCAACAGACCAAGCCAACTGAACAATAATATCAGAACTGACTAACACACCGCCTCTAGCCACTCGGACATCACTGACTGAAGGTACACGGGTTAATGCGCATAAAGCGTGCAACTAGAGCGATCGATGAAAGAAGCAGAACTCCCAGAATCAATCAGAATAGAAACAGCATGATCCCGAACAGTACCACTAATACGCACAACTTTGGATTTAGAAGTAGAGCCCGGCAGCTTTAGAGACGGTGCCATGAATACCGGGCATCTTCTGCGCTGTGTGTTCAGGAGGAAGCTCCTCATCTTCAGTATGTTCAAAGGAGCTCCAGAGTGGTTCAACCGCCAACAGGACCTCTGGAGAGCACTTGTGATCACGTGACCATTTGGACCCACACTTGAAATAGAGGCCCAATGCGCGCCTGTAAGCCTTGAGAGCAGCAAGCTTGGAATCACGTGATTGGGTTTCCTTGCTATCGGATGCCGACGCCTGCTTGTCTTGACGCGGTGGGCCGGCAACGGAAACGCCCCCTTGGGAGAAGAAGCAGTGCGTGATGCAGAAGAATTCCAATCACCAGGCTTCGGAATCTTCAGAGAATGTCCCGGGTTCATCTCCTCCTGCATTAAGGCAAGGGTAGCGGCAGTATCCAAATCTTTGGGTCACTGAATATGAACTATAGCGCTAATGTCAGCATGGAGACCATCAACATAACGCACGGTGAAATAGAGTTGGTCTTGTTGGGGAGAATAGACTTTGAGTTGGTCAACTAATTCAGTGAACCGAGATGTGTAATCGGCCACAGTGGAAGTCATTTTGATGTGGAAGAGCTGTCTGATGAGAAACTCGTGGCGATCACGATCAAAGCGAAGGTGAATCTGGGCACAAAACTCAGTCCAGGACCAATCAGGAACTTGACTCTCGACAGATTGGTACCACAAAGAGGCAGCACCATCAAAATGCATCTCAGAAATCTCAATCCACAGGGGTTCTTCAACGAAATAGAGTTTGAAATACTTCTCGGCTCTAGTACGCCAACGACGGGATTATTGCCGTCGGCGAGGGAATGGAACTTTGGGAAGTTTGCTTGACAGATTGGGGGCGAGGAGGATCTCGGTGGGGGTGGGTAACGAGGTAATTGGCCGAAGAAATTGGTGGGGCGGGGAACACTTGTGGGATCTGGAGGATGTGGAGGGAAGGGTGGAGGCTGGTAGTATGGATTGGACTACGGATTGGGTAGTGGATTGGGAAGAGGTGGCGGTGGAGGCTGTCTGGTTGGACGACCATTGGGAATAGCAGGAGCTGGTGGTGGTGAGTAGACGAACACAAAGCACCATGCGATGGTCCAAACTCCGATTGAACAACATGAGGCGGGCTCGATGACATACCATTGGCGGGGATCGGGATCCGTGGATGAACGACACTAGATCCCATATCCCGTGGACTTGGTTCGACGCGGTGCCCAACAACGGGCGGTTTGGCGGGTTCTCCGGCAAATGGGCGCGCGCCGCCGATGGTGAGGTGACGACGGAGCTTGAGGGCAATTCGTCGAACACCTCACACGCAGGTGCACCCCCGAGGTTGTTGACGGACTCGAGGATGTTGTGGAGGAGGTTTGTCGACGCCGGGGCGCCATTCGCTGAGCTGCCGCGCCGTAACCTCCAGGTTCGCGACTTGATCGCGCGCTCGCCGTTGAGATGGGCGACGCCGCCAGAGCTTCAAGGGCGGTGACACGGGTGGAGATGTTGAGCTCGCGGGCGTCGTAGCTCCGCTCCAACGCGGCAAGGCGATTGGTGACGGCGAGCGGTTGGGGATCAGCCGGCGCCGCCTCCGAGATCCGCCCACGACGGGAGAGGTCCGTGTTAGCCGCTTGCTCGCGACTCCTCCAACTTGGCGATGCTTTGCGCCGACGCCGCCGAGCGCCGTTCTGGTCGTCAAAACGGTCGTTGAGCTTGGCCATCTCATCGAGCGGGAGCTTGAAGTTTGGTTCCATGGCTCCCGAGAACGCTGCAGGGCGTGTATAGTGGTGGTGGATGTCCAGGATTGGGGGTCTCTGATACCAGAATGTCAGCAGCAGAGGTGAATCCGGAAAGGGGAAAAGGGGCGAGCAGCGTGGGGAAGAAGAAGAACTACGAGGAACTACGATATATGATTGAATTCAAATGTTTGATACAAGTTTTGTCATGCCTCTCGGGCTACAGCTAGGAACAAAATATATATCACGCCCATTCAGAGCCAGCAAGGAACGTGTTGGGCCTTCTCATCCTCTTGTGCCTGCTTGGTTCGCCTTGGGCTTCTGGGTCATCCCCCTGGGTATTGGCTGGTGTAGCTGTACTGCTCACAATGTGTGTGTGTGTATATATATATATATATATATATATATATATAGGTATTCTATATATTACCCTGGGTAGTGATTAATAATCCCTACCCGAGCCCAAACTCCCGGACCCAAGCCAACCCGTGCTGGCGCGCTCCCCGCGGTGCCCCACGCTCCCTCCCACGTCCGATGCTCCCGTGCGGTCCCCCCCTTTTTTTTTTTTTGACCGAACTGCCGGTTCCCCTCTCCCCCGCCTCCTTTTTATCCTTGGGATGTTGTGTTTTTTTATTCTACTAGGAAATATGCCCGTGCAACGGATGGTGCAATTATCTTTTGAATCCAGGAATTCACATCGAGTATTATATTGTACAAAATTTTGAACAAGGCGAGTGGTCAAACTTTTTGTCAAAAAAAAGTCAATGAACTTACAATTTGGGATAGAGGGAGTACGAAATAATTACCTAACATTGTTTGGCTTATACATCCTTCGAAGAAAAACTGCCTTAACTTGAAGCAGTTTTTTCTATGAAATTTGACACAACAAATATTCTGTAGCATCACGTGTGTGAAGCAGTTTTTTCTATGAAATTTGACACAACAAATATTCTGTAGCATCGCGTGTGTGAAGGCACATGGATATTCCGTTCGCGTGTGTTGGTTTCCACTTCAAAATTTTTTCCAGAAAATACTCGGTTCTTAAGTCTGACGGTAGCAGTAGCCTCAATCACCCAGATCGGAGGAAATGCACGAGTACCAGCGAGCAAAAAGAAAAAAAACACACCGAGGGAGCCTCCCGCCTCGGCGCCCGCGGAAGCAGGTCCCCGTCAGTTCCTCTACTTGCGATGATCGAGCGCGCTGCCCTCCCCGCCCGGCTTGGTCAGGGGGCGAATTTGACCAAAACGAGCGTGACCCTTCGTTTGCCGTATCATTATGGGACTCTCGCATATCATCGTGGGCCGGAAGAAAAAAGTGGCCGAATTTTTTTTTTTGGCTGACCGAAGGCAGACCTAAAAAGGTGACAAGAAATTTCCTCTCTTTATTAGCAGATATAGATTTATATTCTACTATATAATTTTCAGATCGTGGGAGGTCTCGCCGGTTTCCCCAGCTCGCCCCCCCCGTCACCTCCCGCCCGCCACACCGCGAGCTTCGCCCGAACCTGGGGCGGCCGTCCCACGCCCTAGCTCGCCTCCCTAGAGGATCCAAACGGCACCGCCATCCTCGCCTCACGACATCAGGTCGCGCCGCCTGGATTAGTTCTGTCATTTAGCAACCTCCCGTCCGCCGGGCAAGTTCGACGCGTGGCCGCACTCCCCCACACGACGACGTCCCTGAGCCCGACCCGGTTACTCTGCGGCTGTGCCAACGGGCGGTAGGGGCGGCGCGCTGCACTCCGGCGAGCAGCGGCGGGGACGGCTTCGGGGATGCGGCCGGGCGGCCACACGGGCGGTCGGGGCCTGCTGCTGGCCTGGGGCTTCTTGCGTCCGCGGGATCTACAGGGCATCGGCAGCCGGTGGCTGCTGTCTCCAGCTGCTAGCGACAGCCCTAGAGCGCCCAGGGGACCGGGCGGCAGCAGCACCGGCACAACGCCCAAGCACCGGTGTATTTTGGGATGACGGAATCAAGCTGCTAGTCGTGGCCATGCCCCTCCTCGCAAGTATCATATCCACATGATCTGTTTTAATTTTTTCTTAAATCTTTGCTAGATCTATGGAGGGAGACTGGTGGTTTTCTTGCATAGTATATAACCTGCCATGAAATTTGCATGTGGTCTGCAGGATCGATGGTGGGAGGCAATAGACATGCAAATTTATTGTAACGATGTATGATGATGTCCATGCTGCGGACAGATCTGCCCCCTCAGCTGTAATCAGCTGTAATCATGTATTGTCTCGTTTGATACATGGATAGAGCAGATTTATTCTGATTTTTCTGAGGTAAACCATCTCAAACGCATGCAGCTTGCTATTGTTAGGAGCCATGCAGGAGGGCGGGGAGAATTGACTTGGAATATATCAGTATTTTTGTTTTCATCTCAGAGAGCTAAAATGTTTGTTGCTAAGACCTAATGAGCTACACAATACAATATTCAGGAGCCAAAAGCTGACAGGATCCAAGGAGGAGGTCACGAGGCAATTGATATGCAATGCTGAACATGCACAGCTGATTTGGTGGATCTCTAGATTAATCGGTCGACACATGCTTCATTTAGACCAGAAAGCATCAAGTTTGTTTTCTTTTGATTTTGGTGGCGATGATTTGTGCAGGTACTGGTTTAATTCAGGTGCCAAAAGTTTTTCTTTATTCAGTGTCTGAGGTTGCCATACACGCAAGGAATGAGAAGGGGTGGTCAATTTTCCCAATGAAAAAGCTTAAAATGTGATTTATCTTGGATTCAGCCAAAGATTAATTTCCTAGATTGCCTTAAAAGTTTACATTAAGGTTATGTTCACTCTAGATCTTATTTATTGTCTCCTAATCAAGATCAGAGCTATAGAAGATATTATAAATATTCTTTCTTATTTTATATTCCTTTTTTATTCAAATCAATGCATAACCAACCGCAGTACACTCAACATCAGGTGAAACGTCGATTAATCTACAGAAAAAAATGTATCCCAATGGTCTCTTGCGAGCTCCAGTAGTATACTACTTTGTCTATTGATTAATATGACTACAAAATTGTTGATCTATGACAATATGAGTTGTTCTTTATGCTATTTGATTGCCTGTATTTTTTTTTCTTCTGCAGATTTGGAACAAAGGGCACATATCAGTTAGTGTGCTTGCACCTCAGCCTTCCCCTTCTTGATTTGATTGGACGATTCAAGTTCAGGATTTATTCCCTGCAAGTGTTTGATTGTTGACGCTGGTCGTGGCCATATGAGCTCCTCTTCAATTGCAGCAAAGTGAGTTTTTCTCGGGTGCACTGTTGATGCAGTGGGTGTGCTATTGCAACTTCGAAGAGAAACTCAAATATGATCTCATCCTACTTTACATTTTTTTAATTAGTCGTAGGACAGCTACCAGTCAGATTGGCATTGTCATTGATTGATCCTTTTCTATTTATCATTTATTCTGTAAATGGTTTTGATTATCATGCATTGATGCTTGTGTGTGGTGCCGCTTTGGTGTGACATTATCATGCACTAGTGTAGTGTAGCAGCCAGCAGAACTTGTGGTACTTCTGAATTCCTTGCAGTAAATGAGGGTGGCATTTTGCTGATTGAGATCTTGTATAATCTCGTTGGATCTCATTATTGAGCATAAACCTACTCAATTTATTTCATCGATAGATGGAGCAACAGAGTTTACAGATATTTATAGAAAGAGCTTGTCTAGTAATTAAGAGAGGGGAAGAAACTGACAAATAGGTGCCCCATTTGCAATCAATTTGTCCATTAGTCTTCAGTTGTTCAAAATTAACTATTTTATGTGGGTTTCCTTGAATTACAATACCAGCTTTATAGCTTCATCAGACTACCATAACGGATGTTGTTAGTTGCTACAACTTCTGTTGTTTTAAATCATGTGTCTGCTTCCTCCTATTTTCGATCTGAATTGTTGCTTTCTTTGATATGATGTGGCAGATATAAGGAGCTGTTATGATAACTCGCTTTCTGTTGCGGCAACAATTGAAACTAGTGCCTATGGTAATTTTCTCGTCTAAATGCACCCCCACCCACCAGAGCATTATTAAGTTCATTTTTATCGAACATATGTCTGATGACGTTTTATGGAAATACTTTGTTGCTTTAGGTATTAGGGAGGTTGAAGTTTGCATTTTAATGGTTAGGAACTTGTTGGGGACAGAACACAGGAGTAGAATTTTGACGAGTTTCCTTTTTTTTCATCTACTACAGCCTAAAGTTGTGTCTCCTTTTCAACCAATGAAGCCAGATATGTCTACTGGTATCTCTGTGCAAGGCTAATCGACACTCTCTGCAGGTTTGGTGTTGATTATGGATTTTTCAATCTATAGTGGATCTGACGGTCATTGGCAAGTTTGATATAGTACATCATTTTGGCTTGCTTCAACTGTATCAAATTAGATAGGCCTTTTGAAAAAAAAATAAGATTTTTTTTTCATTTTGGTTAACTATACGTATAGGTACATTATGTTCATGGTTTCAAATTTGTTTAGGCACTTGATTATATACATCCCAAATTACTAGCATTTGTTTCGTGTGGATTGACTTTTTTTTTTTTTTTTAGATCATGCCATTGGTGCGTTTTTCATTAAGCGGATGGAGAGTTCGATACAACAAGTCAACAACAGACAACAAGGTAATACCATGATTACCCAAGTAGTGCGGATTGACTTGTTTGCTGCAATACTCTGACAGCCTTCCAGCAGGATCCATGGAGGACATCAGGAGCTAGGGCGTTGGTTGTGGTGTCTTCATATATCCTTCTTTTCAAACATGCAAGCTACTATCTTGATTTTTTTTTCTTGCACCAATTCAATCAGAATAAGCCTTCTATTAGTGTGTCTAATTTCTTTACTGCACTTGGGAGTCGATTTCAGTTCATGTTTAGCAGATTGAAGGTCAATCATGCATCACATTGTTGGTCATGCACTCATCCTAGGTTATTTCCTCGTAGCAATATTTTATAAGGCGATTGATGCTTTTTATATCATCGCTTTGTGTTTTTATTTGAGAACACAGCTTCAAAGAGTAGGCCTCAAAGGTGGGCATCTTGCTAGACTGTACTAGTATTTCCAATTGTTTCACATTCGTCTTCTTATTATCCTTTAAATTATGTGGTATTGGTTTATCCTAGTTATGTCATTTTAAAATTTTCCAGATTCGTCTTCAGTTTTGGAGTGTGACAAATACCATATCGCGCCCAGGGAGGCTGGCACCCTTGTGTTAGATAAAGGACTAAAATACCATGCTAAATGTTTCAAAAATCATTTTCTAGTAACTATTCTAATTTTCACCATTGTCTGGAGTATCTGTAATGTATCCTTGGTTTATTGAATTATTTTTGTATACTTATTTCCCATTTATGTCAGCTTGAAGGTCCAGTAGTCGCATGATTAGTGGATGTTGTGTGCTTCATGTACTATGTACATGCATTATAAGTCAGGAAAGGTGCAAGAGGCATCGACATCAGCAGGGATGGTGTGTTGCTTCAATGCATTATGAGATCACTTAGTGAGCAAGAAAAGCTCTGTTTTTACAACAATAATTATTTTTCTTGTTTCTGATCCACAGTTTCTTATGTCCGAAGTTATATGTAGCCCAAAACATTCATTTGGAAACTGCACCTATTGTTTCCTTTGTATGATCTGTAAATCTGTATGCATGTCATGCTCTGTTATTAATTGTTAAATTTCCGCTTGACTGGTGAAGCAATCTTTCACATTTCGTTTTCTTGGAAAAATATGTTTCTGGTGAAAAAAAAAAAAAGATTTATGGTTTGAGTCGTGGGAATATAAAGTTTTCTTGGGTGCGCACTCATCCTTAAATCTAGCAGGCTAAAAGAAAACCGAAGAAAACAATCAGCAGCAAGAGCCAATTCTTAGACATTCACCCATCCGAGAACAAGCCTTCCGACCAAAATTAAAGCCCCATCTAATAATAAGCCACCTGACCAAAATTAAAACCAATCAGGACTCGTGTCAAAAAGGAAGAAAATCGGCAGCAAGAAAAATCAGAGGCAAGAAAGAAAAATTGGACGCAACCACGAGTCCATGAGACGGGAAAAGGCCATAAAAGGACAAAAAAAAATTTCGGCTGCACGACTCACGCGGGAGTCCATGAGACGGAAAAAGTCAAAATAATAAACGGCCGCAAGAAGTAGACTAACGCGGGGCCGGGCTGGCGCGGTGGCGTTCGCTCGGACGAGCGCAGCGCGGGGGCGGCCTGCTGCGAGGGGTTCGGGTACTGATTAATAATCACTACTCTGGGTAGGATTTAGCGCGTATATATATATATAGTTTCCTATATTTTCTTAAAAAATATAGTTTCATGTAAAATATATATACGAGCAAAAAATGTAAAAAGCACATGCGTGTTTTTCTAAAAAAATGAGGGCACCAGTGCGTCTGTTACTTATATGCCTCATCTAGAAGTTCTTCAAAAATATGCCTCCTCTAAAGGTATATATATGTAGTTTTCGTATTTCTAAAAAAAAATAGTTTTCTGCAAAAATATATATACAGGCAAAAAGGGTAAACCACACGCTTGTTTTTCTATAAAAATGAATGTTTTATTTCAGTATTTTGCATGAGTTATGCGTGTAACGAATCCACAAAGGTCGTAGCTCTGGTTGACTGAAGCAATGTCTCAAATAAAAGGCTCTAGAAACACAACTCAAGTAGCAACTAGGGACCTGTTTGACATAGCTCACAATATTTTTATAAGTTGCTGTGGGTTGTTTTTCTTGCCAAACTTTCTCCCTCTCACAAAGACATGAGTTGTGATGAATCTGAAAAGAGTAGCTTATCGACTCTCTTCTACATTTCTCTCTCATATCTATACATGAATTTGTTGGTGAACCTATTTTACCAAACATGTTTTCAAAACAGCTCAACTTCATGTAGCTAGAGAGTATCGCCTTGTTAAATTTTTTGGTGCTGATTTCTTTGTGAAAAAAAAAATCTGGCTGGGCCGGGCATTTCGGTGCTGATTTGTTGTGAGAGAAAAAACAGCATTTGGTGGTGGCTGAGTAAAGCCAGCCGAACAAGGCCTATGCATGAAGTTATTGGTGAAGCTATTTTACCAAACAGATTTTTTCGAAACAGCTCGACTTCATCTAGCTAGAGAGTTGCTCATGAAACTATTTTTTAAAAAAAAATATGTTAATAAGCATATTAAGAGAATAGCCACCATCTTTGGCAAAGATGTTCATTATAGGCTTCATTATATGTCAATGCACTCTCTAGTATACGGTATGCCCATTAATCTCGACCTGTCATTCTCCTTTTTTTGGAGTGTGGGCAAGTAGTGAATAGGTGAAAATGACATGGATAGTTTTCAAACTTTCTGACTCAACAATGAAATATCACACACAAAATTGAGAGTGCTTTTAGTTAAAAATGAATAGTAGATCAGTCAGTCTACATTGCCATATATTAATTGGGCCTATGTGCATGTGGTGGGACTCTAGCAATAAGTAATCTTACATGAAAATATATAATGGAGACAATCTTGAATTGTTGTCACAGCCGGACGACAGTGTGGCACTGTGGCTCACTATGAATTGTGTTGTTTGAGGTGCTCCAGTCTCCAATTCAACAAGATGGTCAGGGAGTACAAAGCACCCTGATGAATGGTAGGTACTAGACAGTACTCCCTCCATCCCTTTTTTCTTGACGTTTTGGGTGTTCGTGCGCAACTTTGATTTCGATTTGTAGAAAATACATACAAGATTTAAATCTTCAAATAAATTTGTTAAAAAACTAGATCAAAAGATCTTTCCAATGATACTAATTATGTGATATAAATATTAATCCTATTTTTAATATATAATTGCGGCAGTTTTTTCTCGGGAAGCGAGAACGTCAAGAATTTAGGGATGGAGGGAGTAGTACTACCTAATAAATAACACATGATACGCGCCACAGAGTGAGAGATGTGATGACACTGGCAAGTAAATGCAAGCAAATGCATGGTCCTCGGAGACTTGAAGGTCGTCGTCGGCTCGGCCGAGCAGAGCCGCAGAAGGCCGCAGAAGGTGACCGCACGCAGCAGGCGACCAGGGGATCAGAGCTTTACTGTATAGTACTCTACGTACGAACAGTACTCCGCAGGCTCAGCGACCTAGCCGGAGAAGTTAGCCTGCCAAAGGGTGAATGAGCGCTTGAAGTCCGACTTCTACACCTTCAAGATCGACGTCACACGGTGGCGATCCTGACCCTTTGGAACATTTGGACACACCGGAATGAGAAAGTGTTCAGGGGAGGCCATGCTCCTCCAGGGAGAGGTCATGAGAGTTTTAAAGGAAATGGCTAGTCTTTGGGCTTTGGCGGGTTGTAAGGTGCTTATGACACCATCTGTAGCTATTAACGTTAGCGAGTAGTCAGTTATGTTTTTCACCCCACTCATTGCTTAGGCATGATGGGGAAGCGCTTCTCGCGCGTGTATTTGAACTTTGCTCTTCTTCTTAATATAACCAAAGCCGGTTTACCGGATATTTCAAAAAAAAAAAAAAAAGATCGACGTTATTGCCGATATTCTCGGTAAGGGGATACTAGACAAGTTGTAGAAGTTGAGGGAGCCGCTCATGGCGGCGGCGGGCACGCGGCCTAGGCAGCCGGGGAAGGCGCGGCGGCCTAGGCCGCTTTCTTTTTATTTTTATCGGTTATCTAGTATTTTCATGTACTTGTAAAATATTATCTATTAATTCAATCTAAATGTCAATTTTCTTTTTCTATCGTTTGTTTTTCTTGTTCCTTGGTCTCCAAATCGCTATCAGTTATTATTAAAACCCGGCATTGATCTGTCTCCATGAGATCTTTGTCGGAGAACGATTCGACCGATAGTGATGTAAATTTTCACTGCGGTGTGGGTCGAGTTCAAGGAATTTCTGACGATTTTTCCGCGCTGAGCGGTTCATCACTGCCGGTGAACTGAATTCGGCAATGATACCCACAGTAGTAATGAACGAATCTAGAGTAGTGTGAATAGTACTAGTACAATCTTATCTTATTATTACTAATTAGAGGCTCTAATGGAAACTCCACGTTAATTCTCACCGAAGCGCTAGAAAAAAGATAAATACAACAAAATTCTCCGTTAGTCGAAACATCGACCATTCATGAGAAGACTCTAACTATCCGTGTCCATTAGATTTATTTATTTTCTTTTAAAAAAATCATGTCCGTCATTATTGAGAGAAAATAGCCTAAAATCTCTTTCGCAAAAGAAAACAAACTTCATGGGCACGGGAAAAATCTTGAGTGGCGGTTGGTTAATAAAATATACTATATAGTATCTAGAATGGAGACTATGGCGTCCATGACCTACCCGTGTCCATTAGATTTATTTGTTTTATTTTCAACAAATCATGTCCGTCATTATATATACAATATAGCCTAAAAATCTCTTTCGCAAAAAAAAAAAACTTCCTGCGCACAGGAAAAATCTTAAGTGGCCATTGGTTAATAAAATATATATAGTATCTCTATCTGTCCATGACGTTCACTACTGTTGGCTAATCTTTAGTGGCCGTTGCTTAATAATAAAATGTAGTATTTGGCATGGACTACCGGTTAATCTTTTAATGGAAGAATCGATTAGAAGAAGGCTATTTTCTAAGGGTAATCTAACGTTCATGGTTGTTAGTTAATGTACCAATAAAATAAGATCGGCAGTGTCTATGACATTTTTTGATAAAATACTATGTACAGTCAATTATATGCCGGACTACTGATAAAGAGGTTCGACAATCAAGAAAAATAAGATAATTTTCATCTACCTTACGGAACAAGGGCATCTGTTGATGGTTGTATTGCTATTTTCATCTTGCATCAATTGAAGTATAATTCAATGTAACCTATAATTTATGTTGAAATTAACCAGCTTTTTTCATTATGAGAGAAAACTCAAAACAACCCTCTAAATAATACCTAGCCTTTCTTACTCGGCCCTTAAGAATGATAATTTAATAGCTCCATTATTTTTTCATAGATTACCCATCTCCGTAATTATAATGTATAACGCGACATAACCCTTATGTTTGCATTTAAACTACCCATAAAAGCTATTATGAAAGGAAATATAAAGTAAACTATCAGTCTCAACCATCACAAAAATAAATAAAAATATCTCTAAAAATGTACATTAATGTATATTATGAAATATAATCAAATATTCATAACTTACACTATATATAGTTTCAAAAATACACATTTCTATCACTGTTAAATAAAGGGTAAGCATGTTCTTCGTTCCGTCATGTATACTATGTAAACATGCATGTGTTTCAAAAAATATTTACTTTAATAGCTTATCAAATGTCAAAAATGTTTTCTTAGAAAAATCATGTAGCGAAGTCATTATCACTATAGTTATATTAAAACATCATGATAATAAATATTGTAAATTTTATAAAACTATACATTTTGATTATAACATTGTATTAAAAAACATTCATTATTTAATTTCAACTAGATAGCCTATATTTTTATAAAAGAACACTAATACACTTATAACTCTTTAATATAATAAATTCAAAACCTTGAGTGTCGTGGTGAAGCTAAAATTGCTATCAGTGGTTTTGGGAGCTCAATATTTTTAATAAAATAGAAAAGTAAGTTTTGAATAAAAATATTAAAAGAATTAGACTTTCAATTTAATGTGTGGATAAACAATTCGGACAACTATGTTGGAAGCTAACATAGAGATTCATGATGTCTACGAGGACTTATATAACTTAAGATTAGGCTTGAACTAAATATACATCATTGTAAAAATAATAATGCCTAGAAACTCCAACTAGAAATCCTAATTGAGCCTTCACCTTTGTCCTCATGAGATCCGTTAGAAAGACAAACCGTAGAACTTCTGAAAAAGTAGAAATATACGACCATCTCAATTCGGTAGGCTCTAATACCATTGATAATAATAGCTACTCCCTCCGTCCCTTTATGTGTGTTGCCCAGAAGCGTGCCTGTGAGTGAAACACGGTTTTCTAGAGACAAACATTTAGGGACAGAGGGAGTATTAGAGATATTCTTACATAATTAGACATATATGGTATTGTGTGAAATAATATAATGTGACCCAAGAATATATTGTTTACCATGAAAAAAAATAGCGCGCTATAGCTACACAAATTAAATGATGTGACACGCCGCTAAACCCAAATGGAACGATAGCGCCGCTAAAGCTGGCTAGCCCAAAATAACCAAATCCCAGTTCTGCACGGTAATTTTGTACGATAGCGCCGCTAAAGCTGGCTAGCCCAAAATAACCAAATCCCAGTTCTGCACAGTAATTTTGTAGCTACGTGCCTATGTCTATGTGTTGAATTTCTAATTTTGATTGATGCAATAGTTACCTACATAAAAACTGTCATGATAGTTATAAATGTGATATGATATGTAATATGATTATATGATTATAAGAGTGATTGAGGAAATGATTATTTTTATGTTTTCTCGGTTCCAAACAAATAGTGTGCTATAGCGTGAGGAGCCGGCGCTATAGCGTGAAGCTGCCACTATAGCAGCGCTATATCCACGCTCTAGCGGCAATAGCGGCTAGAAAAGTGAAACACTATATTTTATAGCGCGTGATTTTTTTTCATGGATTGTTTAGTTAGTCAGCTATTCCAATCCCATTAACAGACATGATCTTAAGTGAACCTTACCTCTAACTATCTACATGCATGCTGCGAGTTTGATAGATAATCTACGCAACAACTAAATATGCATCTAAATTAGCAGTTCTGTCATTTCATGAGAAAATTGAAACATCTTAAGAAATGGGAGGGGTTGGTGCAGGTCACAAGCAATGCGATTATACCTTATTATCTTATGGGATTCATTTAGAGCAAACGATCATTAGATATGAATAATAATACCCTCTCGAGGTTAGCATATATACTGCTACGCCATTTTTCGATCTCATGCCAATTTCTATCAAGAATATTAAGAGACACGAGTGATATTTTAAATGATTATTTATGCCACTGTAGTAATATGATCTAAAATTTATATTTCTACAGAGTACAAAGATAAGTTATTAAATGATACTATAAGTACAGGAGTTTAAATGATACTATAAGTATAGGAGTTTAAGTTTAACTTGGGGAAAATTTGTAGCCATTAATAAGTTTAAGGGTTCATGGAATCAAAAGATATTTGCCATAAAGAAGAACCACAATTATTTAATAAGGTAATGTTTGAACTACAAGTGTATTGAAAATACAAAGTTTTTACCATGAAAAGGAAAATAACTATGGATATGAATGAAAAGTCAAATAGATTAGTAATTGATATGGTTATCATAATAATAACTGAATAAGGACTATATACTATGTATCATGTTTATTGTGGTATCAAAAGTAAAAAAAGTATAATTTAATATAAGTAGTTTTTATTAGTTTGAAATAATAAATAGGACTAATGGTAATTCCTAATAAGATTCTATCCGGTGCAGGAGCACGGATTGATGGACTAGTAGTACTACCTAATAAATAACACATGATATGGCACAGAGAAGTGATGAGTCTGATGACACTGGCAGGCAAATGCATGCTAGGGTCCTCGGAGACTTGAAGGTCGTCGTCGGCTCGGTCGAGCAGAGCCGCAGAAGGCCGCAGAAGGTGACCGCACGCAGCAGGCGACCAGGGGATCAGAGCTTTACTCTGTACAGTACTCTACGTACGAACAGTATAGCGACGACGACGACTTGGTTTGCAGCAGGTCGTCGTCGTGTTCGAACGTGTGTGATACCACTAAGCAGACTCAGGCGCTTCAACACAGCAGTCTCTCACAAAACGATGGACTGAGCACATGTCTTGTTTTTCCCTCTTAATTATAAGGCATCTCGCTTTTGATTAGTCAAACTTTTTTAAAAAACAATTAACAAGCATGTGTATCTTTAAAAAACAATTACCTAAGTAGTGTAACACCACTTAGGTTGTGTTTAGTAACCTGAAATTTGGCATTGTAATACTGAATTTGATACTGTAGCATGTTTTGATGGTACAAATGGGGCATCATGAGCCGCTGAATTGCATTTATAATCTATCCTCAGGTGCTCGTCTGCTTTCGTCTCCAGCAAAAGGTGCGGCTAGTACCCGCCAGCATCGCTTGCGCCCTTGCAGGTAGGGAGTATACTACTCCAGTAGTAGCATTGTACCTAGTCGTCGTGTAGCTTAGTCATAGGTTCTCAGCTGGGTCCTTGCCTTTGCCTTAATTTGCCTTTGCCATTGCCTGGTTGCATTTAGCTGGCTCGTGCTGACATGTGCTGCACACTATAAGAATGCATTTGATGGTGATCAATCTCTTCGTACTTGTGTTTGGTGGACCTAATAACAATTTCGTACGTGTTGTAGATGCCGTCACAACTTAAACGAGATGCACAATTGCTTTTGTAAAGGTTGGGATGCCAGGAACTCATCACATTCTGTGTCAATTGCGCGGTTGCATTTATATATATTGCGTCTTTCAGTGTGCAAACATCAGAATTAGCACCCGGGGTCAATAATTCCACTGTTATGAGGAGCTGAGTATATTGTTGGAAAGACCGCTCATGGAAAGATTTTAAAACTACGTGCAATTTTACTTGCTACTAGTTCATGGACCCGTGTGTTTCGCACGGGTGGTTTAAAAGTCTTAGGAAACATTAAATATTTTTCTCTTCACTAATGTTCTAAAATAATTGCAATAATAGGTACTCTATATTCTATAATCAATTTTGATTATCTATCAATTATTGATTTATATGTATTTTTCATCGATATTTAGTTGACATTTGTGCTCCATGTAAGCACACCTTGCCTAGGCCAAATTGCCGTGGTATATTTGTGTGTAGCATGCACACCTAGCAAATACACAAACAAAAAAAATATTTAGTTGACATTTGGATAAATTTGATAGCTTTAGATGTAGTCCATTTTGACAACACTGTCATGACCCGAGTGGGCCAGCGGGGGACGGGCTAATTGGGCTGACGGCGACGGCCGGCCCGAGGGGGGGGGCGCGCGCGTGAGGGGGCGGCGCCCCTTGCCGCCGCCGTCCGTCTCCTCCCTCCCATCCGAATCCGACCGCCCGTCGTCAAGTTAGGATTATCTTAGGTAATTTTTGGTGTGTAAAGGGGATATTCCAATCTATAAGGAAGACCCTTATTAGGAAATAAATAAAAGATTGCTTATAAAAGGTATTCCGATCGTATAAGGAAACCTTATAGAGATTGCTTAGATTACAAGTCCCACTAGCGGGGCTATATAAGCAAGAGGCATGTAATCTCTTGGGGACAAGCAAGCAATAAAAATATATCTATCGCTTTTTCGACACGCGCCTCACCGCCTCCCGCCGCGCCCGCGCTGGCCGCCCCCAGCCAGCGGACGCCGCCCCGCCCGCGCCCGGCGCGCCGCCCCCCTCCTCCCCACGGCTCCTCCCTCTCCATCTAGTTGCTCGTGCTGGCGCTTCGCCGCCGCGGCGAAGTTTCTGCCCCTACGCCATCTCGGGAGCTCCAACGGTCGACGAACACATGTCAATTCCGGCCCAATCCAGCGGGAATCCGACAGCGGGTATCCGAGACCAGGGCGATTCCCACCACCGATGGCTTCCGAGATGAGGAGTTCACCCCGCGCCAAGGCGCTCCTCGACAACAACGTGTCAAGATCGCCCGACGCCGACGAGATGGAGACGCGCCTACGCCGCATGGAGCACGTCTTCATCAACCAGGACTACACCGAACACGACGACCAAGCGGGAGGACGCCCAGTGATTTACGCCCGCCCGGCACAGGCCGGCCAGTGCCGCCCCGGCCGCGCCCCCCCCGCCACGGCCCCGTCGACGGCTCCGACCCTCGCTATCCTCCCGATAGAGGAGGACGATGGCATTCAGGTGGCGCACCGCCGTCATCGACGTCATCCTCGACGACACCGCAAGACCGGCTGCCCTCTCCTCTCCACCGACACTGTGATCGGCAGGATTCTCCGGCGAGAGACGGCGTCACCCGCGGCG
Source organism: Hyparrhenia diplandra (assembly GCA_015847255.1). NCBI lineage: Eukaryota > Viridiplantae > Streptophyta > Magnoliopsida > Poales > Poaceae > Hyparrhenia > Hyparrhenia diplandra. The sequence continues at coordinate 572,895 of JADLZK010004729.1, forward strand.
CCCGCCCGGGCGCCCACCCGAGGCGCCCCTCGACCGCCACCGCGGCGCCCAAGACCGTGGTGCCACCCGCGGCATCACGCCCCTCCCCCACGTGACACGCCCGCAAGTCCAGGAGTGCGGCGGCACCGACGCGACCCCGACCGGATTCGCAAGCTAGAGCTCTTCTTCGGCTTAACTTGGAGATCGACCCGGACTACTACGTGAGTTATGCCGCCTTCCACCTCACCGGTATTGCTGCTTGATGCGGTTCATGGATACGTCCAAGAAGAAGTCCCCGATCGAGTGGGGACGAGTTCACTCACCGCCACGCCATCGCCGGACCCCAGCCACCCGACACCGGGCGTGCAGCGCCCGCCTTCGAGGAGGCAAGCCGGGACGACTACATCAACGCCTTCGAGAACTATGCACTACGCATGGATCTCGAGGACGGCGCCACCCGTGTCGGCCTCTTTTGGGGAGGCCTACGGAGACGCCGCGACGACTTCGAGTGGTTCGAGCCTCGTTCGATGGAGGAGGCCATCGACCTTGCCCCCGCCGCTACAACAACGACGGCCGGACGGACGACGACGATGAGGGGCGCCGACGACGGCCGCCACGCCCGACCACCGCGCGCGCCCAGCGCGACATTGAGCGGTGACATAGCGGCTGCCCTGGTTGACCGAGATGCCGGGTTTCTTGGCGTCTTCTTTGCCGCCATGGGCGACATCGTGGCCGACAAATAACGACATGATTGTCGAGCTGCACTTGGGCACGACGACCAACAAGGAGCTGGGATCATCGCCAACGCCATCGAGTGGCGGCCGGGTCCGGTACCCAGTGGAGCCTCCACTACGGCATCGTGAGGTATTTCCACCGCTACTACATCCTCGGCGGTCCGTGAGCTTCTCCAGACTTCTTTGGGGAGAACGCCCCGCCGCATGGCATAGCAAAGTGGGCTTCCACCTCCCAACCGTCCTCGAGAGGATCGGGCGTTCCCGCAAAGCGTACTCCTACTACGAGGCGACCCACGACGTCGTGGTCGAGGGCGCCACCGTCCTCCTCTTCGACAACAACGGCGGCGTCTTCTTCGCGCATCGACAACGTCCACGGTTGGCGCAACGTGGACATAGGAGATGTTTTGGGGCCCTCCATCCCCGCCCGGTGACCTCCCTCTACGAGCTGCCTCCTCGACTTCACCTCGTCGCGCCTATGTCGCCGACACGCCTGCCGGCAGCTCCATGTAAAGGTAACGATGCCGGCGACTTACACCTACATCCCCTCCTACGACTCGCCGGATGATGGTCGGGCTCCGCCGGGCACCCTCGGCGCCTCCGTCATGCGTCATGCATGGGGTAAGCGTCCCTTCGTGCAGCCCCCGCTGAGCTTCAAGTTCAACATCTACTTCGGCGACCTCCACCTCGACTTCTCCTTCTCCGACAAGGACGCCAGCATCCGCAGCGGCGACAACGACAAGTGCGGCCCTCTCGCGTCCTCTACTTCGGGCCTGGGTTGTTACTTCCCAATCGGCGTGCCTTTCGCCACCCACGGTGGGTTGGGCAAAGACGCTGCACGCGTGCCGCCTCATCGAACGGTGGGGTAATGTCATGACCGAAGTGGGCCAGCCGGAGACGGGCTATTGGGCTGATCGCGACGACGGCGGCGGAGAGGGGCCGGCGCCCCTTGCCGCCGCCGTCTCCTCCCTCCCATCCGAATCCGACTCGCGCCCGTCGTCCAATTTACGATTATCTTAGGTAATTTTTGGTGTGTAAAGGGGATATTCCAATCTATAAGGAAGACCCTTATTAGGAAATAAATAAAAGATTGCTTGTAAAAGGTATTCCGATCGTATAAGAAAACCTTATAGAGATTGCTTAGATTACAAGTCCCACTAGCCGGGCTATATAAGCAAAGAGGCATGTAATCTCTAGGGGACAAGCAAGCAATAAAAATATATCTATCGCCAAGACACCACGCCCTCACCGCCGCGCCGCCGCCGCGCCCGCGCCCGCGCCCCCAGCCAGCGCCGCAAGACCGGCGTGCGCCCGCGGCGGCCGCCCCCCCCTCCCCACGGCTCCTCCTCTCCATCTAGTTGCCCGTGCCGCCGCTCGCCCGCCGCCCGACGAGAAGCTGCCGCCCCCCTACGCCATCTCGGGAGCTCCAACGGTCGACGAACACGTGTCAATTCCGGCCCAATCTAGCGGAATCCGACAAACACCAACCTAATTTTTTATTCTTTTTCTCAAATTTTAAGCTTACTAATTACTTAGATACAACGGTGATTTCAGTCGGTGTCGATGTTTTACAACCGAGCCTCGCCGCGGGGGTGAACCGGGTAGTTTGTTCGGGCCTCGACGAACACGGAGCCCGCCGGTTTGTTGCGCGGTGACATGGAGAGCGGGGTTTTATATCAGTTCGGGCCCTCGATCGGGGATCGAGTAAAGACCTTTACGTCCGGTTGGCGTGAGCCTGTTTTTGATTGATGGGGTCACCGAGAATCGGCCGTGAGGCTTAGCAACGCTTTGGTCGTAGCCAAGCTTGTGTTCTATATATGTTGCTTCGCTCTCCTCACACGAGGTGTTCCTTGGCCGCCTTTTATAGTCCAAGGGGCCAAGGAACTCGCTACGATCCTAGTCGGATCTGAGAGAGGGTTGTCCGTAGAGGAACCGAACACCGAACTCTAAACAAGGTAACCCGACTAGTGTTCTATCCTAGTTACAAGCGAAGTCACCGTAGCTATGCTTCCATTGCCTTACGGGGTTGTTTGTGGCCGCGCGGGCTTGGATAGAACCCCTGCGTACAACTTCGGTAGAGTTCTTTGGTGATCCTGTATCCACACTCATCTCCCCAAATCTTCGATAGTAATCTCTCGGGGATTCTCCGGCTTCTCGCTTGAGGCTTTTCAACTCGGCCCGAGTAATAGGATGGGTGATGATTCTGCGAAGTTGCTACAAAATGCTTTACGTAAGTCTTCCCGATGGCGTATTGAACGCACTCACCCCGAGCTTCTTGCTTTTTTGGCACAAAGATTTGGTAGGTCTTTGAGTTCTTCTCCTTCGTCTTCGAAGTTCTTCTGCGTCGTCTGAGCTCTTCTTTCTTGAAAGGAGAGCCTTGTTCCGCTAGCCCCCGAGCATCTCAGGTTCCGAGCATCTCAGGTTCGAGGCACGAGAGCTGTCTGCTCTTCTCGGGTGCATCCTTGATGCGGTCCTTGTTGTCTTCATACGGTGTGCACTTTGCTAAAAAAGTGCACCCGTAGGGTGTAGCCCCGAGCTTCTTGCTTTTTGGTATAAAGAGCTAGAAGGTCTTTGAGTTCTTCTCCTCCGAGTTCTTCTCCTCCGTCTTCGAGTTCTTCTCGTCGTCGGGGTTCTTCTGAGAAAATTGTGCCCCGGGTACCTTGTAGCCCCCGAGCGTCTAAGAGCTCTTTTCGCAGATGGAGCTCTTAGAGGTTCTTCATTTTCGGGATTTTGACCGTTTCTCTTTTCCGTGCGATCCACGGGGGTCACGAGGCGCTTTTCTTCGCGCTCCGTTTTTCGGGAAACGCTGCATGGCGATCATTGCCATAAATTCCTTTCTCGCGTGATTTGAGGTGACCGCTCCTTTCTTTCTTTGGTTGCCTCGTCTTCCGTGGACTTGGTCCGTAGGCGTCTTCGGTTCCGCCTATAAATATGGCCCACTTTGCTTTGGTGAGGATCGAGTGTCTTTCTTCTTCTCTCGCTTCTTCTTCCTCTAGACAGTCTCTCTTCTCGTAGAAAAAAGCTTCATTCTGGGCTTTGGATCCATGGCGGTGCCTTCGAGTGAGTTGGATCAGCCCCGGGCGTCTTCTTTAGCCCTTCTAGGGTTCTTACGTGAGTGAGGGATGTCTTGTGATCGGGAATAGTGGCGGGGCTATTCCGCAAAGAGTTCCACACAGGGAAAGTTTGAGGGGTGAGTGCGGGATGTCATGTGACCTAAGATGATCTCCTCTCCTCCTTCGTTTTTTCTTGTGTGTGTCGGGTAGGGTTCTTTTCCGGTTACCCTTCCGATCCTCTTTGGTCTACTTCCTCACCACTTGGGTAGACATATGCCGGCTTCCCAACCGAATTGGTCGCCTTCGTCTTCGGGGAAGGTTGTGCCTTTTGAGGAATTCATCGAAGATGGTGCTCTTTGGGGCGCTTCCTTCTACTCTTTGTGGAGTTGAGCGCTTCCTTCGGGCTCTTTTCGCCCCGCTGCGATATGGTGAACTCGGAGCCTTCTCGCATAGGGTTCTTTTTTCTTCGCCCGGGTCGCTTACCTTGATCCCGGGGTCCATTATTTTGCCGTCGTTGGGGTTCTTGAACTCGGTGTTTATGGACTTGGGCGCAAGGGTCTTGACTTCGAAGTAGCCCGAGTTGATGATATTCGGGCTCTTGGGGTTCGGATCTGGTGTCCGAGCACTCCATCTTCTTATTTGTTGGATGCCGGTTTTCTCGCCTGCGGTGTTGTACTCCTTAGGGTTATAGTCCCTCGGGTCTTCTTTGTATCTTGTACGCAGGGGAGTTCTTGTTGGGCTCCCCGTGCATCTCGAGTCTTCTTTGTATCTTGTAGGGAGTTGTTTCCCATGTAACTTGTAACCTTCAAGATGTTGAATAAAGAGATCTCGTCCCTTTATCTATTTTGTACTTGTACTTTTTTGTATGACTCGATCCGCCTTTGTGTAGACTTGTTACGATTTGTCCTCTCGCTTGTTTTTCTTTGTGGTCTTCCGAGTTCTTCTTCTTCGAGGATGACTTGATGTGATTGCGCCTTTAGAGTTCTTCCTTAGGCTTCGGCTCTTATGTCCTTCATGTAGGTTCGTGCCGAGTTGTTTGGAGTCACTCATTGTGACACCGTTGTTGTTGTCTCGGTTGATGATCCGACTTGCCTTTTCGTAGACTTGGCTGCTTTTATAGTGTTGAAGTCCTCGCTTCGAGTTGTCGGGGCTGTTTTCGACTTGTCGGCTTGTCTTCTTGTAGATCTGGCGAGGGTAGCGTAGGTTCTTGTTCTTGTGCACCTTTGGGTTGTTTCTCCCTTGACGCGTCGGCTAGCCTGTTCATTGGTCTTGCCGTAGTAGATTGGAGCCTTGTCTCACCGCCGGGGTTCTTTTTCCTTAAGGAATTAGCTTTCCCGCTCTCGTAGACTTGGGTGGAGATAGTTCTGAAATTCTTCTCCACGAAATCCGATCGTTTTTTTCTGGAGAGTCAACCCGCCTTTTCTCAGACTTCGGTTGGAGATATTTGTAGAGTCTTGCTCGGTTTTGTCGGGATTGTTTTCCTCAAATGACTTCTATCTTCTTTCCGAGACTTGTCATGATGATTGGAGGCTTGCTCTTAAATTCCGAGTTCTTCTTTTCGGAGTATCGGCTTGTCTTCTCTCAGAGATTAGCCGATAATAGTTGTGGAGGCTTGCTCCCGGTCTTCGGGGTTGTTCTTACGGGAAGGTTCAGCTCGTCCTTTTCGTAGACTTTGCCGAAGGTGATAGAGTCTTGCTCTTGGTCTTCGGGGTTGTTCTTCGAAGATTCAGCTCGTCCTTTCAGACTTGACTTCTTTGACAGTAGTTGTAGAGTCTTGCTCTTGGTCTTCAGGTTTATTCTTCCGAAGATTCGACTTGTCCTCTCGTAGACTTGCCGATGGTGGTTGGGGCGTCCCCGTTTTGCTAGGGTTGTTTTTTCTCGGCTTGTGACTTGCGTCTTCTTCCTCGAGACTTGTCATGATTGTTCGGAGGGTTACTCCGGCCGTTAGGTTTCTCCGTTTAGGCCCTCTAGCGTTTGTCCTTTTTTAGACATGCTAGTGTATTTTGGTGGAGTCGTGCTCCCGAAAGAGTTGTTCTAACTCAGGGTTGCCTCTTCGGGCTAGGGCTCTCCCATCTTTGTCCAAGTGGACTATCGCATGACGTCCCTTGAAGGGTTCTCGGTCCGGGCCCATTTAAGTGCACTGCGGACTGAAGGTCAAGATGGTTGGGTTTCTATTTCATAACACTACAATCCACCTTGCCTGGTTTGGGCTGCTCTACTTTCTAAGAGACTTGTGTGAGACGATGGGTTTCTATTTCACAACACTACATCGTTTCACGCCCGATTCGAAAAGGCCGTCCACCGTCATTGGACATAGTGGCGCTTTCTGGACCCTTGATGGCCTCTGCGACCTAGACGGGCCAATCCCAACGTCCTCTTTTTTCAAGAGTCGAAGTTCACGATCTTCCGCTAGGATTTAAGGTGTAGACGCTATTCTAGAGCTAGGACTTCGCGTGGTTCCACCCTTAGAATTTGACCTCCGTTCGGTGGTCGGGTTTGCCTTCTTTTGGTTGACTTCTTCTTGTGAAGTGCCAAATTCGGGCTGTTTTGTTCTTCTCCCTTAGGAGGCATGCAGCTTAACTGCGGGCGACTTTGTTTCGTTGAAGTGCCTAGTGGGCTGCATATTTGGTGACCCTTTTTTGATGGTCCAGAATTCTTCTCAGGCTCGATCTTCATCTTCTTGAAGTATCGGAGAGTTGTTTTCGCGTTCTGCTTCTCTTCTTTTGCCTTGAGATCCTCTGACTATGGATAGAATCATCTGAGCTGGTTTATGTGCCAAGAGTTTCGATTTCTTCTCCTTGCATTGTCATCAACTTGTAGGTTCCTGGTCCCGCATACTCCTTTGACGATATATGGACCTTCCCAAGGGCCGAAAGCAGTTTGTGCTTGCCTTCCATCTTTTGATTTCTCTTGAGTACTTGATCTCCTGGGTTGAGTTTTCTTGGACGTGTGCTTTTGTCGTAGTGCCTTCTTAATCCTTGCAGATATCTTACATTCTGGAGGGTGGCGTTTGTTCTGACTTCTTACACACAGTCGATTTCTAGTCTTCTTGTCTGTTCTCCTTCTCCTTCTTCAAATTGCTCGATCCTTGGAGAGCTCCATATGAGGTCATTTGGTAGGGACGGCTTCGATCCGTAGGTCGGGAAGAAGGGTGAGTAGCCTGTTGCTCTCTTGATTTGAGTTCTTAGGCCCCGGACAACTTTTTGGGAGCTCTTCAATCCACTTGGCTCCGTAGTCCTTGAGTTCTTCGTATAGTCTTGGCGGTCCGGCAAGGATGAGTCCGTTTGCTCTCTTGACTTGTCCGTTAGCTTTGAGGGGTGCTGCGGACGGAGGCGTAGTCTATCCGTATGCCACAATCTTGTGCCCGATCCGAATTCTGGCCGGCCGTGAACGGTGACCCGAGGTCGATGATGATCTGTTGGGCATCCCAAATCTGTGCATGATCTCTTGGATGAACTCATTCGCTTTGGTGGAGCTGAAGGTGACCAATGGCTTGTATTCTATCCACTTGGTGAATTTGTCGATGGTGACGTAGATGTACTCATATCCTCCCTTTGCTCCCTTGAGTGGTCGGGACTTGATCCCGGTCCAAAGAGACGAAAGGCCATGATGGTGGTATGCGGATCGATTGTGTGTCTCGGGCACATGCGCTTGCCTTGCGAACATCCGCATCCTTTGCATTTTCTCGACGAGTTCTTCTGCGTCTTTGAGGGCTGTTGGCCAGTAGTATCCTGTTCTGAATGCTTTTCCCACGAGGGTTCTTGACGCTGCGTGGTTCCCAAAGATCCAGAGTGGATTTCTTGGAGGATGTCCTTTCCTTCTTCAGAGCTTATGCATTTGAGTAGTACTCCTGATGATGCTGCTCTCTTATAAAGCTTGTCCTTGATGAGCACGTAGTTCTTGCTTCTTCTCAAGATCCCGGTTGCTTCGGCTTTGTCTTGGATAGTGTCTTGTTCTTGATGAAGTTTATGATGTCTTCGATCCGGGGAGTTGTTCTTGACCAAGAGATTATCATTACTCGTTTAGAGCTGATTGATCCATGTTGTTTTCTTCCGGGTTCTCCTTGATGGATGGTTCCAAGAGTTCTTCGACGAATATTCTGGTGGGACTTGGGCTGGTCGGATCCGAGTTTGGCGGCACGTCCGCGCACACGTTCGCGTCTCGAGCACGTGTAGGATCTCTAGGCCTCGGAAGTTCTTTTCCGGCTTGCGCATTTCTGCGCAGCAATAGAGGCCCATGTTGTCCTTTGTGCAACCCCCAGTCCTTGTTGACTTGATTGATGACAACCGCGAGTCGCCGTATACTTGTAGTCTCTTGATTCCCCGAGTTTTCGCTATCTTGAGGTCGTGGACGAGTGCTTCATACTACGCCTCGTTGTTTGTAGCTTGCCACATGATTTGCAAAGACGCACGTGAGTTGTCTTCCTTACGGAGATATGAATAAAATCCCGGCTCCTGCTCCCCTAGCTTCAACGATCCATCGAAGTACATGTTCCAATATTTCTTGATGTCGCTTCGGATATGGGTTGTTAGAGCTCCGTCCATTCTCGCTATGAAATCCGGTGAGCGCTACGGGATTTGATTGCTCTTCTTAGGTGAACTCTAGATTCATTGCTCCGAAGTTCTACGCCCATTTTGATATGCGGCTTTGTTAAATCTCTCGTTCCTCGGGATGTTGCCTAGTGGTGAGTCGTTTACCCGTTATTATCCGTGATTTGTCGAAGTAGTGTCGTAGCTTCCTTGATGTGATCGGTATGGTATAGAGTAGTTTTTGTACGTGAGGGTATCGAGCCTTGGACTCGAGATAGAACTTCGCTCACGTAGTAACCGGCCTCTGGACCTTGTTAGGTTGCTCGGGCTCTTCTCTTTCCACGATGATTCTTTGAGCCGACCCATCGTATTCGTTCTGCTATGTATAGCGTAGTTCTTCTTGATCCTTTGGAGGTGTTAGGACTGGAGCTGTTGTAAGGTACTACTTGAGTTCTTCAAACGCTTTGTCAGCCTCCTCTGTCCATTTGAATTCTTCTTTTGTCTTGATGAGTTTGAAGAAGGGTAGCCCTTTCTCTCCTAGCTTGGATATGAATCTGTTGAGTGCCGCCATGCACCCTGTGAGCTTCTGGACGTCCTTGACACTTTGGGGTTGTGTCATCTCGTTGATGGCCTTGATCCGCTTGGTGCCGGCTTCAATGCCTCTCGTTGTCGATCAAGAATCCCGATGCCGCTCCGAAGGTACTCCAAAGACGCATTTTGTTGGGTTGAGCTTCCACTTCCACTTGTTGAGGTTCTTGAAAGTCTCTTCCGGTCTTGAATCGAGGCCTCGGTTCTCTAGTCTTCACCACCACGTCGTCTCACGTAAGCCGGTATTTTTGCCAATCACGCTCTCCCAAACAAGTTACGTATCGCTCTTTGATACGTTGCTCCGGCATTCTTCAATCCGAAGGACATTGTTTTGTAGCAAGAGGCACCGAAGGGGGTGATGAAAGAGGTTTTGCTCTGATCTTCTTTCTTTAGTGCGATCTGGTGATATCCTGAGTAGCAGTCCAAGAATGATAGTGGAGCCGATCCTGCTGTAGAGTCAACTATTTGGTCGATCCTTGGTAGCCCGAAGGGATCTTTTGGGCAATGCTTATTCAGGTCTGTGTAGTCCACACACATTCGCGCGATGCGAGGTGTTCTTCTTCCGAACGAGAACCGGGTTGGCTAGCTACCAAGATGTAGGATTTCTCGATGAATCCTGTTTGCTAGTAGTTTTGCAATCTCCTTTTTGATGGCTTCCTTCTTTTACGGTGAAAACCTCCTTAGTCTTTGCTTGATGGGTTTGGATCCCATATTGATGTCAATTACATTGCTGCTCGCCCGGCTCCTTGGTACGCCGGGCATGTCGCGGGTTTCGGGCAAATATATCTTTGTGTTGCCTTAGGAAGGCGGGTGGCTTGAATTCCTATTTTGGAGATAGGTGGGCGCCGATGATCGCCGTCTTGGATGGATCGCCCGTTTGTAGATCAATGTGCTTTGCGTCGGCCTCTTCCGGTGGAATCGAATTGCTTGCTTCTTGGCCGGTATCTCAAGTTCTTACGGATTTGTATCCTCCGCCATCCGGTTGAGTTCCTTTTTCTCCAAGAGCTACCCTATCTTGTTTGCGATTTCCACGGCTTGTGCGTCACACTCGAAAGCTTTCTTGAGGTCTCCTTTGATGGAAAGAACCCCAAAGGTGCGGCATCTTTAGTAGAAGATACGGGTAGTGTGGAATAACCATAAATTTTGGAATAGCGGGTCTTCCCATAATGGCGTGGTATGGTGACTCGAGATCCGCCACGCCGAACTTGATGTACTGTCAGGTAATTTGATGGAGATCCAAATGTAACGGCAAGGTGACTTGTCCAACTGGTATAGCTGCTCGTCGGTACTATTCCATAGAAAGGAGTGCTTGAAGGAGCGATTAGTCAGGAGAGGTCTAGTCCCATCTTGTCCGGTGTTTACGAGAATATGATGTTCAACCCGGCTCCTCCGTCGATCAATACTTTGGTAACGGTTACTCCGGCTATCGTGGGTTCGGTACCAAGGGGTATAGTCCAGCGTTACCCACACTTGTCCATTGATCCTCCTCAGGTGAATTGAATCGAGTATTGGGGCCAATTGAGGTAGTGTGGGCTGCGGGTTCTGGCTGCCATGATAGATCCGAGTGCCGGCTTGTCTTGTCTCTTGCTCTTTGAACCGGGTACCCTAGAGAATATGACGTTCAAGGATCTCGTTGCTTTCTGGAAATCCCCTGTCTTTGGCTCTTCAATGGCTTCTTCTCTGTTTTCTTGATTGTTTCCCTTACGAGCGAGTTGTTTCCTCTCTTGTACTTTTCCCGAAAAGTAGTACGGTTTCGGCGTGTCGCGGAGGTCTAGGGTGGTAGATGCGGGGGTAGGTCTTCTAGCTTGATATTGCTTACATTCCTGTCGCCATTGTTGTTGTTGTTGAACCTTTTTATAGTCCAAGGGGCCAAGGAACTCGCTACGATCCTAGTCGGATCTGAGAGAGGGTTGTCAGGTAGAGGAACCGAACACCCAAACCCTTTACAAGGTAACGACTAGTGTTCTATCCTAGTTACAACGAAGTCACCGTAGCTATGCTTCCATTGCCTTACGGGAGTTGTTTGTGGCCGCGGAGCTTGGATAGAACCTGCGTACAACTTCGGTAGAGTTCTTTGGTGATCTGTATCCACACTCATCTCCCCAAATCTTCGATAGTAATCTCTCGGGGATTCTCCTAGCTTCTGCTTGAGGCTTTTCAACTCGGCCTGAGTAATAGGATGGGTGATGATTCTGCGAAGTTGCTCTGAGAATGCTTTACGTAAGTCTTCCCAATGAGCGTATTGAGCCCTCTTCGATCTTGTCGAACCATTGGAGCGGTAGAGCCTCTAGGGCCATGGGAAAGAAGACGGCTTTTGCGTCATCATCTCCTCCAACCAGCTCAATGGATTGTGAGTAGACTCGAGCCATTGTGCGGGCTCTGTTTTCCCATCGTATTTGGAGTGATTTGAAGGCTTGAACTTTGGGGGCGGTTTGACTTTCTCGCAATCTTTTCAAATAAGCAAGGAAACCTGTCATAGCTCTTCGTCGTTCTTTCTTGAGCCCCCCGAGGTTCTTCCTCCTCTTGGATAAGTTCCAAGAGGTCAATATGTTGATTCCGCGACTTCTTTCCGTCGGCTTAGTCTTGGTGCGGGGCTTTCCCTCGGGGGTCTCGTACTTGTCTCGCCATCCCTCAGAGGTGGCACGGAGTTGTTGGAACCCTCGGCCTTCCCGACCTTTCAAAGGCGTTGGATCAACTTCTTGGAACATGAGAGTTTGTTTGCCTTTGACTGTGACATCACGGGGTCTCTTTCTCGGACAGCCTTTTGCAATGCCTCCTTGATGAGTCTCTCCTCGTCGTTCAGTGCATGCAGAGTCTTGGTGGTCAATCAACCCTTGTAGTCTCTCGGGTTGCCCTTTGATTGTCCTCGGCTTCTCTTTTAGATTTCGGCCTCTCGTATTCGTGTAGATCGGCTTGATATTTGTTGAGCTTGCATGCGCGCGTCGCCCCGATTCGGCGTCCTCCCTTCAGCTTGTTTCTTCTTAGCCTTTCTTGGCGTTGGTGTTCCCCCTTCGTCGTCGAGGGTTCTTTCGTCGAGATGTTGGATAGGCCTTCGTCGTGGACCGATGTCGAGGGGTCTCGGGGCCGGTTAAGCGGAGCGGGAGCATTGCCACCATGAAGATTTCTTTGGCGATCGTAGCCTTGGGCGCCACTCCTTCCGTCGAGTAGAGTTTGCGGTCTTTGGTTCTTCCCCGATCACCGCTGATGCACGATGATCGGCTTTGCCGAGGGTTCTTGGCGGTGGATGATGCACTCCTCAGGGGTTCTTGTCAATATGAGCCCTCTTTGCGCGCCCTCCAAAGGAATCTCCAATCTTCTCTTGAGTAGTCCCGGCGCTCCTTGAATACGTGTATCTTTGCGTTTGCGTAATCGTAGGAAATTGAAAAGGTAATTTGGACTGGTGTCGGGGTTATATCCGATTCGCCTTCTTTCTCCGAGTTGGAGTAGTGTTGGTTGAAAAAAGTTTCGAGTTGGAGTAGCTTCCCTTATCCAAGCCGGAGTTGAGTCGTGCCGAGTTGCTTCCGAGTCCGTACTCGAGCCCCTGGTTGTTTACCTTCCCGAGCTGGGTTTCGGGTTTGGGCCCTTCCGTCTTTGGTTCCCGAGCAAGCTTCGAGTTTGTTCTCCGTCTTCGAGGCGGCTTCGCAAATCGTCGATCGCTGGAGCTTTTCGACGAGTTCAGTTCTTGGTCTTGGGTTCCTTGATGGTGCGAGAATCGAGTTTCGCCGTCGTCGTCGATCTCGCAAGCCCACGATCGAAGATGATCGTCTTCCTCGTCGATGTACTCATGATGTCGTGGTCCGCTGGACTCTCGTGCTGAAATTCGACGAGCCCCTACCGGGCGCGCTAGTGTCGAGGTTTTACGACCGAGAGCTGCCACGGGGTGAACCGGGTAGTTTGTTCGGGCCTCGGCGAACTGGAGCCCGGCGGTTTGTTGCGCGGTGACATTGAGCGGGGTTTTCATATGGTTCGGGCCCTCGATCAAGGATCGAGTAAAGACCTTTACGTCCGGTCGGCGTGAGCCTGTTTTTGATTGATGGGGTTAGCCGGGGAATCGGCTATGAAGCTTACGGCGCTTGGTCGTAGCCAAGCTTGTGTTCTCGTATGTCTGTCTCGCTCTCCCCTATGAGGTGTTACTTGGCCGCCTTTTATAGTCCAAGGGGCCAAGGAACTCGCTACGATCCTAGTCGGATCTGAGAGAGGGTTGTCGTAGAGGAACCGAACACCCAAACCCTTTACAAGGTAACGACTAGTGTTCTATCCTAGTTACAATAGAAGTCACCGTAGCTATGCTTCCATTGCCTTACGGGAGTTGTTTGTGGCCGCGGGGCTTGGATAGAACCCCTGCGTACAACTTCGGTAGAGTTCTTTGGTGATCCCTGTATCCACACTCATCTCCCCAAATCTTCGATAGTAATATCTCGGGGATTCTCCCGGCTTACGCTTGAGGCTTTTCAACTCGGCACGAGTAATAGGATGGGTGATGATTCTGCGAAGTTGCTGAGAATGCTTTTACGTAGCGTATTGAGCCCTCTTCGATCTTGTCGAACCATTGGAGCGGTAGAGCCTCTAGGGCCATGGGAAAGAAGGCGGCTTTTGCGTCATCATCTCCTCCGGCCCAGCTCAATGGATTGTGAGTAGACTCGAGCCATTGTGCGGGCTCTGTTTTCCCATCGTATTTGGAGTGATTTGAAGGCTTGAACTTTGGGGGTAGCTTGACTTCTGCAATCTTTGTGAAGCAAGGAAACCTGTCATAGCTTTCCGTTGTTCTCTCTTTAAATCCTCCTGAGGTTCTTCCTCCTCTTGGATGAGTTCCAGTAGGTTGATATGTTGATTCGCGACTTCTTCCGCCGGCTTGGTCTTGAGGCGGGACTTTCCCTCGGGGGTCTCACGCTCTTGTCTACCATCCCTCGGGGTGGCTGGAGTTGTTGGAACCTTGCGGCCTTCCCGGTCTTTCAAAGGCGTTGGACCGACTTACGGGTGCCGAGAGCTGTTTGCCTTTGGCTGCGATGTCACGGGATCTCTTTCTCGGATAGCCTTACGTAATGCCTCCTTGATGAGCCTTTCCTCGTCATTTAGGTCCGTGCTTGAGTCTTGGCGGTCAATCAACCCTTGTAGCCTTTCGGGTTGCTCGTTGATCGTCTTCGGCTTCTCTCTCGGACTTTAGCCTTTCGTACTCATGTAGATCGGCTTGATACTTGTTCAGGGCTTGCATGCATGAGTTAGCCCGATTCGGCGTCCTCCCTTGACTTGTTTCTTCTAAGCCTTTCTTGACGTTGGTGTTCTCCCTCGTCTTCAAAGGGTTCTTTTCGTCCGCCGAGATGTTGGATAGGCCTTCGTCGGTGGACTGATGTCGGGGCTTACGGACGGGCAAGTGGGGCGCGATTTGTAGCCACCATAAAGATTTCCTTAGCGGCCGTAGCCTTGGGTCGCCACTCCTTCCGTCTAGGGTAGGTTCGAGATGTTGATCCTCCCTGGTTGTCCCCGTTGCTTGACGATCGACCGTTGAGGGTTCTTAGCCGGTGGATGATGCATTCTTCGGCGTTCTTATCAATATGAGCCCTCTTTTCTGCGCCCTCCACGGGGAATCTCAATCTTCTCTTGAGTTGTCTTGGCGCTCCTTGAATCGCTTGGTATTTGTGTTGCGTAGTCTGTAGGAAGCGAAAAGGTAATCTGGGACTGGTGTCGAGGGGTCATATCAATTCGCCTTCTTCCTCGGGTTGGAGTAGTTTTGGCTGAAAAAAAGTTTCGAGTTGGGTAGCTTCCCTTATCCAAGCGGAGTTGGAGTTGTACTTGAGTTGCTTCGAGTCCGTGCTTGAGTCCCAGTTGTCCACCTTTCGAGTTGGTTTCGTGTTTGGGTCCTTCCGTGTTGGTTCCCGAGCAAGCTTTGACTTTGTTCTCTGTTTTCGAGGCGGCCGGCAATCGTCGATTCTTTGGAGCTTCTCGGCGGAAGTTTACGATTCGCCCGGTCTTGGGGTCTTCGATGGCCAGCGGCTTCGAGTCTCGCCCGTCGTCGTCGATCTCATAAGCCCATGATCGAAGATGATCGTCCTCCTCGTCGATGTACTCATGATGTCGTGGTCCTTGGGACTCTCGTGCTGAAATTCGACGAGAGCCCCTACTGGCGTGCCGGTGTCGATGTTTTCTGACCGAGAGCACGCCGCGGGGTGAACCGGGCGGTTTGTTCGGACCTCGGCGAACTCGGGAGCCCGGCGGTTTGTTGCGCGGTGACATGGAGAGCGGGGTTTTTATCTTGGTTCGGGCCCTCGATCGGGGATCGAGTAAAGACCTTACGTCCGGTCGGCGTGAGCCTGTTTTTGATTGATGGGGTCAGCCGAGAATCGGCCCGTGAGGCTTTGCCGCGTGGTCGTAGCCAAGCTTGTGTTCTGTATGTTCTGTTCGCTCTCCTCTCACGAGGTGTTCCTTGGCCGCCTTTTATAGTCCAAGGGGCCAAGGAACTCGCTACGATTCTAGTCGGATACGAGAGGGTTGTCCGTAGAGGAACCGAACACCCGAACTCTAAACAAGGTAACGACTAGTGTTCTATCCTAGTTAAAAGCGAAGTCACCGTAGCTATGCTTCCATTGACTTCGGGAGTTGTTTGTGGCCCGCAGACTAGGATAGAACCCTGCGAACAACTTCGGTAGAGTTCTTTGGTGATCCTGTATCCACAGTCAGTTTGTCAAAAAAAAAAAAAATGGTGATTACAGTCTACCCATTTGATGGCAAAATGTTTCAGATTTTCTAAGAACTCTAGGACCTCTTTTTTTATTTCTCGTGAGTAAAAATTTCTAGAATGAATCTTTTTCTAGCATGATATCTATTTACATAAACTTAAAGTATATAAATTTTTATTTTGTTTTTTATGTGATATCATGAAAATCTTTATTTTAACTTTTCATCTAGTTGTAATATTTTATACACATAATTATAAGAGTAGAGTAAAGCAATTACATGTTTATAAGGCGCAAGGAGCGCCCATTTTTCACAGTTCGGTCAAGGCCACGGTCGCCACCCCTATAGTACATTACTGTACAATTTTTACTAATCTAGTTAAATTTAATTAAGTTTGTTTATAACACTCTCTCTCTCTCTCGTATTAATTGGCAGGTGCTCATCATCAACTCATCATAGGGCCGGAAGATAGAGCCACATCATTGCCGTGGAGTCGTCGTAGACATGAGAGCGGACGAGGACGACGACGAGGGCGAGACCTCGGCATTCCGGTGCCTGAACGCGGCACGGTACACGGTGGCCGCCGTGGTGACCGTGCTCATCGTCGTCGTCGTCGTCATCTCCATCAAGGTGGTGCTCCGCCCCGCGCACCTGCGCCTCTCCGTCGTCGACGGCACAGTGTACTCCACTCCACAGCCGGCGAGCGAGGAGGTGATCCTGATGCTCAACCTACGGGCCGAGAACCCCAGCGGCCGCGCCCACATGTACTTCCGCAACGTCACCGCGTACCTGTTCGACAGCGCGACGCCGGCGTCCACGTCCAACCCCGACTATGACTGCATCATCAGCTTCGACACGACCGACAAGAACGTGCTGCCGCAGACGGCGGTGGACTCCATGATGATGGTTTATGCGAACAAGGACCCTCAGGTCATCAACCAGACCTACTTCAACAAGCTGATGTACACGGATGGCGGCATCTTCAGCGACGACATTACTCTGCGGGTGGACGGCAGGCTCGTGACGCAGGTGAGCTCCAGGTTCAACACTATTGGCCAGCAGGTCATCTACTACTGCTTGCCGCTCCTCGTCGGCGAGGCCTCCAATGGCAGGAAGGACGTGCTTTGCACGGACCACCTAGGCAGTCAATGATCGATTCTCCATCGCTGCGCCGCCCACTTCGTAGTAGGAGTAGTTTGCTCAAGTTAATGAAAGTGTGTTGCTTGTTTTAGAATCAAGCGCGGCGCGGCAGAGTGTCTTTGTCTCTTGCTTGAGAAGAGTTTTATGTGTATATATGTTTTTGTTGTTATGCTGGAATCTATCTACTTTTTATTATCATTATTTAAAGCAAATGTAATGTATGTACCTCTGGAACCTGTGTATTTTCATTTCGGGCCTGTAGCAGGCGAATTCTGTAAAACTAATCGTATGCAACTTCATTTTGTCATAAAGAATATGAGAATTTTTACGGTGCTTGGCGGTTCCTCCCGTTAATACGTTTGTTTACCGGTTCCTCTCCTAATTTTATAACCAAGGCTAGTTTAGTACTTTTAAGTAGAACCTACAGCTTCTCTCCTGAGTCCTGACGCCTCCGTCCAAACCCAGGGGCGGCGGCTTCCTGGACGAGGGCCACCCATATAACTGCGGCGGCGCGGCCGTGTCTCCGACGCCGGCGTCGGTGCCCCAAATTCTAGCGTCCAGGTGCTGCAAGGACGCCCTGACGCTCAACATCGTGTTCATCGCCAGCAGCGTCTAGTGCGCGTCGTCGAGGTCCGCGTTCACCGCCTCCGCGCACTGTAGCAGCAGCGTCAGCAGGTGGAGACCCCCTCTTCGTACTGCTTACGACCAGCGCGGCTGCCCGGCCGGGGAGGAGAAAGGATTTAGATGATTCAGAGAAGCCGCTAGTTTTCCTTTAAATTCAGAGAAGCATCGCCTTTCTAATTCAGAGAAGAAGCTCTTTTTAATTGATTCACATAAGCTATGTACGGGAGCCCCGATCTATTTACACGGAGCCGAGCCGCGAACAAGCAGTTGAGTTCCAGTCTATTTAGGAGAAGCAGCTCTTAAAAAGACCATTGTGCCCTTTAAAATTCATTATAATTCAGGTTACGATCTTGTAGTTCCTGCCTGCCACTTGGTTTCTCTCCTCCGGTTCCTCTACCTTTTGACCATTCACTACGGAATAACTAGATATCCCGTGAGGAAATGTTTTCCGTGAGCTAACGGCAAATAATCACGCGGGAAATAACTAGATATCCCGTGGCGGGGTGAAAACATCACGGGAAAGAAGATACCCACGGGATACCCAATTTCCCGTGATGGAAAGCTCACGGGAAATCACCCGGCCCTTTCCGTGAGGGAGGCTCCACGGAAGCGGCACGGACGTCGGCCCAGCCCCCGCTCGTCACTCCATCCACTCTTTCCCGTGAGAACTCCGTCAAGCTCACGGGATACCTCTCCCGTCGGCGAGGCTTTCCGTGGGCTGAGCGGTGGGCCTCTCGCAAAGGGGCCCTTTTTCCGTGAGCGCCATATCCGCTCACGGAAATACGCCACGGGAAATTTTTTTTTAGATTTTGATCTCCAAACTTTTTCTACACTTGTTGCACATCATATGACACTCAATATTAAAGTTTGGTGAATTATTGACTTTATTTGATATATTTAGGTAATTATTCTCTTTTATGGGAATTTATGAAATGAGGCCAAATTTGAACTACAAGTGCTTCAATTTTTGAAAAAAAATTAGTAGAAAATTTATATTCCTTATACTCAACACAATGTAAGGCCTTGCATTTTAAAAAATATGAAATCTAGAACATCTTAATACAAAATCATGAGCGTTAATCCTGTTAAAGTGGTTTAAAAATTCTAGAAAATAAACCGATGTGCAAAAAATCATGAAATTTGATAATATGTCATGATATCTTATGCCGAGGCTATGATAAAAAATTGGGAACGTTTCGCACAAGTTGGCACGTACGATGTTCACGGGCTCCAACATCTACGTAGAAGGTTCATGTTTGTTGAGAATGATCGGTGTCATTTCATGTGGATGTGGTGGTCAATTTATGGTTTTGGCTACTGAAACTTTTTCTATATGCAAATGGACCTCGGATATTGTGTCATGTGTACTTTCGAGAATTTTTGGATTATTTTGGTAATTATTATAATTTTTTGTTGTAGTGAAGTAAATACAATTTTGAAAAAGGATATAGAACCACATGAAATAATGGCAATTTTTTTCGCGCAAGGATCAATTATGTATGAGTGAGTGTATGTGATAAGGTATTTTTTTGAAGTAATCTTGATCAAAGTTTGAAAACATATATATGTTAAAAAGGTTAAGGGGAAAAATAAATTTAATTATTGGAACAAGGAATTTCCGTGAGCGGTGACGGGAAAGGGTGGAGATTTCCCGTGAGCTGCTCACGGAATCGGGTGGGTGGGACCCCCTTTACAAAGGCCCCCGGTGGATATTTAAAAAATATGTGATTTCCGTGATGGATCCGGGGCGCCACGGAAATATGTGATATCCCGTGAGCCGCCGAGATCCATCACGGGATATCTTTTTTTAGCTAAGTCAACCCCACACACCCACACACGAACCCACACTCACACCCACACACTCGGCCCGCCCGCCGCGGGCCGCCCGCCCGCGTCACCGCCTGCCGGGCCCCCGCCGCCTCCCCTCCGCCGGGCTCCCGGCCCCGGCCCCCCGCCCCCCGAGCCCGCACGCCTCCTCCTCCCGGCGTGCTGCCCGGGCGCCGCCGCCTTGGCGTCCGCGGCGCCGCCGCCGGCCGCGGCATCCCGGCCACGCGCCGCCGGGCGCCTCCAGGTGAGAAGGAGGGAGGGGGAGAAGGAGGGGCGGTGGGAGTAGGAGGGAGGAGGAGGAGAAGGGGGGGGAAGGAAAAAAAAGAAGGGGGGGGGGGAAGGAAGAAGAAGAAGGAAGAAGAAGAAGGGAGGAGGAGGAAAGAAGGAGGAGGAGGAGGGGGAAGGAAGGAGAAGGGAGGAGGGGGAAGGAAGGAGAAGGGAGGAAGAAAGGGGAAGAGAGGTCCCGACGCCGCCCCGGACGACGTGCCCTCGACGCCGCCGCGCCCAAGACACCTTGCACCGCCGTCGCCCGCCAACGGCCCCGTGGTGAGTTCGTCCGTCCGGCCCGTCGTCGTCGTCTTCACCTTCACAGGTTGTTGGCCATCGTGCCCTGAATGTTTTTGTCGGCCATCGTGCCCTTGATGTGAATGTGATTGTCGGCCATCGTGCCGTGTGTTTTGTTTGCGGGTATTGGAAACCTCCCCGCGAGGGGAGGTTACATCAAAATTTTGAACTTATCCCCCTGTGTTTCTTTTTATGCAGAGAGGAACCCTCCGGCCGAGTTGCTTGCCGAGCGGGAGTCTCTTGGCGGCCCCCGATCTTCTTCCTCGCCGGCTAGGCTGACTCCACCGCGACCCTAGGTATCACCCCTTCCTTCCGTGTCATGGTCGTAGCTAGATCGCGGCGGCTCGGTTAGGCGTCTCCGTTCGAAAGAGATGCGGTTGGAAGTATGCGGAATCCCCGCATACCTATAACCGTATCTGTTTCCGATATCCGATTTTTGGACAGCCCGAGGATGCGTAGATGAGGTTCGTTCCATGCTCCACTCCCTGCCTCGATTGAGCTTGGCAAAGCATCTCCCGTTGTTCTTCAAATACACGGCTCCCTCTCGGGAGGACGTGTATTCGGAGAACGGCGGGGAGGTGTTACCCGAAATGTCTCGGATAGGAGTGGAGCATGGAACCGACCTCATCTACGCATCCTGGGTGGGATTAGGACCTATCTTCACCTACTAGATGGTAGGATCGTTGTGTAGATGCCTTTGCATTCTTATATTCTCATTTGAAATGATAGAGAATGGATGACCGTGCGTGGATATACGATGGTGGAGGAGTTTTGGAGATTATGACCGTGAATGGGTTAGCAAGAGCGGTGCTTTCGTGGATTATGCTTTTCGAGAATGCTCAAGGTGCGAGTAAGGTTTGGTGTCCGTGCAAGAATTGTGACAATAAAAAAAGGCAAAGTAAGGAGGACATGTCTAAACATCTTCCCAAGTATGGATGGATGGGCGGGCTATAAGCGGTGGATCTTCCATGGTGAAAGCTGGCGTATGAGAGACGAGGTCGTGAGGCAACGCATCGATGATCTTGCTTCGATGCCGGGATAGGAGACATGATAGATGACTTTCATGCCAGGAAACTTTGAGCAAGGACTTGGGGATGAGGGGGAGGAGGAGCCGGAAGAAACCGCAAAGGCCTATTATACCATGTTGCGGGCGCACGTAAAACCCCTTCACGACTATTGTGAGGTCTCCAAACTAGATGCCATTTCACGCCTTATGGACTTGAAGGCCCGATGCAATATTAGTCGAGGCGGCTTCACCGACATGTTGGCGATCTTTGGAGGCTTGCTTCCGCCGGGCCACGTCTTTGCCAAAGAACATGTATGAGTCGAAAAACTCCTCAAGGTACTCAAGATGCCATACGGCGGATACATGCTTGTGAGAAGCGGGTGCGTCTTATTTAGGAAAGAGTACAAAGATGATACGCCTTGTCCAAAGTGTAAATCCTCAAGGTTCATAGAGGTAGAGACTGGTGAAGGCGGTGAGAAGAGGCGGCTTAAGGTCCCCGTGAAAATCCTACGGTACCTTCCCTTCGCACCAGGGTTACAACGGATGTACATGACCAGGAGTCTGCGAGCAGAGATGACATGGCACAAAGATGGGCGTCGCTACAAGCGATAAGATGGTACACCCATCCGATGCGAAGCATGGACCCATTTCAACAATATTCATCGACAAAGCTATGGAGGCTCGTAATGTGCGTGTTCTTGGGCAAAGAATGGGTTCAATCCTAATGGAATGATGGCTGCCCCATACACTTGTTGGCTTTGTATTCGTTATCCCGTGAATACGCCTCGGGCGTGCGCTTTCAACCGAAGAACATTCTTTTGCCTTTGATAATTCCGGCCACCGGAAATAAAATGGGTGTGTTCATAGAGCCCGTGATTGATGAATTGATCAAAGGTTGGAATGAAGGGTTTTGGACGTCGACCAGAGCTTTGAAGAGAAATTTCGGGATGTACGTGTGGTACCACTACTCCTGCATGATTTCTTGGCGTATGGGATATTCTATGGGCTGGTGTGTGCACGGCAAGTTCCCTTGTCCAAGTATGCAAAGGCGGCCGTGAGGTTCACCGGGTTGAAGAAGGGTAGCAAGTGATTCTGCGTTCGACAAGCATTGACAGTTCACGCCTCGACCATGCTTTCGAGGCTAGACAAGAAGAACTTTACGAAAGGTCTCCAAGTTACGGACCCGAGCCGAGGATGATGACATCTGGCGAGGTACACGCTCAAGTGGATTCCCTTGTGGGTGATGAAAATGGTGTCTTTGTGGGTTATGGCGAGCATCATGCATGGACTCACAAGTCGGGATTAGAGAGGCTCCCCTATTATGATGACCTTCTTCTTCCACATAACCTTAATTTAATGCATTACGAAAAGAACATCGTAGAGTATTTTTTAGAACATTCATGGAAACTAGCAAGTCAAAGGACAATGTTAAGGCTAGAATTGATGCGCGAGTTGTGTGACGAGACAGAAGCAAGAAATAGTTATGTTCGATTATTGGTTTTTCATCTCTTCATAATTATGTTCTATTTAATTTTGCATTTTTACTAATTATCTATATCTAATTGCGGGTCATTCAAAAAGATGCCTCGAGCGAATGTCATGAAGAAATTAACCGGGTTGACAAGGAAATTCGAAGTGTATCCGAGCTAGGGCAAGGGCAAGACGAAGGGGAGGCGTCGAGCCGGCACCACCGCCACGGGGTAGGGGCGGGGGCGGCGTCGTGCACCCCGACCACCGTCGCCACCACCAGTGGTGCACGAGGAGGAGGAGGCGGAGGCGGAGGACGAGGACCTCTCGGCGTCGCACCACGCGGACCGCTCGGCGTCGCACCACGAGGAGGGGACTAGCCGATGCGGGAGGGGGTTCCTCTTCCCCTGCTCGGAGGCGTGTCTACTTGCGAGGCCCCTCCGGACTCCGGATCGACAACCTCGTGAGGAGCGAGAAACCGACCATAAGACCGGCCACGGCCAAGGTAATTTACTTTACACTTTAGCACTACTTTCTTATTTTTAGTTTCAAAATCGTAATAGGAACTAATAGTTATTCTTGATCATTTGGGCGGGGTTTTGTTGTCACCGCGAACTCGGTTCAAGGACGCCTTCCCTTGAGCATTCTTGGTATTACGGTGAGGAAGCACTACCACGGCCTTGTTAAAATTGACGGAGAAGAGTATCTTTGTCCACGTCGTTCCACCGATGACGTGGACTTTCGGGACAACTATGATGAGGATGGCATAAAATATAATAACAAGGTCATTCGTGTGGTCAAAGAGTTTTTGGGTAAGTCTATGTCGCATTGTACAAATACATCGCTCCAAATTCTAATGTTAGAAATAATGACTTATTACATTGCTTCTATGTGCGTAAATACTTCAAGTGCGAGGAGGGATACGAGGGTCGAGGCGGAGGAAGTGTCTCTAAAGCGCCTGTT
Organism: Hyparrhenia diplandra; assembly: GCA_015847255.1. Taxonomy (NCBI): domain Eukaryota; kingdom Viridiplantae; phylum Streptophyta; class Magnoliopsida; order Poales; family Poaceae; genus Hyparrhenia; species Hyparrhenia diplandra. The sequence goes on from JADLZK010004729.1 coordinate 596,038, forward strand.
TCAAGCATGTGGCGGACATGTGGTACGAGGCACGCGGCCGGGCCGTCGGGGACGTGGTGCGCTAAAAAGGAAAACAGAAGGCTCGATAAGCGGGAATGGAAAACTTATGGGAATCGACCAAAGAACAATACATGGAGGTAAATATTGAATGCTCATACTAAGTTTAATTATGCTTAATGTGATTTTTATAATGCGTGTTATACTTGGTGTCCCTGTAGGTGATTCCGGAGTGGTGCTTGTTGCATAGGCGTTCTTTGTGAGCTTGGTGGACAAGTGGGTCGTCTGGACTATCGGGGAGGTCCACAACGACCACTAGGGACGGCGTGCCATGATGCGGGTGTACCACACCATCAAGGCAGCCTTAATCTCGTGGCCTACCAAGCTAGATATGTAAGTGTTATCCAATTCTTATTTTTTCGATGTGCAACTCAATACATTCTTACCATTCTAGCTACTTTTCTTTTTCGCACACGGGGGAGCGGACACATGGCACGCCAATCAAAGACTTTCGAGGCCTTTGCTAACTCCCACACAGGCGGTATAAAGATCCCGCGATCGTCTTCAACCCCGAGGTGGGCGAAGCCTACACCAACCCGACCGCCTACGAGAAGATCGGTAGGTACACCGAAGTGGCGAGGGAGCGGTATGGAGAAAGCTTCGATCCCCGGGCCACGACATTGGGGGACATCGCCATGATCGCCGGAGGAGGCAAGAAGCACGGGCGGTACTATATAGGTGATAGCGTTATCAACCCGCACAACACAAAGAAGCTATCCCGAGCTCGAGCACGCCTCGGGAGGCCCGTGATACGCGGCGGCCAACCACTTACCGGGCTACCGCCTCTCGGACTTGAGGTTTATATATTTTTATTTAAGGTTCATTTATCGTTGAATACTATTTCTCCGTGTTCTAACTTTGTGTTGAAATAGGCCTAGATAGAGGAAGAGAGGAAGCGACGGGAGGAGGCCGAGGAGAGAGGGCGGGCAAGGGCTCGGGCGGAGCAAGAGAGGGCTCGGCGAGCAAAGAGGGTGGCGGCACGGAAGAGCATGGAAGCTCTCCTAGCGTACCTCCGGCGTGTTGGTGGCCGGGTTGGTGTGCAGCTGCCACCGGAGATCGCCTTTCCCGCCACCACCCGTCTTCGCCCCACCGCCGATCTACGGTCGGCCGTCGATCTTCCCTCCACCGCATGGAGCCTCTCGTGAGTTTGTCTCCGTAACTTCGAAATATGCATATATGAATGTGAATGGATATGATCCGAGTTTTGAATGCACCATGAGATGTGCACGTGGACATGTGGTTGTCGGCCATCGAGCCGTTGTTTTCTTGCGGGTTGGAAAGCCCTCCGTGCGAGGGGGAGGTGCTTAGAAATTTCTAACTATTTCTCTCTTTTTTTCAAGTTAATAGATTCTACCTTGAATTTTGTCTCACAAATTTCTAACTATTTATCTTTGCCTACGTGCGGGAAAATTCTCATGCCTCGAACCCAACTCCGAACCAATCTCAACCGGACGCTTGGGAGGAGCGCCGGCGGGTTGGACGCCGTGGGTAAATTTGTCATGTTTTAGGTTGAAAACTTGTGCACTTGTGGTTGCACTCATGGACATGTGGTTGAACTTGTGACTTTGTTGGATATTATGTAATATATATGTGGTATTATGGATTTATCGAGCTATATATGTGGTATTATGGATATTATGAAATCTGTGTATGTATATATATATTTATATGTGTCAACAATGTCTTTGGAACAAAAAAAAAAAAAAAAGGTCAATTTCCGTGAGCCACACACGAGAAATTGACCAAATATTCCGTGAGTGGCACGGCACGGGAAATTGACCAAATATTTCCCGTGAGTGGCACGGCTCACGGGAAATTGATAAATATTTCCGTGAACTCGATTTGACACACGGGAAAGGGAGAGGATATCCCGTGAGCTGACCGCTACGCTCACGGGATATCACTCAAAACGCCGTTTCATGTCGGGCCACGTAGGCCATAGCGGGGTTTTACCTCCCCCGTTGACGCCCCGCCGCGTTAAGTATATCCCGTGAGCTTTCTAGAATCACGGGAAAGGATATCCCGTGAACATGGTCCGTGTTCACGGGGGAAGAGATTTCGATCGTTTTTTTCCGCCAGCGATATCCGTGTGTTACACACGGGCTATCCTTTCCGTGAATAAAGGGTCTTTCCCGTGAGCGTCGGGCTCACGGGATATCAGGCGAATCCGGTAGTGATTAGATCTAACAAAATGGAGTGCTCATATTAATCCCAAGCGTGGTAAAAACTCTCAAAGAATATACTGGTGCTTTTTATACGCATGTTTAACGCTCGAATCAAAGTACATATGCAATATATGTGGGATCTTTGTTCCATCTTTTCATTTTGAAACAGTATATATAGACATAAGTGTTAGTTCTATTGGATCGACTAGGTGCAGATCGAGATCGAGTTGGTGATTCTCTTCTATGTATGATAAACTAGTGGGTGTGTTCATCCTAGAACACCGAGTGCAATGAGATGGAAAGAGAGAAAAGGTGGAAGGGCTGATCGTGGGCTTGGCGAAGAAGGTAACGATTGTCGGCGTCGTGTCGGCGACGCGGCCGGCGAAATCTTGCGGCCGGCGGTGGAGCTTCGCCCCAGCGCCTCCCTCCGATCGGAGTAGGGATGGAGGTGGGCAGATATTGGCGGCGAACCTCGCACCTTGTGCCCTAACCCCACCTCCCTATTTATGGCGTGTGAGGCAGGCCCACCATCTTTGTATTGGGTTGCGCGTCCCCAATCGAGAAGCGAGATCGGGGCCTAGTTGGCCAACGGTGGAGATCAATTCCAACGGTAAGCACTTCGTATATGTGCACACACACGCACCCACACTCACAAACCTTTCTCGATCTCGAAAACTTCAAGGGACCATACAATGATGATATTGTCAAAGTCACAAAGTGATTACTTTTAGCGGCGGTCGTCTATGGTAATCTTGTAAATATACTTACTTCTACTTAATACAATTATATCGGTATGATAGATAGATGTTTAATACTAAATCTGTTCCAAATTGTAAAAGGCGTTTTTGGCTTTCCTAGTTACTTCCCCATTCTAAATTATAAGACAATTTGGCTTTTCTAGATACATTGTATTTGTCATGCACATAGATATACACTATGTCTAGACACATAGTAAAAGCAATGTATCTAGAAAAGCCAAAATATCTTATAATTTGGAACAAATTAAGTACATTGCTTTTACTATAGTGTATATTTATGTGCATAATAAATACAACATATCTATAAAAGTCAAAACGTTTGGAAAGGATGGAGTATATATCGGAGGAGCCGAGCAGTCCCTTTTCTCTTAAGTTCTTTCGGAGATTCCTTTGTTAAAAAATTATTTTTTGCATGATTGGTGTCGTATCATCGGCCGGGGAGTGGATTCTAACTAAAAGTTAACAAGGAGGATTCCCCACGCGTGTCGTGGATATGACAAATTAAAGGAATATAAATAGGTTAGAATGTTAATCACTACTTAATTAGGAGATTTATATATATATATATATATATATATATATATATATATATATACACACACACACACACACACATACATACATACATACATACATATATACATACATACATACATATATATATATATGTATATATATATATATATATGTATATATATATATATATGTATATATATATATATATATATATATATATGTATATATGTATATATGTATGTATATATGTATGTATGTATGTATAACATACATACTATTACAAAAAACACGCACCTAAAAACAAATACTAGTCTAATCTACAAATTATTCTGTATGAAAACAAATACTACACTAGATGGCATACATATACTAGACGATGTATGCCATCGAAGAACAAATATAGTATGTGAAGCACAAATAACAAATACTAGTCTAATCTACAAATTATTACGCCTAACGTGTGTACT